>VDFB02193867.1:347406092-347505397 GCA_007258455.2 Sequoia sempervirens
CTTTGATGGAAGTTAATAGCCTGATTCAGTGTGCAGGCAGGTGGGGGTACATTACATTGGTTTTACACCCACAACTATTATTTGCTAAAAGTTTGGAAGCCTCATGCCATAAATCCATTTTGGACATGATTTTTTCCTACAACCTCGACCCCCATAAGACTACGTGTATTTCTTCTTGAAGTGTTTTCTCTATGTCTACGTAATGTGCAATTCTTAGGAGACTTCGAAGTTTTTATACATGTACAAGCTTAAATAACACATTCTAAGTTTTGAATTGTTTAGATGGTTCATCTAAAATTACTTGTAGTATGGTTTCAAAAGAGTCACTTAAACAAGCCAAAGCTTAGAATGTCTTGTTTAAGCCAAAGTGTGTCCACTATGGAAAAATCCATGTGTGAGCCTTCTATTCTTTTCTTTTTAATTTTAATAAATAAGTATGTGGAAGTTGAAAACATGAAAGGAGCTATTTAGAATCGACATATGTATAAATAGTTTCATTAACTATTTGTGTATCATTAACTTTCCATTGGTGAGGATGAAATAAAATAGTGTTCACAAACCAATTATTGAATTCAAATTCTTCAAGAAGTCTATAAATTGTGCAATAATTCACAATTATGTGTTGAAATTGTAAATTCATAATTATGACCCAATTGTGACTAAATTTTAACTTAATATATTCGGAAATAAATATGTCCAAACCTCTAAGAGTCCTTTTAAAACTTGTTTATAACTTTTTGGACCATTGCAACTTCATAAAAATATGAATCACAAAGGAATAAAACTAGGGAAACCCAAGGATGCTTCCCCCTTGGAATGCCCCATCCTTGTCCCTGAAACACCCCGGGTACAATGAGACATCTAGGGGATGGTCCCCTGGCATCCCCTTTTGGGAAAAAAAATAAAAAACCATCCCCGAAACAAGGAAACAATGTCCCAGGGATGACTGGCCATCCCCCACATTATGCAGTGTTTTAACTTTAAAAAAATACATAATTTAAAAAAAGCAACGCCCTTGACTCCATGACTATTATGGGCCCCATTGGTCTTTGCTATGTTATAAGGAAAAAAGAAACCTTTTTTGTATCATTTATGTATTTGTTTGTTGTGAATAGCCAAGGGTTTGAGAGAAAGAGAAATTGTAGTCATTGAAGGATAAAGAACAACAACTTGAAGGAGGAAAGGAGGTTGAAGATAGTGTTGTTGGGAGTGCAAATCCACCAAAGAGGTATGCATTTCCTTTCCCTCTTTTTTTTTCATTTTTTTGGTAAAATCTCAAGCATACATTGTCTAATTTTATTTTATTTTGCATTTTTTAGTTGAAACTTGCATTCTAAATAGAAAAGATATGAGTAGTAGTGGGGGTGGGAGTGATAGTGAAGATGAAGTGAAAAATAGAAGGGAAAGTGGTGAGGGTGTTAGTGGAGAACAAACAAACCCATACCAGTTCCCTTCAACAAACATGGAACGTTATGCAAGACACCCTTTAAACAAAAAAAAAAAACCATTCCTTCAATATTTTACACCTGTGGGTGAAAGACAAAAAAAATTAGGGGGGAGTAAGGTGTGGTTTTGCCATGTTTGCGAAAAAGAATTTAGGGGCAGCTACACAAGAGTTAGGTCTCATATTTTGGGTGAGGTGGGTCATGTAGTTAGAATGTTTCTTGCATTAAAAGATGATCAAGCATTAGAGTGCCAAAGAATTCAAATGGAGTTGGATGGGGTTCAAGGTGGGTCACCTTCTTTCCCAAGTGCACAATCATCTATGCCTAATCCTATCTCTTCCATGATTGGTATTAGTGGAGTTTCCTGAAGAGGAAAGAAGAAGGTGAGTGGTAGTGGGAAAGAATCTTCAGTTGAGTCTATGTTTAATTACCAAACATGAGAAGCCACTAAATCTTCCATTGCCAAATTGTTTTTTTCCCATGCCATCCCATTTCATGTGGCACATTCATCTTATTTCAAAAAAAATGTGAAAGATATAGCTACTATTGGTCCTTTATTCATACCCCCTGGAGATAATAAGCTACAAACCACCCTCCTAGACAAAGAGTACTCCAAAGTTAATGTGTTAATGAAGGAGATGAGGAAAATTTGGATGAGGATAGGGTGCTCTATAGTGATGGATGGGTGGATTGATGTTAGATATCAACCACTCATCAATGTCATAGTCACATGTCCTACTAGTTCTTATTTTCTTAGAGCCATAGATTGTTCAGGGAGATGTAAGGATGTAGACCTCTAGTTTTCCATAAATTCAGAGATGCCATAGAGGAGATTGGGGCTATTAATGTGGTGCAGGTGATTACCAATTCATCACATATGTGGAAATCGGTTAGGTTGATGGTGGAGGGTACTTATAGGAACATATTTTGGACCCCATGTTGTGTTCATGCATCGAAAGACATAGGGAAGTTGGATTGGGTGAAGTAAAAGGTGGCAGAAGCTAGAGATATTCAAATGTTCATGTTTGTAATCACCACACCTCACTTGCTCTCTTCAGATCATTTTCTAAGAAGAAGTTTCTCAAACCTATTGAGACAATGTATGCCACTTCATTTTTTTTCACTTTCAATTTTTCAAATTTTGAAACTTGAAAGTTCAAACATTTCAATTTTTATTTATAATATGATTGTGTTTTATTTTTTAAATTTTTTAATGAATCATTGAATCAATAAATTTAGATATTCCACATACTTCATCTTGTTGGAGAGGATGCTTGAGGTGCATGAGCCTCTACAATTGATGATGGTCAATGCAAAGTGGAGTAGATGGCCTAATGCAAGTTTTTCTCAAGGAAAGACCATCAAACAAAAGATCCTAGATGACAATTGGTGGTCCAATGTGAGGTAAGACATATTAGATGGCTGATTTTCATATTAAATTTCTGATTTTAATATTTTAATTTTATTGTCCAATGTTCCAACTTTTGAATTTTCTAACATGTCACTTAACTTGTCAACTAATTATTTTAAACTTTTTGTTTGCATTTTACAGATATATTTGCTCCTTCATCTCGCCTATTATAGATGTCATCTGATATGCTGATACAAACTCTCCTATTCTTGGAGAGATGTATGAGACATTTGACAGTATGCTTGGGAAGATCAAGAAAAATATTTTGGAAAAGGATCCCACTTTGGATTTATATGAGCAACACATTAGGCCCATTGTAATGTGGAGGTGCAATACAATGAACACCCCGCTTCATATGGTTGTCTTTGCTCTAAATCCCAAATGTTATGCACGAAGGGATGGTAGGGTGCCTCCATGCAATGACCCTAAGGTTTTAATGGGTTCACATAGGCCATTGATAAGATGTATCTAGCAGAGCAGGCTTCACCACTTCAGACACAATTCCTAGACTTTGCAAATCTTAGTGTCCCAAACTTGAGTAAACCATAGGCAAGGCTAGATAGAGCTATATTACCTCAAACAAACCCTATTGGATGGTGGACCTATCATGGGAGGGATACACCATAGGGTAAGTGCAAAAAGATGGGGGGCCAAAAAGTGGCCAATTTACTTTTCATCCCAAAATAGTGAAAACGCGAGCACGTTATAGTAAAACATGCTCATGTTATGGGTTGGTAGTGACCAATCCTAGGCTTGATCATTACCAAGCCATAACGTGAGTGTGTTATAACATGCTTGCATTATGGATTAAATTTCAAAAAAGTGCACAATTTGAGTTCAAAAAATGTGTGTTTTTTTAAATAAAAAAACATTTCCAAAACATGAGCATGTTATAATGCGCTTGCATTTTGGTCTATATTGAAATTTTTTTCTTCTTTTTTTCTTGTCTTTTTCTTCTTATTATCTTTCAGGGAAACTATATACATGAAATACATATTTAAGTATAAGTTGACATTTACGTATGGACATTTACTTTCTTGTACTTTAAGTTATATTTCATGTATATAGTTTCACGATGTTTGAGAGTGGTTTCAGATCTCTAGGAGTTATAATTCAAATTCTAGTTTTTTTAATATATTAAAATTTTTGAGCTTAGCCAAATTTCAATAATCAACATGTCAAATATCAGTAACCAGGAGGTCAAATTTCACTAATTAACAAGTTGTATCATCTTTCTCATTCTACCTCACTCATTGTTTATCCCTTATGCTCTAGACCTCTCTCTCACACTCTCTCCTTCCCTCTATACTTCTATCTATCTCACCTCTCTATCTCTCCCTCCATCCCTCCTCTATTTCTCCTTCCCTCCTTCCCTCTCTAATTTTCTCTATCTCACCCTCTCTATCTCCCCCTCTCTCTTCCTCCCACCCACCTTCCCTCTCTACTTCACTCTATCTAACCTATCTCTCTACCTCTCTCTCTCCCTCCCTCCTCTCTCTCTCAATATCTCCACCTTCCTCCTTCCCTCTTGCTCTCTCTTCTTGCATCCCACCCACCTTCCCTCTCTAATTATCTTTATCTAACATATCCATCTCTGCCTATCTCTCACCCTCCCTTCTCACTCTCTCTTAATCTCTCCTCCTTCCTCCTCCCCCCTCTCTCATTCTCTCTAGCACACTTCTCTCTCCCTCTCTCCCTCCCTCCTTCCCTTTCTACTTCTCTTTATCTCTCCATCCCTCTCTCTATCTCACCTCTGTCTCCCTCCCTACCTCTACCTCTCCCTCTCTCTCTACTCCTCCCTCCCTCCTCCCCCTCTCTATCTCTCCTTCCCTATATACTTCTCTCTAGATATCTCTCTCCATCTCTACTTCTCCCTCCCACATTCCCTCTCAATCTCCCAACCTTCCTCCACTTTGTGTTTCTCTCTCACACACTCTCTCCCTCCATCCCCCATCTTGACCTCTAACTCTATCCTTCCCTCTCTACTCTCTATGTCATCATTCTCTCTCTCCATCTCTCTCTCTACTTCTTTATCTCTTATTCCCTATAGACTTCTCTATATCTCTCTCCACATCTCCCTCTCCCTCCCTCCTTCCCTCTCTCTCTCCCTCTCTCTCAAACTCCCCACCTTCCTCCTCTCTCTCTCCTCTATATACTTCTCTCTATCTCACCAATATCTCTCACTTCCTCCCTCCTTACCTCTCTCTCTATATATATATAGACCACCTCTCTCTTCATCCCACCCACCTTCCCTCTCAACTTCTCTCTATCTAACATATCCCTCTACCTCACTCTCTCCCCCTCCCTCTTCTCTCTTAATCTCTCCACATTACTGCTTCCCCCCTCTCTACCTCGCTCTCCCTCCCTCCCTCCTCTTGCTTAATCTCTCCACATTCCTCCTTCCCCCCTCTCTCCATCTCTCATTCTCTCAATCTTACTTCACCCCATCCTCTCTCTATATCTACGTCTCTAATTCTCCCTCCCTCTTCCCCCTTCTATATCTCTCCTTCCCTATATATACTTATCTCTATCTCTTTCTCTCAATCTCTACATCTCCCTCCTTCCTTATTTCTCTCTCCTAGTCTCTTCCTTTCTCAATCTCCTAACTATCCTCCTCTCTCTCTCTCTCTCCATCTTTCTCTTACTCTCTTCTTTCCTCTATACTCTTTATCTCACCATTCTCTTTGTCTACTTCTCCCTCACTATCTCTCCTTCCCTATATAATTCTCTCATTATATCCCTCTTTCTATCTCTACCTCTCCCTCCCTCCTCCCCTCTTCCCTCTCTCTCCTACTATCTCAATCTCCCTACCTTCCTCCTCTCTCTCCCCTATCTTTCTCTCTCACTCTCTCCTTCCCTCTCTAATCTCTATCAAGCACCATTCTCTCTCCCTCCCACCCTCCCTCCCTCCCTCTCTAATATTATCTATCTCCCCCTTTCCCTCCCTTCCTTCCTCTCACCCACATTAACTCTCTACTCTCTATCTAACCTATCCCTATCTACCTCTCTCTCCCTCCCTCCCTCCTTATCTCTCTCTCAATTTCTCCACCTTCCTCCTTTTTCTCTCTACTTCTCTCTCTATTACCTCTCTCTCTCTCCTTCCCTCTTTACATCTCCCCTATCTCTCTCTCTCTATCTCACCCTCTCTTAATCTCCCAAACCCTATATTGAATATCATAAATCCTAATCCCTACACCCTCAAATCTCATCCCTATACCCTCAACCTTATAACCTATACCCTAAAAATTATCCCTTAACCACAAAAATAAAACCTAAACCCTACATTCAATATTGTACCATAAACCCTCATTGTATGAAAAAATTCCTCAAAGAAATGGGGTCTCACGATGATAGACATCACCATGAGACCCCATTTCTTTGAGGCATTTTTTCATACAACAAGCACTACCTTGGCCATGTTACCACATTGACACATTAACAAGCTAGTGAGCTTAGTGTTCATTATTCAAACTTCATTTCTATGAAGTAATTTTTTTATACAATGAGCACTAAGCTCACCACCTTGTCAATGTGGCTACATTGACAAGGTATTGAGCTTAGTGCTCATTGTATGAAAAAATGCCTCAAAGAAATGGGGTCTCATGGTGATGTACATCACTATGATACCTTATTTCTGGCCACATTGACAAGGTATTGAGCTTAGTGCTCATTGTATGAAAAAATGCCTCAAAGAAATGGGGTCTCATGGTGATGTACATCACTGTGATACCTTATTTCTTTGATGATTTTTTTCATACAATGAGCACTACCTTTTCAATGTGTCAATGTGGTAGCATTGACAAGGTAGTGCTTGTTGTACAAAAAAAATCCCTTAAAGAAATGGGGTATCACCATCAAACCCCATTTCTTTTAAGGCATTTTTTTTACAATGAGCACTACCTTGTCAATGCATCAATGTGGTAGCAATGACAAGGTAGTGCTCACTGTATGAAAAAATAGCTCAAAGTAATGGGGTCTCACGGTGATGTACATTACACTGAGACTCCATTTCTTTGAGGCAATTTTTTATACAATGAGCACTACCTCATCAATGTTTCAATGTGGATGCATTCACAAGGTAGTGCTTGTTGAATAAAAAAATTCAATGAAATTGGCCACCTAACTTGGCTTGTTTGAAAAAATGGATCCAATAAATGGGGTCCCCAGTGATTTACATCATGGGTAGACCTCATTTCTTGGACCTGTTTTTTCAAATAGGCCACTACATTGCCAATTTCACCGAATTGGCAAGCTAGTGGGCCCACTAGCTTGCCAATTCAGTGAAATTGGCATTGTAGTGATCTATTTGAAAAAATGGGTCCAAGAAATGGGAACTCCCAATGATGCAAATCACCGGGGACCCCATTTCTTGGACCTATTTTTTCAAACTGGCCAAGTTAGCAACATAGTGGCTTGTTTGAAAAAATGGACCCATTTTTTCAGACAGGCCAAATTAGCTTGCCAATTTCTCCAAATTGGAAACCTAACTTAGCCTATTTGAAACAATCACTAGGAGACCCCATTTCTTGGACCCATTTTTTCAAACAGGCCAAGTTATGTTGCCAATTTCACCGAATTGGCAAGCTAGTGAGCCCACTAGCTTTCCAATTCCGTGAAATTGGCAACGTAGTGGGCTTGTTTGAAAAAAATGGTCCAAGAAATGGGGTACATCACCAAGAGACCCCATTTCTTGGACCCATTTTTTCAAGTAGGCCATGTTAGGTTTCCAATTTCATCAAATTGGCAAGCTAGTGTTTTCCAATTCAGTGAAATTGGAAACCTAACTTGTCTTGTTTGAAAAATGGGTCCAAGAAATGGGGTCTCCTGGTGATGTACCCCATTTCTTTGACCCATTTTTTCAAACAAGCCCACTAGCTTACCAATTGGGTGAAACTGGAAATGTAGTCTATCTTAGCTTGTTTGAAAAAATGGTCCCAAGAAATGGGGTCTCCTGGTGATTTACATCATCAGGAGACCCCATTTCTTGGACTCATTTTTTCAAACAGGCCACTACATTCCCAATTTCACCGAATTGACAAGCTAGTGGGCCCACTAGCTTGCTAATTTGGTGAAATTGGCAACCTAGTGGGTTGTTTAAAAAAATGGGTCCAAGAAATGGGGTCTCCTGGTGATTTACATCATCGAGAGACCCCATTTCTTGGACTCATTTTTTCAAACAGGCTACTACATTCCCAATTTCAGCGAATTGACAAGCTAGTGGGCCTACTAGCTTGCTAATTTGGTGAAATTGGCAACCTAGTGGGTTGTTTGAAAAAATGGGTCCAAGAAATGGGGTCACCCAGTGATGTAAAATCACTGGGTGACCCCATTTCTTGGACCCATTTTTTCAAACAACTCAAGTTACCTTGTAAATTTCATTGAATTGGCAAGCTAGTGGGCCCACTAGCTTGCCAACCTAGTGGGCTATTTGAAAAAATAGTTCCAAGAAATGGGGTCTCACGGTGATGTGCACAATGATTTAATGTAGTGCACATTGTATGAAAAAAATTCTCAAAGAAATGGGGTCTCATGGTGATGTACATCACTGTGAGACCCCATTTCTTTGAGGCAATTTTTCATTCAATGAGCACTAAGCTCACTACCTTGTCAACGCGTCAATGCAGTAGCATTGACAAGGTAGTGCTCATTGTATAAAAAAAATCCTCAAAGAAATGGGGTCTCACAGTGATTGTACATCACCATGAGACCCCATTTCTTTGAGGCATTTTTTCATACAACAAGCACTACCTTGTCAATATGTCAATGTGGTAGCATTGACAAGGTAGTGCTTGTTGTATGAAAAAACATTACCATGAGACCCCATTTATTTGAGGAATTTTTTAATACAATGAGCACTACCTTGTCAATGTGTCATTGTGATTACTGCAAGACCCCATTTCTTTGAGGCATTTTTTCATACAACGAGCACTACCTTGTCAATGCATCAATGTGGTAGCATTGACAAGGAAGTGCTCATTATATGAAAAAATGCCTCAAGGAAATGGGGTTGCACGATGATTTAAAAAAATTCCTCAAAGAAATGGGGTCTCATGGTGATGTACATCACCTTGAGAGTCCCCCATTTCTTTGAGGCATTTTTTTCATACAATGAGCACTACCTTGTCAATGTGTCAATGTGATAGCATTGACAAGGAAGTGCTCATTGTATAAAACAATCCCTCAAAGAAATGGGGTATCATGATGATGTACATCACTGTAAGACCCCAATTATTTCAGGCATTTTTTCATACAACGAGCACTACCTTGTCTATGTGTCAATGCGTTAGTAGTGACAAGGTAGTTCTCATTGTATGAAAAAATGCCTCAAAGAAATGGGGTCTCAAATAAATGAGGTACATCACTATGATACCCCATTTCTTTGAGGAATTTTTTGTACAAGAACTACCTTGTTAATGTGTTTATTCCTCAAAGAAATGGGGTCTCACTTCTCTCTCTCTCCCTCCCTCCTTCCCTCTCTAATATTCTCTATCTCTGCCTTTCTCTCTCTTCCTTCCTCCCACTCACCTTCCCTCTCTACTTTTTTCTAACCTATCCATCTCCACCTCTCTCTCCCTCCCTCCTCTCTCTCTTTCAATCTCTCCACATTCCTCCTTCACTCTCTACTTCTCTCTCTATTACCTCTCTCTCTCCTTCCCTCTCTACTTCTCCCTCTCTCTCTCTCTTTCCCTCCCTCTCTCTCAATATCCCAAACCCTATACCAAATATCATAAATCATAATCCCTATACCCTAAACCCTACACCTCAACCCTCATCCCTATACCCTATATAACCTTATAAGCTAAACCCTAAAAATTATCCCTCAACCATAAACTTAAACCCTAAACCCTACATTCAATCTTGTACCCTAAACCATCAATCCTAAACCCAATACCCTCAACCCTATACACTTAACCTTGTACCCTCAACCATAAACCCTATACCTTAAACCCTATACCCTACACCCTCAACCCTCATCCCTATACCCTATATCCTCAACCTTATAACCTAAACCCTAAACATTATCCCTCAACTCTATACCCTCAACCCTATACTTAAACCATAAACTCTACACTCTCAACCCTTAACCCTATACCTTATACCCTCAACCCTCTACCCTATAACCTATACCCAATATCCTAAACCCTAACCCCTATACCTTGTTCACTTAACCTTGACCCTCAACCCTTAACATTATGCATGACTGTAAACCCACAAGCCTAAACCCTATACTTTAACCCCAAACCCTACATTCAACCTTGTTCCCTCAACCCTAGAACCTCAACCATCATCCCTAAACCTAATACCCTCAACCATATACCAAATATTATAAACCATAACCCTATACCCTATACCTTAAATCCTAAACACTATCCCTTAATCCTCAATCCTATACCATAAACCCTAAACCTTACACCCTCAACCCTCATCCATATTTATCTCTCTTCCTTCCTCCCACACACATTCCCTCTCTACTCTCTAACCTATCCTAATGCCATATACCCTCAACCTATACCAAATATCCTAAACCCTAATCCCTATACAATATACCCTCAACCTATACCAAATATCCTAAACCCTAATCCCTATACCATATACCCAATATCCTAAATCCTAATGCCTATACCCTATATACTTAACGCTATACCCTTAACCTTGAACACTATCACTCAAACCTCAAACCTATACCTTAAACACTAAATCCTACACCTTCAACCCTCATCCCTATACCCTATACCATTAACCTTATAACCTAAACCCTAAACATTATCCCTTAACCCTATACTTAAACCCAAAACTGGTGTAGTTGCACCCCTGCATGAACATGCCTCCATGAGGAAACTTCTAGGTTTTGATGTAAAAATGATGATTCATGTTGTCATAAGGTATAAATGACCATAATAAGCTTATTTTAGGTCATTTTTAATTATTTTGGATTCATTGGGTCTAAAATGTAAAAGTCGCAAAAATTGACAAAATGTTGTCAAGCAATATTGTAAAAATACAAAAATTGCCAAATAGAGGAAGGTGAAGATACAAAGTAGTTGAAGGGTTAGTTTAGGAATTGGTTTTGGTTATTTAAATCCTTTTGAAGCATCACAAACTTTGAGGTTGGATGAGGAATGATGTGGGAGAGATTAAGTTAATGAAATACTTTGTTTTACAATTATTTTCCAAATTTTTTTGTGTTTCAGACCTCTGTATGGCCATATTTAGTGCTCAAGACCTCTCCTCCTCCATTGATAATTAAATACCTATGAATATAATAGATTTTTCATTTTTTCTCATTAAAATCTATTCAGTTTTAAGGAAGTTATTGCAAAATTATGACAGGCAGGTAGAAACCTTGAACTAGGGTAACAATAGGTAAACTAAATTGTGTTTCTTCCATTTTACTTGGTGGAAAATTCTAATTTTTGGTATGAAGGATTATTTTGGAACAATATTTCATTTTCCAAAGTTTCAGACTGAGAGATACATGTTAGTAATTGAATTGATGATGCCCTAGGCCTATTTTTTCATAAAGAATTTGGTAATTGACAAAGATCAGCGAATATTTTGTGTTTGATGAAGTAAATGGAATTCTACTTGGGTAAAAGTATTATAAAGGGTTGTATTGATGTATTTAGAGGTCTCTCAAGGTAAGGTTTGGTGGATTAAATGTCTTTGTGTTTGTTTGTACAGTAACCTATGCATGGCAGTTTTATGACAGTCCTATTTTGGGAATAAAAAATGAAGGTTGAAAGTAACTGTTTATTGAAATATCATGTATAAAGAATGGGGAATGGTACAATATGGTTATGAAGATATTTTTGTACATGTTGATGCCTTGGGTAAAGTGAAATGGGCTTGGGGAGTTGGAGTTGCTTGGTCATGTGGCCTAAATGGGCATAGTGGCTGATTAGGACAGTCCACTTTTGAAAGTTCTTACATTTGAGTTGTTTAAGTTGGTGAATGGGTTTGGGTTAATCATTTTAAGGTTTATTAATGTGTTTTAAAGATTCAAGAAATGGTTTTATGATTTAATATATGTTTTGGCATTATGAAACATGATTTTTTTGAAGGAAAGGTGAGTCCCAGTTGCAAGGACAAGTGAGAATTGGTTGTGTTTTTGACAAGCTCAATTTGATTGAGTTGTTTGTGCTCCTACATTGTATCAAAAACCCTACACTTTCAAGCCTTAACCCTATACCTTATACCCTAAATGTGACACCCTAAATCCCATGCCCAATATCTTAAACCCTAATCCCTATGCCCTATTGTTATCATAGAATCTAGTAGCGCTCATTCCACAGATAACCCCCTTATGAAACTTTTCCATTTCCTAGGTTCGTGAAGTTCAAGCACACAAAACGAGGTGATTTTTGAGCCACCTCTAATGCATTCCAAAGCCTCAAATAATCATTTTGAGCATCCCCCTATGTTCACCTCACGAAGACCTTTGAAACGAGCTCCTTCACAAAGTCTCATTGGTCATACTTAGTTAAATTGTAAAAGATACAGTTGTGCCAAAAAAGTGCTCTCTAACTCATCCAAAAATTGGCTAAGTATTGAAAATGTAGGGGCACCAAAATTCAGCGCCCCTACATAAAAATGATTTTTCAACAATGTGTAGAAGTGCTAAAAAAATGCACTCTTACATATTGTTGCCAGACTTAGCCAATTTTTGGCTCAGGTGCACTTCTTCATGTCAGTTGCATATTACACTTTTCGTGCCATATTTTATGCCTCAATTTAATGTGCAACTTGAGTTAGGTTTTTAATGTTTCCCAATCACTTAAAAGTGATTTTATGTTTCATTTTCATCAAATGTTGTCTTCAACTTATCCTCTCTTTGTTGGGCATGCACCTTCCTTCTCCAAAAACATGTTTTCTTGAGGATCTTCTCCTTGGCTGTGCTAGGGTTTTGAAGTCTTATTTTAGGTATGTTATTATTCATTTTTATTTTCTTTACTTCTCTTTATGTCTGTGTTTTTTTTATAGGTTTTATCAATGCATTTTTTCAAGTTGTGCTCTTGATTTCTATAAATAAAAACGTGTTCTCTCCCTACACGTTTGTTTCTTTTCTCTCCTCATGCATTTGTTTCTCTTCTCTCCCTATGTTTGAGTTCTCTCGCGTGTTTGTTTCTTTTCTCTCCTCACACATTTCTATCCTTTATTTTTGCATTCTTCTCATGGTCTGGTCTTTTCCTTATGTTTACCCTGGGTTCTCAGTTGTCTCTTGATGATTCAATTAGGAGCAAAGTGTATTGGCGTGGGAATGTAAACATATCTCTGCAAAATGCATTGTATAAGTGTTGGCATATAAAAATCCATGCTCTAAATGTCTAAAGCATTGTTTCTAGTCATCTTTACTTATCATCCTTTTGTGCTCAAAATATATGGTGTTAGGATTTTCCATCTTTGCACATAAAAATATCTTCAAATTGAAATGCCAAGATACCAAAATTCTACACCATAACACCAAGTTGTTTTTCCTCCAAGTTCAGAAGTGCTCAAAAAGTGTGTTTTGACAACTTAGAGCAAGATTCTAACTCTCAGGTACAGGAGCATTATTTTTCAATGCCCCTGTACCAAAGTCAGCTTCCTTCAAGTGTAAGGGTGCTGAATTTTGGCACCCTTACACTTTTCCAAAATTTTCTTCCAAACACCTTGAAACTTGCCAATTTCATTCCAAACCTCTTTCCTTCCACTTTGTGCATCGTTTTGTGTGCCTTGTCATCCACTCCATGCTTTCTCATCATCATTGCTCGCCTAATGCATCCACATGCTATTTAATGACTAACGCTTGTTTTGACTCCACATCTTGCAGTCTCTTTTCAAGATCCTCAAAGTTGATTGATCAAAGATTCAGTTGCTCTTAGATGAATGCCAGAAAACCTCTGTCATCTTCAAAAGAAAAAGACAAAATGAAATATAAGTATCAAGGTGTCTAGCCACCAACTATAGTGGTCTCCAAGGTGGAAGAAATAAAAGACACAGAGGTTGGTCATCAAGACTTGGTTGATTTTGCAGAGAAAAATGAGAAGAAGCCTCTTCTTGATTCTATGAGAGCAATTGTATACAATAACTTGCATTTGGTAGCTATGTTCCCTACTGCTACACACAATACATAATTTTTCCTTCAAGTTGCATCCCACTACATCAGGGAGAAAAGAAGTGTGATTGATTCTTCTGGGCATGAGATTTTGAGACTCAACCCTGAATTCTTTGATATTGTGTTTAAAGTTCCTCAAATGGAGAAGTACATTGACATCTTGATACAAAAAGCACAAGAAGTCTATGATGTTGATCCCAACAAGGCTAAAAACCTAATAAATATCCAATGGTGTAAGAATCATAGGAAAACTATTTCTAGATGGCCAAAGGGACTCATGCAAAGTGATTTCAAAGATGATGTCAAAGATATGATCACATTATTGAGTAGAGTGAAGGGCTTGCCTAAATCATCTACTTTTCATGACTGGATGTATGAATACATCAGGATCATAAGAAGACAAAAAGTGCACATTGAATAGGGAAAATAGATCGGCGATGAAATACATGAGCAACTAATCAATGTGCCTTCCACACCAAAATTCTATATGACTTCTTACCCGGTGTACGCAACAGCTGTAATGAGGCAATTTCCAAGACTATTAACAAAAGGGAATCAAATGTTGGTACTTGTGTATAAATTTTTCTATCAACTAGAGTTGAAGGAAAGCTTCCATCATTTCAAGAGGGTTACTGATGCTTTCTTCATACCTTTGCTTTTCACTTTTGATCTGACTCTCAAGAGGATAAGGGTATGTGATGAGGCCTATAAGGCGATAAGTAAAGTTGGATGTATATTTCTAAAATTCCCAACATTTACTTATTTGGGAGTAGGGTACTACACTGGCTTCCCTTACATGCTACCATAATATCCTTCAGACAAGTGGGTTCTCATGTAGATGTGCAGACAGTTGATTTTAGTGCACAAAGAATGAAGAAATATTCACAAGTGCGGATTCAAGTTCCCACTAACAATTAGTAGATATACTATCCCAACTGTACAAAAAACCAAATCTATTTATGCTGAGATGAAAATCATGACAATCAAAACCTACAGGTATAGGTTTGATTTTGATTACCGGGATGGCAGAAGGAAATTGCAAAAGGGTCATCATCACAAGTACTATTTTGAGGACATCTGGGCTGATTGTAGAGATGAAGAATCCATTCACAAAATGAATTATTGTAGGTTGATCGTACAACAAATCAGAGACCTTGATATTGCTGACCTACCAAAGGATTTTACAGATCCTAGTGATATCATGAATGATTTCTATGATGAACAAGAGATTTCTAAGAAGTCATTGCCTGCAATTCAATGGTCTAGGAAAGAAAGTACTAGCATTAGAGAGAGATTGGCACCAATCTTATCCAATACTGTAGAATGGTTACACAAGCATGGTTTTGAAGTGAAAAGTTTCGTAATAGATTCAGAAGGAGAAGAATTTGAAGTAGAAGTTTGTCGTAAGAAAGAACTTCACATGAAAAATAAATCAATAGTTGTTCCCACTTCTTCATGAAGAGGTCCTAAGATCAAGTTTATTATTGGAAAGAAAGATACCTAGGCCATCCTAGAAGGAGAAACCACAGAATCTGAACCATCTTGCTCTAAAGATAAAAAAGTTTTTAAAGAGGAGATAGATTTTGGTGAAGAAGGTACTTCTAGTGACCAATCCGCTGAAGATGAAGACTCAGTGGAAGCAAACTCTGATGTAGGAGAAGTTTCTGAAAGTGGGTAAGAGTCTGAAGAAGATTCTGAAGAAGAATTTGAAGGTGATTCTGAAGGTGAACCAAAATTAGAGAGACCAGAGGGTGATCAACTGGAACCCAGGAATGATCAAGAAAGAACTATGTCTCCACCTAAGAATTTAGTTGAGGAAATTCCCAAAATGTCATTGCCTATGATTTCCATTGTTCCTCATAACCCTCCAAATTCAAGTACTCCTCCACCTCCTATTCCTTCATCACCTATTCTTTCCATAGGCATTTCTATAGTAGAGGTATCCACTATTCCTACAACATCAACCTTGCTTGATACTCTCTCGATGACAAGTATTCATATAGTTGATATACTATTAAGTCCTCCATCATGCATTCCTAGCATGTCTTCACCAACATATGATATCACTTCTAAAACTAAATTTAATTGGTCCATGAATGAATCAATGCATGATCAGCTCAATGTGCAGTCTACAAGAGCAAAGATGACATAAACTTCTCCTATTGTCACAATACCCATGGTAACTTCAGAGGTGACAATGATGACAGAGTTGACAATAAATTCAGAATTTCACACCTCTTTCCTTCCCCCTTGGCTGATATCTCAAGTATCAAAGTAGAAGAAGCAAATGATCTCTCCAGAGGAGCTCGACATTGAAGAGATAGTCCCTCCAAAGGCTAAAGGGAATAAAAAGGAAAAAGTATACTCAAGGCTAAACGTTGACAAGACTAGCCACAAGCATGTGGAGATTGGCATACCACTGCAAGAAGAAGGAGATGTCAATATGGAGGACTACACAATAACAAGAGTCAAGCTGTGAAAAGTTACCAATGAAAGTACAAAAGCAGATGTACAAGTGACATTGGACATCTTGGCTAGAAGACTAGATAAAATGGAGCAATCTCTCAACATGTACAAACAAAGGGCAGAGCATTATGCCACTGTTGTAAAGAGACTTGCAGGATATTCAACTAATGTGCAATCGCTGGTAGTGGTAAGTATTGAGGACCCAGATGTCAAGAAAGCTAAGAAGTTCACCTCCAAAGGCAGGGTGTTGTATGATTTCGTTGAGAAGATCATAGAACATGAATGTCAGATCATAATTGTTGCGGACAAGAAAACTACTTTGTTCTCCAAGATCACCACAGAGCTTGATAAAGAAAAAAGTGTACTTTCCTAGGAGTGTAGAGATATGGAAAAGAGCCTGCTATCATGGTCACAGATAAATTAGGTAAAGCTCAGTAAATTGGTGGAAGCTGAGGTAATTCACGACAAAGAAAAGTGTATTGAAGTAAGAGAATCTTTGAAACATTGAATTCAAGTAATTCAATCTCTTACAGAGGATCTCCACCAAGTGTAGGAAGATGTTGAAGGGCATCATGTTATTCTTGAAAAAGGTATCAAGGAGTTACCAGGACAACTTCTTGAGGAAAATCGTATCTTCCTGCTAGCCATAGAAATATCCCAAATCTTCAAGGAGGCCATCATGAAGATGATTGACAGCGCAAAATTTTTAGAAGCCTCTTTGAATGTCATTTGTGATACAAGGCTCACATTAGATAAATTGAAAATTAATCTTGATAGGTGCAAGAAGGTTCACTCATCTGCCATGAGATCGATCACGAGAATTCACGCCATTGTGGATTACACCGTTGATCCAGATGAGAAGTTCATGTAAGAGATTAGGAAGAAATACGAAGACTTCTGCACCCAAAGCAAGGAAACATGAAGGTTCCTGATCTCCAGTGTTAGAAATTTTTTATGCCTCCCATTATGCATCTTGTAAATATTTCCTAACATTTTATATGTCTTTTTGTAAATTGTATTTGCACCAAGTTCAAGATGTAGTCTTTTGAAAACAAATTACACTTTGACTTTGGTCAAAGTTAGGTGAGATCTCCTTAAATCACTCACCCAACTTTCCTTAATTTTCTAAATTAGTTTCCTAATTTTTCTCTTCCATATTTCCATAAATATGAGTGATTTCCTTTGTATTAGGTATCTTTTAGTATTTTGCAATGAAGTGCTGCCCTTTTTGAAACAAATTGTGAAACTTTGTGTTCATGCTTTGTGAATGAAATCTGATCAATAAAGAAGAAGATTGCAAACCAGACTTTGTGTTGGATTCGATAGTCTTGTGAATTGATCTCATTTGGTGGTGATTAGCTTATGAAATCTAAAAGACTCTAAGTAATTCATGTAAACATTGTGTTACATCATTTATTTGGATTTACATTTATGTTTTGTTTATACTATGGTTGGATGATCTACAAGACTTTGTGCTTGTAATTGTTCATGCTCTTTGGATACTTTGGTTGGTTGATCTAGAAGACTTTGCGCTTGTAATTGTTCATGTTGTTTGAGGAATTGTTGTATCTAATAAGACTTTATGCTTCTAATGTGACAAACGACACATCTATAACAAATCCACCATTGAGAAAGCTATGAAATGAATTTGTGCCTTCATGAGCTTTCCCTTTTATTTTACTTGTTTATTGTTAATTACTTTTGGTATCTCTATGTTTTTCTTGGACAAGATAGAGGTATTTGTATTACTACTAGTTGATCGTTTAAAGTTATTAAGAATTGAGAACTTCCAAAAGTGAAGAATTGTAAACATCTCTAAAAAAAGAGAGAAGGATGAATGTGACACACCCCCCACTTCGTAAGTATTGTGTACATTGTGTAATTAATTTATTTTTTTTACCATCGCTTCCATCAATAGTAAGAAGGGTGCCTCCCCTTTTCTAAGAGGAGAGATTCATATCTCACATAGCTGTGGCTGAAGTCCTAGTTGTTTAATATATTGAAAAGTTGATTAAATAATTTTCACCCAACGCCTATACACTTTGACCTTATACCCTCAACCCTCAACCCTCAACCCTATACTTAAACCCTCAACCCTACATTCAACCTTGTAACCTAAACCATCAACCCTAAACCAAATACCCTCAACCCTATATTGAATATCCTAAACCTTTATCATTATACCCTATACACTTAAGCCTATACCCTCAACCCTAAATGTTGTCCCTCAACCCTCAACTCTATACCTTAAACCCTCAACCCTAAACCATCATCCCTGATCCCTATAACCTATGCCCTCAACCTTATACCCTAAACCTTAAATATTATCCCTCAATGCTATACTCAAACCCTAAATCATACATTCAACCTCAAGTACCCTACACCCTTATACCTAAACCTATTACCCTCAACCCTAGAACCAATATCCTAAACCCTAATCCATATACCTTATGCACTTAACCTTCTACCCTTGAAACCTTGAAAATTGTCCCTCAACCCTCAATCCTATACCTTAAACCATAAACCCTACACCCTCAACCCTCATCCTATACCCTATATCTAAAGCTTATACCCTAAACCCTAAACATTATCCCTAAATCCTTAACCCTATAATTAAACCCTAAACCCTACATTAAACCTTGTACCATATGTTAGGATTTAGGTGTCATCAACCTTGTAAATCCTTTAATTTATTATTCTCCTAATTTTTTTTGTACATTTACCCATAAGAGGTGAAACTGTTTGACCAACAATGGTGAAAGAGACAATCTAAATGCAGTGTTATTGTTACCATTTGTCATTTTTGGAAAAGAAAAAATAGCTAGGCATCCTACCTTGGAATCTTCTAAAATAAGGTTGTTGGGTCAAAATAGGGTGTTGTAAGAGCATCTATGACATTCATGCAAGTTTTCATAAGATGCTATGATAGTATGACAGATTCCCTATGACAAAATGTGCTATTTTTAGACCCCAGGCGCCCATGCAAGAAAGTTGCCTTATGATAGCTGTAATAGCATTTATAAGAGGCTATTTTTGGTATTTTTTTGACCATTTCAAGGAGGGAGGCATGGGTTTTTCTAGGTGGTATTGCTGCCTATTTTTTGGTGAAACCATGGTGGTTTTCATCCTCACAAATCCCTATAAATTGGGGCCTTGAGCTAGAGTTATTAGAATTCAGTTTTGCAAGGTAATAGTGTGCTGCCAAATTTTACATGGATTGATAAGAGATCTATTGCTGCATGTAATATTTTACATTATTAGTAATATACTTGCCTCTCTTTCGGTGGTGAATTTTTTTCCCTTGGGGGTTTCTCCACGTAAATCTATTGTTGCATGTGGTATCTTTTTCTATCTCTCTCTCTCTCTCATTATTTCTTCACACTAAGGCTAAAGGTTAATCTACATATTTCAAATTTGCATTCACAAATTTAAGTTCATATTGCAAGCTTTCTTCACCTTGATTTTCAACACTGTAAACCTTGAACCTTAAACCCTAAACCATTAATCATAAACCCAATACCCTCAACCCTATACCCAATATCCTAAACCCTAATCCCTATACCCTATATACTTAACCCTATACCCTCAACCCTAAACACTATACCTCAACCCTCAACCTTATAACCTAAACCCAAAACATCATCCATCAACCCTATACTTAAACCCTAAACCCAAAATTCAACCTTGTATGCTAAACCCTAAACCCTAAACCCTCAATCCTAAACCCAATACCCTCAACCCTATACCCATTATTCTAAACCCTAATCCATATACCCTATACACTTAGCCCTATACCCTCAACCTTGAACACTATCCATCAACCCTCAACCTTATATGTTAAACCCTACACCCTTAACCCTCATACCTATACCCTATACCCTCAACCTTATACCCTAAACCCTAAACATTATCCCTCAACCCCATACTGAAACAAAAAACCCTATACTCTCAATCCTTAACCCTATACCTTATACCTTAAACCCTACACCCTAAACCCTAATCCCTATACCCTATACACTTAACCTTATACCCTCAACCTTGAGCATTATATCTCAACCCTCAACTCTCAACCTTATACATAAATCATAAACCCTAAACCCTCAACCATAAACCTAATATCCTCAACCCAATACCCTCAACCATATATCCAATATCCTAAACCCTAATACATATACCCTATACACTTAACCTTATACCCTCAACCCTCAACCCTCAACCCTATACCTTAAACCCTAAACTCTAAACCCCCATCCCTAATCACTATACCCTATACCCTCAACTTTATACCTAATATCCTAAACCCTAATCCCTATACCCAATACACTTAACCCTATAACCTCAAACCTATACCTTAAACACTAAACCTTACACCCTCAACCCTCATAGGGGGAGAGAGAAAGAGGAGGGAGGGATTGGGGAGAGAGAGAGAGAGAGAGAGAGAGAGAGAGAGAGAGAGAGAGAGAGTTGAGAGAGGAGGGAAGGGGAGAATAGATAAGTAGAGAGGGAAGGATAGGTAGAGATGCATGAGAGATAAAGGGTAGACAAGGAAGGACAAATGGATGGAGAGGTATGGAGGGAGAAAGAGGGAGTTGAGAGAGAGGTGAGATAGAGAGAAATAGAGAGTGTGGTAGGGAGTGATGGAGGGATATGAAAGTAGATAGGGATAGGAGAGATAGAGAGAAGTAGAGAGAGATAAAGATAGAGGGAAGGAGGGAGGGTGGGTGGGAGAGGTAATGAGTGATAGGAGAGATAGAGATAAATAGAGAGAATGGTGATATAGGAGAGAGTTATAGAGAGGGAAAGAGAGAATGGTGAGATAGAGAGGAGAGAGTGAGAGAGAAAGAGGGTGAGGGAGGAGGGAGAGAGAGTGAGAGAGAGAGGTAGAGGGAGGGAGAGGAGAGATAGAGAGTAGATAGGGGAAAAGGTAGGGAGCAATACATCTAGAGAGAGATAAATTGAGGGAGAGGTGGATAGAGAGAGGGCGAGGGAAGATAAAGATAATTAGAGAGGGAAGGAGAGGTACAGGGAGAGAAGTAGAGATGGAATGAGGGAGGGAGGGTGAGAAATGAGATAGAGAGGTGTAGAGAGAGTGGTAGTGAGTGATGGATGGAGAGGTAGGTAGAGAGGGATTAGGGAGATAGAGAGTAATAGAGAGAGAGTGGTAGTTTGTGATGGATGGAGAGGGAGGTAGAGAGGGAGAGAGGAGATATAGATAAGTAAAGAGGGACATTGAGAGGGAGGGTGATGTAGTGAGGGAGGGATATGTAGTGAGGGAGGGAGATGTAGTGAGGGAGAGAGAGGTGAGATAGAGAGAAATAGAGAGTGGTGAAAGGAGAGGTAGGTAGAGAGAGGGAGAGGGGAGATAAAGATAAGTAGAGAGGGAAGGAGAGGTAGAGAGAGGAGAGATAGAGAGAAGTAGAGAGGGACCGAGGGAGGGAGGGAGAGAAAGGTGTGATAGAGAGGTGTAGAGAGAGTGATAGG
This sequence comes from Sequoia sempervirens, assembly GCA_007258455.2. Lineage (NCBI taxonomy): Eukaryota > Viridiplantae > Streptophyta > Pinopsida > Cupressales > Cupressaceae > Sequoia > Sequoia sempervirens. The sequence continues at coordinate 347,427,991 of VDFB02193867.1, forward strand.
GTGTGATGGATGCAGAGGTAGGTAGAGAGAGGGATTGGGAGATAAAGAGTAGATAGGGAAGAAGAGAGGGAGAGAGTATGGAGGGAGAGATAGGGAGGTGAGAGAGAGGTGAGGTAGAGATAAATAAAGAGAGTGGTAGGGAGTGACAAAGGGAGAGGTAGGTAGAGAGAGAGAAGGATGGTGGGAGGGAGATAGAGATAAGTAGAGAGGTAGGGAGGGAGGGAGTGAGAGATAAGTGAGATAGAGAGAATTAGAGGGAAATAGAGAGAGAGAGTCAAACAAAGGGATGAAGATAGTGAGAGAGAGGTCTAGAGTGTAAGGGATAAAAAATGAGTGAGATAGAGAGACAAATAATACAACTTGTTGATTATTGAAATTTGACTGTCTGAAATTTAAGTGTTTATTTCATGTGTATAGTTTCCCTGAAAGATAACAAGAAGAAAGAAATAAAAAGAGAAGAAAATTAAATTCAATGTAGACCAAAACGTGCTCAAGTTTTGTCAATGCATTCACAAAATTCAAGTGTGTTATAACGTACTCATGTTATATCTTACTTTGGGAATCCCCGAGCCTTGGGATTGGTATTTTCCTTGAAATACCAACCCAAAGGTTTGGAGGGATTTCCCAATGACTAGAGACATTTTTTTGCAAATTCTACAATATTTCACATAATTGAGTTCGTGCTCACCATCAGGATTGTATGTGTTTCAATGTTGAACAAATAAAACACCTGGATAATGTTAGACTCTCTCTTTGCTATCTAACGATGTAATTTTTTTCACTTTTTGACAATGCTAAGCCTTTGATCTATAATTCCTTTTATTTGTGTCTCTTTTTTGGAAAAAAAGTAGTGTTTGGTGTTTTTTTCATTATAAATTAACCATTCATCAAAATTTCAAATAAATTACATTTTTAGAAACTAGAATCCATTATAAAAATATTAAAAAAGAAAAATAGTTTCCAAAATTTGTAGGGGTAGCACGACGAAAAATATATTTTTTAGGAAGTGTCACTTTGAAAATTAGTAAAAAATCAAATATTCATTAAAAAATTATCAAAAAAATTGTGCATCAACTACATACTATTAGCTAATTTCTCACTGAATAAATTTTAAAAATACTAAAAATAAATTCACCATGTTACATTCCCACAAAAGATGCTATGTTATGTTTTTTTGACAAAAACACCACCAATTTATGTGGGCCCTTCTTTTGAACCCCTTAATCTCAACCATTTTCAAAATAAATTAGTAGTTTAGAAATTAGACTCAAAGCACTACAATCCATTTTTTTGTTGCATCTCAAAATTTTGAGTGTAACTATCCTCAATTTCATGTCCAAGGTCAATATTTCTCGATTTCAGAAAAAAAAAAAAAAAAAAAAGTGGCCACTGAAGCCCCCTTTTTGGCCCTCATCTTTTTACACTTACCTTGCAGTTGAAGAAACTTGCTACTTTCCTTCTTGCACAAGTTTCCAGTTCCTCCATTGCAGAGAGGAATTGGTCAACATATAGCTTCATCCACTTCCTCAAGAGGAATAGATTTACCTCTAGATGAACAAAGAAGCTAGTAGCCATTCATAGTGCTCTTCGGTTTCAAGATCGACAGACTCTAGAGTATTGAAAGACTCCATCTCTATAGTGGGATATTGATCTTGAGGACATGGCCTAGGTAGATGAGGAGGAGACAACTGAGGGTTTATTTTGGGTTTCATTGGTTGAGGTTGAGGTGGAACTTCACAGTGGCAGTGACTCAGAGGATGACTTTGATTTTGATGCGATTATAGGAGATCTTGTGGATTAGGGGTAGCAGTGCTACTTCTCTTTGTTTATTATATTTTGATTTTCATATCATACTTTAAAACTATATGGCAGCAATATAGCCTTGGGGCATTTTGATACAAGTTTATAAATTATAACTTGGAGCTTATTTCATGATTCATATATGTTAATTTTGAATTTTGAATGTGTATTGAGTATTGACATAATGTTGAACACAAATGTTATATGTTAAGGTTCTATGATTTATATTATACACGCCTTATCCATGTTATCATAAGAATATTTAAAATTTCCCTATATTTTTAAAATTTTAACTATATTTTATATAGTTGTCCCCTTGTTGTCCCCAAAATTTGCCTCAAAATCCAGAAACTTGGGGACTCGTCTCATAGTCCCCTGCCATCACCGTCTCAAAAACTTGGGGTAACACTGAATAAAACTAGTAGAGGGTACACTATTAAACTATATTGAAAACCCATATTGTTGTCGGTAGGATCTAATTAAAAAATTAATCACCTTCACATAAATCACTAGGTTGACATGATTTTATGACTTGACTGAGACATACTTGAAAAACTTTCATGTGATTGAACTTGGCTACAAATCACATGTGATTACGACCACATATTGATTACTTTGACTTGGCAGGAACTTTGACAATTCAAAATGTCTGGGACTAATTGTAACCAAGAATTATTGATGCAAACATTGATGCTTCCAATTCGATCAAGTTGAGGCTATATAGAGACTTCACATGTGATTTAGAATATTAAGAAGGCATTCACGAAATCAATTTGAGAACACATGTCCTTTTTATGAATGTGAAAATTTTATAATTTCAAGGTAAACAATAAGGATAATAATGGAAAAGACTATTGATATCGAGAACTAATAAAATCACTACTAAATTGCTTATTGTATTATTTCATTTCTACACTATGAATCTATTGAGTCTTGTGTGTTAGTTGAATGGTTAGATAGTTATTACTTTGAACCCTCCATCTATGAATGTGTCACTTTTTGAAATGCTTATATCTCAAGAAAAATTGTTCATAGATACATGCCCTTAAATTGTTCAAGAGGCTTCACCATTTGTTAGATATTTCCCATGCTTTCCTAGACCATTACAAGTTGATTTTTCAAGCTCATAACTCCCAAGAGCATTGATATGGACTTCAAAAATGTCTCAATTTTTTTCCTAACTAGTTTATCCAATCAACTAATTCAACTTCTAGTGCTTAAATCCCTTTAGAGGAGCTTCACAACATGCTTATTAGCAAGGCTAGTGACAACACATTCCAAGATTAGATGACTTATGAAATTTACATAGACACTTGACACTTCATAGGATTGATTTACTTTGGGCCTAAAAATAATCTCACCATAAGGGCTTCCTATTGTCCTAATCTACCATGGAATTATTATATATTTTTTCCCAAAGGTAGGGTTTTGGAGCTCATCTCTAGCTAGCAACCTATCAAATTACTCAATGTGTCTTAGAAATTTCTTTTCAAAGCACTTGTCCTGCATATTCATCACTTGTTGTCTTTCATATTTTGTCAAGCACAAGCAAGCTTCATTTACAAGCATTGTAATCTTGATTATATTACTGTAGTCAAGGAAGGTATGGGATCCAACCTCTAGATAGAAATTTATTTTTCTAAAGCTTGAGTTTGAGAAATATTGGGATTGCATTGAGTGACTTTTCATTCTTGTGATGTTCAAAGCTTTTGGCTTTGATAATTTTTTTTAGTCATCCAAACTTTATTTATAGATGCTTTGAATTGTCTCTTTGTTAATTGGAGAGTCTAAGAGAGTTTGGATTTTTTTCTCTATCTATCAAGGGTGTATGTCATTCTTTTATAATTTAGTGGATAAAGCTTTTGGTTACTTGATTTCACAGAAAGCTTCACTTGGCTTCATCAAGGAAATTTCCCTCCATGGTACATCAGTGGAAACTTTGGAGATAACTCATTTCTCATGCTAATAGATCAACAAGATATTGTCCATGAGTTAATGTATTGCCTCCATACTTTTTGTGTGGCCACTTGTTCTAAATTACAATGGGACAAGAAACAATGTTATAGGTAAAGTTTCCTTTCCTTAGTGTTGTGGTTAAAGGATTTCCATTGGAAATGGATTGATAAAATATTTTTAAGTTCCTAGGTATTCCTTTGCATTTGAAATATCTCATCATTCTTTTGCAGCGTTTTATTCAATAGGTTGAAAAAAAATATCCTTATAGGTCCAAATCTCTTTGGTTGGGAGATTTCATGTGCTATGTTGTTGATGGCCACTCATCTATTATTCTTCCTCTTAGGCCTTGTGCTAAATTTGACTATGAATGACTTACTAAACTTCTCAAAATTTATTGTGAGCCAGTGGACAATAATCCATAAAAAAATTTAGAATTTCCTAGGAAATATGTTGTTTGCCACATGTCAAAAGCTAGCATGGGGGTTATTGACATTCACAAGTAGATTTGTGCACTTTGTCTTAAGTGAGTTATTAGAGCTATTGTAGGAAAAAAAAAAACCTAGAAAATTATTCTCAAGCACTACATTAAGGAAGGCTCTCCTTATGGAAAGAAATTTTGGAAGTTTATTGGTTTATATTCCCTTATCATCATTTCTATTACAATTAAAATAAAAGGTTCATTTGTTGCTCAAAGAATTTTGAAAGTTTTTGAATGTGTAAAGTTGTTTCTCAATTGGTTTGGTGATGGTTTCAAGATTGGTTTTCCCTTCAATGACTAGAAATTTTGGGGTTCTCCCATCATTAATTCATCCAACCTACCATGGATTGAGACCCTTAGGATCAAATTTCTACAACTTTTCAAAAAAGAGACTTGCACAATACAAGATCCCATCCCTTATAGAAATTTGACTTCCTATCCAACCTTGCAACATCAATATTATTTTTTTTCCTATTGATTTACCTTGTTTTCAATGGATTCAAGAGCTCACCATTGATGTAATGTTGCAAAATCTTGAGTTATAAATCCACATTCTAAATAGAAAGATTAGCATTGGAATCATGATACAATTGTAAAAAATTATACTCCTAGATGGCTCTCTAGAATTCTCATTCAATACTCTCTAATTCTCTCAAAATCTAATTTGTGATGGGTTCTTTGCTCTTTCCCCTTTTACTTTTATTTTTTAGATGCAAAGAAATTGGAAAGCTTAATTTGAGCCTAATATTGATTTCTTTTTGTGGTGCTTTTATTACTAGGGTTTTGGCTAGTGGTAGGTCCATCTTGGTCATTCTCAACTTGGATATCCAAATTGTTCGCAAGTTGTGTCTTTCAAATTACTTCTAGTATTTCCCAAGGGCCTAGACTTCTCAGCAATGCAATCATATCAATTTTTCTCCATTTCATCTTGAGTTCTTCTCTTGGAGAGTTGTTATTTTTATGGATATAATCCCTTTGTCTCCTTACATTACTAGATTTTGGAATTTGTTGGACATGCTGTTATTTTTCAACTTTGGAAGTCTAGAAATAAAACATTTTTCTCTCATGAGGATATTGGTTGTAGTTTCTCTCTAATTAAATAAGTGAATTTGTTTTTCTTTGTTCATTTTCAAATTTAGGCAAAATAAATAAAGGTGGCTCTAGAATTTAAGCACTTTTAGGGTTTGTCCAACCACTAGAGGAGCAGCCTATGCACTATAAAAGTAATGTGGCCAAACAATATTAGTCACACCATGCTTCCAACTATTTATAGAGGTATTTTTAGTTGCTCCCACATCTGTGATCATTTCTCACTATCATCAATGGTGGTTAGCTTCCCCTCATGGGAAGGCATCTATCTCCAAACTTGCTTTTTTTTTATAAATCCATTGTTAGTGTTGAATCCCCCATATAACTGGGGTGTTTTTCTCCCCTTGAAAATGAATGATCAATTGGTGTCTCAAGATGGATGGGTGGCTTTAGATTTATTAGATAAGCATTCCTAGTGGGTGGTTCAAATGAATAATTTCCTTACTCCATCACCACTTGGAGTGCCAACATATGTTTAGCTAATGGTTACTTGGTTTTTTGTTCATATAGACTTTTGTGATCATGCATTTTTGGGCCATTAATACCAATCAAACACTTCATTTTAAGTCTTCTAAAGTTGTTCTTAAACTTTTATTATATTCATAGTGAAATATTATAAGTTTTTCCAATGTAGAAACTACAAACAATAAATGAAAAATATGGTAAACTTTAAAAGTATATTGACCTATAAACATTGAATACCTTGGAATATAGTGTTGTATGTCATGCATTTTTTAAACATAGTAAGGAAATTGCACTCAAGTATATGATTTCAATTGATGTTGGTTGAAAGAGGGACTATGATTTTAATTAGTGTTGGATGATTATGTTGAATGCACAAGACAACTGAGAGGAGGGGGATGAATCAATTGTGCCTTAAAACTTCAAAACCTCATACACATTTAGATCCACATTCATTCATTAAACCCTTAAATCTATTGTGATGATTTAGCATAAAAATTAAATAACAGAAACTAGAACAACTTAACACAATACACAAGAAAACACTAGATTTACATGGAAAAACCAAGAAGGGAAAAACTTTGATGAGGATTAGCTCACAATATAAGTAATATCAACACCAAATACAATAGGGATCACTGGCAGAGGGCTCACTGCACAAAGAAGAAAGGGTCACTGCCAAAAGGTTCACTACAAGAATAAAAAAGAAGATAAATAAGTGTGCACAGAGAAAAATTATCTCAATGCAACAAAGAATCCACCACAATGACATCAACACCTTTGTATTCTAATTGAATAATTGTAGCCACCTTCTACTCATTGCATCCAGTAAACTAATACATGAAAGCTCGCACTGCACTTCTCAATTTCACACTCTACAACTTTACACTTCACAACATTCATATCTCTCGCACCTATCTCAACATCTCTCAAAAAACTCAACTCATACTTATACTTTCCTCAAAATTGAAACCCTTCTCCAAGGTTAGCTATGCACATCAAATGTGAAAATTCAAATTAGGTCGATGCCAAAACACTTTCATGGCAGATAGAAGTGAAAGTGGACCACATCACACCTTAATTCCAAACCCAAATATATAACACCACACAACCACATGCTTCTATAAACAATATTTATTCATTGCAAGTAGTGTAAACACCAGGTCGATTGTTACCCATGCAAAAACCATTAAAATTTTAAGTACATGATTCCTCAAATGTAAGGAAAAATTGTGAACCACACACCACGCTTAAACATGATCTAGAATATTCCTCGACTACCCTAAAAACCAACAAACTCCTTCACAACTTCCACCTGAAGAATGCACATACCCAGTACACTCAGACAACTTTACCATACACTGTTACTTATAAAACCATCTTTTGAACCATCAAATCTCAAACCATCTTGATTGAAGTAAGATACCAACACCACCAATACTCCTCCAAATTTTCAAGACTTGAAACATAATTATGGAGAAATGCAGAGCAAAAACATTTCTCCCAGACACCTTTGCAATACACAATTCACACTTCTTTTGTATAGTGATCCAACAAACCAATTCTTGAATATAACACCTTTGAACACCTCTTATCAACATATCTGAATTGTATGGGCAGATCTTCAACCTAGAATAAATTTGGAGTAACACAAGAACATAGCTCTGCAACCTAAAACACCACTACGACACATTGTTTCCTCTTTGTCTCAATTTTTTCTCAAAAGCACTTGGAAACCAAGCACTAGAGACACATCCTCATCATCTTTAGAACTTCCTAAGCCATAAATAGAAACTTATCAAAGCAACACTAGAGGTTGACACTAATAGATTTACTAATGACAACATAATGCAACTAATTAAAGCATGAATAACATCAATTGCTCACACTCTCACCCAACAATAGACATTAATGACAACACCAACTTCTCATACTTGCAATAGATTAAGGGACACTCTGATTTCAATAGATTTTGGTTGATTAAGGAATAGTGTGATTTTAATGGGTGTTTGTGTGATTATGTGAAAATCATGGTCTTTCAAATCCTTGTTTAGGTCAAGTGCCTTTTTAGTTTCATTTTATTTATTAACCTTCATTGTATCTTCCAAATGTTTATGTTGAGGTGACTATCAATAGTGGCTTCAAGCAATTTTTCTTTCACTTGAAATTGTATGCACATCATTTTTAGTTTTCAATACAAAATTAGTTGAAGCACTCATTATTGATCTAAGTTAAGAAGCATTTAATACACAACAAAGGAATAGACAAAAGGGTTTTTATAATATACAATCAATATCAAGAGTGTGTCATGTAAGAGAAGATTTCATATAATATTTCTAATTTGCTAAATAGCTTATCAAAATTCCCAAAATTTTGAACTCAAATTTAGATCTCTTGGGTAAATAGCATAATGATTATAAATTTTGTCACTAATGGTTTGGGGATGAATGTGGATAAGCCCATTTATTTCACTTTACTCTGGATACCCCTTCCATAATAGAATTACTCGTGGTATTTCCCATGATAAATATTTACTAAAATAACAAATAGTTCAACAAGAATGTTATAACAAACATCTCTCCTTCACTTCATGCTTGCCATTTAATGAAGCCAAAAAAATGGCATCCTTAAAGAAACTATCTAATCTCTTGGATTTCCCTGTTAAAATCTACCAACATGCATGTCAATGCAAACCTTTCCTCCCCTAATTTTTAAAGCCTCGCTACCATAACTAGTCAGTCTTTATAGTCATTTAGAGTTAATTCCTATGTCATGTTCGAGGATTGACAATAATATGATCAAGAGTGTGGAAACATGGCACAATAGATTACTTTCTTGAAGACATGGTTAGGATCTTGACTTCAATACATCATATGTCATACAATTTTATAGTCTTTTCATATTAACAAGTCTAATGAGAGGAATTCAAAAGTTATGTAATATTTATTGTCATAGCTCAACTAGATGCCAATGTAGTGTATGAAAATCACAAGAATAATTATTTTCCATTTACCTTATAATATGGCTCAATTTTATATTTTCAAAATAGAATTGATGGATCTTGTACCTTCTAAATTAGTTGTTATTATTCATAGTGCAAGTGCGAGTACCAAATATGCCAGTACAACACATTTTTTCCCTTGAGTATATATATGGGTTATATATATGAATTTATGAGTATTTTCATTTTTATTTAGACAATTTGTTTATTGCCAATATATATATATATATATACAACAGTGATTCTAATAATTGGTAATAAACTAATTATTTAAATACCTCATAATTTACAAAAATGAAAAAACTCATAAATTCATAATTCAATGATTTTTCAAATGTTAACACAATAAAAATTATAATCAATATTTAATAATCTTCATATTGTTTTTCTTCAAAAGAATCAAAGTCAACATTTGGTTCAATTTCACTTGAACCACAATGATTTACAATGCCACTTCCACTAGCCATGTATTGTACAAGTTGTCTCATCTAAACAAAATTTTGGGAAGTTGTGCAACAATACTGTGTAAGTCAACACACTCATGAGTTATATCCCAATTCCTTGCCACCTCCTCATTGTAATCATTTTTTAACAGGACAGTAGAACCTAATAACTATTAGGGGTCTTGGAGTGGAGATCCCAATGGGGTTGAGGGGAAACACCCCTCATGGGGGTCTAGGAACAATACCCCCAATGGATTTGAGAGGCAACACCCATGACAAGGTTCAAAAACACCCTTGGCATGTTACTTCTCTCAATACAGAGTAATTAAGGCCTTTAAAACACAAAAACCTTCATGACGTGCACATAATTTTTACAATTTTATCACTAAAGGGTGAAATTAGGCATGCAAATACTTTTTTGTTTATTAAAATATTTTAAAAATTCTTTTATTTTAGTTTTTGTTTTCCCAATGGTTGTTGGCCTCCTACAATGATCTTAATAACCAAGCCTTTATTGATATGATTCAAAGATTGAACATTTAATCTGAATAGCCATTTCAACCATCATGAAGGTGCATTTAACTTGTCAACCTAGGGACATGAACTTGAAATGGGTCAGCACAATATGTGCACTACGAACTCAAAGTAGCCATTCTATTCTACAACTACAAAACACACAATACTGAAAGTAAATTGCTTGAAAAGGAATGAGACAAATGTTGAACATCAATCAACACTATGCTAAGCTTAAATGAATAACATAAATGAAAATTTGAGCAACAAACAAGGCATTACTTTGTCTGCTTTGGTTATAGGAATAGTCACAAAATGGAATTCTAGTGTTTGCAAGAATAGTTGATGCCATATTTCTAACTAATTTACTAAACAACAAGTAACACTTAACTAATGTTAAACTAAGAAGATAGATTACTCACCAAGTGGACCCCCTTGGATAAGTATCCCCTAAAACTAATGAAAGCTCAGATGCTTGAACTTAGAACTTTATTTTATTCACTGTGAATCATGAGTACAAAAGAGTAATGTATCTGTATTACTAAAAAGTGGAGAGTGCAAGTACAATATCAAATCATGCAACCTCTTAAAGAAGGAGCATCAGATTATTATTTATACTAATAGCTAAATGAGGTAGTCAATTCCATGACTGGGAGGACGCCATTTAGGGAAAATGGAGGAAATGGAGTGATGGTGGTTACACATGCATGGAATCTGGTCAAATAGTCAACTACCTTTGACTTGGAGCAATTACTTTGTTGGATCTTATGGTGCATGCCCAACTAGTGGTGTCTTCCTTAGCTTGGCATATTAAATCTGCATGGAACTTAGGTTAGTACACATAATGATTGCACATTTATAACCACTCTAAGGAACATTCATTAACCACATGCAAAATCAATATAGATAATCCACATATTATTCCAAATGTCATTAAAGCTTGTAGAGATAGGATTAAGTCCAATGTCAATGGTTTGAGGGAAACATTATGAAAATACTGACATTTAACATTAAATACCATGACATCTATCAACAAATAAACCATAGATTCTACTCAAAATTGGACCAAAAACTAGGATCATCACTCCCCCCAACCTAACTTTTTGTTGGTCCTCCAACAGGGGAAGAGTTGATTTTCTACTTGGTCAAAGCTCTAAAATTTGCAACTGATAGCTGTCCAACATTAGTGGCTGCAATATGTGAATCTAGATCCCAATAGAATCCTCTCACTCTATCAAATCTGTTCCATCTTTTCCTTTCTACAACAATGTCATACTAGTAGAATCTGAAGTTTGGCATGGGACACATGAGCATGGGTGGCTTGAAAGTTAGAGGAAGCCAAGACCGCCCCTGAGTTCTCCCAATCTAAATATATCTATCAATCCTCTTTAGTTTTGCAGCATAATTATGGATGGAATGAGGCTCAACTTGCTTCAGCTCATCAAATAGACTATTCCATCTTTGTGATAGACATCTTCTCATACTTTCCTCCTTTAATTTTGTCTTTACCTCATACTCACTATAAAATGCCTCAATCCAAGGCATAATCATGTTACCATAACTAGGTCTAAGAAGCATTTTGTTTCATTCTCTATAAATATCCCTTGGGTTGCTTGATTCAGCTCTAATGGGCAAAGGGATATTAGACTCCAATTTCTTATAAGCTCCATGTCGTTGTCCCCGACTAATCTCATTTTGTACCCAAGACATGAATGCCCTCAATTGGACATCCCCAACATATAACAGCAGGTTCCAATCATGGCCTTGAGTTACAACAAAATTATGCAAATAAAACTCACACAAAAAATTCTTTATTTCAGGGGAGGCAATCTTATAAGCATTGAAAAATTCCATAGGGGTGTCAATAGAAGGATTCAAACCTAAGGAATCCTTGACAACCTAAACGAGAGATACTTCTCCTTCAGGAGCAAAGCATAGACCCTTGGAAGGGCCCTACATTCCAAAATCTATGGTGCCAAGGCTTCCATTTCATCCACCCTCTACTTCAGGGTGGTAATTTTTGCATCTTTATCCTCTATCTCCCCATCCTTCTTTTGAATTTACTCTTTCAATTTCCATTTTTCCTTTCTACCTTCTTCCTCCCTTCTTTGTATTTCTCTCCATAAATTCAAAATTGTTGCATGCATTGTAAAACCAGGAGGATTTTGAATTATACTAGTCTTTTTGTCAATGGTGGCTCCTCATATGGCACTATCTACATGGACTTAGGCTATCTAGTTATCTTTGGCTATAGGCGTATTGTTTCTTCTTTTTCCTTTTGCTACAAGGACTCTCATTCTTGTTTTTGTTGTGGCTATAGGAACTCCTACTCTAGCTCTAGCTGTTGTTGCAGGACATCCTACTGCAGGACTTCTTGCTTATGCTACAAGAAGTCCTAACTTTCCTCAAACTCTTCTATAGTGCTACAAGATAAATTAGTGTTATATTTGCTACTCTCCCAAATATATCTTCTTCTTTGAAATTCTCCTACCCCATTGGAGCTTTAGGGTCTACATTTCATGTCTCACCAAGCTTAGGGATTTCCTATGGAAGTGTACCAATAGCAGGGCCAGTTGGTCTCAATTTCCTAGGAGGTTTCTCACACTTTCCTTTGACTACAAGATAAAAAATATTAGCCTTCCACTTTTTAGAACTTAGCACCTTTCTTTCTACAAGTTGTGTTTTGGTCTTTCCTTTTCTCATTTCTACTTCTCTCTTATGTGCCCTAATTTTCATTAGGGTTTCAAATGGAATTTCATCATCAGAATTAGAGGAAGAACTTTCTTTTTCTGAGTGCTCAATTCCAGAAGAAGTAATTTCTATGGTTTCTTCTATTGCAGGGGGATTCACACAAGAGCCATCACTAAATGTTGAAGCATCAAGAGGGGCTTCAGTCGTGCTCAATCTCTTGCTAGACATACAGGGTTGAGATAAAGCCCTAGGTTACAACTACTCAGGTCTAATTTGATCAACATTTATAAATTATTCCTAGGTTATTATGAATACATCATGTAGAGACTGTTCAACCAACAATTTAATTAGACAATGGTGGGAAACAAAATTATCCCTACCTTTTTGGGTCTCATCCACCATGATTGAGAGAATATTGTATAGCACATTGGGCACATTTATCCTCCTTCTGTGCCTCATGTGATTCAAAAGTTTGAAGTGTATGGAATGCAAATTTGACTAGCGACACTTACAAGTAATGTATTTGATAACATAAATGACTCTGGTTCCATGGTTCAGGCATAGACATTCTCTTTGAACCCTACTAATCAATGCTCAATAGGGGGTTGTTCGACTCTGTAAATTTGGCCTTGGATGATTTGGCGTCTCTAGAGGCAAGGTAATTTTCACCATTAGCTAGTAACCTTGTGAGTTATGAAATTCTTTCCTCAATTTACAAAACTTCCAACCCTTTAACTGTGGCTTTCCCTTCTAAAAAAATTATGGGCAAATTCAAGGGAAATGCTTTCATCAAAGCCATCGAGCCTCAAGAAGTAATCTGACCATCCGTAGTTCCTAATTTCGGCTAGGCATTGTGAATCCTACAATAAAATGTCATGCACAATGGGTTTATTTAAAATTAACCCACCTCCCATTGTCTACAATCAAACAAATTCTCTACAACTTCTTTCCTACAATTCTCATCTGAAAATCAAGCTCACTTTCCTATAGTACCTATTAAATTTTTAGTGCCAATATCGATTGAATTTTCTTTTCTTTGCTTCACCTTTTTACTTGAAACTCAAGATTATGACATGGGAAATAATGGAAAGAAAAGGAGCAATAAAAGGGAAATTATGATGGGAAGAAATGGGAGTTGTAGTTAATGTCACTTCACACATGCAAGCCATCCTCTCACTCAAATTTCAAATCAGCTCTCTTTAAATTTCTGACCTAGCATAAATTAACACATGGGTAATGTACTTACATCATTTTATTTCCCCTCGCCCCAACCTAAATTTGGACATGTGTCCACACATGCCAGATGAGAGAGGTGATTTGACAAGGAATGATGACATTTTATGTAAACTTCTATACTAACGTACAATGATTAAATGAACATACTTAAAAGATGATTAAAGATAGAAATTAATGCCCATATACCTGAATGTGTGGAAGATTTGTTGTGAAGATCATAGAGAAAGTACCACTCGCCTTGTGGGAATAAATTGAGCAATTAATGAAAATGAATTGGAGTGAGGTGAGGTGGAATGAAGTGATGGAAGAGAGAGAAAGGTGGTGATGGATGAGTAGATGGGAAAATAGGTGACGAAATGGACTTCCACATAAGTGAAATTCTTTATTATGAGAGAGTGTGTACCTTAATTATCCAGAAAGAGGGACACTAGGCACATTTCCTTTGGTTGTAGGAAGCTTGGGTGCTGAATGTTGGGCAAATTGTTGCAAGAACTCTTCTTTGGAAACTAGCTTGTGATATAGTCTAAGGCAATGACCATTGACAAGTAATTTGAACCTGATAGGGTCAATGGTAGTAAGCTAAACAACTCCATTAGGAAAGACCTCAACAAATTCATATGGTCCCAGCCACCTTGTCTGCAACTTTCTTGCATTGTCCTAGTATCTTGAGTCATAGAGCAGGGCCTAATCTCTTGGTTGGAATTTCTTGTCCTTTATAAATTTTTCATGCCACTTGATTCTTTGATTTTGCACCACAAGGCTGCTCTTCTTATCTCATCCAAAGCATTTAGCTGCATGATTCTTTCTCTTTGTTCCTTAGAAATATCCATCCCCAAATCTACTATAGTTCGCAAAGTCTTATATTCAAATTCAATTGGGATCATAGTTGTGTTTCCATACAATAACTCAAATGGGGTGAAACTTGTGGCTGTTTTCCAGGTTGTCCTATAGGCCCAAACAAATTTTGGTAATCTATTTGCCCAATCCTTTCTATGAACAGCTACTGTTTTAGTTAGAATGACTTCAATCTCTCTATTGGTCACCTCATTTTGGTCATTAGCCTGTGGATGATAAGGAGTAGACTTCTTGTGCCTTATGTTGTACTTATTAACTAGTGTTGCAACAAGGGTTGATGTGAATTGTGCCCCTTGATTAGTCACTATTTCTCTTGGGACTCCATATCTTGTGAAAATCTCCTCATAAAGAAATTATGCAACCTTGTTATCCCCTACATGCTTCATTTCCTTAACTTCTACCCATTTTGTCACATAATCAGTGCATACCAATATATAAGACTTACCATTTGATGGAGGGTCAATGGGTCCCACAAAATCCAATCACCACTTGTCAAAGGGAGTGATTAATACCTAAGGGCACAATGGTATCTCATCAGACCTGGTTGGTCTTCCCATTCTTTGACATCTATCATATTTTCTAGTACACCTTCCTACATCCTTGTGGAATGTTGGCCAATAATATCTTGTGTTCAAAACCTTCATTATTGTCCTCTTGGCTGCAAAGTGTCCTCCACATGGTTCATTGTGGCATGCATGTGAAATGTCATATGTCTCATCTTCTCTCACACACTTCCTCATGACATGGTCAAGTCTAGTATAAAATAAACATCCAACAAACCAAGAGAAATGAAAATATTTTTCAATGAGTTTCCTTTTCTCTTTTGGAGATAAGTGAGAAGGAACTCTATCTGTGACCAAGTAATTGGCTATGTCAGCATACCAAGGTGTTTGTACACTAAGGGAGAATAGATGTTCATTAGAGAAAGAGTCATCTATATCCTGATTATCTTTTGATGTAGTTAGCCTTCAAAGAAAATCTGCAACAACATTGGCCTTCCCTGGCTTATTCACAATAGTTATATCAAGTTCTTGCATCAATAATAGCCATATTACCAATCTACCTATAATCAAAGGTTTATTCATGAGATATCTAATGGTTGCATGATCAGTGTGCACAAATATTTGGTAGTCTGTTATGTAATGTCTAAATTTTTTCAATGCATAGATTACTGCCAACATTTTTTTTTGTCACTATATAGTTGAATTTAGCTCCTTGTAGATTTTTGTTGACAAAGTAAATGACATTTTCAATAGCTCTCTCTTTTTTTCCTAAGACTGCTCCTCTGGCATAATATGATGCATTAGTATGGATGTGGAAAGGAATCTCCCAATTAGGCCCTTTGAGTATAGGAGCATGAGTCAAAGTTGCCTTCAAGTTATAAAATGCCTTGTCACAGGCTTCAGTCCACTGAAATTCAACAACTTTAGTGAGAAGAGTGTACAATGGTGCTGCTACCTTGTTGAAATCCTTGATGAAATGTCTATAATATCCTACATGACCCAAAAAAATCCTAACATCTTTTTGTTTTGTAGGTGTGGGCTGATTTTTGATTACCCCAATCTTTGCAGGATCTACTTGAATTCCCTTATAAGAGATGTAGTGGCCAAGAACTACACCTTCTCACATCATCATGAAGCACTTTTCACTGTTTAGGACAATTTTTGGTCTTCACATCTCTATAGGACACTTCTAATATTTTCCAATGCTTGATTAAAATCAACACCATAAGTGGTAAATTCATCCATATAAATTTCCATGCAATCATGAGAAATGTTTGAGAAGATGCTAATGACTTCCCTCTAAAAAGTTGTAGGTGTGTTGCATAAGCCAAATGGGAGCACTGAATAAGCTAGGTCCCCCATGTACAGGTAAATGTAGTCTTCTCTTGGTCCTCTAGTGCAATTTGGATCTAGTTGTAGCTACTTAATCCATCTAGAAAAGAAAAGTATTGATTTCTTGCAAGTGTGTCCAAAACTTGATCAATGAAGGGTAAAGGAAAGTGGTCCTTCTTGGTGGCAACATTAAGCTCCCTATAGTCAACACAAAATCACCATTTCCCTCCCTTCTTGGGCATAATCACTAATGGAGACACCCACTGACTATCTAAAATGGGGTAGATAAACCTTGCATCTAGTAATTTATGCAGCCTTTCACAATCTCTCTTAGTGAAAGGTTAATTCTTCTCTGTAGTTGTCTTATTGGGGTGCAATCATCTCTTATGTAAATTCTATGTGTACAAATTTTAGGATCCAATCCCTTCATATCATGATAATCCCATGCAAATGCATGTTGATTGGTCCTTAATAGGTTTGTCAATAACAATTTTTATCTTCATTCAATTTACTATTAACAAACAAATATTTTCCTTCTGGCACTTGTACTTGTGTAGTTAACTCTATCATTACTACTTCACTAACACTTGGTACCTTTAGTTCATATGGAAGCAATGTATGGGACATACCTATTGCTGCAAGAAGTCAGCCTACAAGAACGATGGTTGCAAGAAGAGTGGTTGTAGGAAGTCTATCCACAAGAATAGTGGCTGCAAGAAGGGCATTTGTAGCAAGAACGTCTACAGGAATAGTGCTTGCAGGAAGGGTAGGAAAAAGTTTCTTGAATGGAGTAGCAGAATGATAAGATGATGCTTCCTCCACCTCACAATGGTTTTGAATGATGTTAGCCAATACTTCATCTTCATCTTGGAGTTGCATGAAAGAGCTTATACCTATCATCATAAGCTGCGCCACAGAGTTAACATCCTCAGCCTCTTCACCAACATGTGGCCATATGAGATTATCTTCATCATGAGATGGTTGAGCAAGCAAATAGAGAACAAACTTTTTAGTGCTCCTCCCATCTGAAATGGTCATGTCACCTAACCGACATCCCATGTATGCATCTATAGTTGCTAACCATGGCCTTTTGAGAATAATGGGATACCCGCCTAGTGTAGCTTTAGGAGAGAGAATCATGAAGTCTTTTGGGTACTCCCAGGAGTCTAGAACTACCACAAGATCCTCCACTACACCATCAGACTTAATAGTAGAGCTATCAGCAAGCTACAGGATAGTAGGAGTGGACCTAATGCTTGCAATGTTTAGTTATTGCAAGATGTCTTTGGTCATTACATTTATTGATGCCCCTAAATTAATCAGAGAATTCTTTACTTGGGCCCTATTTATAAAAACTGCTACCACATGACTTCTTGGGTCATTATACTTGGGAATAGTCACTTTTCCCAGCATTATGTCAGCTAGTTGTCCCACCACATAAACTTTAGTTTGGTCTTTCTTTTTATTGCCTAGCCTCTTGAGATAGGCTTCCTTGATTGCTTTGTCACAGAGTGGAACATCCTTTATAGCCTGAAATAGAGGTATCTGGTCACGTATGCTTCAGCTGATCCAAGATATCAAAAGTTGTATCCTCCTTTTCTTCCTTCTTCTTAACAACTTCCAATCTCTGAGAAAATGGTGGCTCTTGTTTAGTCTGCTTGACTTGGACTGGTTCAGGATTTTTAGGTACACTAGGGTGAATGGGATCATTCAAAGGTTCATCTTCCTCTCCCACAAGGATCTCAGTGATAATGGGCTTGGAAGGGGTTGGTAGAGTAGTACCTGAACGTAAGTGGATATCACTTACATTCACAACATATGTAGGGAATTGATTTGAATTAGCAGAGTATGCAGGCTATTGTTGTGGTTTGTTATTTGGATTGGGTGTGGGCTGAACTAGTAGTTGAGTAGGTTTAGATGCATTTGAATTGAGATTAGTAGGTGGAGGAATTATAGCAAGTTGTTGAGGCTGAGAAGGTGGCTGCATGTAACTAGTTATCTGGGTAGGCCATTGTTTCCCTCCTCTCCATTGATTTGTTTGCTGCCAATTTCATAGAAGTGGTTGTGAATGTCCTTGAAATTGTTTCCAATTCCCCTAAGGTTACTACCACTAGGGTGGAGAACTCTGATAACTAGGCCAAGCATTTGGAGGGTTACTCCAAGGTTGTGGTGGATATCCTCCATAACTGGATGGGTATGAGGGCTACCATTGGTTATCAAATGAATAGGAATTAAAATAGGGTCCAACATAGGATAGTGGATCCGGTGGCATACCTTTTCTTGGAGCCCAAGGCTTCCTTTGTGCAACATAGTAGACTTGGTCTTCTTCAATATGGATTGACTTGAACTCCAGTGGAACTTGCTTGCTTTCAAGATTAGCTACCATCTTACATCTACACTCCTTTCTTCTGCAGTAGGGGCAATATTTTTTCAACATTTCCTTTGCCTCCTCTTGCTTCTTCTTGGCTTGAAGTGTATCTAGTTGAGTAGCTAGATTATTGATAATGTCTTGCTTGAAGTCTACCAACAAATGAGTAATCTCCATTCTTGAGACTTCACTGGTAGTTGACTTACCCATGGAAGATTGGTAAGCTCTCCCTTTCTTTGAAGCTGCCTTGGAGTAGTTTTGGCATATTTTCTTGATATCTTCCCAAGGAACTTGGAAAATATCTCCTCCTCCCATGAGGTCCAAGGCATCAGTGCAGCTATCATTTATTCCTCTTAGGAAAAGAAACTTTTGTGTGTCTTCATGAAGTGTATGGTGTGGATATTTTTGTAGGAAAAATAAAAACCTTGCAATGTAGTCTTCCAAGCTCTCATATTCCTTTTGCTACATCCTTAAAATGTCACCTCCTCTCATGTCACTACCTTTGCAATATTCCTTGTATTTCTCAAGGAATTTTGTCTTCATGTCTTCCCAAGTTTCCATAGTATCTTTGCCTAGGATCATGAACCATCTTAGTGCAGCCTCTTTCAAAGTGGTAGGAAATAGCTTAAGCCTATGGGCATCAGTAGCATAATCATAACTCTTGCAGAGTATGTAAAAATCAAATAAAAAGGTATTGGGATCTTCTATAACAAGTCCATAAAACTTTGGGAGTGTTGAGGTAGGAATGTTCTTGATGTTGTCAACTTCATTATGATAGGCAATAGGGAAAGGAAAATCTAGTGGGTTAGGTCTATTCCCATTTGCATCACTCGTGCATGCTTGAGGTTGCTCCAAAGCAAAGGGGCTCTCAAGAGGATTTTGATCTTTAGAGGAGACTTCATAACTAGTCATATTAGGATTTGCATTAGTAAAGGGGTGTGGATCTTCTTCTTCTTCTTCTGGTAGGTTCTAATATTCAACTAGATGGAATGGATTAGGATTGTTAGGAAGGAATCTCCCATACGCATCCCTTCTCCTTCCTCTATGCATACAATATCACTCACTATCAGTTAGCTCACACAAAGAATTGGTAAAGAATAAGGGGGTTCATTACTTCCTAAATGAGGATATGCTAAGAAAAACTTTCAAAAACACTACAACAAGAAAAACTACCAATGAATCCAAAAGACTCCCTAGTTTGACAACATCCTTGACAACGACGCCAAAAATTGTGTCCTCCTACAACGATCTTAATAACCAAGTCTTTATAGACATGATTCAGAGATTGTACATCTAACCTAAATATCCATTTCAACCATCATGAAGGTGCATTTAACTTGTCAACCCAAGGACATGAACTTGAAATGGGTTAGCACAGTATGTGCACTAGGAACTCAAAGTATCCATTCTATTCTACAGCTAAGGAACACACAATACTAAAAGTAAACTAATTGAAAAGAAATGAGACAAATGTTGAACATCAATCAACACTATGCTAAGCTAAAATGAATGACAAAAATGGAAATTTGAGCAACAAATAGGCCACTACTTTGTCTACTTTGGTTATAGGAACAATCATAGAATGGAATTCTAGTGGCTTCAAGATTAGTTGATGCCAAATTTCTAACTAATTTACTAAACAACAAGTAACACTAAACTAATGCTAAACTAAGAAGATAAATTACTAATCAAGTGGGCCCCCTTGGATAAGTATCCCCTAAAACTAATGAAAACTCAGATGCTCAAACTCAAAACTTTATTTTATTCACTATGAATCATGAGTACAAAGGAGTAATGTATCTATATTACTAAAAAATAGAGAGTGCAAGTACAATATCAAATCATTCAACCTATTGATGAAGGAGCATCAAATTATTATTTATACTAACATCTAAATCAAGTAATCAACTCCACGGCTGGGAAGATGCCATTTAGAGAAAACAGAGGAAATGGAGTGATGGCAGTTACGCATGCATGGAATCTGGTCAAACATGTAGGTCCAAACATAGATTCAACTCAGTAGTAATGCATGTGCATGCTTGATCATTAAATTCCACTACAAGTCGGTTACATTTAGTTGCATGAAGAATCTTCTATCGTTGGCTACCTTTGACTTGGATTGATTCCTTTGTTGGACGTTATGGTGCATGCCCAGCTTCTGGTGTCTTCCTCAACTTGGCATATTAAATCTGCATGGCAAGGTCGGTATGCATAATAATTGCACATCTATAACCACTCTAAGGAACATACATTAACCACATGCAAAATCACACATATTATGCCAAATGTCATTAAAGCTTGCAGAGATAGGATTAAGTCCAATGTCAATGGTTTGAGGGAAACATTATGAAAATACTGACATTTAACATTAAAGTCCATGATGTCTATCAACAAATAAACTATAGATTCTACCCAAAATTGGACCAAAAACTAGGCTCATCAATGGTCATGGATATGCCTAGGGTGTGCCTATGGGTAGTGGTCATGGATATAGTTTGGGTCCCAGTCCAATATAGGTATGCATGTGGGTCCACTTAAGGTACTATCTAAGCACCCTAAGTTTCATGTGAGTCCTTCGCATGGTTTGGGTCCTAATCTAATACAATTACACTTAGGGTACCACCTAGAAACATCAAGTTCCCAAGTGGTACTCATACCAGACCAAGATCTGAATTGTATCTTGATGAGAACACACTTATATTGAGAGGGGGTTGGGGGGTGAATCAATATAAGATATTTTTTACTTTTTCAATTTAACCGCAATACTATCAATTGCATAATATCATTCACATAAGATCTAATAGCTATGCAACACAAGAACACATGATTTATGTGGAAACCCTTACGAGAGAAAACCACGATAAAATATTTCTTTTATATTAATCTCTTTTACATTCTTTGTAGGAATCAACTTACAAGAGACACCAAACCCTCTTATACAATTTTTGACCACCTACCCACTCGAGACACCAATCCTTTCTTATACAATTTATGAGCACCAACTCACTGGAGACACCAATCCTTTCTTATACAATTTGTGAGCACCAACCCATTGGAGACACCAATCCCTACTTATACAATTTGTGAGCACCAACCCACTTGTGACACCAATATGCACTTGTAGAATTTATAGACACCAAACCATTAGAGACATCAATCCCCACAATTGAACACCAACTCAACAAGAGACACCAACCTATTGGATGTTGTGGTTGTGTTTCTGATATGTGGTTGTCATTGATGCCAACACTATTAGCATTGGTGTGTTAGAAGTTCCATATGTCGAGGATATTGAGAAAATTGTAATAAGAAGTGCTTCAGGTTGTTTGTGGAGTAGCGAAGATCAATTTGTCGGTGTGATCAGCACATTGATGATCATTTGTTGTGGACTAAAGGGTTTCTTGTTGAGTGTATCTAGATTATCCATGTCAAGTTTTAGAGATCCATGTGAAGATTTGTTCAAGTTGTGAAGATCTGTATTCTGATAGTTTTTTTGTCACTTCAGTTTGTGTTCTTGAAAGAAGATCATGTGATTTATGTTAGTTCAATTTTTGTAGATGTTTCTCTTGTGTTTCATGGTGTTTTTGGATGTTTCTAGTTCATGCTCTATCTATGGTGCATGTCTGCGTTGATCTTTGTGCTCATGATCTGATATTTTGTCTTGTGTGTTCATGTTTTTCATGTTCATAGCTAACTAGGTGTTGAAGCATGTTGTGGATCTTTGAGAAGAAATTAATTGGAGTATTTTCATGTTGGAGTTGTTGTTTTGGGTCTCCACTATGTTGTGACTGACCTTGATAGATTCGTATGAAAAATCTTTATGTATTTTGGGCTGACTGTTTGTAATTATTTTATTATTTCTTTTTGGCCGACTGGTAGCGATGTAATTCCATGTTGTGGATATATAAGAGAAATTTTTATATCACTTGAATGAATGATTAAAGTGGGTAGTGTGAAACTCTTGTGTGAGAATGTTGTTCAGAACAATTGAAGGCAGAGCAAATTTTGAAGAAGAGTGAAGAAGGCAGTGATCCCTCTTGTAATTGAGTAGTGAGCTCTAGGCAGTGTGCCTAAATGCATGTGCATTCCCATTGATAATTCTTTATACTTTTAGTAGGGTATAATATTGTGGACTGACCTCCACCATGGTTTTTCCCCTAAGAGGGTTTCCATGTAAAAAATCTTGGTGTTCTTTGTGTTTCTAATGTGTTGATAGTTTATGGTTTATTATACATTCATCAGATTTGAGATTAAGTTAAGTTAATTAGTTTGAATATTTTGTGACAACTGATTCAACCCCCTCTTAGTTGTTTGTCCTTGTTTTTCCAACACAACCTTCTACACAATAGGATCACTATCTTCTTGTAAATGTCCTCTTTAATGGATGATGAACAATCACATTCAAATCAACATTTTCTTCTCTTCAAAACAACTTGTACTCTTCTCTATAGATCTACCATATAATTCCTTCACAAATCTGCCTTGAGTAATCTTCTATATTTCCTTCCTTCAAATCTACTTGTGCTTGTAATCTTCACATTTCTTTCTTCTCACTTCTAATCTCAATCATCTTTTATATCTTCATAACCTTGTGAAACGATGCATCTCTTAGAATAGATATGCCTCTTCATATACATACATACATACATACATATACATATAAATATCTGTCATAGCTCTTCAACATGTCTCTTGACTATTCTTAACCAAATATTCAATTAATATATATATGTATATATGTATGTATTTATATATGTGTGTGTGTGTGTGTATTACACATATATATATACATAGATACATATATATATGTGTATATATATACACATATACATACATGCATACATATATATACGTATATATATGTATGTATATATGTGTGTGTATATATATACACACACATATATATACATGCATACATACATATATGTGTGTATATATATACACATATACATGTATATATATGTAAGTATATGTGTATATATACATACACACACATATATTTTGGTCACAATGCTTTAACATGTCTCTTGACTATTCTTAACCAAATCTTCAATTAATAATATTCATTCATTTCATGCTTTTATATTCCTCTTATTTACTTCATGCTACATATTATAATTCCATACACTTCTTTTAGAATGATAAAACCTTCACTCACATAATTGCTTCTATTACTATTCTTATATAATCTTCGCATATCTTTCACACTTCTCTTTTCTTCATATCCCCAAAAAAACCTATATTTTTATATGCTTATACCTCTATGTGAAGAGATGTATCTCTTTTAAAAAAGATAATCCTTAGAGGAGATGCCACTTTTATTAACTATCTCTCATACTAATCATTGCCTTATAGACTTCTTTTATCATCCACCAATATGAATCACTACCTATTATATCTTTATCATTTCCTTTGTTTACTCTAATAATTGTCTTCATAATCTTAATCACTACCTTTTCATTAACAAAACAAAGTGTTTCCTTTTTACTCATTAACTCTCCTTTGTTAATAATGATTGTTGTCTTTATTTACAAATTGCTACAATTTATCATTAAGCACTTCACCCTCTTTTATATATATGTGTGTGTGTATGTATTACACAGACACACACACATTTATTGGTCATGGTTCTTCAACATCTCTCTTGACTATTCTTAACCAAATCTTCAATTAATAATATTAATTCATTTCATACTTCTATATTCCTCTTATTTACTTCATGCTACATATTATAATTCCATACACTTCTTCTTTTTGAATGATAAAACCTTCACTCCTAGAATTGCTTCTATTCCTCTTCTTATTTAATCTTCACATATCTTTCACACTTCTCTTTTCTTCATATCTCCACAAAATCATGTATTTTTATATGCTTATACCTCTATGTGAAGATATGTATCTCTTTTAAAAGAGATAATCCTAGAGGAGATACCACTTTTATTAACTATCTCTCATACTAATCATTTTCTTGTAAACTTCTTTTATCATCCACAAATATGAATCACTACTATTATATCTTTATCATAGAATTGATTCTACTTCTCTTCTTATTTAATCTTCACATATCTTTTACACTTCTCTTTTCTTCATATCTGTGGATATAAAATCCCCCAAGCTCCCTTTGGGTTGATTATTATTTTGCTTAACCTTGGCCCACGCCTCATATATTTGAATATCCTTGGGCCCATTTTGGAAGAGCTTCACTCGCTATCGCCACATGTTCGTCGCACACTCCTCACATGAATTTCCTCCCTTGCTTCTTTGTCAAGCCTCACCATGCTTCCATGTGTCAGTAGTGTAGGAATTTGTGGGCTGCTTTCCTTTGCTTCTTTACTGAGATCTGCCTGTGTGCCATGTAGCATCGTTCCACGAATACTTTTGGCAGACCACATAGTCAACGTTGGTAACAAAGACTTCTCCACGTGTCTTCTCCGTAGGGGTTTTTATCACAAGAAAGGAAGAATGAACAAAAATTCCTGACCTATCACCATGTATACTAGTTGACTTTGTGGGTGAACGACACATGTCTATATGGGAATTTGTTGCTTTTGTACCAGGACCACAACCATTATTTGCAAGGTATGCATCTAGTTCGAAGGCGGTTGCATTCTATGTCTCGAAATCTTTTATGTTGCAATGGCCTTGGGAAATCATTGGTATAGACATCATTTCTTGTGTTGTAGAAATCTTTTCTATTATTGGCTTTTAGACGGTGGGATGTTTCTTTATAAATACTACTTCTTTCTGAAAATGAGTTCGACACATACATAAAAAAAATTGTGAAAAGACATCAAGCCTTTTGTATTGTTTTTTATTATTGTATTGAGACTCATAGACTGTTCCATTGTTGTTTGGCCTTTCTGTTTCTTAGCTATTTGACAAAACATTATATTGTGCCATTATTGTACTGAGTAGTTTATTTGCAGAATTTCTATAATTTCAATATAAGTTTGTTGATTTAGACCATGTCTTGGACTCTTCTTTTTCAGTAAATGTGTATGGGGGTTATTTTATGTTATTGAATAGATTATTTGGGTTTCCATCTATGATTTTTGTTATTTCAGGACATACAAATTGTTGAATGGGCCCTTAAATCCCATCATAAAGGGAGATTTAACGTGCCCACACCTACATCTTGGTGCATTTCCTTAGGTTAGATATTTATTTTTTATATATGCTTTTGTTTCCCATTCCAAACCCCCCAACTATAGAAGGAGACAACTTCTTTAAAAACCTAGAGGTCACTCAGTTTAGTGCAATTGGTCCCCCATTAATTGAGTTTCCGATAAGGTTGTTTCTTGTCAATTTTAGGCATCAACAGTTTTTTTTCTGGCATAGCCAGTGGGACTTGTTTTTAATGTATCTAAATTTAAAGTGGGTGTATGAGCCATCGACCGATTACTCGATCCCAAACAACCAATAAAACTGGCCTGCTAATACCACCGCTAGTAACAGTATGAACTAGAACCCATCTAATGAATGTTTTGATCCCTCCACCAACCATGTTTCCAATTGCTAACAGAAATTGTGTGGCATGGGATGCCGAAATCCCCCTTATAGCACTAATAGCACTAGTTTTATGGGCTCCTATCCCTTCTATGCTAAAATCTTTGCCAAAGTTCAACAAAGAAGGCTCAAAGAAACCATCCAACCATCTACAAGATGTGGTGAACATATGATTGGTGCATGGTATCACTAAACAAAATTTAGCACTAAGGTTACTTGCAGCCTCTTTCAAGGGTAAGGCACTAGATTGGTACCACACTCTAGAAGCTAACACTACTGGTACCTAGGACCAACTCGGAGATCCTTTCTACAAGAGATTTTCAAATAATGGAGATCAGTCTTCGTTATATTAGTAGCTAGTGATCATAAAGCAGGCCCCATATGAAACCATGACTAAATTCAACACCTGATTCCACACAACTTGGCAAAGGATCCAAGCTGCTATCCACCCACTAGCCAAGTTGGCATTCATGTTCCTCTTGAAATCCATCAATGTTGACATCTCGATGATTATTCAATCCCTTGGTGGAACCACTTTACCAGATGCATACATCATTGTTAAAGTAGAGAATAACCTGATCGACGCTGGAAATCTATCGCCTCAGCCCACTATGCCTATATTTCCAGAGATATCAGCTCCCACCTAGGCAATAGCATCTACTAGTGCACCTACTCCTCCCCAATCCATGTACACATATTCAGGCTCACCACAAAACGTTGCTTCCACATCTAAATCTTCAAAGGATGAGATGAGCGACATCAAGGAGCTATTGTAGACCATCTTAAATGAAATAAATACCATCAAGCAAAACTAGTCTACGCCTCCAAAGCCAACTTTCCAAAATTATCAAGGTGGAAGATCTTTCTTCTAGCAAAATCAGTTCCAAAGAGGCCTGTGCATAAATTTGTAGGCTTAAACAACTAATTAGATGGTTCCAGTGCCTACTCTATTGCAAAATGCTTACCCAAGCTCAAGTAGAGAGCTGGCGATAGGGAAAAACATCTCGTTGATGACATCAATCCCTAGTGCTTCCCCTACAACAATGCACATATGCCCCAAAACTGTCAGTGTGACAACCTACAACAAAAGGTGGTGGAACAGTGCAGTTAGGGCACAACACCAGACCCTGGAGGTTATGTTTACGCCTCTCTGCAAATGGAAAATATGGTACTCACCATGAAAATGCAAGGGATGTACCTAGAGCAAGAAATAGATATAGCTCCCAACCATGCGCTCTTCTCATGGATGGAAGAAGAAGAGGTGGTTTTGTAAATGATGCATCCACATTAAAATCCTTGCAAATGTAGTTTGATTACAACACTCGCTCTAAGAGGAGATTCATGGGTGAACCAGTTGTCCTGCATCCCAAAGGTATCTCGAACCAAACTCCTAGTACCTCTGAAGTTGCACAACAATTTCAGCTACAAAGGGAAATTGTTATAATAAAGGCCAATGAACAAAATCCTTTGAATCTTCTGCCATTCAATGTGGTGGATCAATTGAAAAAATCCTCTGCTAATGTGTCCCTTTGGAATATCTTAGCTATTTTAGAGCAAAATTTGTTGCTACAGAAGGCCCTCTGGGAAGATGCAATCATTGAGCCAGTGGAGCAATCACTCAAGGGAAAGGTTGTTGATTCATCACCCATGACCAAAGTTCTCACAAATAGTATAGAGGAAGCCTATACCAAAGTTAGAGATAAGCCAAAACCAAATCCCTTTTTGCTAACTCTTATTGTGGGGAAGAAATTATTACACAATTCCATGATTGACTCGAGTGCTAGCACCATTCATGGCCAAGCAGATAGTTGAAGCCTTAGGTCTTAGCTATGATCCTTTAAATAGAGGAGTTATGCAGCTTGATGGGAACAAGGTTGAAACCATAGGTGTCATTAAAAACCTCCCCTTGACTCTATTCTCTTGCTCGAGTATCACAGTTTCACAAGATATCATGATCATAGACGTTCCCTCCATGTTCGGTCTTTGCTTATCCTGGGAATTCACTTCCAAGATAGGCAGATATCTTTCCTTGGACTGGTCGCACATAATCCTCAAGACCAAGCATGGATCTAAAATGAAAATAATATTCGAACCTCTACATTCAAAACATGTAGCAAATGAAGCCATGGTCAACTTTGAGGCTGCTCATACCACTATCACCAAAGAGGAAATGTATTGTACTAAGCTACTAGAGGATGAAAACGTGACCAAAAACCAAACTAACTCAAAGGAGGTCCTCTTGAGAAAATATATAGAAACTAATCCTTTTGGAAACTATCATGCTACCAGATTGGGTACCTATGTCATCTATGATGAAGATCAAGTGATTTTGAAGGTCATAAAGAGATCTGAGAGTTGTCAAGCCTCAAAGCTATATACGCTACATTTTGATGGAGTAAGATGCAAAGTTGGCATAGGAGCTAGGATATGTTTGGCATCACTATCCAATGAAAAGACATTTAGGTCTTTTCACTTAATGTTTTCCTATTTAAACAATGAAGCTAAATATGAAGGCCTAGTGCAAGGTCTAAGCCTTACAGAGCGGATGGGCATTAAGCAAATAATGGTGTTCAGAGACTCTGGGCTAGTGGTAAATCAAGTCTAGGGGATTTCCACGGCCAAGAATGTCTACATGAGATCCTGCAGACATAGAGTCTAGGACCTGATTGAATGTTTTGAAGACTTCAATATCTAGATAGTGCCCAAAGAGAAAAATGCAAATGTGGATTGCATGGCAGCAATTGAATCTTAGTTTGATCCTACTTTTGACTTAATTCATAACATACACTTTGTATGAGTGATTGTTTGACTGACAATCCCAAATAATGATCAAAGCTTGTAAGCGTTCGAAAGTGATGAACACATCACCTCATTTCTCCAACAATTGGGAGAGTTCACTAAGCAACTCCAACTATAAATTGTTGAGGCCTATGAAGGGAAAATTATTCAATTAAGGTCCAACAAGCTTCCAAAAGGATTGGTCACTCTCAAAAACCTATTCAATTGTGATGATGTAAGAAATGACAAGAGGAATTTTGTAGCGGACAAAAGTGACTATGCAGATCTTCAGGTCAGAGATGGAAGGAGGCTCAAGGTTAGAAAATATGTCTCATAGCATGATAAAGAGAGACTCATCCATTTCTATGAGAAATATGAAGGAGTAGTGGCCTGGTCATATGATGACCTCAAGGGATATGACCCCAAAATCATCTAGCATACTATAGAATTGACAGAATGTGAAAAACCAGTGTGTCAAAAGAAAAGGCGGGTGAATCCAAAGATTGAGGCAATGATGGTGCAAGAGCTGAGAAATCTAATTTAGTCCCAGATCGTCTTCTCGATCAAGCATAGTACATGGGTATCTAACTTGGTTCTAGTCCAAAAGAAGAACAGAGACATCCACATGTGTATTGATTTCTAGGACCTAAATAGAGCATCCCTGAAGGACCACTACCCCTTGCCCTCCATGGAGTCTCTCTTGCAAATTGTGGCAAGATTGGAAATGGTTTCTCTGCTAGACGGCTTCATTGATTAAAACCAAATCCAAGTAAAATAGGAGGACCGACACAAAAAAATGTTCACTACCAAGTGGGGAACATTTGCATATGCGAAAATTCCCTTCAACCTGTCAAATAGGGGAGGTACCTTCTAGCAGGTAATGAATATTACTTTTTGGGAATTGATCAATAAAATCATCTTGATCTACCTAGATGATTTTACACTATTCTCCAAGCATAAGGATGATCATTTTGATCACCTTGAAATGGTCTTTAAAAAATGCCAAGAAT
Organism: Sequoia sempervirens; assembly: GCA_007258455.2. Classification (NCBI taxonomy): domain Eukaryota; kingdom Viridiplantae; phylum Streptophyta; class Pinopsida; order Cupressales; family Cupressaceae; genus Sequoia; species Sequoia sempervirens. The sequence goes on from VDFB02193867.1 coordinate 347,458,012, forward strand.
TTGGGATATCCATGAACCCAAAAAAATGTGTTTTTGGAGTGTTACAAAGCAAACTATTGGTGTATGTAGTGTCCAAAGATGAAATTACAATCGATATAGAGTGGGTGAAGGAAATCAAAGATCTCCCCCTACTAGTCAATAAGAAGGGAGTTCAGTCCTTTCCAGGAAAGGTAAATTTTATGAGAAAATTCATTTTTGATTGTACAAGAATAATTAGACCTATCACCCTAATGCTCAAAAAGGATCAGTTGTTCAAATGGGAAAAGAAAGCTAGAGAATCCTTTGAGAAGGTAAGGATGCTATTTCTTCAGCTCCTATACTGGTAAATCCAGACCTATCAAAGGACTTTATAATGTATGTATTCAGTAGCAAATCTAGCATCGTTGTATTGTTCCAACCCAAAAGGATGATGAAGGAAAGGGAGAACATCCAATAGCATTTCACTCTTGGACTATAAAAGATTATGAGATGAGCTACAACTTTGTTGAAAGGAAAGCATATTCCATTGTTGAGGGACTCAAGAAGTTCTGACACCTCATATCTTGCAACAAGGTGATGGCATATGTTGCACATTCGAGTGTGCGTGAGTGCATCATGGAAGGAGAAATCACCGAAAAAAGGGCCAACTAGATCACTAATATCCTCAACTATGATATTGAGGTCAAGCCCACAAAGACCATTTGAGGAAGAGGATTATGAGATTATTTGGCACACAATGAAGAAATGGTAGCCGAAGAGGAGCAACTTGAGCTTTTTCTAACAAATGAATCCAAGTCTGAAGACTATTGGTTGATAGACTAAGTAAGATTCATGCATGTCAAAAAATATCCACTAGGCATTCCTTCTTAGAAGAAAATATTCTATAGACTGCAAAACAATGGATATGCACTCATTGAAGGGGTCCTTTTCAAAAGGAACTTCAATGGTGTTCTACTACGGTGCATCACCACATAATAGGTGAAGAGAATTCTTGACACTTTCCATAGCAGTCCTGTGGGAAAAAAATTATCTTCAAAGATCGCCACTATCAAAATTATGTGCACCAGATATTTCTAGCCTACACTATTCAATGACTCACACTCCTTGTTTAAGGTATGCAAGGAATGCCAATTCTTCGCGAGGAGGAAAAACTTCGCAATGCCTCTCAACCTGATAGTGGTTGATGAATCCTTTGCATAATGGGGCCTTGATTTTATCAAGATGATTAATCCCGCTTCTAGTGCAAGACACAAATGAATCCTCACGGCTACGAACTACTTTACCATATGGATCAAGGCCATGCCTTTGAAGAATGCAATGGAGCTAGAGATTGTGAACTTCCTTGAGGAACTAGTAATGAGATTCGGCCTGCCAAAGACCATCATCTTTGACAATGCTAAGGATTTCATGGGCTCAAAGGTATGTCAATTTGCACTCATGCATGGCATATTCTTAAAAATGTCTTCAAACTACTACCCATAGGGGAATGGCCTCCAGGTTGAGTCGATTAATGAAAATTTAGTCTGACTCATTAAAAGAATCAGGTCAAAACATCAAAGAGAGTGGCATAAGAACCTCTGGGTAGCACTCTGTGCAGACCAAATAACTCCTAAGAAAGTCCTTAAAGCTTTTTTGTACAAGTTGGTATATGGGAAGGAAGTGATATTTCCCATATCCATGGAAATTCCCACGTTACAACTACTCAAGTATTTAGAGGTGAAGTAAAAAGGAGCCATGGAGGTCTGGTCAGCCAAGTTGTTGGAGATACAGAAAAAAAGAGAAAAGGCCCTTACAACCATGAATAACCACCAATAGGTGGTTTGACAAGAAAACCTCAAACAAAGGCCTTAAATGTGGAGATCTAGTGCTAAATTTCAATGAGAGGGTCGCAAAGCCTAGCCAACATGAAAAATTCAATAGTCTATGGGAAGTCACTTTTAGAATAATTCAATGCAAGCAACATAACACATTCAAATTAGAAAATATGGGAAAGAAGCATTGGGGATTCCATTTAACGGAATCCACCTCAAATTGTTCAATTAAGATTTATTAATTGTTCTACTTGTGTAAATATGTAAGCATTATAAATTTTCCTTTATGTTTTTTTTTTCGGCGGGTCTTTCTAAAAGCAACCCATAAAGCAGAGAAACAAACCCATATGAAAAATTGAAAAGGTACTCAAAGAAGCAGAGAAACAAAACCCATAATGTAGGAAGCAGAAAGCAAAAGAGATAGAAGTTTAATAAAAGTTGTATAGTCATTAGATGGTATTATATACTTCGATATTACACTTCCAAAATGGCTCTAGGGCCATACTTTTAAAGTATATCCATATATACTATGCAGTTTTTTCAAGTAGCTATGTTAAAATCCTTTTCTAGGCATATATACAAAAAATAGATTAAAAGTGTTGATTCTTAAATAGGGAAAGGAGTTCATTCTTCAAGCAGGAGCATCAACAGTGTCAATAGCATCTGGAACAACTTCATCAGTAGGATCATCAACAACAGTAGGCATGTTAATAGCAGCAATGACTAGTGGTGGAGGATACACCAGGTCCCTGGAATCAATATACCACTCCATGTCGTAGAACAACACCATGTTGTAGCAGTGTAGCAAGAAGTGGCAGGAATGAGTAACTCTCTGGTAGTGCTCTTCATGTGTCAGAATGTGGAATCCACTTAGGAATGACACCCACAACACTGATGCATCTTCTTCAATGTGTTTGTGAAGGTCATTCATCATAGGAAGACCTAGGCCATACACCACATTTGGCACAATTTCTCCAAGGCCACCAAAGTAGTGCTTCGGGAAGATTTCCAACGTAATTCATAGGATCATTGTCTTAGGGACCTGTATATCAAGCAAGGATGCAACAAAGTGAGAAAATATCGGTATTGATCCTATACAGTTTGTCTTCGTACTCTATACAGTTCCTACCCAGTACCCACTTCATTGCTATGATAGCCAAAGAATGCTTTTTATTCATCATTCATTTCAAATGCTTATTAGAAACTTCACCTAAAACAACTATTTGTGACTTATTGCTAGTGAGCCTAATCAAAGTATTCACGATGCCTATCTCTACCCAACTACCAAATGCTAATTTTTCCCAATAACTAAGTGCAATTTTGCTATTGTCTTAGGGTCTATTTATAGAAATATCTGAGGTACCTATGCACCATAAGCATGATACTAATTGAGTATTAATTTGAAAAAACCACTAAGAGCCAACTCAAATTTCCCACACAGTTGTGTATGCTATGTACGAATTGTTGCATGCAAAGTTAAGGAGAGGTAATTAATTAGCACAAATCGGTGGCAATCCCAAGTGATCGTCCATACAGTCAGGTGGTGATGTGTCACTTTGCGGGAATTTTTCAGTTTCCAAGGAGGAACTCAAATCTTTTCGAGTACTCATTGCATATTTGGCTTAATCATTCTTTTTAGGATATTAATTGCAAAGCATGCGAAAGGTTTTATATGCCTTCAATCGCCAGCTTAGTTTCCCAAGAAATAACGTCATAGGACATGATGACTAACTGTCATTATGAATTCTTGTCTTTTCAAAAGGGCAATAAATTCATTTCCACATGAGCAAAGGGGTTGGTGGTACATACTAAATTTAATGTAGAAAGGCAACCGTTGTCTACAACTCTAAGTTGAGAAAAAGCTAAGTGTTGCATGCAAAAGAATAAAATTGTGAAAAGCTTCTTGAGAACGCTATTTAGTGCAAAGAGTTTTGAGTGCAAAATTGCTGAAGAACACAAGTTAATTGTAGTAAGTTTGAGCATCGTAAAAATCCACAGCACCTTGAAATCGCCCAAAATCCTTAGATGGAAGCACAAGGCGAGGTGACCCAAATCTTTTTTGACACCATGTATGCAACACCCATAGCCAATATTTTCAATGACACCTCTTACGCTTCGCCTGGGATACCAGAGAAGCCAAAGTGGATTTGCACATGGGCCGCAGAAAAGCAAAAAACTCATAGGGACTAGACCCAAATAATGGAATAATGTGATAGAATTTGTGTTCCCACCCTCAAAACTAACCCTAAGAGTCTTAGGGAAGCAACTTGTGAAAGAATGAAAGTGGCCACTAACGAACAGTAGTTGGTGTACAAGCAATGGTTTCACGGTCTCCTGTAGTATATGATCCCTTTTGTGCATTATTGCCTGGAACTAGTTCATGAGGGCATTAAGCATTTCAACCCATATACCGGCACCATTAAAGGCTAGGAATTGAGGGTTAACATCAATGTGGAGGCTATCAGGGACATGTTGTGCATTCCAAAAAGGGGCTTTAGAGCAAAAAAGATGGATTCATTCACTCCAGAAAAAGGTGATGACTTCTGGAGAACTAGAGATCTCGCTCTAGATTTTAATAACAAAGAAACCCAAAGACCTCAAGAAGATTTGGCAAAGCTGCCACAAATTCTATCTGTGCACATCACTTTTAAACAAAATATGCAAGAAGCCCTCTCTATAATGGCTTTTGTTTGTGGCATGGATGAGGACAAGTTCATGCAAGCATTTCAACTAGGTATGGGTTTTCCATTGAGGAAAAAACATTCCTTATTCTGGTATGACTTCATAGAAGTCAATTTCCAGGAAATGATGAGCCAAATCAAGGAATACAGTATGAAACATAAGTTCAGGTTTCCTTCTCTCCTTGCTTATATGTTTTTACACCAAAATCCTGACTTCTTTAAAAAACATATGAGCTTAGCTATTTTTGATGAAAAGGGAGTAAGAAGACCAGTTTCTATATGGAATCCCCTCCTTGCTACAACATATGACTATTATGCATTCTCGGATTATTTCTTGACTCTGATTTTGCAAGACTTTAGCAAAGATGGCAATCTTTATCAACTTTTTACTGACCAAACAGGGTGGATGTAGAGTTTCACTCCTAGATACAATTGGTTTCTCTGATAATATTTTACATTCATTTGGATGTGTGGATTTACCGAGGAACCATTCTGACTCCCGACATGCATCATAGAAAGGTTGTTGGCCATTGAGATGTTCTAGCAAGTGCTAGTTATTAACAATAACTTTTGCGGAGGGAAGAACAAGAAAGGGTTTTTCTACTACCCACTAAGCTTCAAAATAGTGGTTATTGAAAAGAAGTAGACACATGGTATGATAGAGGAAAAGTTGGCTCATCTAGGGCTAGTATTGATTTGCAAAAAATGCCAATATAACCCTGACAATGACTTAGCACCCCTCGCCTTACTGGGAAAAGTGGCAGAATCCATTGTTTGAACAAGATGATCTACTTGTAGACCCGGTTCACATTCCCACAGAGGATAGGATGCCAACATGACTCAATTTCTATTTCCCTTTGGTGAAGTTTAATGAGAAGCACCAAATGGGGGCCACCCTTCACAATGAATTGGTCAAGAAGTGGTAATGGAGTGAAGAAAAGGTTAGAGATTTCTAGATTTATCATCAAGGAACCCAATTCCCTAATGCCCCATTCCAAGAGGTGGACAAGGATGAGAGATTCAATACTCTATGGAATAGACTGCATGATGATACTGATGCAAGTGATGATGAGGATATTGACCCAGATGAGGCTAGAAAATATACAGGGAAAGGGAAGGAGGTGAAGACAACCTTGACACAGAAAATTGGAAAAGTGGTGAAGTAGCCTAGCAAAACTACTCTGAAGGTGCGGGTGAATATATTGCATTTGGGAGCCTCACAGGCATGCACATGGGTCATGATAACACCCAGAGTAACCCAACAACACCCATCGAAGGTCATAGAGGTGGACAATTCCCCACCAGACAAAAGGCATCACATAGATGCAACTTCTAGAGAGGGTTCATAGGAACCTGCAATGAGCCAAGGATTAGAGTCCTCTACAGCTCACGTACCTTTCTCTCCCCCTCTTCTGATTTGCAATCTCTGGTTTACCCTATTGTCTCTGCATCGCCCGTCACTTCAAGTGTCAACCTATCTTTTTTTTCTTTTGCTATAATGGTCGTGGGAGGTTTTTCCCAATTCTCCCAAGTGGGACAATTTGCTTTTACTCCCCCACAATTTTTTCACCTTTCATCGCAACCCAGTCTAGATCTATAATTGCTCCACCTTTTACTCCCACCAAATCAGCTCCAACTCATCCTACCCTATAGATGGAGTTTGTTGTGTCTCTGCTACTTCCACCACTTCCCATGAGTATTTTTGTCACTTCACAAACTAGGCCTTGGTATAACATTCCTCCATTCTCCCCACTAACAGTCTCTCTTCTGAAGTAGAAATTAGTTGGGACCACTACTCTCTCATTCCCTTTTTCTCTTCCTCCTGGTGCACCCTTCACAGGAAAGCTCATTAGATCACCAGTAGAATTTATGTCGAAGGGAAATAAAACAAGAGCAACATGGGCTCTCAGGCTCCAGAAGCAAAGGGACAAAGATATTAAAAAGCTGGCAAATCCATAGGTGTAGACCCTCTTCAATGAGGCTTAGTAGTCATTGCATTTTGCAACCATGCATTTGAACATCATCAAGCCTCAAGGAGAGATGCAACTCAAAGATTACACCATCCATGCTATGGGATTTGATCTGCGCATGGCACGGTTGTAAGATAAAGTTGAGCTAATGCAGGAAACCTAGTGTGTGGTGACTACTGACTTTCTCAAGTCCAATTGCTAATTGAAGAAGGAAGATGAGCTAAAAAATTTCAAGGAAAGGATAAAGGTCCTACTAAATAAGGACAAAGCAAGGGATGCCAAATTTGCATGCTTGTCTCAACAAGCATAAGCGAAACATGCTAGACACCAAGGGAAACTTGCAAAGTTCTAGTCTATGGATCCCAACCTGGTTGTTGAGTTGCAGTAGAAAAACCAAGGATTATAGGACCAATTGGCATGGGAAAAGGAGGAGATGCAACACAAGAATGAAGAGTTTCAACATCAATGAGCTCAATTGGAGTAGAGAATACAATAGAAGGACACAGACTTCTATGGCTGACAAGCTCAATTCGAAAAGGAAATCCAGGAGATAAGGCTCTCTCTAGAAAGGGAATCTACAACCAGAAGCCAGGCTCAGAAAAAATGGCTTGTCCAGTTAAGAACCCTACAAGAAAAACTCTTCATTGTGGACAAAAGGATTGCGGAACTGATGTAGGATGTTGGGTCGAAGGATGCAAAAATTGGTCTTTTGAAGAATCCTCCCCAAGCCCCTACTGCCTAGTTGGGCCTCCTTCTAGTATCCCAACAACTATATATTTCATACTAGGAAAAGGTCAAGGCTTTTTGTCTGACTCTTCAGCTAATGCTTTATTTCATGATGGAGGCAACAAGTTTGAGTAGGGAGGTTCACAGAACAATTGAACAACTCTCATAGTTCATTATGGAAAGGCTTCCTGAGGTGGAAAAGTTGCTAGATAAGTTGTACACAATGCCGAACGAGGACTTAGTAAGCACAGGGTTTGGAGATCGGAGGTCAACTGCTAGGAAAGAAAAGGAATTCATTCGATGTAATGCGGCCATCCTCCATGCTAGAAATTGCTCGGCGATATTGAGTTAGACCATGAACAATATGTGGATGAAGTTCTCCTAGCTAACTCAAATGGGTTTGCCCTCACCTTTCATTTTTGATGATTTGGTAGCCACAGTGAAGCACATTGCAACAAATATTGAGGAGAAGCAACAAGTTTATCTACTTTCTAGAGTTTCAATCAACCCCTTATTGTTGTGGATATTGAAGGTGTTACTCGTCAGATAGCACAGCTACTCTTTCAGATCAAGTTTGGACCAAGATATTGATGGAGTTGCCCTTCAAGGAAGTAATTGATCTATATGAAGTGCAAGAGAATTTGTGCACCATATTGATGCCATCTAAGGCTGATTGAATTCCTTTATAGACCACACTCTCAAAGCTCTGACTCCATCACCCAATTGAATAAGGCTCTAGTCTTCGAACCAGAAATTTTTGGGTTCCTTGTTCTATTGGAAAAACGCCCTTGGTAGTTGCCAAAATTCGTGGATATAAAATCCTGCAAGCTCCCTTCGGGTTGATTATTATTTTGCTTAACCTCCGCCCACACCCCATATATTTGAATATCCCCAGGCCCCTTTTTGAAGAGCTTCACTTGGTATCAACACGTGTCTGTCGCACTCTCCTCGCATGGATTTCTCCCTTGCTTCTCTACTAAGCCTCGCCATGCTTCCACATGCTAGCAATGCAGACATTTGTGAGTCGATTTCCTTTGCTTCTTTACCAAGCTCCACCTGTGTGCCACGTAGCAATGTTTCATGGACACTTTTGGAAAACCCCACAGTCAACACTGGTAACGAAGACTTCTCCACATGTCTTCTCCACAAGGGTTTTCATTGCAAGAAAGGAAGAATGAACGACAAGCCCCAACCTATCAGCACGTATCCTAACTAAATTTGTGGGTGAGTGACACATGTATGTATGGGAATTTGTTGCTTCTATACTGGGACCATAGCCATCCTTTGTAGGGGATACATCTAGCTCGAAGGTGGTTGCATTCTATGTTTTGAAATCTTCTCTGTTGCAATGGCCTTGGGAAATCATTGATATAAACATCATTGCTCATGTTGTAGGAATATTTTATGTTACTGGCTTTTAGGCAGTGGGGGGATGTTTCTTTATAAATACTACTTCTTTCTGAAAATGAGTTTGGAACATACACAAAAAAAATTGTGAAAAGACATCAGGCCTTTTGTATTGTTTTCGATTGTTGTATTGAGACTCACAGACTGTGCCATTGTTGTTTGAACTTTCTGTTTCTTAGCTATTTAACAAAACATTATATTGTGCCATTATTGTATTGAGTAGTTTATTTGCAGAACTTCTATAATTTCAGTATAAGTTTGCTAATTTAGACCATGTCTTGGACTCTTCTTTTCAGTAAATGTGTATGGGGGTTATTTTATGTTATTGAATAGATTATTTAGGTTTTCATCTATGATTTTTGTTATTCTGGGACATGTAGATTGTTGAACGGGCCCTTAAATCCCATCCTAATGGGAGATTTATTATGCCCAGACCTACATCTTGGCGAATTGCCTTAGGTTAGATCTTTATTTTTTATATCTTCTTTTGTTTCCCATTCCAAACCCGCCAACTACAAAAGGAGTCGGCTTCTTTAAAAACCCAAAGGTCACTCAGTTTAGCACAGTTGGTCCTCCATTAACTGAGTTTCCCATAAAGTTATTTCTTGTCAATTTTAGGCATCAACAATATCCCCACAAAAAACATGTCTTTTTATATGCTTATACCTCTATGTGAAGAGATGTATCTCTTTTAAAAGAGATAATCCTTAGAGGATATAGCACTTTTATTAACTATCTCTCATACTAATCATTTTTTTATAAACTCATTTTATCATCCACAAGTATGAATTGCTACCTATTATATCTTTATCTTTTCTTTTATTTACTTGAATCATTGTCTTCATAACCTTAATCACTGCCTTTTCATTAACAAAACAAAGTGTTACCTTTTCACTCATTAATTCTCCTTTTTTAATAATGATTCTAGTCTTTAATTAAGGATTGCTACATTTTATCATTAAGCGCTTCACCCTCTTTCATTTGTTATTATATTTCTTTGGCTATTTAAAATCTATTAATATATGATTTCACATTAACTTTGGCTTGAACATGGGTTGGCCCATGTTTAAATAGTAATTTAAATTTAATTTAACTTTGACTTACCTCAAAACAAAACTAAGTGTTTCTATTTTACTTGTTAACTCTCCTTTGTTAATAATGATTGTTGCCTTTAATCAAGAATATAACAATTTTAATCAATATATATATATATAAACAATATGAGCAACAAAAGTAAAGAATTTGGTCATCATTAATTCATGCTTGTAATATGATTGTGTTTGGTCTTCAAACATTGATTAGTGGCCTTTGGCCTTCGTCCATCATATGATTTATTCTATTGACAAAGTGCTCTTCTCACCTTTGACGTCAATGGCAATATTTTAACAATCTCCCCCTTTTTCGTTGATGGCAACATAATTCCCCCCTTTCTCTAACTCTCCCCCTTCGACATCAATGGCAAAGGGATGTTCATTATACTTCATTCCACAAATAGAGCATGGGAAATATCCATTCATATTCTTACTAACCAATACTCACATCTATTGCAATAAGAATATACTTCTCCCTTGTTGAAGATTCTCTTATGCTCATGCTTTCTCCACTACTCTATCCTTTGTTTTTATATTGCTTGGATGACATATTTTCTCTTTAGCTGTCCAAAACTAAATTTAACAAATCAAGAGTTTGTTTAGCTATCTCATTATTCTCTACACTTCTTCAACTCTTCCTTCTCTATCCATGGCTGCTAAATTGAAGGACATCATTTTGATGTCAATGGCATCATTCTTCCTTTTCTTACAACTCTCCCTCTTTTCAAAATACACTAGTAGATCTTTCTCCAAGTTACCTTTTGAGTGCTTATCATCAAAAAATATGGAGCTGAAAGATAATGCAATGATTAGTTCCCCTTGAATTCATACTTCTCCTTTATGATCTTAGTGATCCCTCTTGTGCATGACATGCAATTTGCATATGTATAGATTTCCCCTTCTCCATCTCTTTCTTCCTCTTCCAAACTTTAGTAGGTTCTTTCTTTTGCTTACCCATGGTTTCCTTCTTGCTCGGTTTACGTTCTATGAGATAACTGAAGAGCACAAAAGATTTACTGAGAGGGGGGGTGAATCAGTAAATCAACACAAACTTTCAATTCTTAATCTTTTCAAAACTTATTACAATCAACTTTTTCATATGACCCAATTTACACAAGTTGATCCAGCTTTATTGAAATAAATTTTTAAGGGAGTAGACACCAACTTGCTCAATTTACAAGAGGGATGATTTAGTAGAATATAATCTACAAGGAACACCCTAACCCTTTACAATTTTAGTAGGCACCTACCTACAAGGAGCACCAACCCCTACTGCAAGGCACCACACCTTGACTTGATGGATGAATCAAATGAAACCAATCAGATCTGCACTCTGCCAATCCTCTAATTTGCCTTTGTGATATAAATTCTCACACTCAGCCCACACAAGAAGATAAGCTTCTGAATTAGACTTCTTGAACTTGACAATCACACCCTCAAAAATGATTTTGATGCCACATATATATGCTACTCAAAGATTGCAACACTTAATGAAAGATCATGTTGATTGTTCTCATAGCTTTTCCAATTGACACCTCTCCTTAAAACACCTATTGAATATTTGTTTCTGATTTACTAAATCTGTTCTTAATGAATAGATCGCACCTTTTTGAAAAGGCTGATATTTCTTCAAAAGAACACATCCATTCCAAAAGTTATGATGCTTAATGACACTTCAAAAAGTCAAAACATCTTTACAAAGAATTGACATGATACTTCAAAAGATCCTTTTCTTTTTAATCGCGTCTTTATTTTGAACCGCGTCTTTTCTCTTAATTCACGTTTTTAAGATCCTTTACTACTAATCACGTCTTTCTTTGGAACTACGTCCTTTCACTTTATCATGTCTTTCTCTTAATCGGTCACTTTTTTAAAATATGCTCCAAAAAATATGATTAATCTTTAATTTGTGTTTTTGTTAATAAATCTGATTAACTTGTGCTTGGCTGGGCAGCGATCTTTTTGATGTAATGAGTTTTAATGAAAGAAACGCCCACCAGTTTTTAATTAAATCATAGCTATAGTATGAGACAAAATTCTTCAGCATCCACGAGATCTATAACTCTTTAATTTCAATCTAGTCTTCATTCTCATATTTCTGAGAGTCAACAATATGTAGCATCATATGGGTCAATACACCTCAAGAAATAACGAAATATCAACTTTGGCTGTATAAACAATATCTTGTATCTTTGATCAAATGATCGAACATTAAACAAATACATAAAATATACTTAAGTTCTCCAAATCGCACAGCCTGTAGCATTCTTTTCTCCCTTTCTAAGAAACTATTTAGCATCATTGTATGTAACATCTGATAAGTATTATTGTTCAGTTAAAATGGGACATTACATCCTCAATACTAATGACAATATGAACCATCTTCCTTCACATTTTGACATCAATGACAATATTTCCAACAATCTCCCCCTTTGTCATTGATGGCAACTTCTCCAAAGGCAACTTGAACCTCTGTTTTCTCCCCATGTGTCCAATTTCTCCCCCTTTGACATCAATGGCAAGGGGTCTTCTAACAATATTTCAGCTCCATGAAGCTACAAGATTTGTGTGTAGCTCCCCCTGAATACATGCTTCCATCAATTAATTTGATGGATGTGGAACAACTCTCAATTTGTCCCTTAGATATTCAAATGTATCTCTTGGAAGTGTTTAGTAAATATATCAGCAGTTTGCTCTTTTGTAGTTATGTATTCTAAACACACTTGTCCTTCTTCTACTTGTTCTCTCAAAAAGTGATATTTAATAGGTATGTGCTTGGTTCTTGAGTGCATCACTGGATTCTTGGAGATATTGATTGCACTAGTATTATCACAGTAGATAGTGCAGGGATGATCATACTCCACCTTGATGTCTCTTAAAGTTTGCCTCATCCACAAAAGTTGAGTGCAACATGTTGATGTTGTAATATACTCAGCTTCTGTTGTAGATAGAGAGACCGATTCTTGTTTTTTGCTCATCCAAGACACTAGATTTCCTCCAAGAAAGAAAGCTCCTCCACTTGTACTTTTTCTATCATCCACATTGCCAGCCCAATCAGCATCTATGAATGCTTCAAGAGTGAAATCATTTCTACTAGGATACCATAGACCATATTCCATTGTGCCTTTCAAATACTTGAATATACACTTTACTGCATGAACATGTGTTTCTTTTGGTGCTACTTGAAATCTTTCCACAACTCCAACAACTTGCATTATGTCTGGTCTTGTAGAAGTTAGATACAATAAACTTCCAATCATTGATCTATATAGTGTTTGATTCACTTCTTGGGATTCATCATCTTTGCTTAGCTTGCAACCTGTAACCATGGGAGTGCTCACAGAATTGCAATCTTCCATTCTAAACCTTTTTAACATTTCCTTTACATATTTGGTTTGGGAGATGAAAATACCTTTACTTGATTGTGAAATTTGTAGCCCAAGGAAGAAGGATAACTCTCCCAACATTGGCATTTCAAACTCTTTTTGCATACATGATGAAAATTCTTTGCACATTTTGTCCTTATCTCCACCAAAAATGATGTTATCTACATACACCACCACAATCAATAAGTGTCCATCCTCTTTTTTGATGTATAAATTGCTATCTACATCTCCTCTTTTGAAACCTTTCTCTTTGAGATACTTGTCAAGTCTAGAATACCAAGCTCTAGGAGCTTGTTTAAGCCCATAGAGAGCTTTCTTTAACTTGCATACATAATCCTTGTCTTTTGATAATAGGAAGCCTTCAGGTTGTTCAATATAAACTTCCTCCTCTAGATCTCCATTAAGAAAAGCAGATTTGACGTCCATTTGATACACCTTAAACTTTTTGTGACTTGCATAGGATAAAAACATTCTAATTGCTTCAATCCTTGCAATTGGTGCGAATGTCTCCTCAAAGTCTACTCCTTCAACTTGTGCATAGCCCTTGCACACTAACCTTGCTTTGTTCCTTGTTACTTGACCATCTTCATTTAATTTGTTTCTAAAAACCCATTTTGTGCCAATTACATTCTTATCTTTTGGTCTTGGGACAAGTTCCCAAGTTTCATTTTTCTCTATTTGATCCAATTCTTCATTCATTGCACCAATCCAACATTTGTCTCTACTTGCTTCTTCAAAAAATTTGGGCTCAACTTGAGATAGAAGTGTTGTATGACAATCTTCATTGTATTCACCATTTTCCTTGTAGATCTACATCTATCTTGAAGAATCAAATCTTCAAGATGGTTCTTTTGAACAAACTTGGAAAGTGTCTTTGGTGTCTTCATGGGAGTCTTTTGTGAAGATTCTTCTTCCTATGCCTCTTCCTCCTTTTCTGCCTCTTGAGAGTCCTCATCCTCTTTGTCTTCATCATTCATAGTTTGAACATGGTGATCATTTTGTCGAACTTCTTTGAATTGCTTTCCTTCATCAATCCTTACATTAGCACTTTCAACAATTTTGTGAGTTCTTTTGTTGTAGCATTTATATGCCTTACTTTTTGATGAATAGCCAAGAAAGATTCTCTCATCTGCTCTTGTGTCAAATTTGCTCAAATCTTCTTCATCTCTTCTAATGTAGCAAGTGCTTCCAAAATTTTTGAAGTACTTGACAGTTGTTGGTCTACCTTTCCAAAATTCATATGGTGTCTTCTCATTGTTCACTCTTATTTGTGCATGATTCAAGATGTAAATTGTTGTATGAATTGCTTCCTTCCAAAAGGAATCTGCTATCTTGGTTTCATTTAGCATTGCCCTTTCCATTTCTTGAACCATCCTATTTTTTCTTTCTACAACCCCATTTTGTTGAGGGGTTCTTGTTGCAGAAAATTGCCTTTTAATTCCATGCTCTATGCAGAAATTTTCAAATTCCTCTGATGTGAATTTTCCTCCTCTATCTGATCTAAGACATTTTATCTTGATGTTTGTTTCATTTTCAACCAGCTCTTTGAAAGCTTTGAATTTATCAAAAGCTTCATATTTTTCTTTCAAAAATGCAACCCAAGTCATTCTTGAGAAGTCATCAATCAGCAACATAAAATATCTTTCTCCATTCATGCTCTTGGATTTGGTTGGCCCACAAAGATCTGTATGTATGAGTTCTAATGGCTTTGACGAAGAATGCTCCTTAGACTTAAAGCTTGACCTTGTTTGCTTTCCAAGTTGACACTCTCTACAAATGATATTAGAAGGTTTTGTTATCCTTGGCATATCTCTTACAGCATTTGATTTGCTAACTTTGACAATATTATCAAAGTTGAGATGACCTAGCCTCTTGTGCCATAACCAACTTTCATCCTCTTGTACTAAGTTGCAACTTTCACAACTTATCTCCTTTAAGACATACAAATTATGTTTCCTTTCAGCTTGAGCAACCAGCTTTCCATCTTTCTTGATATCGCATGTATTAGAAAGAAATGTGATGCTATGCCCTTGATCACAAAGTTGACTAACACTTAGAAGATTTTCTTTTAGGTCCTTAACATACAAAACATTTTCTGTTTTTGTTTTCCCATTATCTAGACTAAGTGTTCCTTTTCCTTTTATTTGTTTTTTTGTATTATCACCAAATCTTATTGTTCCTTCATCAGTAGGTTCAAGAGAATGAATTTGCTCTTGTCACCTGTCATGGGCTTTGAGCACCCACTATCAATGTACCATCTATCCTTCTTGCTTTCAGCATGTAAGGCAGTTTGAATGAACATTGATTTCTCCTTTTTCCTCCACACTTTGATAGGAATTTCTTTCCTTTTAATGGAATTATCTTCTTTCTTGTTTTGCTTTGGAGAATCATTAAAAACTTTCCTACAAGCTTGTGCTTTGTGCCCAAAGTTATTACAATTGTAGCATAGACTATTATAGTCCATTAATGGTGTGAAAGGATTATAATCTCTCCTAAGGTAGCTAGGAATATTTTTTACTTTATTCTTACAATTTAAGGCCTTGTGGCCAAATTTGTTACATAAAAAACAATAGCCATTGAAAGTATATGATTGCCTAGTGTTTGATTTTCTTTTAGGATCAGCACTTATCCATTCATCTTTACCTTGCTTTGAGAAGGTCTTAGATTTTTCTTTGGAGTCATCAACCTTCTTGGTTTGTCCTTCAAAACTGGCCCCTATTTTTTTTTGAAGAAAATCTTGAGCCTTCATTAGCTCAATCAACTTGCTAGATTCTTCATCAATCTTTGTGTGTTGTACCTTTGTTTGCTCCAACTCCATTTTTAGCATTGCCATTTCTTACTCCAGCTTGTCACATTTCATCTCCTTTGTATTGAGCTTTCTTTTCATTTCTTCTTCATTTCTTTCAGCTTTCATAATTAGAGCTCTCAAGTCTTCAATGGTTTTGCTTGAATTCTCCAAGTCTTGTGTCATCTCTTTGATCTTCAATTTGTACTTGGCAGCCTTCTTCTTCAAATCTTCATTCTTCTTATAAGCATAGTGCAGTTCTTCTTCAAGATCTACTTCCTCTCCTTCATTGCAATCTTGATCTATCTCCTCTCCTACATCAAAATCTTCATCAGCATTTAGTTCCTCACATTTTGAGAGTCTCCAACTTTCTTCTATGAGTTTGCAACTTTGCCTTCTTAACTTTTACATCTCCTTCATAAATATTTTGAAGTTTGTCCCAAATCTCTTTGCTGATTTGCATCTCATGACTTTTGTAAACTCAGAATTTGTTAGGCTGCAAAGAAGAGCATGCTTAGCCTTTGCATTGTTTTCACTTCTCTTTTTCCCTGCTTGATCCATTGGAGGGGTAGCTGGTGGTGAGTACCGATCAACAACAGATTGCCACACATCAAACCCAAGTGCATTCAAGTATGCTTCCATCTTGATATTCCAAAATGCATAATTAGTCCCATCAAAGATGGGTGCTTTCACAGTGTTGCTTTGATTCACCATCTGTGCTCTTAAGGATCTCCTTCAAGCGATTACCTCTAATCTGCCTTTGTGATATAAATTCTCACACTCAGCCCACACAAGAAGATAAGCTTTTGAATTAGACTTCTTGAACTTCACAACCACACCCTCAAAAATGATTTTGATGCCACATATATATGCTACTCAAAGATTGCAACACTTAATGAAAGATCATGTTGATTGTTCTCATAGCTTTTTCAATTGACACCTCTCCTTAAAACACCTATTGAATATTTGTTTCTGATTTACTAAATCTGTTCTTAATGAACAAATCGCACCTTTTTGAAAAGGTCGATATTTCTTCAAAAGAACACATCCGTTCCAAAAGTTATGATGCTTAATGACACTTTAGAAAGTCAAAACATCTTTACAAAGAATCGACATGATACTTCAAAAGATCCTTTTCTTTTTAATCGCATCTTTATTTTGAACCGCGTCTTTTCTCTTAATTCGCGTTTTTAAGATCCTTTACTACTAATCGCGTCTTTCTTTGGAACTACGTCCTTTCACTTTATCATGTCTTTCTCTTAATCGGTCACTTTTTTAAAATATGCTCCAAAAAATATGATTAATCTTTAATTTGTGTTTTTGTTAATAAATCCGATTAACTCGTGCTTGGCTAGGCAGCGATCTTTTTGATGTAATGAGTTTTAATGAAAGAAACACCCACCAGATTTTAATTAAATCGTAGCTATAGTATGAGACAAAATTCTTCAGCATCCACCAGATCTGTAACTCTTTAATTTCAATCTACTCTTCATTCTCATATTTCTAAGAGTCGACAATCTATAGCATCGTATCGGTCAATACACCTCAAGAAATAATGAAATATCAACTTTGGCTGTATAAACAATATCTTGTATCTTTGATCAAATGATCGAACATTAAACAGATACATAAAATATACTTAAGTTCTCCAAATCGCACAGCTTGTAGCATTCTTTTCTCCCTTTCTAAGAAACTATTCAGCATCATTGTATGTAACATCTAATAAGTATTATTGTTTAGTTAAAATAGGACATTACATCCTCAATACTAATGACAATACGAACCATCTGCCTTCACATTTTGACATCAATGACAATATTTCCAACAATAACTTCTACAAAATCTTACTTTATGCCCATAGATGTTACATTTGCAATAAATGACATTATAATCTACTAATGAAGCAAATGAGTTATAGTTCCATTTTATCCACCCATAAGAACTATTCATTTTGGGTATGAAGCTCATAATTAGTAATAAACAAACTATTTAAATACCTCATAATTTGCGAAAATGAAAAAAACTCAATTCACAATTCAATAATTTGTTAAATGTCAACACAATAAAAATTATAATCAATATTTAATAATCTTCATAATGTTCTTCATAAAAAGCATCTAAGTCAACATTTGGTTCAATTTTACTTGAACCACAATGATTTACAATGTCACTTCCACTAGCCATGTATTGTTTAAGTTGTCTCATCTAAACAAATTTTTGGGAAGCAATGCAACAATAACATGTAAGTCAACACACTCAAGAGTTAGATCCCAATTCCTCATCACCTCATTATAATCATATTTTTTTACATGACAAAAGATCCTTATAACTAGTGGGGGTCTAAGAGTGGAGATCCCAAAGGGGTTGAGGGGCAACACCCCTCATGGGGGTTTGGGAACAACACCTCCAATGCAATCAAGAGGCAACACCCTCGCAAGGTTCAACAACAATAGCCTTGGTATGTTCCTTGTCTCAATACAAGGAAAGGTCAAGGGGCAAAGTCCCTGCCACCAAGCCCAAATTAAGGCCTTTGAAATCACACAAACCTTCATGATGCATACCATTTTCACACTTATTATTGAAGGGTGAAATTAGGTATGCAAATACTTTTTTGTTTATAAAAATGTTTTAAAAATGCTTTTAGTTTAGTTTTTGTTTTGAAATAATTCTTTTTAATATATATTTTTAAAAAAGTTGGAGCCCAATGGCCATGGATATGCCTAGGGTGTGCCTATGGGTAGTGGCCATGGATATAGTTTGGGTCTTGTTGTGACATTGTCACACATCCCCCCATTACAAATGGGGACCCCCTGTTTTCATTTTTTTCCTTGGCATTGCAACTGCTTATCACCATTTTTCTTTTACAATGAGAAGTTAAAGTTTTGAAGAGATACCCAGGCCAACTAGAGAATCCAAGCCCGAATCAGTGCCTAAATGTCATGGAAGGGCTCAGAAGGTCCAAAAGACTAGGATCGCCTGTGCTTTGAGTTCATTCTAACACTTCCTATTTTTAGGGATTTTTGCTTTTTTGCTTTTTTCATTTTTGGCATTTTTGGACCAATCTAGGATCCCTATTTTTTAGGGATTTTGCTTTTTCTATTTTTAGAAAGTCAACCCTAGTCATGGAGTCAACATTTCTATTTTTAGAATCAAAATCAAGCCACCAGAGGTAAAATCAAGCAAAAATCAATAAAAAATTAGGAAAAGCACTGAAAAATCTGGAAAAATCAAGAGGAAAAAGAATCATATGGCAAGGGTTTGTGCAAATGAACTGAAGAATCCAAGCATGGCCAACCTTCAAGCAATGTCAAGACATCAAACAAGTCCACCCTTGCCATGGAAAAGGAAATGGCAAGCATCATGGAAAGTCCACCTAGCACATGGAAGGAAGAAGGAAAGCCCACTCCAAAGTCCGCCCAAGCCTTGATGAGACAATGGCAAGAAGTTAAGAAAGTTTGCCCAAGCTATGTCAAGACAAGTAGGAAGTTCGCCCAAGCCAAGGAAGGCATGGCATGAGGTTCATGAAGTCCGCCCAGCCAAGAGGAGGAAGGAAAATTCAAAAAAATGACTATGGATGCCTTGAGAAGGAAATTTCATGAATTTGGCTAAGTATTGGAAAAATAAAGGAGAGAATATGATGAACACATGTTGAACTTTGCCTAGCCTAACATAAAGATGACAAAAGCACATTGGCAAATGAGCCTCCAAGTCCGCCCAGACTTGAGAAAGAATGGCATAGGCATTAAGAAGTTTGCCATGGCTAAGATGAAGTCCACCAAGAAGTGGAAAGGCACTAGGAAAGTCCGCCATGGAGTTTTGGAATGAAATTCTTGAAGTCCAACCTCACTTTCAATGAAAATGGCAAAGACATTGAGAAGTCCGACCTGTCTTGGAATAAAGTCTTCAAAGTCTTCCCTAGGAAATGTCAAGAAGTCTTCAAACTCCGCCTTGCATTTTGGAAAGAAATTCACCGTGGAATGAAAGCTAGAAAGCCCACCATGCCTTGGAAAAACATTCTCCAAGTCCGCCATCAAGTGGAAAAGAAAATGCAAAGTTTGCCATGGAGATAATGAGAAGATAGCAAGGAAAACTTGAAGTCCGCCTACCATTTAGAAAGAAATTCACCAAGTCCGACTTACCTTGGAAACATTTATAAAGCCCACTTTAAAGTCCAACCTAAGGAAAATGTTGAATGAAAAAGAAACTCCAAAGTCCGACCTTGGCAAGAAGACTTACAAAGATTGCCTAGACATCAAAGAGAACACGGAATAAAAGTTTCAAAGTCCACCATGAAGGTAAAGGAAAAAAATTTGTGTTAACAAAATGGATGGACGACACAAGCAATAAAAAGTCCAACTTACCTCCAGCAAGGATGTTCAGAGATAGGCAAAGTCCGACTTAGGCCTAAAAGAGAAATGCCTCAAACTTTGCTAAAATATGGGATGTCCAAACATTGATGAATTTTGACATGGCCTAAGAAAGAAAAATGTCTAAGTATTGATAAAGTTTGCTAAGGAGAAGATAAGAAAATTGGCTAAGTGTTAATACCTTGGGGAGGGAAATTTAAAAAAATGACTCTAAGACATGAATAATGAAGAGGAATAAAGAGGAAATGAGTAAAATCCTTGTCCAAGGATGGAGTCCACCCTACTTAGCACAAGCTGGATTCAGAATTGAAGACGAGTCCATAAGCAAAGTTCATTCGAGCATTAGGATGGCCAAAATCTTGGCTAAGTGTTGAATAGTCTACATGAAGGTGTTACAAAATGAACTTGAATAGCCAAAATTTGGCTAAGTATGGGAAATACCTCATAGAGAAAATTCCAATTTCCTCCATTGTGGCGAAAGCACAGAGGCATTCTTCTCCAAATTCAAGGCACTTGAAAGAATATTCAAACATCTTGGAGGGATTACATCTACAATCCCAAATCTATTGAAGTAATCAAGACAATTTCTTGAAGGATTTCATCTCTTGAAGAATTAAAGACAAGCTTCCAATCAAAATCAGATGGTGACAAGAAAAGTATTCCAAACAAATTTCCATCCGAGATCAAAGCTAGGAAGAAACAAGCCGGGACAAAGTTGTTGGCAAAGGAAAATATTCTAAGGCAAGCACGTGGAAGAAAAACAAAGTGACCAAGGAGGACATCCAGCACGCTGAGGTGGCGCCCCGTCATCTTCCAACCAATCAAATTGTTCCAAATAAACATGCAACAACCTTCTATTTTATTGTTGGTTTATATTTAGCAAAAGGACAAGTGTACCCAAATGAAATTTTCTCATTGGTTGAGAGGTAGTTGGTTGTGAAAAACCCTAATTAGGGTTTTATTTTGTAATCTCAGTCGTTGATCCTAAATCAATCTTGGCCATTGAATTGTAATTGGGGAGCCTATAAATTGAGCTCGCCCCTCATTTGTAAAGTGTGGAGACAGTGTATGAAATTGTTGGTTATGCTATTTCCAATAATAAAAGCTCTTATGCATGATTTGCTTTGAATCACTTTTATTGTCAAGTAGTGTGCAAGGTTGCATAACTTCTTCGACCATAGATTAGAAATAGATTATAATTAGATTATAATTAAAAGAGGATTTGTCTTGAATGTTTGTTAAGTGAATGCAAGATTTGATTGTATAGATTAATGGTGAAATATTGCTCATACTTTCTTCGGATGGATGATTTTCATTCGATGCGTAAAGTTAGTCTGAGCTAGTAATTGTGGATGCTTAACTTCAGTCTTATTCGAGGCATGAAAATTATAATCACACCTTTGAAGATTGCACCCACTTTGTGTAGTTGTCCCAGGGAGGCGAAACAAAGCATGGTTACTCATTTCACCTGATCTTTGTTGTCTCTTGAATTCCTAGGCATAGATTAGATCCTCTAAACCCTTATCTTTTTTCCTTTTTTTTTAGATCCAAATTGAAAGTCCTAACCGAATAAGCCTTTAATGATAAATCCGTTTAAGTCCCGAACTTGTGAGAAATTCCTTAACGTAAGTCTCTTTGTGTATCACCAGCATATCACAACGCCCATTGAGCTTATCCACATGTCATGACCTGACGAAAGAAACCTTGGAGTCGCCATATGATCTTCTTGCAATCTTACGCAGTGCCTTTGTTCAAGAGAGGATAGAGTGTCTTTGGACATTTTATTTTGTGTGTTCGGTGGATAATAATATGTACACCAATAGGTCCCAATACAATATAGTTATGTCTATGGGTATTGTTAGGGTACCACTTAGAAACATCAGGGTCCCAAGCGATACCCATACTAGACCAAGATCCGAAATGTATCTGTACAAGGCCATGGGGATAAACAGCAATACCCAATAACATAGTAAATTAGATAATATAAATATGTTATGGGTTCAAGCTATGTAGAGTAGTTCTCACTCTCATTCTCTTTTCTAAGTTGGAAGAGGGAAAGGCATGTTTTTTAATTTTAGAATAACTAGAGCAGGCTTATATTTATTTTTCTCTTGTACATATTACTTGTTAGTAGGCTTTATGTTATTCATTTACTGCGGTAAAGAAATCCAGCCAAGAAAGGTAGCACATTTATCATATACTAGAGCTCCAGTGAATCTTTTTAAATCAGGTGAATGTTCAGGAACATCTTCTTCGCATATGCCAAGAACATTGATTCTTCAGACAGCAGAAAAATGTCTTCACAAGCAGATTATTTTTTCATTTGCATTATAAATTTTCCAAGTTTTAAAGCTTCAACTTAATAAATGTGAGAACTATCTGAATTAGATAATATACGTATGTTATGTTATGGGTTCAAGCTATGTAGATTTGTTCTTGGTTTCATTCTCTAGCCAAGCCATTGTCCATTGGAATAGATGCATACATGTATTTCCATTTGAAGTAGAGCACGCTTGTATCTATTTTTTTCTTATATATTTTTTGTGTTACTGAAATTGATATAATCCATTAATTGCAGCAAATAAATTCAGCCAACAAAGGTAAAGTATTTATCATATCTTAAGGTCCAGTAAATCTTTTTAAAACAGGTGAACATTCAAGAACATGTGCTTCACATATGGCAGGAACATAGATGCCTGCCTTCTTCAACTGCGTGCAACTAACCAGATCAATAGAAATTAAGTAGGAAATTTGCATTATGATTCCACATTAAGATAAAAAGATGTGTATGTTATACTCTAACGAGTGCTATATTATTTATCATTTTTACAAAAAATATTGACAATAATCTTAAATAGAATAGTGTCATTCATTTAAAGAATATAACATGAAAGTAATTTTGACTATATGAGTTAAGTTCATATAAGAGACAATATAACATGAAAATAAAACTTGAACATTGAAATTCACTCTCAGCTTTCCTTTGAAAAGTTTAAGAAACCGGTAATAAAAATGAAATGGAAACATAGGATCTGCTCGGTGGCATTTCTAACACAAAATCAACTAAACAATCTTCCCAGATCTGCAAATACAATTCCATTATTCATCACTCAGATGAACTACTTGCTTGCCAAGATTTTTACCATGAAACAGCCCCACAAAAGCTGCTGGTGCATTTTCAAGTCCCTCTGCAATATCTTCAATGTAAGTTATCTTCCTTTCTTTGATATAATTTATCACATTCTCGAGAAACTGAGGGTACAAGTGTACGTAATCAGACTGAAGAAAGCCTTCCAGCCTTATGCGTTTAGGGATAACCATATTTATGTTATGTATAGCTTGTGCATTCTGAAAACTATTTTGGGAGATCACACCACAAACAGCAATACGACCATGGACTTTCATATTTATAAGTGCTGCATCAAGCATGCTACCTCCCACATTATCAAAATAGATGTCAATTCCTTCTGGAAAATACCTGATGATAAAACAAGATAAAATTTAACAATTAACTTGATAGTCTGCAAAGAATTCAGTCGATGAAAATATTGTACAACTTATCAATGCAGGTATGGAGAACTACAATGCCAACAAAAAGAATACTTATTGCTGCTAATCTGGCGAATTTATATGATAATAAAGCACATATAAGGACAAATTAGAATCAAAAGCTGGACTGTTTGAATTTTGGGGATGTCAAAATGTATCTATAAGCACAAGAAACTGAGATTACACTACAAAAAATGGCTTTGGATGTCCCAATCAGTCTCAGTTGGTGTGAAGTTTGCACCTTTAACATTACAATGTAACTCAGAGTAGAATTCAAAAAAATTAAAAGAATCTTTGTGACATAAAATTTCAAAGTCGAACAAAATTTATCTTGTGTGGTCTACAGAACAAATTCCATTTCCTGCTGTAGTGTTTTTGTTGGAAAAGGTGTCTTAACCTTGATAAGTAGGAGGTATTTTTCCACAGCGTGTCAAATTGTGATATTGTTATCAGGTTTCAACCATGTAGTTTTACGAGTCAAACTCATTGAAGAATACAGTTTTCAAACTACAAAACACAAAAACTCAATTTTTAGACTCTAGACTTTGTTTTTGGGCAAAATAAAATTCTAGGTTTTAAAAAAGGACCCTAATAGCCTCTTGGATGAATCATTATGACCTCCAGAAGTTTTGCCTCCTCTATTGGAAATGTAAAAATGTTCAGGACATAGAAAAGAGCTGTAAGAGGGACTTACACTTGTTGACCAACTTATGGTGAATGTTACAACACATCATAAGGCATCTTTCAATAGAGATAATGAAGCCAAAATGGAATGCCCAATTTGGCAAGTGGTTTATGATCCACTTATGATAGGTGGAAGGAAAATACTATTTTTTGTTTGTAAACTCATTTTGGGATTTGGGTGTTGGTTTTCTAACTAGATATTTGGATGCCATTTTTTGGATGGTTTTAGTTAATTGTTTTGTAATTACCATTTGATGGTTTCATGTGCTACTTCTCTTTATAGGGTGCTTGTGATGGAATTATTGGATAGCAAGTTTGTAAATACTGTTATGCTACTAGAATTACTCCAAATTTTTCATTAGTGCTTTTTTTCCACTTAAAAATCTGGTGTTCTATTGTGAATGATTGTGGATGTGTTGAAGTTTCACTTGTTTACATTCATGCTGATGTTTGATAAGGGTTTGAAGGTTTTAATGCACAACTGATTCACTCGCTGCCCCCCTCCCCCCCTCAGTTGTCCTGTGTGTCTAACAAAGACAACCAGGTTCTGATGATTGTACTGTTTCACAAAGATGCTCTGGTTGTTATTATGTATAAGTAAATGAAATGGGTCCCAAGACCAACAAGGAATGGTTTCCTTTGATAATTCCATTGTCTTAGGCCTAGGGTTTGAGTTATGATGATTCTTATAGGTGCTAGGTTTCATACTCATCTTGCCTTTTACAAATAATAGAACAACACAATGCACTGGTTTTAGGTCTAGTACTCTCCAGCATGCTTAACAGACTCAGACTTGGCACTAAGTAGACATGTTGATTTGTGGCTCAGTCAGAGATTGCGAAAAACATGGCATAGACTCGGTAACTTCAGAAAAGCAAGATACAGAGATATTTTACAAAAAGAATGACATATTAAGAAAAATTACCCAAATTAGTCTGGATAAACAAGCCTGCAAGCCCCATTTTGGCGTGCTTGTACTTGGAAATGGGAGACTCGCCAAGGTCTTAGCAAGTCGTGTAACACTACTTTCCAGTAATATTACAAACATGCTTAGAAAAGATAGCCAAAAAGGCCCGAAATAGCAAAAATGTCTTAACAAACAAAATTCCATCATAGTCTACCTATGCATATCATTGTGACATTATATTATTCTTCAAACAACAACTGTCAATATCCTTCACAACTCAAATTTGGAAAAGAAGACGCTAACAAAATATTGAGAGTGAGAATGACAAACCTTTGCAAAGTAGCATTCAAGTCATGCTCCTCCTTATAGTTGAAAGCATTGTCAAAACCCAGCTTATTTTTCAGTAAGTCCACCTGAAATGCACACAATGGTTTTCCAAGTAAGGCAAAATTTACGCAAATTCCATTAATGGTTATATTGGCACCACTAATGAGTGAAACAGAAATTAAGAAATGGACAGCCATATTTCCAAGTATTTACTCAATATATTATGAACATACTTATTCAAGTTAATCTGATATTTTCTTTAATGCCATGAGGTTCATTGCCAAAAATACTTTTTTGACATGTGACAAAGAACTTCCAAGCATTTACCCAAAAAATTACGAACACGACTATTCAAGTTATCTATCATTTCCTTAAATCACTACAAGGTTCATTGCTATAATCTTTTGGTTTGTGACAAAAAATATATAGATTTCAAAATGTAAAAAGTACAAACTAAAAAGCTAGACCTACCTTTTGGCATGTGAATAAATAACTTCCAAGCATTCACTCAATAAAAGTACAAACTAAAAAACTTCCAAGCATTCACTCAACAGGTTAATGTGTTATTTTCTTAAATTGCCATGAATTTCATTGCTTAAATTTATCTTTTGGAATATGACCCCCAAAAAAATTACATTTAAAAATGTAATAAATACCACCTACCTTCTCCTTACTTCCAGCACTCCCGACAACATAGCAACCCATCAACTTTGCAAATTGTCCAACAAGCTGACCAACTGCTCCAGAAGCTGCAGAGACAAAAACGTGCTCTCCCTTTTTAGGAGAGCATACCTCAAAGAATCCAGCGTAAGCTGTGATTCCTGGCATCCCTGTCATAAGAATTTAAGTTTCATATTAGATGCTCTGAGTCCTGAAAAGATGAATCGCTGCAGTGTAAAGCATATAGAGATGATAAACATATAAAAACATATAGTTGTTTTATGCACAAAAAGCATTTAGTTGTTTTAAATACGTAAAGATATCAAACCTTTCTAGAGGCTACATTAAAGAATAATATGCAAGGAAATAAGTGAATATAACAACATGCAAGAAAATAGGTGAATTTGGCAATATACAAAGCAATAAGTAGAATAATATGTAAGGAAAATAAGTCATAATATATAAATTGAAACTATCAAACTAGAATGCACCCATGAGGGTGGAGCAAAGGGATACTTAGGATTGACTTGTTATTAATTTCTCCATTGGTTTGGGCATTCTTGTAGGTAGAGTCAAGAAAGATAGTGAATACACTAGTAGAATGCAATAGAAAGAAAGAAGGATTATGTTAAAATTTAATGTCTACTAATGACCAAGAACAGGTAAAAGGGATTGGAATGTACATAAAGTAAAATAGCAAAGAACTAAGGCAAAAAGTACCCTAGACACAAAGCGATGGAAATAGATCTAAACAACGTAAGTGAAGAACCAAAAACCTCAATCACCAATAATTGGGGATGTGCAAGAGGAGCCAATGATATTATCATCAATCACTATAGGAGTACCAATGCAGAGCCTATGAATGTTGGTTGGGGAATAC
The DNA here is from genome assembly GCA_007258455.2 of Sequoia sempervirens. NCBI lineage: Eukaryota > Viridiplantae > Streptophyta > Pinopsida > Cupressales > Cupressaceae > Sequoia > Sequoia sempervirens. The sequence continues at coordinate 347,485,222 of VDFB02193867.1, forward strand.
CAATAGAGAACTCCTAAGACATAGTGTACTTTCATTGGATGTAAGTTCCCTAATCTTAAACCTCAAAGGCCTATAGTGTAACTTATCCTCCATTAGTGCAACTCCATTACCCCAAAATCCTTTAATTGTCAATTTGCAAGTCTTAAATCAGAGGATGTGTTGAATTATTGTTAAAAAATAGACTAAGAATATATCTATATCTACAAGTACCAAATCTTAAGTCTCAACTCATAATGGCCAATGGCACCATCCGTGGATGTGTAGTTGGCTTTGTCAAAGGTTTTCAAAAATGCAAGTTACCACCAGCCATAGAATTATGGCATCAATAGACATGGTTGGTGGTGTCACAAAGACCTAGATAGGGAAAAATAAAGGCACGGGACAGAGAAGGGTTTAAAGGAAAACATGTAGGAAGAAATGAAGGCATAATGTGAGCAAATAGAAGGTGTAATGTTGGAAAATAGAAGGCATAAAGATCCACCAAACAAGGATCTAATCTATGGCACATCTTTCCACAAGAATACTCATGCTTGCCCACTCTAATCCAAGATTTAAGAGGTTAGTGTGTCTACAAAGCCTTGACAAAACAAAACAATAGAAGCAGCTTTAGAGTGCATACACTTTGTGAAGAGCACAAAGATATACTGAGAGGGTGGTGAATCAGTATATCAACAAACTTTTACCCTCTTAAACTTCTTATCAACTTCAAGCTCTAACCCAAATCAATTATGCAAGAATATCACAATATGAACAAGTTGACACCAAGATTTTACGTGGAAACCCTTACAGGAGAAAACCACGTTACAAACAATGTACTTTATGAATTATATAAACTTTTACAATGAATGTAGGCACCAACCTACTTGAATCACCAAATAAGTAGTTTAGTAGCCACCAACCTACAAAGAGCACCAACCCTTAATCCTGATTTAGTAGGCACCAACCTACAAGGAGCTTTAACCCCTAAAGCTGATTTAGTAGACACCAACCTACAAGGAGCTTCAACCCCTAAAGCTGATTTAGTAGGCACCAACCTACAAGGAGTACCAACCCCTACTTGCCAAGCACCAACCTAGCAAAAATTATAATTTGAATGATAACATTCCACCTTCAATTGTTGCTTCCTCAACAGATGATGGACAATTCTGCTCAACTAATTATGCCTTCACAAAGAACTTGTAGATATTATGCTCTTTACAATTCAATTACTCACTTTAACCTCAGACCTTTTCTCAACCCTCATAACTTCTGTTGGAAATGTTGTCATTGATGTCAAAGTGGAAAAGATAGAGTCATTGATGTCAAGATAAGCATGACGGAAGATAACATAAGCATGGCTGAGATCTTTGAAGATTATTGTCATTTATGTCATGAAAAAGGATAATGCTCAGTATAATCAAGTTATTCAGACTTATAAGAAATCTAGTTTGTGGACTCTCAGATCATCAGGTTCAGATCTAGTTTGTGGACTCTCAGATTATCAGGTTCAGATCTATGCTCAGATTTGAAGATTATGAGATTCAGATTAAAGATCATTCAACAGACTTAGTGGCTTTCATCTATGCTCAGATTTGAAGATTATGAGATTCAGATTAAAGTTCATTCAACAGCCTTAGTGGCTTTCATATTTTGTTCAGATTGGTTAAATTAGATCAACTTAGTTGATATATTATTGTGCCACTAACAAGTCTTTAACATATACTTTTTGTTAAAGAAAGGAAAACTAAGTATGCTATTATTCTCACAAACATAATATGTATATGTTAAGATAAAGAGTGCGGCTGTTAAGACAAAAAGACATGTTTTGATTAAAAGTTTCGAATAAGACAAAGACGTCTCTCAAGGGATGCGAATGCAAAGAATATGAATGAAGGTTCTCTTGAAAGCTTGTTATGAACTAAGGCGCCTTTTAGAAAATCAATAAACAAAGATGATTAATCATTTACCAAAGACGTGTTCCTTCATCCAAATGTTATGCTCATTCATTTGAAGAGATGTGATCATTCTTTTTAATGCCTGAAGGGATATGTTTAATTCGATCTGTTTATTGACGAGGTATTCTTACGAACAGATTTAACAAGAAAGCAAAAGTAATAAAAGAAAAGTAAGTTATTAAGACACGTCTTCAGAGAATTGGTGTGACTAAAAGAAAATGCCGAATGAAGGGATACGTCCTTTTGTTTGTCTTCAAAATTAACCAAACATCAATTTACAAGTTAAGGGATGCATTTTGAGGGTCGTGCTTTTTATGAAGAGTTCGCAATAAATGAATACAACTCTCTAAATGACGTGTTTAGTCAAAGGTTATCACAAAGGACGTATTTTTCAGAAACATCTAAGTGTCGTTTATGGAAGAGATGCGCTGGTTTATCAAGGACGTTTTTCATCAAAAGACAACTAAAAGAACACGTTCCTTAAAAATATATGCATATGTCTTTCTAAAAGACACATAAAATAATCTTAAAAAGAATGAGATTATTTCTAAGAAGAATTTTGTTTGGTTTGTAGACAGAATAATAATTAAGTCAAGGAAAAATCAATTTAGTTAAAAGGCATATCTAAAAGGGTGTGACTGAAAGATGAAAAGGTAAAGTTGTGATTATCTAGTGTTGCAACCTTTGAACAAAATATATATTGGACATTCCTATTAGCCTTGAAAGCGTGGTTGGGTAAGTGAGCACTCTAAATCTGAAGTCCCATCTCCTTGTGTGGGCTAAGTGTGAGATCATTCATCACCAAAGGCAGATTGGAGGATTGGGATAGTGCAGGTCAGATTGAAGGCATCATCTTGCAACCATCAAGTCAAGGTTGGTGCCTTGCATTAGGGGCTGGTGCTCCTTGTAGGTTGGTGCCTACTAAATAATTAAGAGGTTTGGATGTCCCTTGTAGGTTGCAGCCTACTAAATCATCTTCTTTGTAAAAGAAGTAGGTTGGTGCCTACTTCCACTTGTAAAAGTCATTTAAAGTTTTCAATAAATTTGTGTCAACTTGTGTAAATTGATTCATATCAAAAGGTTGATGTTGATAAGAGTTTAAGTTCGTTTAGAAGGTTGTAAAAGTTGATTGTAATAAGTTTGAAAAGATTGAGAATTGAAAGTTTGATTGATTTCCTGATTCACCCCCCCCACTCTTAGTAAATCTTTGTGCTCTTCAACTTCTTCATGATCTCCAATATGCTGATAAGAAATGGCTTAATATGCTGATCAAATTAACCTTGATATTCCGCTCCAAAAACGACTTCTGAAGTCTGCACAAACTGATTATCAAATTGGCTCAACTGTCTTCACAAGGTCTACCCAAAATGATCATAAACCTCCAACAATCTGTTCATAGATCTCTATTTTTGATGTTCTATTTTTCTCAGCCTTCTACTTGTGTTCAAAAGATATATATTTTATTTTTCCACAAACTCAGAAAATTTCCATTATATTACTTAATCAAAGATCATATTCAACGAATTCCATTACACCCAAATCTGGTTGCTTCAATCACATATGATATTCAATTAAAGTCCTTCTGCTATTCTGTTTTACACAGCCATCAACACCACACCTGATTGTGTTCTAAAAATATATCTTTTTCTTCAACACACACAACTCAGCACTTTTCAGATGATATACATTATTTTACACTCACACATACAGCATGTGCTTGGATGGTATAATCTTTATTCACACACAGCCGCTACAACTTCATTCACAAATAATTTTCAATAAAATCTACAACACACCCACACTATAATATTTCCTTCACAAAAATCTGCTTGAATTCATTCTTTTATCTGTATACTCATATTCATATACCTGTTGCTATGTATATGATATTTTCCCTTTAAATGCTCAGAAAATATTCATTATTCACACAACTTCAACAATCGCAAGTCACAAACTTTATATACATCTCTCCATACCTTGATGAAGAGTGACGTTCCTTGTAAAAGATGATAGTTTTTGTCTTATGCGTGCTTTTTAATTTTGTCTTATGTGACTGCTCTTTTACTTAATTTATTCGTTGCATTTAAACATACCTTTTCATTTTCATTAATCGCACCATGTCTTTATTTTTACGAATCACTGCCTTAGGACTTTTTGTCTTTATCGGCCTTTTTTTTTTTGGTCTTATTTGATCTTGTCTTTTCTGTATTTTGTCTTATGTGCTGCACAGAAATTTTTTGTTTTAATATTCAGAAAGATATTTACTTGTTTTTTGTTTTATTCACTTCCTCAAATCCTTCGCTGCTTTTCATAGATGTATTTTGCTTCCTTCTATTTGTCTTAATTATAATTGCTGATGTTATAAGTGTATTTGCATCCTTCTTCAATATATAATATTTCATTCTTGGACAATCTCATATATGTGTATATCTGATTTTGTCTTCTATGTCTTCACTCAAGCCTGCAAAAACTCTTATCTTAATACTGTATTTATAATGGTCTACTTCTTAATCTGATTGCTGCTCTTGATATGCAAATCATTCATTTGTTATTTCTGGAATATATTTCTTGTGTGTTATTGAGGAAGTCAACCAGCATACATTGTATATATATGTTCTTCATAAAACAAATTGCAATCCTTCACTTGATATTGACTATTCACTTTGACATCAATGACAACTTTGCCAACAATCTCCGCTAAGTGTCTTTGACATCAATGACAATATTTCCAACACTTTGTTAGTTTATGGTGGCTCTCAACCACTTCTCACAACAACAAAAAATGGACCAACATTGTCCCTTGCACCTTGTCACTAGATTATTCTAATTTGGTTTCCTAGTCCTTGGTGAGAACTAACTAATTTTTCTCAAAATTTTATTTAATTCTAACATGGGTGCTGGTCAATTGTAAAAGGTGGCTTATGTCAAGACCAAAGACAAGACTCACAAAGACTTGGCAATCCCTCAAGCATGTAGGGCAAACCAAGACCCACAGACTTAATGTAATGTCCCCTTTTCAGCCCTATGCTTTTCAATGCCTGTTAGCCTATCTTTGAAGACCCGTAGGGTGTTCGGAGGTGATTTTAGGGTTTCCAAGGTTCTTGGAGGTTTCATGCCAGCTTTTCAGGAGTTTGTTGTGAGAGTTTGGCAAAAGGATTTTTGGGTCTTTCTAGGTTTTTGAGAACCTTGGTGGGTAGTCACTACTATTTTTAGTAAGTCACGACGAATGCTCAGAATGTGCTTATTTTGAGATTGGAGTCACTATTTTTAGCAATATGCTATTTTTAGTGAGTGCTATTTTTGGCAGTGGTCCCGACAGCAATTTAGTGCAGAGTTTCTATTCTGGCAATTGTGGCAACTTCAATTATTGGTATCTTGTTACTTTTGGCAATTTGTGCTTCCAATAGTCTTGGAGTTCGAAAAAGGAAATATGTGCAACTTAAGTTAATTTTATAAAGCTAAAAAAGACCCCTTTGGATCCCGCCTAGCATGGACAACTTAAGTTGTTTCTAAAAAGCAAATTTGATGCATAACTATAGTGGACACTAAAATAAAGGATTTAAGTAATTTTTAATAAAGTTTATTGTCTTTCCAAGTATGGCGTCCCCTTTTGGAGGGAAAAGGTTTTCAAATTTTTGGGTCTCAAAGTGTTATATATACTCCCTCATTTGGGTATGCAATTTGGAGATAAAGTTATACTGCCAGATTGGAACCAGAGTGTTCTTTCCTGAATCTTTTGAGGATGAAAACCATCTTTCTGGTTTCAGATTTGAAAGATAGTCCCTAGCTGGTGGAGTGTGATTACATTAAATAATCACCATTGAAGCTTAACGGTGATGGTTTGTTTTCAGTTTTAGTTACTTATGATGATTTCTAGTTATGTTGTGGTATGATAACCATTTGTGCAAAGCTTTGGGTGCTTTGGAAGTGATTTCTTGGAGTTTCAGATTGTTGGTTGCTATTTTCAAACCCTTCGTTGTACCATTGTTTTGCTCACGCTGATTTGAGAAGTGGAAAACTTTTGTGGGTGTTGGTTCTTTATTCTCCTCATGCTTGGGCACCCCTATGCCTGAGTTTTGGTGATTTTAGGTGGAGTATGGGATTTTCAAATGTTGGTTGACCTACCTAGGAGGTCGTACCACTAGGTTAAAGGTGCCTTGGGACTCGTGCCAGTGTTATTCAGTGTTGTTAGTGGCAGCTTGCTATCTTGTTTTAGATGCCTAGCAGTGTGGGACCATATGCAAGTGATTTGAGTCAATTTTGATGAGTATTGGAGGAGTTATGATTTTTTTAAGGTTGCTGATTTCAGTTTCAGGCCTGCTGTTCGTGCGTATCAGACCCCTGCTCTGATTATCAGACCTATTACAGCCTCTAGTTTGTTCTACCATTAACCTTCAATGGGCCTATCTTGAGGTATACTTGTTCTATTTTTTGAGCACTCACATACTTAACATTCTATCATTTTGGAGGGTGTTTTACTTCACATTTCAGTCATTTTCCTCTCATAACAACAGCATGTAATGATCTGATATGGTTATGTTGAGCTCATTGTAACACCATCAGTAGTACCGTTGGTGAATGCTTTTGTATTTGCTTTTGATACTTACCCCACTAAACAAGTGGTTGCTCTCATTGAATAAGTGGTTGATCTTTGCTTTATGTACTTCTCACTCCCGTTGAATAAGTTGTCAAGTTCTTATATTTCCTTTCTTGTTGCCCGTTGAAAAGTGGAAGTGGCTGGCTTTGCCGCCAAGTGCATTACTTTTCTTGTTGCCCGCTGAAAAGTGGATATGGCCGGCTTGCCACCAAGTGCATTTCTTTGTTTACTTTCATGCACTTGTTATTTACTACTCACCCCACTAAAAAAGTGGTAGTTTAGAGAAGTTCAATATAGTAAGCCAACCACCGTATGCTCTCACCTTGCCCACATCGGGATTTGGGTGATCAAAAATTGGGAGGTTGCTTTATAGTTGCTTATCTTTGGTATTCATGTAATGCTAACAAGTGAAGTTTTGAAAAAAAAAAAATTAAGGGTGGTTTATTACACTCAAGACTTGGGTACTCGACGTGTCTAGTCAAACTCACTAAGTTTACCAAACTTGTTGAACCTAGTGAATCCCATTGGAAAGGCTCAGTTGCCCAACCACAAAATCAAAATCAAAACATAAAGCAAAAAAACTTTAAAAAGGTAAAACCCAATACTTTAACACGACCTCCAAGACTTAAAAACACGCGCGTTGCATTTGCAAGTGCAAAGAAGAGAGAAATAGAGTATAAGAGCTAAAATCACATGCCATTGAAGAAAAAATCAGCAAAAAAAAACATTAATTGAACACCATGCAGGCAGATTTGTAGTAGCCCTTGATGCATCTAAAGGAGCCTCAATGCATTTGGACAAGCCCACTATTGATTTGGAGTAGTCCACTATCAAGGGGAAGTGAATTTGAAGTGCTTATATATTTTCAATCTTTATTTTGTTTTAAATTTCCTTTGTCTTTTACATTTGTTTATTTTTTTCATTTAGATTCATAAAACAAATTTCAGCAATTCTTTCTCTTTTTCTATGAAGATATCCTAACTAGTTTTCCAAATTTTTTATCTATTTTTAGTTGCAAATCCAAACAATTTTGTAAGTTTTTATCTATTTTTAGCTACAAACACTAATTTAAAAAAAATAAAAAAAATCTTAATTTACCTAGAAACCCTAATATTAATTTAAAATCCATTTATTTATTACAACATGCTTCACATTTACAGATTGTTCTAATGTTGGCCCTAATTAGAAACATGCTATCCCTAGGTCAAAGAAAGGGGCATTGGTTTGTATACATTACAAAACAAAAATTAGAGGGGCAGGCATTAACCAATTACAAACTTAACTCACACAAATGCCATGCCAACATGTTAAAGTATGTACAGTTCACCTTTTGAAGTTGTGCACAAGATACAAGAGCCACTTATGCAGTGGGATGAGTAAACAAACAACTTATGCAGTGGGGCAAGTAGCAACAAAAACCAAGAGCAACTCATCGGTGGTACTACCACTCAATGTTACAATAGTAGCCCACTCAACAATATGGGAAGAACTATTGCTGATATGGAAGATACTGCTGTAACACACCTAGATGGTTAGCACCAAACCCCAATACCCAATGGACAACAACTTATATACGTTATACTCCAGAGCTGGAAAAGGTATGAAACCCTGCTGTTACAATCTGAATAGCATGTCAACAAGTTTGAAACTTCACCAATCTACTCTAGGATATGTATGGATTCTTGAGAAAAGAGTAGTGTTGGTGTACGTTTTATCATTCACCAAACACACAGAATAAAATGTCCAGAGACACTCTATCCTCTCTTGAAAAACCACCGCGTATGCTAAGATTGTGAGAAGATCATATGGTGATTCCAAGGTTTCTTTTGTCAGGTCTTGACGTGTGGATAAGCTCAATGGGCATTGTGATTTGCTGGTAATAAACAAGGGGACTTACGTTGAAGGAATTTTCACAAGTTCGGGACTTAGGCGGATTTATCATTAAAGGCTTCTCAATTAGGACTTCAATTTGGATCTCAAAAAAAAATAGCAAAAAGATAAGGGTTTAGGGAATCTATTCTACGCCTAAGAACTTAAGAGACAGTAAAGATCCGGTGAAAGGGATAAACCACACTTTGTTTCGCCTCCTGCTGGACAACATACGCAAAGTGAGTGCAATCTTCAAAGAGTGTGATAATGATTTTCAGACCTCGAATGAAGCTGAAGTTAAGCTTCCACAATTATAAGCTCAGGCTAACTTTACGCATCGAATGCAAATCATCCATTCGAAGAAAGTATGAGCAATACTTCACCATTGAATCGATACAATCAATCTCTCACTCACTTAACCAACTTTCAAAGCAAATTCTATTTAATCTAATTCTAACTTTAATCTATGGCGGAAGAAGATATGCAACCTCGCTTACTATTTGACAATAAAAGTTATTCAAAGCAAATCATGCATAAGAGCTTTTATTATCGGAAATAGTCTCAATGCAACAATCTTATATACTGTCTCCACCTTACAAATGAGGGGGCGAGCTCAATTTATAGGCTCCCCAATTACAATTCAATGGCCAAGATTGATTTCAAATCAACGGCTGAGATTACAAAATAAAACCCTAATTACGGTTTGTCACTTTCGACCAATGAGAAAATTTCATTTGAGGACACTTGTCCTTTTGCTAAATATAAACCAACAATAAAATAGAAAGTTGTTGCATGTTGATTTGGAACAATTTGATTGGTTGGAAGATGACGAGGGGCCACCTTAGCATGCTGGATGCCTTCCTTGGTTGCTTCGTTTTTCTTCCATGTGCTTGCCTTAGAATATTTTCCTTGCTGATGACTCTGTCCGTTGTGCTTGTTCCTTCCTAGCTTTGATCTTGGATTCCTTTTGAGACTTTGATTTCTTCTTCTTGCTTGTACTAGAATCTTTGAGGTCTGGAAGTCTCCCCTTGGAGCAGGTATCTGGGCTTGAAGTGGGTTGCTTTGAAATTCCTCCTACTTGAACCGGGTTGATGTTATTCCTCTGGATTTCCTCTCTGAATTCTCCAATTTGTGTCAAGAAATTGTCTAAGTATGGAGATGTGTTTGGAACACTCTTCTTGTCACCATCTAATTCTGATTGGAAGATTGTTTTTAATTCTTCAGGAGATGAAATCCTTCCAAGATGTCTGGATATTCTTTCAACTGTCTTGAATTTGGAGAAGAATGCCCCTGTGCTTTCGCCATGATGGAGGAAATTGGAATTTTCTCTGTGAAGTATTTCCCATACTTAGCCAAATTTTGGCTATTCAAGTTCATTTTGTACCACCTTCACACGGGCTATTCAACATTTAGCCAAGGTTTTGGATGAACTTTGCCTGTGGATTTTTCTTCAATTTTGAATTTGGCTTGTGCTATGTAGGACAAATTCCATCCTTGGACAAAGATTTTATTCACTTCCTCTTTATTTTCCTCTTCATCCTTCCTGTTTTCTGTCCAACACTTAGTGAATTCTTCTCCCCAAGGTATCAACACTTAGCCAATTTTCTCATCCTCTCCTTGGGCGGACTTCACATGAGCTTGGACGTTTTCTCTCTCGGCCTAAGTCGGACTTCAAGCCACTTTGGACAAACATATCTGGGGAGAAGTCAAACTTTCTCTAGTGCTTACCACCTTTTCTCTTAAATTGGGGCAAACTTTCTCAACACTTTGACATTTCTTTTCTTGGTCTAGGTCGGACTTTGCATCATTTTGCCATTGTACTTGGCAGATCTTATGGATATTCGGACATACCTTCTCCAAGCAAAGTCGGACTTTGTAAAGGTTTGGACATGATGTGCTTGGGCAAAGTCAGACTTTCTTGTGCCGTCCACCCATTGAACAAGGTCGGACTTCACTGGTGCCTTTTCCAATTTTTTGAATTTTTACTTAGCCAATTCTTTGAGTTTCCTTGGCTGGGCAGACTTCATCAAGCCTAGGACAAGTGCATGGCAGACTTTGTGATGTGTCTGACATTGTCTCCTTGATGCTAGGGCAGACTTTGCTTCATGTTGGACATCTTTACCTTGGGCGGACTTGAAGCTTACATTTTCATCCATTATTTTGTCCAAGGCATTTTATATTTTTAAGTATTTGGTAATAAATTATTAAAATATTAAAATATTTTAATTTATTTCCAACCCGTTTGTTTTGGACCCATGGCTGTTTCAATTTTCTCTTCATTTTCTTTGGCTAAAAAGTTTATTTTCCAATTTTGTTCCCCATTTCGTCTAGCCAAGTCAAAATTTTAGCCATTTTGCCGACGAATGTTATGCCAGATCCTTATTTTTCCCTGCCATGGCAAACTTTTAATTGCACCGGGCACATTTTCTTCTGCCAAAGTCAATTTTTTTTCCTCACTCAGACGAATTTCTCTAGGCAAAGTCTTTGTCTGGATGTCTTTCTTAGGCGAATTTGCGTGATGCCTGACAAAATTTTAATCTCCCTTAGCCAAGGGTGGACTTTCCTACCTCTTTGCTTTGTGCAATTTTCTCTATGCACTTAGCCAACTTTATAACATTTTCTCCATACTTAGGCGCACTTCATTTTTTCCTTTGCCATGTCCTAGGCGGACTTCCTCAAGTCTTTTCCATCTTCCATCAAGGTATGGCAGATTTTCTCAAGCATTTGCCTTTCAGATTTAGCACTTCTCCTCTTGAAAATGTTAAAATACTCAGTCAAAATTCCAATTTTCTTTCCTTTTAGGCCTCTATACTTAGGCAAATTTTCGGATTTTCCATTTCTAGGCCTCAAACACTTAGCAAATTTTAATTTTTTCTCTTTCCACATGCCATGGCGGACTTCCTATACACTTGGCCTAGTAAAGGCGGACTTCAAAGAACACCTTCCAACCTCCTCTAAGTCAAGGCGGACTTTGGAAGGTCTTGGACAAGGTTCCTCAAGGCTGGAGGACTTTGGAGGAGTCTAGACATTTCTCTCTTCGTGGCTGGGCGGACTTTGGATAGTCCATGCCATCCTCTCCTCAAGCATGGCGGACTTTGCAAGCTTCCAGACATTTTTCTCTTCGTCCCTCTTTTCAAGGGCTATCTTCCTCATCTTGAACTTGGCGAATTTTGCAGACTTGGCCAGAATTTTGAAATTAATTTCATTCTTTTTGGTTGATTTTTCTGTGATTTTCACTCAGATCTGACTGATTTTTGGACTGATTTTTCCAGATTTTGATGCTTTTCAGTTTGATTTTCTCAGATTTTTGAATGATTTTTCCATGATTTTTCTGGTTTTTTCACTTGATTTTTTGATTTTCTATTTGATTTTTCGATTTTTCAATTTTTAGGTTGATTTTTGGATCTAAAGATGGAAAGTTGACTAGCTAACCAGGGTTGACTTTCTAAAAATAGGAATTTTTAAAAATAGAAAAAAGCAAAATCCCTAAAAAATAGGGAACCCCGTTTGGTCCAAAAATGTCAAAAATGAAAAAAACGAAAAAGCAAAAAAGCAGATTCCCTAAAAAATAGGAAGTGTCAAAATTGGCCGAAAGCACAGGCGATCTTCGTTTCCTGGGCCTTCTAAGCACTTGTTTGCTTTAGGGTCAAATTGAGCGGGTTGGTCAACTTTTGGGCCTAACACTGCTATTACTATGCTTCCAGCAAGTGACTCCTAAATTTTCACTGAATTCTGCCACCTTTCTATTTTTAGTAAGTGTCAGTTTAGGATTGATTTTCTCGAGATTTTCACATTTCGACAACTTCATTACATTTCGAACACTTCAAGTTCATTTCTGGCAAAATTTGAGCTAAAACAGACGACTTGCTATTTTTAGCAGTCCAACTTCTAGAGCAGATTCCGGGGTCTACTTGTTACATTTTCTGATGCATGTCCGGAGAATCTTTGTGGGTTTTTCGAGACCTTCGCAGTGATATGACATGCAAAGCAGGATAACGACTTTCAGCATTCAGCCTTCGAAGGCCGATATTAGGGTTTGCATGCAGATTTTCTCAGCGCATGTCGGCATATTCTTTCTGGGTTTTTCAAAACCTTCGCAACGGTGTAACATGCAAGTGAAACAAGTCACGTTTCAGAAACTTACTATTTTTAGCCAGTGCTTGCATGTTGAAGATTTTTCTGGGTTTTTCTGGGTTTTCCAAGATTTTTCGAGCAGTATAACATGCAAAATCATCCAGCAACTGGTCGGTCACTTTTCAGACACTTTCTATTTTTAGCAGGTACCACTCAGGCAGCTGCCCAGCGCTTTAGAACTGCAAACTGATCATCATGCAACTGAAACGAGATCAAACGGAGCTCATTTGAGGAACATGCAGAAAATTAGGGTTTCAAGTTTCAGCTCTAAAAATGAGGAATCGGATGACAAAATGCCCAAAACTGAAGTATCCACCACGATTAGCATCTTTCGAGGGGTCTATTGGCAAAATTCGAAGGCAATCGGAGCACTTACTATTTTTAGTAAGGTGTTCTCAACACAGGCTATAAATAGAAAGTCAATCTCAGGCGCCGGCACAGAAAGACAAGTTCACCAATGAGGAGCACGCTGTCCAAATTTCAAGTCAAACGGAGCTAAGGAAGTCTCAGAAATAAGCACTTACTGTAAATAGTAAGTCACTTCGGAAGTGGCTATAAATAGCAGGTCAGCATCAAGTCTCAGCAGGTACGGGTTAAACATGTGATGAGGACCCTATGGCGCGAATTTCAGATCAAACGGAGTTGCGGAGGATGGAAAATCAGACAATTGCTATTTTTAGCAAGCATGGGCAGAGAAATTAGGGTTTCCTAAAATCAAGGTTGGAACACGAAAGTCGAGCAAAGGCAGCATCCAGCTATGATCGTTACACTTCAGGCAATCGGTACATGAAATTTGGAGATTTTCTGAGCAATTTCTATTTTTAGCAGGTTGCTAAAAATAGCAGGTGTAGACAGGCATCGGGCATTAATAGCACGAATCAGTTGAAATTCAGAGGAGGGCAAAAATCAGGCTTTCTGGGGTCAAAATTCAGTTGAAGGTGTGAAATTCAAGGAACTTAATAAAAATAGAAACTCAGGGCAAATTGGGGTTAGCAAGAGAAAATTACCCTAAATTTGGCGAAAGGCATGAAATCCACTAGGTTTGATAAAATTTGGAGTCCGGCATCGAAATTCGCCTTGAGAAGCTGAAAATGAATGGAAAATTGACTAAGTTTGGAAAATTAAAAGCATACCTAGCTAAATGCGCCCAGCCTAAGGAATGAGTTAAATTTGACTGAAAATTAAAAGTTCCATGGGTCAAATGCGCCCCCCTTCTTAACTTGGGAAATTTTTCTAAGTGTTCAGAAATGAAAGTGCCTACTCCAAAATGCGCCCATAGTAAAATTAAAAGCAAGCATGGTGATATGCGCCCTTGAGACTAATTATGGGTGGAAAATGCTAATGCATGGAAAATGAAAGTTGCCCCTCCAATATGTGCCCCTCTTCAAAGGAGTTGGAAAATTCCACTAAGTGTCGAAATTGAAAGTTGCACTTGCTAAATGCGCCCTTGGGGTTGAAACTTCACTAAGTGTTGGAATTGAAAGTTCTATGTGCCAAATGCGACCAAGTCAAAAATGAAAACTTGACCTATGATTTGCGCCCTTAAGAAGAAAGACTCCAATTTTTGCCTAAGTGTTAAAATTAAAACCTCCATAGCTCATATGCGCCTAACTTGAAGGAGTTAGAAAATTTTCTAAGTCACGAGTTGAAAGTTCACCCTGTGATATGCGCCTTGAAGCTCTATGTGTAATTTGCGCCTGGATTCATCAAGGGCTAAACTGAAAGTTGGACCATGAATTTGCGCTTGACTTTGAGAGGTTAGAGATCCGAAATTTTCCTAAGGCAAGTAAATTGGATGCTCCCCAGGTGAAATGCGCCCACCAAGTTGAAGGAACCTCGAAATTTTCCTAAGGCATAAACTGGAAGTTGGCATAGTAATTTGCGCCCAAGGTACAAATTGGAAGCTACATGGGTGAAATGCACCCCCAATTAAAAGCTCCCCCATCCAAATGCGCTCTTGAGGCCTGAGGATTAAGTTAAAAGTTTTAAGTGTTAAAATTGAAAGTACAAAGGCTCATATGTGCCTAAAAGCTTAACATGGTAAATGCGCCCTTGTCTGTTGAGTAATGAAATTGAAAGCTCGACCTTGCTAATGCGCCCCTGAGCTTAGAGTCACAAAATTTAAAGCTAGACTATGGATTTTCGCCTGGCAGTGTGAAGGTTGGAGATTCGAAATTTGACTAAGGCACAAATTAAAAGTTCCTTATGCTCTTTGCGCCCTTCAGCTTGAAGTTGACAAAAGTTGAAAGCACAACCTATCATTTGCGCCCTGGAGGTTGGTAGCTTGAAATTTCACTAAGGCGTGGAAAATGAAACCTTGGCCTATCATATGCGCCTAAACCTTTGGGAATTCTCTAAGTCTGAAAAATGAAAGCTCACCCTACTAAGTGTGCCCCAAACTGAAAGCTCTACATCTTATATGCGCCCTTGGAGAATGAAATGACTTGAAATGTTTCTAAGTCTGAAAAATGAAAGCTCCACATGCCTATTGCGCTCTTGAAAAGGATGACACAAAATTTGTCCAAGGCACAAACTCGAAGTACTAGGGTGGAAATGCGCCCAGGAGGATGGCAAGAAGTATGAAGTTCCAGATATGATAGGCGCTTCAAGCAAATTAGGAGGCATGGGAATTAAAACTTCACACATCCAAATGTGCCTTTGAGGTTCAATACTTCAAAATTTGACTAAGGAAAGAACCTGAAACTCAAAGTATGAAGTCCCATATGCGCCTTAAGGGGAGAGTGACTCCAGATTTTTCCAAAGTGTTGTAAAATTCGATGCTCATCCTGTGATTTACGCCTAAGCCCATGATGATTGAAAAAAATAAAAAATCAAAAGGTAAAGACACAAGTGTGATATGCGCCTAGAGGAGAAATTATTAAAAAATAAACTAAAAGGCGTTAAAAATAAAAGCCTAACATATAATATGCGCCTCAAAGGAAAGAATAATTTAATATTTGACCAGGGCATTTAATGTCAAAAATCAAAATGCGGGGATAAAAAAATCAAAGCCTAGGCGTTGGGAGAAATTAAAATTTCTTTGGACAATTAACTCGAAAATTCGCCTAAGTCAGAGAAATTAATTAATTTAATTAATTTAATTATTTTCCTAAGTCAAATTTAAAATTCCCCCTTTAATTTGGACACATGAAATTTTAAAAGTTCGGACGATTTTAATCGTGGGGAATTTTGTTTTGGATTAATTATGGACGGAAAATAAATTACGCCTAGCCATTTTAAAGTGTTGACATCAAATTTTCACAGACGCTGTGAAATAAATTAAAATGGCACTTGAATTAAATTTTAATAAATTAAATATGCCATTTTAAAACAATGAGATTATTTCAAATCGAAGTAAATTGATTCTTTCGAAGTTACTGGAGGTAACTGGCAGTCTGGAGGGAAGTTTTAAATTTAATCGAGGAAATAATCTCCCTAAATAGCAAATTGCTATGACGACTGTAAGACGACTAGAATATTCTCATTTAAATTTAGCAAATGCGTAAGTCATGATGAAGAGAATTAATGGCATCTGCTAAAATTAGCACCAGTTTTTGGTTATAAAACTCCGAAGATTTTCATTCTCATCTCACAAAATTCGAAGCTGAGATTTATGCTGGAGAGTTGAGAGTGATTGTTGAGTTGTGAGTAAATTCGAGATTGAGAGTTGCTGAAAGTGTGAGAGGTGTTAAATTCGATTTTTCAAGAAGCTGAAATTGCTGAAGTCGAAATTACTTGGAGTTGCTGGGGATTGATTTTCTGAGTTGCTGTGAAGTGTTGAGTTCGATTTCTTTTCAAAAAGTTTGAATCTCTCAAGATTTGGAGTTGCTGAAGGTAAGTATTTAAAATTGCTGAGATTTTATATTTTCAAAGTTGCTGAAAGTTGAGGTGTGTTTCGAAGTTAAAAGTTGTTGAAAGCTAAAATCGTTTAATTGTGATGGAAGTCAAAATTGCTTGAACTTGAAGATTTAAATTTTCTGAAGTCGCTAAATGTTTAAAATCAAATCGGAAATAGAGCTTGTTAAAATCTTCGAAGTTGCTGATTTTAAACTGTTTAAAACTTTCGAAGTTGCTGATTTATAACTTTCGAAAGGCTGATTTGAAATTGTTGAAATGTGCTGATTGAAACTTGGTGATTTATAACTTCCAAGCTTGCTGATTTAAAATCTTCGAAGTTGCTAATTTATAACTTTCGAAGTTGTTGATTTAAAATTGTTGAAAGTTGTTGAAACTTGAAGCATTTTCCTTAGTTGGGATTGCTGGAGTTAATCTCTTTTGGCTGCAAAATTGTTGAAGTTCAGAATTTTATTGAGGTTTGAAGTCGAAGTTTACTACTGAAGCTATTAACTCACATTTATTTTTGCAGCCAATTCCATTTGCCAGCCGTCTCTTGTGATTTTTATTTTAAAAGTTTGAAGTGTAATATTTGTTTCCCGTTTTGCAGATGGCCGAAGGACGAAAAGCTGATGTTGCTGGAACAAGCAAAGCTGGAGCTAAGGCTGGCAATAATGAAGCTATCAAAGAAAACGCCTCCAGGCAGGCGATCATCAAGAGTTTGAAGAAGTCCTTCATTCCCGAGTCAAAGATCGTATCAAAGTTTGGGAACTTGACGGACACCAACCTTGGGCCTTTCAACCTCGAGGCTTTCATGCGCAGAATGTATGGGCAAGGTGGCAATCTTCCGACAGAAGCATCGCGCAACATTGTCAAGAGTGGATTATATGCAGCGGCCGGGTTCCAGCCAACGGTTCGTTGTCCAGAGCTGATCTTGGAGTGCACAAACTTTTACAACTCGGACGATCGGACTATCATTTCTCCGGATGGTATGATATTGGCCAACTTTGCACCTGACGCAATTGGCGAGGCATTTGGGATCCTGGCTACAAACAATATGTTATATAAATCCAAAGAAAAGGCTGACAAGATGTATGCCACATCTTTCGAGAAGTGCATGAAGAGAATCAACACCACTTGGATGCGAAAGCCAAAGCCTCCTGCTGCAAGACTGCCAAAGCAGATAATTTCAAAGGAGCTGAAACAAGAGTACTGCGATATAATTATGTTGCTCAGTAGGGTTAACGGCAGCCCGCAGTCATTTGTGTTCGAGCCATGGATGTTCTTCTACATTAGTGTGGTGCTCGAAGGAAAGGTGCAAGTAAATTGGGCTCAGATGATCAGCGATAATATCAATGAGCAGTTTCAGAATTTGAGGAGAACAAGAACATTCTACATGAGCTCGTATGTCATCTACATGCTAGCTCGGATGACAAAATACAGAGGGTTGGCATACCAAGAGCCGATTAGTTGTGGTTTTAATCAGTTCAAAATTCATGAATCTTGTAGACAGTTGCATCTCACGCACATAGCTGACTTCAAAAGAGTAAATGATGCTTTCACCATGTACATCACAAGGACCCTTCAGCGGAGGCTGCAACAGAGAATATCTGAAGAGGCACAAATGTTGATAGAAGAGTATGGGTTTTGGTTCATCCAATTCCCAAAGTTTACTTATTTGAGGCTGTCGGGGTACAACTCATACGTCTACAGATTACCTAGGAACCCCACCAACAGGATGATACTGCTTGAGTTGTCTAGGCAACTGGTGGCCTACGACAAAATCATAAGGAGAAAGAAGGGAGGCTTGCACTTTCCCATTGTGTTGGGAAACTCACTTAAAGAATGCCCTACTTTGCAGGCAGCCAAGGAGGCTGAAGATGAATTGAAGTTCTATAAGTTGACTCTTCATACTAGCCGGTAGGATTTTGATCCTCGAGGAAAGATTGGAACAGTTCAAGGTGAGGAGTACAGATACAGAGCTCACTTAGAAGACTTTTGGGCGAATGCTGGAGATGAGGCTAAGATCAAGAAAAGAATGTTTTCGAGGTTGCCTCTCAAGTTGATCAGAGAATGTGAAGTGGTCCAAGTGCCGAATCAAGTCGAAGAGGATGCCAGGCTTATTCACCCAGATTATGAATCCATAAAGAACACACCAATTCCATCACTAGATTGGGCTGAGTCGGAGATTACGGATCTAGACACTTTGTCTATTCCCGTTCTGACTTTTACAAGGGCTTGGGTGGAAGAGCGCGTCCACAGATTGAGGAGAAGGTCAGTTGCCCTCACGTACGACCTCATGGGTGATAAAAGGCCACCGGTGATGGCAAGAAGAAAGAAACAAATTGCCCAGCCTCCGAAGCCACAACCACAGCAGGAAGAGCCTATTCAACCGGAACCTCAGGAATCGGAGGACACGTCATCTACTCAGTTGGTGACCCATTCTTCCAGTGCGCATGAGGTCTCACTGTTTGCAGATCAGAGGGCTCGAAGGAATGAAGAACCAGAGATTGGAGAGGTTAACCAACCAATGCCAAGAGAGTTGGATACTCAGAGTGCCAATGATCCTGAAGGTGCCAATTAGCCAGATGAAGGGGAGGAAACAGAAACAGACACCCACTTTGATCATGTTTTCGAAGATGTTATAGAATCAAGGGTTGGGGCTCATGAGGAGAGTGATCAACACGTTGAAATAATTGAGCCTCAACAAAATATTGCTCGGGAAGAGGTTCGTGAAGTGGAGGCAACTGAAGAGCAGCCCCTGATTATTTACGACATTCAGCGCAATTGGCTCTCACAGGCAATAAGGAGGGATCAGGACGATGATGCTGACCTGGCAATTGAAATGGAAGAGCTTCTAAACAGGACAAGTAAGTCGCCTAAAAGGAAGAGAGCAAGGAAGTATACGAAAATGGAGACCAATGAGGCCGGTTCACACAGCCTCCATATTGCTGTCCCAAAAGAGGATCATGATTTAAGTGACGCAATGCCAGAAAATTACACCGTCACCACAATTGAATTGGGACATCCTTCCGGAGTGCAAGTAGTTGAAGCTGAAAATTCCTTTCAAGCGTTGAAGGACAGACTAGTGAAAAAGGAAGGGAAATATAAGAGATTGAAGAAGGAACACAAGGCATTGGTCGGGTATGTGCAACAGCTGGCACATCCAGTTGCTCAAGGGAACCCACCAATGGAACTTCCACCTGAGCTACCCTGGGAACCAATCAGTGGGTTGGACGAAATGAAGAGAGCTATACGAGGAGACAAGTGGATAAGCGGCGTTCATGCTGAGGCAGAGAAATTCATGGCCGATCTTGTCTCATCTTTTCGCAGTGCATCTAGTATCTTGTCACGCTTGGATGGTGTCGAGCAAGCTTGGGGAGACACCCATTTTTTCAGAACAAAACTATTCCTCACCTTGATGTTTTGATGTGTGTGCCCACATAGACGTTGGTAAATGAGGGAGTGATCCAGACAAGCGACATATATGATTTTCGTGGGTGGCATTCAGCTGCATTCACTGGAAAGGGCTTCTTTGACACAGCAGCTGTGGAGTCCTCCAAGATCAAGAAAGCGATGAGGAATATTCACGAGGGTATCCTCAACACATTAGATGCATTATTCGCCAAGAGGCTAGCTCCTGAGGAGGTTGAAGTTGACGGATTGAGGGCAAGGTTGCAACCTTTCTTCTCCGAGATGAAGATGTTCTCTCAACTGGACTTTGAAAACATTTCGACATTTTCAGCAATTATTCAGAGTACACAGGATTCTATTGAAGCTTGGGGAAGGTCTTGTGATAAACATGAGC
>VDFB02193867.1:347513773-347634831 GCA_007258455.2 Sequoia sempervirens
ATGTTAGTAGGGAACCACTAAGAACTTTACTTTACCTATCATGATTGGGCTAGTTACCCTTGACACTCTAATTCACATTATTCCAAACAAACTAGCCTACAATTTAATCCTTGGATGACCATAGTTACACACATTGTGGGCCATCACATTTATCCTTCATAGGTGCCCAAAATTTATGTACTGTAACCAGTCTTACACTATTTATGTTGATGGACCCCATTCCAACATTATCAAACCATTAATTAGGATAATATTTTCTATATAACTATGCACATTGCCCCCTTCTCCAAACATTCACTAAAGAAGATACATAATCACATTCATTCTCCACAGAGTTCTCCATTGCACAAATATTCCCCAAACAAAGTTATTCATTATGGATTCTAATATGGCCAATAGTGGTGTGGTGTGATGGTTAAGTTGTTGTGTTGTTATTCTTGCCATTAAGGTTCAAATCCCATTAGGGTTTAATTGTTGAGAATTTATAGTAGGGATGAGGTCCTTTGTTTGTGAGTTCACTAGTTTATAGCTTCGAGTCAAAATCATTTATCCCTCTTGATAAAAAAAATTATGAATTCTAATATGCCTTAACCATACAACCCTATTGTCTATTGTACAAATACCGATGATATTCCTTCTACATTCATTTCATCCCTACCTAATGTCACATCTTATTCCTATTATCCACCTGTTGACCATCCAATCATCTACTAGATGAGGACTGGAAGTCTCTTGACTTTACCCCTTCTTTTGGAGAATACAACATCAATCATGCAAAGACTTCCATATCATAGTCATACATATGGATCGTTGCTAATACATAAATCCTTCTCAATATTTCTCATCCCAAGCTACCACATATTCATCAAAAGGAAGTAAATATCTTATAAACCCTTCACCTAAACCTAGTAAACCTCCTACATTACCACCACATCAGGCAATTTCTCATTTCATCAATCCCACAAATAAAATAAAAATACCTCGTATTCCCTAGAATTGGTAAACCTATATGATAAAGGTTTTCAAGTTCTTGTTTACAATTGATTCCATAGATAAGGCATGGGATGTAATGAACACGGCATTATTGAATCACTTCAACTTGATTCTCAAAATAGAAAAACTAATTTGGGATACAACCAAAGAAATATTAATAATGACATGAACTTTAGTTGCTACATGGTATCTTCCAATAACATTCCTTTAATTCACCCATAATGTTTAGACCTCACCATATCATTGTGCATGCCTCATCTTAATACTTTTTCTAATGACAAAGCCTTGGCCAAATTCCTAGGATTCTATTATGCTTCTCCCACCTAGTTCTAGGATTACAAATCACAAGTTGCTCTCAATCCTTATGCATATTTTGTACTAACCATCATTGCAACATCTAATGTTCCCATACCTTATGAACTTCAATTAGAATTTCCTACTAGTTTATTCATGGAGGATCACCGACACCCTACCATTATGGGAAACAAAGAATACTCTTATGGACTCACCCAAATGAAAAGATCCTTAAGATGGATAATTGTCCTTATAAGTCACACTCTAAGGATACATGTCTTGACAACTTACACATAGTTTTTGGTAAACGTGAATAATGTAAAATGAGACTTAACCCTAAGAAATGTGTCTTTAGAATTTAGACAAATAAGTTCCTTGGGTTTATTGTCTCTCATCAAGACATGTTGACATTAAAAAGATTAATTGCCAATATTCCCTCACCCAAAAACATTTAAGTTATGAAGCCTTCAAGACATCTCCAAGATATCCATCATTTTATTTCTCAACTTGACAATTGCATCGTTCCTTTTAGAAGTCTTCTCGAAAAATACACCACTTTTGAATTAAACAATGATTGTAGTAAGCCTATGATGCTCTTATACAATATCTAGCCAATCCTCTTATTCCCATGCCTTTAGTTCATGGCTAACCACTTCTACCTTATACTTCAGCCACTAACCACGTTACAAGGCTTTGCTGACACAAGATAACGTTGAACGTTAAGAAAGTGCTATCCATTATGTCTCTTGGATACTCCTAGACTATAATACAAGTGTTTCCATCTTGACACTATTGGGTTTAACCAACACACTCTAATGATTGACTTTGTCCTTAATTCGTAGGTCCCAATCTTATGGCAATATCTACCCAGCCATCAGATTGCACATTTGACTGTATATATTAATTAATTGAAAATACAAAATGCATTGAATTCTTATTTTTAGTAAATTAAAAAACATGGTCAAATATACAATCTGATGACTACATGGACAACAGCCAATCTTATTCCCTTCCTTTTTGTTACACTTCAATCCTCTCTCCAGTCACTCTCATATCACAACAGTTGAAACTTTAATTTTTTATTTTTTGTTTCCTTCCATCCAAGCCAAAGTTTGATATAATGCGCTTATGGCATAAGTTGACGTAGGCAATATGGGTGTCGCAGGCCAATCAAACTGTGCAAGTACTACTGACTTGGTAAGGTAATGTGCACAGTGGCGTGCCATTCAAACGAGGATCAGCATATTTGTGTTTGACGCAGGGCAGGAATTTTAGGGGCTGTGTGGGCATATTCAAACGTTGTGCAACAAAGCAATAACATAGATTGTTTGACTCAAAATCTATAAGTAGTGTGCAACAATTTACGTAAATATACTATGAAAGGCTGCTTAAGTGAAACAAAGTTGCCACAATGGCAGAAATGCATGGCGCGACTACTGAATCTGAGGAGCAGTAATGGGGCAGCCTGCGTGAGGTTTCATGTTGCTCGCATGGCATGAATTTGCAACAGAATGATGAGTTAGAGGTCTACACAAATGTATGATCGGAGACCTGCGTTTGACACGGGCATGGTGCAATAACAATCAACCATCGAGCCACTAGGGAAAAAAGTTTGATGTTTTAGAGCCAAAGTTCCACCATTGGCTGGGAGGTTGGCTGGCTCACATGAAAGATTAGAACAGTGGCCTGTGAAGAAATCTTGAAGCCCATCAAGGTTGTTTTTTAATAGGTCCATAGAGGTGATTTCCAGGCTGCAAATAAAAAAAAGATCTGTTTGGAAGTGCAAAGTCATGAAGGCAAAATGATTTTAAATATCAAGCCTACTCTAGTATTTTGATGTGGGTTGGTGAGAACTTCATTTGTACAAAATCAACGGTATCAATAGTAAATATAAATAAAAATGATAAGCGGCAAGAGCAACATTAGTAGGAGGGGATCATAGTCATCGAGTTTACTTCATATATCAATAAGGATAGAATCGTCATTAATAGGCTCTCAGTTAGTAAGAGTACCCTCCTTTTCTTGATCTTCAGTGGGCTACTAAGCATGAATAAGGGAAATATCTAGCTTTGGGCAAGGGAGCTTACTAGAATTTGGCCAACCAAGAGCATCATGCCCATGAGAAGATGCAAAAGGCACGAGAGGGTTAAGATCTTCTATAGACAACACAATCCTTGAAACCTTGCATCTAAGAGTCTTGAGACTAGGATCCTCAATCTCATCAAGTAGAATGACCATGGCCATGACAATGCCTATGCCCATAAGGTGGTGAGGATGTAGAAGTTGAGACTTTGACAATTGTGTAGGGAAAATCACCTTGATAGTGATCAAGAAGCTCCTATAGATACACAAATTCTAGTGCAACTTTGCAAGCTTGCAACTAGTTCTACATAAGCACATTAGATTAAATTATAGCTTTAGTTTATAAAGAAAAAGTAAACATCAACGAAACAAATTGAGAGCTAGATTTTAATCTTTGAAAATATTGAAGATAATTTCAATCTTGAAAGCGTGCCATAACTAGACTAAATTTAAATGGTATACTAAGACAATTGCTCAACATCACTATGTCATGTGAAGGGGTTAGGCCAATAAGGTTTGAAAAGTCATGTATCCAACTCCAAGCTTCTTGAGTTTTGTTGTAGAACAACAAAAATCCCTGTTATCCACAAAAAGTGGGTGTTAAGAGACTTGTTCATTTAAGAATTAAATAAAATAATAAATACAAATTTTAATTAAAGAAATAAAATAATATCTAAAATTTTAGATATTTTAAATATATTTTACTATTTAGTATAAGAAGATTTTTTATTTATTTTTTCCTAAATCAAAAATGTTATATAACAAAAACATTATATAAAAATGATAAAAATACAAAACAAATAAAATGTATAATTTATTTAAAAAAGTTTATTAATTCTATAAATTAAATTTTCATTTTAGTAATTAAAATAGTTGACATATAAAAATACTCTTAAGATAATTAAATGGTTAAATATGTAATAAATATATATATATATATATTTTTAATATTAAAAGAAAATGCATATTATTCATTTCTATATAAAATTAAATAACAAGTAATTTTTTTAAATTTAATATATTTTAATAAATAGTATAAAAAATAAATTTTATGCATTTCATAACTAAAACAATAAGTTACACATAAATATATATTATTAATTATACTTCAAAAAAATCAAATAAAAAGAATGAAAATATAGAATGCTTAAAATGGTAATAAAAGAAGTTAGAATTGTTATGTAATTTTAGGTGTCTTTTTCATGCTTGAATGAAAATATAGAATGCTTAAAATGGTAATAAAAGAGGTTAGAATTGTTATGTAATTTTAGGTGTCTTTTTCATGCTTGAAAAATATCTTTCAAGTATTTTTCCATAATGTAAATAAAACGATTTAAAAATATTTCAAATAAAAGAATATAACTTTTATATAAAATAAAAAAGAAAAAAGAATGATAGACGTTGTTTATGTATGTATGAACTATATATAGATTAATTAGAAATAGATTGTTGATTGTAGACTATTATAACTTGACTAAAAACATTTAAATTTTTTAAATTTATATACCTAAAATGTAAGTATGTGGAAATAGTTTGTTTATATATCATTTATACTTAAAATTTTGATTAAATTTGTTGTTGTTCTTATTTTAAAGTAAGGATCTGGTGAAAATAGAATGACACTTTATCATAGAATGTACAATTTATGAAAATATTTGTAATGAGTATGAGAACCGTTTGACAATTTGACACATTGCACCAGCTATTTAAACAAGCAAAGATCAATTAAACTGCTAACTTTTCTTTATTGAAAAAATGCACAAAAATTGCTGACTTTTTAATAAGATTTATAATAAACCCGACATCTAAAAGATTTCCTAGATATCGTGATTCTCAATCCCTAGACTATTTGATATCGTGAAAGTCAATAATCATTCATTCATTTCAAACTGCATTTTCAGGCGGCTCTTCTGTTTCCACATATGCATCCGTGTATCAACTTCCTCACATATACCACATCTCTTCCACGCGGTTTCGTACGCAGCAACACCCACTTAATCCACTCCGTCTCTTTTACAAATACGGAGCGCTTCACCGTGCACAACCCCAACCCCCTTTCAGTGTTTCTCTTCTTCCCTTCAACCTACTTCCAGGGCATCAAATTCTACCGCCGGTGGTCGACCAGAGGGGGAGCCTACCAAGACTTTTCCATTTACTTTTGCAATAACAACAGCGCATAGTTTGTTTCCAGTCTGCTTTGACGGAGCTTCTTCCTTTGTTCCATAGCGTGCAGTTACTAATTCCATGGCGTCTACTTCTACCCCGGCCAGTATACGAGAGAATGATGTTATGGGTGCTTCTGAGGGAATCGCACCATCTGCATCTACTTCTACCACTGATCTTACACCAGAGAATAAGGTTGGGGGCGCTTTTAATGAAATCGCACCATCTGCATCTAGTTCTGCCTCAAAGCTCATGAAAAAGCCGTCCTACGATGTCTTCATCAATCATCGTGGACCAGACGTCAAATCCACCTTAGCTAGCGCTCTCTATGATATCCTCACTGGTATGGCACTTTCTGTGTTTTTGGATGCACCAGAGTTGGAATATGGCGATTTCTTGCCCCGAACAATAGAAGCAGCAATGACCAGCGCTTTACTTCATATAGCTATTTTTTCCCAGAGGTATGCAGAATCACCCTGGTGTTTGGCAGAGCTATCGTTTATGCTTACATCTGGCGCCCCAATCATTCCCATTTTCTACCATGTAGATCCTAATGATCTCAGATGGGTAGAGAAAGGGAAAGGCATGTATGCCCAGGCTTTTAAGGAGCACGAGCAGAAGGGTAGATACAGCCCGACACTTCTTCAGGAGTGGAAGAAGGCACTCCATGTCGTCTCATTTTACTCTGGTGAAGTCATAAGTAATAGCAAGTGAGAGACGTTCGGCCTCCCTATTCTAACAAATATGTATTCTTTTTTCATATATATTTAATTTAACTTTGGCATGCCATGATAACCTTATTTTTATTTTTCAATGTTATATGGGTTCAGTGATGTATTGAGGCCGCTGAAGAAAATCACAAATCTTGTTTCGCAGAAAATAAACGTGCCATTAGAGGTTGCAAAACATCCAGTAGGTCTCGAAGAAATAGTGAAAGACTTTGAGATGAATGCGCACCAATCTGTTGAGGGTGATCAGGGTGTACAAATTGTGGGAATTTGGGGCATGGGTGGTTCTGGCAAGACCACCCTTGCAAAAGAGTTATACAACAGAAGGTCCTCGTCCATAGAGAGGCGTAGTTTTGTTTTTGATGTTCGAGCAGCAAAATTGCAGAAGAAGCAGATTCGTCTCCTCAATGACCTTGGTATCAACAATGTAACATTTGACAATATAGAGCAAGGTAAGGCAAATCTTACAAGGCATTTGAGATCTGTTAGGGCGCTCATTGTTTTGGATGATGTGGATGATGTGGACCAATTGGATGCTCTCTTACCAGCGAAAGACAATCTTGGAAGGGGTAGTTTCATCATTGTTACAACACAGGACCACAAAGTTTTAATATCTTGGGGTATATCTTCCATATATAAAATGAGAGCACTGGATCCGTTTCATGCCGAACAACTTTTTTGTTGGCATGCTTTTGTACAACCCTTTCCCCTAAATGGATTCGACGAACTTGTTAAAAAGTTTGTGCAGGCTTGCCAGGGATTACCCGTCTCTCAAGGTATTTGGAGAACAGGTAAATGGGAAGTCCCGCAAAGAACATTGGGAATCTCAGTTGAATAAGAGTTCAAGAATATTGCCTGATGCTATCAAAGGGACATTTGAAGTTAGTTATGATGCTCTTGATTATGAGGAGAAAGAGGTGTTCCTAGATATTGCATGTTTCTTTATTGGAGAAGAGAACAGTTTGGCAATTGAAGTATGGAACAGTTCAGGGTGGAATGGTTTGCACTGTTGGGAAAGACTTATGCATAAATGTTTGGTTGAATTAGATAATGACAATTGCATAAGAATGCATGAACATTTAAGAAATTTAGGAAGGGAAATTGCAAATCAACATTCACCTTACCGAATTTGGTCACCCCAGCAGATTACTGATGTTGAGAAACAAACAGAGGTGAGGTTAATACTTTCTTTTTATTGTTTGGTTTTTAGGCGTTAAAAATCTGTTTTACAAGACAGTCTCGTAGGCTCGCTAGGCCATTTACTAATCAAATTTAACAGCTCACCTTTGTACTCTGTATGTATTTGAACAGACAATACACAATTTCGATTTTTATAAGATTCTGAATTTTTTATTTTATTTTTCAGATTAGAAATGGAATTCGAGGAATCAAGGCTGTACCTGGAATAGGAGAGTGGAGATCATATGGAGTATGTTTGTCTGTGTTTTCTGTTTCTCGACATACTTCTGATTTTATTTGTTTGTATAATCTTTTTGCTTTATAGTGTTTTTTTGAATATTTCATATTTTTCCTAAAGCAAAGCCCTTTTGGATAATGTATCATAGAGGTGGATCAATTAGTGAGTTTATTGAGTTTCGCGGTTGCTGCTCGCAGGAGGAATTCATGGCTAAAATAATTAGAGGAATTTTGTCACTTGCACCCTCTTTAGTTGGACTAAAGATTTTTGTGACTGGAGGAGATTATTTTAACCAAGTAATTGGTGAAGCATCAAGAGAGCTGGTCTGGCTTCGCTGGTTCCAAATTGGGCAGAGAAATCTTTCCGCACAGCTTTCGTTGAAATTTTTTAGGGTTTTAGAACTCTATGAAGACTATCAAGAGGAATATCACTTGGAAGAGCTCTGGGAGGCTGATAGAGACGTAATTAGTCTTCCATTTCAGCTCTATTAAATCTATGTTTCAATTTTTATAATTGCTGTATTTTTTAACCTATCTCTACTTGAAAATGCATTGCAGGCTCCTGTGCAGTTAAGAGAGTTGTTAATTTCTGAATGCCATGAATTCCAAGGTTTTCCAAATTCAATAGAACGTCCGAGTCATTTGAAAAAAATTGTAATCAAAGGTGGCTACAAGGTTGGGCGCCTCCCAGAAGAATTTTGCAATCTCAAATCATTGGAGCACCTGCAATTACGGTCCTGTGGAATACTATCATCACTACCCAGCAGTTTCGGCGACTTGAGAAATCTGCAATATCTGGATTTGTCTGAATGCTGCAAATTGATGACTTTGCCAGTTTCTTTTAAGAGGTTGATGCTCCTGCAATATCTCAATTTAGAGGAATGTGGAGAGCTCATACTTCTGTCAGAGGACTTCGAAAAGATCACAAAGCTGGAGCATCTGAACCTTTCAAAGTGCAAGCAATTGGAAAAGTTGCCTCATCACATCACAAATCAGGTATTTTTGAGAGAGCTCTATTTAAATGGCACGAAGAGGCTAAGGGAGCTACCAAATAACATCGGTCAACTACGCAGTCTACGAAAGATGAGGATAGGAAGTGACCTGTTGACAAGCTTGCCAAACTCTCTTGGAGATTTGTGCTCGTTGATTGATCTTTCCACTCACTATTGTCCCAACCTAGAACATTTGCCAAATTCTCTTGGAGTTTTGTCCTCCTTGACTAGTCTTTCAATTCAGAAATGTTTCAACTTAGAATATCTGCCAAATTCTCTTGGAGATTTGTCTTCCTTGACAGATCTTTCCATTCAGGACTGCCACAATTTTAAATCTTTGCCGAACTCTCTTGGAGATTTGTCTTCCTTGACTTGTCTTTCCATTCAGAAATGTCCCATTCTGGAATATTTGCCCAACTCTCTTGGAAGTTTGTCATCTTTGATTGATCTTTCCATTGAGGATTGTTCCAACCTGAAATTTTTGCCAAACTCCCTTGGAGATTTGTCTTCCTTGACTGGTCTTTCCGTTCAGAAATGTCCCACCCTAGAACACTTGCCAAACTCTCTGGGAAATCTGTCCTCCTTAACAGATCTTTGCGTTCAGGATTGTCTTAACTTTAAATCTTTGCCAAACTCTCCTGGAGAGTTGTCCTCCTTGACTTGCCTTTCCATTCAGAAGTGTCCCAGCCTGGAATATTTGCCAAACTCTCTTGGAGGTTTGTCCTCCTTGACTAATCTTTGCACTCAGGATTGCTCCAACCTGAAATATTTGCCTAACTCTCTTGGAGATTTGCCCTCCTTGATTAGTCTTTCCATTCAGAAATGTTTCAACCTAGAATATTTGCCGAATTCTCTTGGTAATTTGTCTTCCTTGGCAGATCTTAACATTCAGGATTGTCCCAATTTTAAATCTTTGCCAAACTCTCTTGGAGATTTGTATTCCTTGACTCGTCTTTCCATTCAGAATTGTCCCAGCTTGGAATATTTACCCAACTCTCTTGGAAGTTTATCCTCCTTGACTGATCTCTCCATTCAGGATTGTTCCAACCTGAAATTTTTGCCAAATTCTCTCGGAGATTTGTCCTCTTTGACTGGTCTTTCCATTCAGAAATGTCCCACCCTAGAACATTTGCCAAACTCTCTGGGAAATCTGTCCTCCTTGACTGCACTTTCCATTTAGAATTGTTCCAACCTAATATGTTTGCCAAACTCTCTTAAAGATTTGTCCTCCTTGACCAATTTTTCCATTCAGAAATGTCCCAACCTGAAAAATTTACTGAACTCTCTTGAAAATTTATCCTCCTTAACTGATCTTTCAATTCAGGATTGTCCCAACCTGGAATCTTTGCCCACCTCTCTTGGAGATTTGTTGTCTTTGACCAATGTTAATATTGAGCAGTGTCCCAAGTTGAACATTTACCGTTCTCTATGGGGCGTTTTAATATCTTATAGCATCTAAGAAATTTGCAGAAATGGCCAGATGAAATGATAATATGTATGGAGGCAGTCTTGATGCAGCTTCCCGTGTAAACTCCTTACGCCCTCCCAATCATGTCGTCGTCGTAGACTCCTCTAATCAGGAACTTCATTCCAATCCAAAATTAGTTCAGAAGGTTCCTCCAGTGGTGATGTCATTATGCTCTGTTTTGTTATAAATTGTGTTTCTGCACAAATGATATCATCCTAAGTGCTGGATGATGGGTTTGCAATGCCTGAAATGGAGATGTACAAAGGAATATGGTAAGGGTAGGTGTTTTCCCACAACGTTCCAGATGCTTCAGTGTAGAGAAGTTCTCAATACAGAGACTCTTCAGAGGATAGTACAGAGATGAGGACGAAGTGGAGAAAGGTTTGGTTGTGACAGGGGAAGAGCACAGAATAGTGGAGGTTTTTCACAGCTTATTGCCATTTTTACAAAGTTCAGATGGTCTGCGAAGCCTTTTTTATCAGAAAGTCATGTTATTTGCAAGCAGAAACCATCATGTTAATTACGCCGAAGGCGTGTCCCTCATTGAGCTTTCCAAGCTCATTTTTGTAGTGGACGGTTGGAAACCACGGAGGCTCTCGGCAAGGTTCTCCCTCTTTGCACAGCCGTTGATCCTTCCACTGGCAACACACTCATTTTTGCGGGTGGTTGAGCATTTACTCAGGTCGTCAGGATTGCTGTTGCTGCCTGTTTGGTTGTGGCTCTTTAATGCACATGACAACGCATGCCTTGAAGACTCAGCTGGGTTACCCTGATAACTGTCGCTCAAGCAAGTGGGAAGAAGAAGAAAATCTGTGCAAAATATCTGATCGGAGTAATGAATGTCCTTGACAGCATGACAAAATGAGGTAAGTTGGTTACTCCTTTACTAGATGCCCCAAACCCTAAATTGATATTCATATTTACATTTCGAGTAAAATCTTCTGTCAAGAGATATTTGTGAGGTAAGTCTTATTCCGTTTGCCGTTAATGGTTTCCACTCCATTTTAACTCCTTCTGCCGCTAGTGCTTCCTGCCCCTTAACTGTGAACAGATCGAAGTAGCAAGCAGCAACAGTAGACTTCCTGCCACCATAGTTGGCACAGAATCTGTAGGTAAGCCATTTCCTTCAAATTTTCTAGGGTTTCCAAAGATAAATTGACAATGTTTCAAATGAATACTATTTCAAAGTTAGCTTCTCCCATTTTTTTATCGATTACACTCCTTAAAGGGTATTTTCTGTGTTGTCGTTTCTGGTTGATGTGGAGATGGAATCATATTAAACGCATCCAGCCAACAGAGCATATTTGTGTTCTAACCATTCTATACAATTTTATTTCTATTTTTCCTTACATATGGAACTTTGTAGTGTTCTCAATTTACAACACAGTAGACACAAATGTCAGTCACTTTGCTACATTGGCCAACCATACAAGCCAACATTTAAATGACATCAAACTCGGATACAATCAGGCTATGAGCCAAAAAAAATAGACCATTGTTACATTCTTTGACTCAAGTTTTGGGGGTGCTGCTTTGTGATAGAAATCTGGAATGGGATTTGCCTTAAATGAGAGCCTTCTCATCTTCTTCAACTGCTCTTCCTGCTTTTCCTGTAATTTTCTATGAAAACACATTAGCAGAGATTGAAACTCCAATTTGTGTCTTGTTTGGAGATGTCGTGTTGCTGTGGCAGCTGGGTGAGTGCAGACCTCTTGCAACTGTCCTGGGGACAACAGGGAATACCCATGCCATTTTAACAAAGGCCTTCACTAAAGAGACTCAAGTAGTTGGACAATGTAAGGTCTAGATTCATTTGGAGTGCACGTACATCATCCTGTACATCATTTATTTGAGCCTCTAAAGGGATTTTATATAAAATAACACTCTTTGAAAAATTGCAGTTAGGCTCTGTAAATTTTCTTTTCATAAATGTTGTGAGATTCTGAATGCTCATTACAGTTTCCTGGTGTTGATGTGTTTTTCGTGACCGCACCAACACAGAATAAAGTTGCCAACGGTTTCCCTATTCTCTCTTGATCAAAGTATTCCGCACACTAAGATTGCAAGAAAGTTCGTGCGTTCAACTCCAAGGTTCCTTAAGTGAGAATAGGCTCAGTTTGGCTCGATGTGAT
Source organism: Sequoia sempervirens (assembly GCA_007258455.2). Classification (NCBI taxonomy): domain Eukaryota; kingdom Viridiplantae; phylum Streptophyta; class Pinopsida; order Cupressales; family Cupressaceae; genus Sequoia; species Sequoia sempervirens. The sequence goes on from VDFB02193867.1 coordinate 347,526,042, forward strand.
TTGCTGGTATTTCAAGGGGACTTACGGAATTGTTTGACAGCGGAGAGAGGAATTCAAATGCTCGAAAGATTTGTCTGTGAAGCGCGGGTTTCCTATTCTAATCAGAAAGTATTGAATTTAAATGGGTTGCAGGGTTAAGGAGATTCTAATCTACTCTAAGACGTGGGATATGGAGCTCAACTTCAACAAACTTCAACAAACTTCGCTTTGCCTCGCATCGGACAGCTTCCACGGAGTCGGTGCAATCTTCAGAGGAGTAGTTCAAGGTGTTCAGATCATAACTTAGCATGAGAATACCATCACAACAACGCATATAGACATACAAATCATGATCGAAGTTAAGTACATGATATTCCAGTTGACCACACAAGGCGCATTCACCATCAGCAAATACACTAGTGGTATGGATAGACGAAGTTGCTTAGATCAAACACCACATTCCACAATTACTATCTTCTACTTGCATGAAAATGAAATTTACGCTACTCTACGCTACTTGAAGTAGAAGGGAACCTCGCTAGCTATCCAAACAAAGATGAATTTCACCATCAATGAAAGATCTTTTATTATGAAAGTTTTACACGACAATTTCTTACAAAAGTTTTCAAAGGAAAACTTTCCTTCTCCTCCAACTACACTATCAATCTACTTCTAAGTTGTCCCTTTATTCTATGTCTACTGTCTAACTCTAAGCTAATGAGGTACAAATGAGGGGGACTCCCCCTTTTATAGATAGCCCAGTCCAAAGGACGGCTAGGGTTACAATCAATAGAGTGGCCAGAATCGTGCCACCTCAGCCCTAAACATGATTTGCCCTAAAAACCGCCACAAAAGAGAGGGGTAATAAATGAGCCATAATGTCTATTATTCCTTCTAGAAGATTCCAATCTTGAAACGCGTTCACACTTCCCTTGATCTTCTTCTTGACGTTGCTCGACTTCGCTTGAGCTTACATTCATTTTTCCATCTTAAGCTTTGAAAACGTTTCTTCAACACTTAGCCATTTTTTTTGCAACTTTCTTCAAAAAACTTCAAGGTTGAGATGTCATCTTGGATCACTTGCTTCATCACTTTAAACCACCATCGCTTGATCTCGACGTTCCTCTTGCAAACAAGCAAGGAGAAGAGTATTAGAACACTTCATAATGTAAACTTAACTCACTTACCAGGATTTTCACACTCCAATTCTCAAGCGGTCATCGCCTCCACTAGTCAGCTTCACGTTCAAATTCTTCATGCCTTAGCCAAATTTTCAATCTATCCTGTACTTCGCCTGGCGCACTTCACTCTGGTATTTTCTCCAACTCAGGCTCGAGGAAAAATGCTTTCATCAGGAACTCGATCACAAATCATCTAGACAATCATTTTCAGGTTCATCTGCCAAGGCGAATTTTTATCTTGAAAACAAATTTTATTCCTTGCCTTAGAAAATTTTCAAATTTTCCCTTAGGAAAATTCATCAACCTGGTGCCCCTTTAAAATCTTCTCCCTGAAAGCCTTGACAAGCTGCGGAAGACCTCAAAATCTATTCCTCATCGATAATCTCCAATACCCAGAAGAAAATTTTCTCCAGAACGCGCCGAATCCATGGGTACCCAACGAACGGGTTCATTTAGTTTTTTGAATTTTGAACCTTGGAAAAATAATTTTCAACAAATTTATTTCATTTCTTCATTCCTGTGAATATTCTTGTTGCTCTGACTTGAATTTTTTTATCAACCTGTGTGGCTGGCGTTCTCTGACTTCATCACTGGCAATTTATTCGTGCTTCGGGAAAATTTTATCTCCTCCTTCAGACTTAGGCATATTTTCTTCTAGAGATGGGATTTAAATATTTATACTTAGAAAAATATTCCATCATTTCATCACTAGCTTAGGCGCATTTAAGTTTTGTCCTGCCGTCTGCAAACACTTAGAAAATACTCTTGACTTTTTCCCATCCTGGGCGCAATTCATGGTAGAGCTTCCATTTTAATTGCCTTCCAACTTTAATAATACCCCCTTTAAGCTAGGCACATTCAACATGGTGGACTTCAACTTTCACTTCCTTAGGAAAATTCACCTCCACCTCCGATGACTTAGGCGTATTTAGCCCCCTTGAAGTCTCATTTTCCATTACTTGATCAAATTTACCAACTCGTTTTCATCCTTTTCCAAGGGCGCATTTAGACCTCTCAACTTTAACATTTTTACACTTAGAAAATTTCCAACTTTTCCTCCAAGCCAAGGCGCATTTGACCACCCTCACTTTCAGTTTGAGTGCCTTAGAATATTTTTAATGCCCCTTTCCAAGTCTAGGCGCATTTCAGCCCTTCCACTTCCAATTCATAACACTTAGAGAATTTTCAGATCCAATACCAAGGGCGCATTTAGACCCTTCTAAGCTAAGGCGCAAATGGGGTAGGTAGCTTGAAGTTTATACACCATAAAATAAATTCAAGTTTGTCTCCAAGAGAAAGCGCATTTTACTCTTCAAGCTTTGAATTTCCAACATTATTCCAGCAAGGGCGCACCTGGAGTCTTATACTTTCAAATTCTCAACACTTAGGCGTTTTCTTGCTTCTTCTCAAGATCAAGGCGCATATGATGGTCCTTAAGATATTAAATTTCCCTTCTCACTTTGATTTCGATGCCTTAAAGAAATTTCAAATATTTCTCTTACAGCTGGGCGCAGATAAGAATCTAACTTTCAGCTTGCCTGCCTTGGAAATATTTTTCAAAACCCCCCCCCTTTCTCATCAAGGCGCATTTGAGAGTAGTAACTTTCAGTTTTGAATTACACGCCTTAGAATCTATCCAATCCCAACCCTTGAGTTAGGCACGCATGGGCCCCCTTTCCTCTCTCCCTGGGCGCAAATGAGGTAGGGAGCTTCTACTTTTGTTGCCTTAGAAAATTTACCAATTCCACTCCATAAGCTGGGCGCATTTGGCACCATATGCTTTCATTAGAAAATTTCCTAGCCCACATATTATTCTCTTCTTACTTGGGCGCATATGAGTGCTGAAGCTCTGACTTTCAATGCCTTAGAAAATCTTTGATTGCTTTATCTTGGCTGGGCGCATATGATGGGGTCCTCTTTCAATTTACTACGCCTTAGAAAACTTTCTTAACTCATCTCAAGGCTAGCGCATTTAACCCCTGGAGCCTTCACTTTTTGAGACTTAGAATATTTTTCTCATTTCCTCTTTCAAGGCGCAAACTATAGGGTCAACTTTCACTTTATCAATTAGCAATCTCTAAGTCCACTTTGGGCGCATTTGTCCTATCCTCCTTCATGGCGCAAATAGCACATGGAACTTCTATTTTGACACTTAGAAAAAAAATTTCACTTTCAGCACCTTTACACATTTACGCGCATATGCATGTGTGAACTTTCATTTATGCCTTAGGCGCAAATGGCAAGGTGTGATTCCAGTCTCGTGGCTTAATATTCCTTTCAAGGCCTTTGGGCGCATATAGCATGCTTAGCTTTTATTTTTTTTTTACTTAGGGCGCATTTGAATGGCTTAACTTTCACTTTTTGACTTAGGCGCACTTGACATGGTCAACATCCATTTTACATCCTAGGCGCATATCACCTATCCAGCTTCCATTTTCAACACTGGGCACATATGGAGGGGTCAACGTCCAATCTCCATGACTCAGGAAAAAAAATCCGAATTTTCAATATCTTCCCAAAGCGCATACTGCACATGGGACTTCCAACTTGAAGAGGGGGCGCAAATTACTATGTCAACTTTCACTTTTCAATCACCTTAACGTTTTAGAGGCCCCCCATTTACCCTGGGCGCAAACAAGACCTCAAACCTTCACTTTGGTTCCAGGCGCATATGATGTGTTGAACGTTCAATTTGAGACTTCCAGTAGAGGGCGCATTTGAGACCTCCAACTTTCATTTTCAACATTAGGCGCAAATTTCCCCTCTTCCTTTCATTTTTCAACATTTCAACATTTTTTTGCTAAATCAACTTGTAAGGGCGCATTTGGGCTAGTCTCCATTCATTTTGTGTCATGGGCACATATGACCCCCTGAGCTTTTAATTTTGCCTTAGCCAATCTCAAGCCACCTCCAAGCGCATTTGACACCTGCAACATTTATTTTGAAGATGGGCGCATTTGGACCCATAAGCTTTTAATTTCGTTACTTAGCCAATTTCCATCCAATCACCAAGGGCGCATTTGACATGGTCTCCGTTCAATTTCCGACACTTAGTGAATTTTTCATGCTTTTAAAGAGGGGCGCATTTCACAATGTCTGCGTCCAATTTAAATGCCTTAGAAATTTTTTTTACTTCCTCCTCCATGACCTTGGGCGCACTTTGACCTTGCAACGTCAAGTTTTCCAGACTTAGTCACTTTTTTAGTCTCTGTTCTGCCTTGAAAGCGAGTTTCACTACCGGACTCGAAATTTTATCCATTTTAGCAAATTTTACGCCTGCTGTTGATTTTTCGTGGTCAACCCTAACTCGCCCTGACTTTCTATTTTTAGAAAGTTCTTTGAATTTTGCGCCGTTGACTGGATCCTGACTCCAGAAAGCCTGATTTTCACTTTGCTTTGAATTTTGACTGACTTAGTGCTGTCGATGCCCGATGCCTGTTTGTACTTACTATTTTTAGCAACCTGCTAAAAATAGAAACTGTTCAGAAAGTCTTCAAATTTTGCGTGTTGAATGCCCGAAACATGGTGATTGCGACTGGATGCTGCTTCTGCGTGAATGTCTGGTTCCGCCCTTGATTTTAGGAAACCCTAACTGACCTGCTAAAAAAAATAGCAACTGTCTGATTCTTCATTCTCTGTAACTCTGTTTGCCTTGAAATTTGCGCCAAGGACTCCTTATCAACTGTTCGACCTGTACTCACTGAGATCTGGTGCTGACCTGCCAATTATAGCTGCTGCTGAAGTGACTTACTATTTATAGTAAGTGCCTGTTTCTGAAGCTTCCTTTGCTCCGTTTGCTTTAAAATCTGGACAGTGTACCCTTTGTTGGTGAACTTGCCTGTGTATGCTGATGCCGAGATCAACTTTCTATTTATAGCCCTTGTCCAAAACGCCTTACTAAAAATAGCAGGTTCTCCGATTGCCTTCAAATTTTGCCAGCAGCTTCTCGGAAGGATGTCAATCATAATGGATACCTCAGTTTTGAACGTTTTGACCTCTGACTCCTCATTTTTAGTGCTGAAGCTCGAAACCCTAGTTTTGTGCATGTTGCTCAGATGAGCTCCGTTTGACCTCGTTTCAGTTGTATGATGATCAGCTTGCATTCCTGAGGTGTTGAGTAGCTGCCCAAGTGACACCTGCTAAAAATAGAAAGCGGCCGAAAAGTGACTGACTGGCTGCTGGATGATCTTGCATGTCATACTGCCTGAAAAATCTTGAAAAACCCAGAAAAACCCAGAAAAATCTTCAACATGCACGCACTGGCTAAAAATAGTAAGTTTCTGAAAAGTGGTCAGCTCCATTTGCATGTTACACTATTGCGAAGCTCTTGGAAAACCCAGAAAGAAAATGCCGACATGCGCTGAAAATGTCTGCATGCAAACCCTAATATCCGCCTCCGAAGGCCGAATGCTGAAAGTTGTCATCCTGCTTTGCATGTCATATCGTTGCGAAGGTCTGGAAAAACCCAGAAGGAATCTTTGGACATGCATCAGAAAATATAACATTAAGACCTTGAAATCTGCTCTGGAAGCTATACTGCTAAAAATAGCAGGTTGTCCGTTTTTGCTCAAAATTTGCCAAAAGTGAACTTGGAGTACCCGGAATGCAATGAAGTTATCCAAATGTGAAAATCTTAAGAAAATCAACCCTAAACTGACACTTACTAAAAATAGAAAGATGGCAGAACTTAGTGAAAATTTAGGAGTTGCTTGCTGAAAACATGGTAATAGCAGTGTTAGGCTCAAAAGCTAAATAATCAACTCAATTGGATCTCAACGTGACCTAAAGGATGTGAAACCCTGATTTCAGACTTGGTCGAATATTACGTTCAAGCTTGCTGACGGGAACGTCCCCAGAAAAGCAGATAGCAGAACAGAAGCAGAACGAGAGAGAAAGACAAAAACCAAAGCCAAAAGACCAGAACGGAGCAAAAATTTACGGGGGTCCCCATTTTAGATGGGGCGATGTGTGAAAAGGTCACAACATCTGGCGACTCCACGGGAAAGTGTTGAAAAACACTTTAAGAATTGAACCTCGATTAAATCTTCCTCAAACCATCATACAGAAAAGACACTTACTCAAAAAGGGAGAAGAATCTGATATTGGATCAGAACACTTTCATCCAAAACCCTGTGAGTGTGTGCATTCGTTCCATTTCTAAACCATCTCGACTTCCAGAATCGGCCGTCGCAAGTTATATAAGTATCTTAACTTCAAAAGCATCCTGGACATTGCCCCGCTGCCAGTCAGGCGTCCATAGCCCCGACGAGGTTGTCGCTACAATTCTCATGAATATTGATCCACTGTCGGTCAGGCGTCCATAGCCCCAGTGGAGTTACTCGTATGTTCCCAAAACCAATATTTCATAATATTTTCATTTTTCATTATCTCATTTTTTTTTTGTTTTTCACATAATTCTTTTAAGCACATTTCCTTTTTCTTCTTTTGATTTCTCCATCAATTCCTTGATTGGTCAGCAGGCAACGAAGCCTCCAATGGGTTTGAGAATTGTAGTGGCGCTGAAGCAAGATGTAAAATTTTCACCCGCTAAGACCTCTCCCAAGAAACCGAAATGACCCAGAGTGGAGATAGGTAAAGTATTTAGGATCTTCAGACTCGTGTTAAGACACAATAACGGGTTAACCTCCCAAGACGAGTTTAATCCAAACTGGATGATGACAAGAGGAAAACAACCTTAGTCCTTTTCAAAATTTACACATCCCAGCGGAAAGAAATCATTTTGTGAAAGTTAAAACCATCATCGCCCCCCCTCGCAACGGGAAACCCTAAAATTATTGCCCATTCCAAACCAAAACCACTTGAGCGGACAACTCAAGGGAAACACGCCAAACCAAAAACCCAAAGGGCGATAAACCAAAACCAAAACAAAGGAAAACCGAAAGAAAGCAAATGAACGAGAAAGCAAACCTAACCTAATATGTTACAAAGAAGGCTCTCGGAGAGAACCTAGGGTTGGAAATAATGTTTGAGGAACTGTCCGTTGACGGGCAACGGGACATCCTCCCCTGTCAATGTACGTAATCTGAATGCATTATCTCCAAGGATTTCAGAAATTTGATATGGCCCTAGCCACAATTTATCGAACTTGTCGTGATCTCCTTTCTTTTCGTGGGCCTTGTCCCAGTATAAAACCAAGTCAGAAATCCTGAACGACTTGATCTTTGCTTGTTTATCAAACCATCTCTTTATGACTGCCTGGTGTTTCGCCAGATTCTCAAGAGCCTCATCTCTTTTCTCTTCTAAATGCATCAACTGAGATAACCTCGTCTGAACTTGATCCTCTCCTTCGAGATATTCTTGAATAAGCTGGAGAGTTGGTATTCTTAGTTGTACTGGAAAAATAGGGTCCTGTCCATAGACCAAATGATAGGGAGACGTTCGTAGGGAACTCTTCGTTCTTATCCTGTCTGCCCATAGGGCAAACCTCAACTGCGTGTGCCAATCTTTTGGATTCTTGTCCAACAATTTCTTGATAGCATTTAGTAAATTCTTATTTGTGGACTCTGCTAGTCCATTCCCCTGTGGGTAGTAGTTGGAAGAAAATTTCAGTGTTATTCCATACTCAAATGCCCAGTTTGAAAACTTTAGTGATGAGAAGGCCGAGCCATTGTCGCTGACTAGGGCGTGAGGGCATCCAAATCTTGTAATAATATTCTCCTCAAGGAACCTAATGACCACATCTGCTGTGCACTGCCTCAAAGCCTGTGCCTCTGTCCACTTAGTGCAATAATCTATAGCTATTAAAATATACCTATGTTGTCCTGACGACGGCGGATTGATTGTACCAATAAAATCCAATCCCCATTTTGCAAAGGGCCTGACCTCGATCACTGGCTGCAAAGGCATGGCAGGATGCCTTCCCCTATTAGCCGCTGTCTGGCAGATGTGACAAGCCTTCACATGTTCATAAGTGTCCTTGAAAAGCGTGGGCCAATAATATCCAGCTCTTAGAATTTGATGGGTCGTGGCTAGACTCCCTCTGTGTCCGGTTCCAAACTTCTTGTGGAAATGCTCCATCAACTGCTTGGCTTCCTGTTTTCCTACGCATCTTAAATAAATTCCTTCATAATTTCTTCTATAAAGCACTAAACCCTGTAGCATAAACCTTTGACTCCTCATTCTCAAGGCTCTTCGTTGGACTGGATTCAGGTGGCGAGGACACCTATGATTCAGCAAATAATAAATGGTGTCGTCGTACCACTCCCCTGGAGATACCTCTTCCAAAACATATGTTTGTTGTACTAACTCTGGACCCACCATGGCAATTGTCTGTGCTAAAGCTTGTCCTCGGACCAACTTCATGGGCTGTATCTCTATGTCATATTCCTGCAAAGTGGCGACCCACTTGCCTCTTCTTTCTCCTAACTCATTTTGCATCAACAATGTTTTCACGGTAGCATCAGGCACAATTGCGTGGACCTTGCTCCTCAAAAGGTAGTGTCTAAACTTCTTCACAACCTTCACCAAAGCGTAAGCCTATTTTTCAACACTGGGGTATCTCAGCTCAGCTTCTTTCAGTGGAGCACTCATAAAAGCAATTGGGTGCTCGGCCTTTTCCTCTGTTCTTTGTGTCAACACCCCTGCACAAGTATGCTCTGAAGCGAATGAATATAGATAAAAGGGTTTTGTATAATCTGGACTCACCGATACCGGAGCATCCACTATAGCTTGTTTAATCTCATCAAAAGCCTTCCTAGCTTGTGGGGTCCATTCAACCTTAGCATTCTTCTTTAGCATTTCATTCAGCGGCCTTACTATCTCCGCAAATCTGGTTATGAATTTTCTCACAAAATTAATTTTGCCGAAGAATGATCTTAATTCCTTCTGACTTTCGGGCAAGCCGATCCTAGAGATAGCCTCGATACGCTTAGGGTCAATTGAAATACCCTTCTCTGAGATGACATGACCCAACAATTTACCTTTTGTTACACCAAATAAACATTTCTTTGCATTCAAGGAGATACCGAATCTTCTGCATCTCTGAAATATCTTTCTTAAATCCTCGACATGGTCTCCTCTTCTCTTTGAGAATACTGTCAGGTCATCCATGTAAATAATTATGCACTTCCCTACTAAATCTTGAAAAGCGATATCCATAGCTCTCTGGAAAGTGGCTCTTGCATTAATCAATCCAAAAGGCATTCTTCTGTAGGCAAAGGTTCCCCATTTTGTGGTGAATGCTATCTTCAGTCTGTCTTCCTGTTCTACCATCACTTGGTTATATCCTGAATACCCGTCCAGGAAGGACATCATCTGTGAGCCATTCACTATCTGCAGCACTTCGTCTAATGAAGGCAAAGGATAATTATCCTTTTCAGAGGCTCTGTTCAGATTGCGGAAGTCTACGCATAACCTTATCTCTCTGTTCTTCTTTCTAACTGGAACAAGATTGGCGACCCACGTGGAGTGCCTTACTGGAAAGATGATCCTAGCCGATAGAAGCTTCTTGACTTCTTGATAAATCAACAGTTCTAATAATGGATTCACCGGCCTCTGCCTCTGTCTGAATGGCCTGCTGCCTGGTTTCAATGGAATTGTGTGTGTAATCAGCGAAGTATCATATGTCTTTAAATCTTCATATCCCCAAGCTATTACACCTGAAAATTCTTTCATTAGCTTCAGGATGCCTTCCTTCTCTTTTGGTGTGCAAACTTTTCCAATGAAAACATTCTTTACTTGTTCTTCTGTTCCCAGATTAACCGCTTCACAATCATTGCCCTGGGTGCTCTGGTTTCTACTCAGCTTATCATGATCAAATAGTCTTTCCAATTCAACCATTCCCCTTGGAATGACATTTGTCTTCAAGTTAAGGATCCCTTCGGTATCAAATTCTGCTTCTTCAGTTTCTTCCTCATCAATGATTTGTGCTTCGAACACGCCTGAGCACGTGAGAAAATCCAAAATCTGTTTATCATCATCAAACACCTGAAAATTCTTTATGTTGTCGGGAATGGCTGGTGTTGAAACCAATTCTACTGTGAATTTCTTCAATCCTTGCATGGCCAAAGGTTCAAGGGAACTAGCAGCTTGTGCAAGTGAATTTGCAACTGGATTCTTAGACCTATACACTTGCTTGATATTAAATGCATCAAAGCTTTCTATTAAGTCCCACACTCTATTTCGGTAACGGCCCAACCTCTTGTCGTGGCAAGCGTATTGTTTCCTGACTTGGCGGACTACAATATCAGAATCCCCAAAGGTGTGTACAACCTTGGCTGCCTTCTGAATGGCGAGGAGCAATCCATGAATTAAGGATTCATATTCAGTGACATTATTGGTGCATGCAAATTGAAGTCTGTAAGCACCCAAATATGCCTCTCCAGTTGGGCTAATAAGTTCAAACCCTGCTCCATTGCCTTTCTTCGACTTTGATCCATCGAACCTCAAGGTCCATACTTGATTTTCCATGATGGGGCTAGGGGACTGAGTACATGAATCTCCCTGATTGCATACCTCTGAAACCTTTTCTTCTATCTTTGACTGAGTTTTATCATCTTCTGCAATTTCTTCTATTAAAACAGTGTTCCTTTCACTTGTCTTTTGATCTTCTTTCCGCATTGAAGCTCACGAGACAAGCTTTTCAACTTGTTCAAGTACCACTTTACACATGGCGCAGGTGATCTCGGAGTGGAATGCCTTATGAATTCTACACCAATTCGGAAGTAGCAAATTTCTGATGGAGGCCTCCTTACCCAATTCTGTCTCTTGTTTTACGCTATTCAAAACAAAATCTCTAAAATTTTCAAATGTTCCTCCACTTTCATTGTCACTTGCGTCACTTTCAATTAGGACTTCAGTGGAAGCATTGGCATCCTCTAGAATCTTTACTTCATTGAAGTTTTGCAGCATTAAGATCTCTTGCTTGACCGGTCTATACGAGCCTAAATTAGTCTCTATAAACATTATTTCATTATCTTCACCGTACTTAGTGATCATCAGTTTAAGCCTCGGTGTACTTTCGACCTTGATTTGATTCGGGACTCCTTTCCACGGAAGCCACATATGGGAAAAATCGGTTGCGATATACCCATTCAATTTTCTGGCCCAATCTCTGCTCAGTAACATGCCGTACCCATCTGGTATATCAACCACTGATATGTCAATGTAGCTTTGAATTCTAGGATCAGGTGATAACTGCATATGAATATTGTTCAATTCTCCGACAACTGGAACTTCCGTCTTGTCTAGCTGGGTGACCTTCTTAGTGGTCTGAAGTGGGACTATACCCAATCTTTGACATACTTTCAGTGGCATCACATTGCTCGAGGCACCAGAGTCAATCAAGCAGTTGTGCAATAATTTCCCAAAAATTCTAATCGACACCAAGAAAGGGGCTGGTTCATCTTTCCCCTGATAGAATACCACTAGTTTCTTCTTTTCCTCAATAGGAATATTTTTCTTTTCAACCTTTCCATCTGATGGAGTTTGGCTTATTTGAGTAACCTTCTGATTTTGCATTTGTTCTTGTTTGTGTTTTGCAGGTAGATTGAATCGGACTTTCTTCTTATCTTCATTCTTCGGCTTCTCTGGTTCGCTTGAAGATCCTTGCACCACACCTACAGATCCTTGAGACTGTTGCGGAGCCTCCCAAGTGTTAAATGGCGCGTGTGGTACCTCTTCCACCATGTTTGCACTCTGCATGGGACGGGCTTGCGTGTTGACTGGAGGGTTCCTAGATGTACTAGGTGCTTCTTGAGATGAATTCTTCACAACAGGTGTTTCATACAAACTTCCCAATATTGTATCCCTAACTTCTGAAATCTTCATTAATTCATATAAAGGAAGACTTACTTTTATCTTCTTTACTTCATCCAACACATAAGAGCTTAACTTTTTCATATCATCCCTCGGAATATTATCCTTTTGTGGCCATTGCATTATTTGAGTAGGCTATTGAACAGCTTGTTGCCCATTTCTACTTTGCATCATATTCTGTGGTCTATACTCTGGAGAATCCCTTGGTAGACTCGGATTGTTGCTTGCATTGGGATTAGGCGGAGTCGCAAAATTATTTGGAGGGATTGAAGATGTCAAAGGTTCTTTCTGATGGTAGCTCCTCTGATATACTTTAGGTGCGGCTCCTCCAGAAGTCTGAAAAGCTTGCACTTCTCTTCTCCCTTCTACCAAAACACTATTATTGAGAGGTGGGAAAATATAATTACCTTGATCATGAGGCTTTTCTGAATAACTATTTTGAGCTTTTGAATATGCTTGGGCCTCCGAATAAACTTGTGCTTCTTCAACCTGATTATCTGGCGTCCCCACGGGACCATTTGCTGAAGCTGGTGGGAATCTATGGTTAATAGATGGCGGCCAGTAACTTTGGTGCTCAGGTGGGACATTGAATTCTTCTATAATCAAAGCTTGGTCATATCTTTGGACTGGGACAATTTCATATCCCGTAGTTGGAGGGTTTTCAGTACCCTCCGTACTCTTTACTTCTCTCTTAAAAATATCAGTAGCAACTTGAAATTCATGACATTGCAATTCAGAGTGCTGATTGGTATTGTGTAATCTACACCATCCCGACATCGCGGCTTCGGCTAAGAAAACTCTATCCACGGGACGGTTCTCAGGAGGTGGCGGGTTATCCAACGGTGAAGGAACACCTCCGTTGTTGGGTCCTGTGTTCCAAGACCTCTTCTGATATCCTTGATTGTTGTTACGATACCCATGGGTGTTATCGTGGCCATGTCCTTGATGGGCATCTTGATGATGTGGAGGATTGTTTTGATATCCTCGGTTGGCACCTGGATGTGCCTGATAGTTTCTCAGCATGGATTGCATCTGATTATTTTGATTTCTGAGGTAGGTGATCTCAGATGACAACCTTTTCATTTGTTCTACTAGCTCTTTCATCTCGTCTTTCTCTTCTTGAGTCCTCGTTTGTGGTACTGTATTCTGAAGATAGACGGGCTGTGTAGCTTGGGTCTGGGATAAAGGTACCCCAGGATGGAGAACTAACTGATTAGATGGCGGTTGCATTTGATAAGAGGGTTGTGGAATAGGATTCAATGGTGGAGCCTGTTGATTCCAAGTTGAACCAAGAGTTTGCATCTGATTATTTGTAGTTGTCAAGCCCGTGTACAAAGAAGGTCCAGTTATGTTCTGCCCCATGTTTTGACTCACTTCAACGGCTTTTGCATATGCTTGGTTCATATCAGCTGGAGTAGGATGAGCTTGCCTTACGAACATTGCGGTCAATGGGTCCAAAGCTGCATAGTAGTTCTCCCTAGCATCAGTGATTATGTAAGGGGTTCATAACCTTGTGAGAGCTTTCTGAAATCTATTGTTAAATGCATGGATGGGCTCCTTATCTTGTCTTCTTACTTCAGTGAATTGACGGAAAAGCTCTACTGGAGTAATAGGAATGCCAAATTTTCCAATGAAAGCTTCTTTCATCTGCTCCCATGTTCTTATAGATCCAACTGGCAAATGTATGAACCAGAAATGTGCTTCTTCTCCCAAAGAATAGGGAAACAGTCTGCAAGCTACATCTGCATATGCAATTTGTCTATTACGCAGATTATCCTCGAACATTTTGATATGATCTTCAGCAGAACGGTTTGGATCATTAGCTTGGTACTTAGTGCAAAAGTGCTCTGGGTTCTTCGGCATTTCATGGTAATCTGCAAACTCTAAAGGTGATGGATTAGTAACCAGCCATGTAGCACCGTTAGGAGCGGGTTGACCTGCTGGTTGAGCCATTGCTTGATTTGGCTGCCTCCTTTGATATACAATTATCGGGGTCACTTGTGACTGTTGAAGCGGGGTAGCTTGAACTAGATGCTGGACGAACACCGGTGTAGAAACTTGAACAGTTTTTGGTTGGGCAAACCTTGAAACGCTTGGTGGAGTCTTGAACAAATTTGAGATTTCTATCTCACTTGTTTCTCCTTCACTTGAACAAACTTCTTCACTTACACGTACTTATTTCTTCTTCCTTGCTCGAGTAGGCAACTCTAACTCCACAAATTCTTTAGACGAACTAGGTGCAGACCTCAAAATCCTTTTCAACTTGTCTGGAGAAAATGAGCTAATACGATCCAGGATGTGGCTGATTACTGACGGGGAGGAAGAGGAGCGAGTGGGTGCCTTTGATCCAAAAAATTTCTTTCAATTGCAACTTGAATCTCAATGGCCTTTTCTTCTTCTTCTTGCAACACAACACAAACTTGCATATACTGAGCGTAACTCTCCTTTGTCTTCCAAGCAAGATTGTTCAATCCTGAAAGAATATCTTCTTGGTCGTCGTTAAATCCCAAATTTGGCTGCAACACTGGAAATATCTCTCTATGCGGCAACACCATCTTGACTCATGATAACCTCTTTCTCCTATAAATTGTTTTTGATGAAATCCCTTCTTATCTGAATGTGGATGTTAACTACAAGAATTCTCGAAGTGGCCCTCCTTCTAGCGCCAGTTTCCGTTGATGTGTTTTTCGTGACCGCACCAACGCAGAATAAAGTTGCCAACGGTTTCCCTATTCTCTATTGATCAAAGTATTCTGCAAGCTAAGATTGCAAGAAAGTTCGTGCGTTCAACTCCAAGGTTCCTTAAGTGTGAATAGGCTCAATTTGGCTTGATGTGATTTGCTGGTATTTCAAGGGGACTTACGGAATTGTTTGGCAGCGGAGAGAGGAATTCAAATGCTTGAAAGATTTGTCTGTGAAGCGCGGGTTTCCTATTCTAATCAGAAAGTATTGAATTTAAATGGGTTGCAGGGTTAAGGAGATTCTAATCTACTCTAAGACGTGGGATATGGAGCTCAACTTCAACAAACTTCAACGAAACTTCGCTTTGCCTCGCATCGGACAGCTTCCACGGAGTCGGTGCAATCTTCAGAGGAGTAGTTCAAGGTGTTCAAATCATAACTTAGCATGAGAATACCATCACAACGACGCATATAGACATATAAATCATGATCCAAGTTAAGTACATGATATTCCAGTTGACCACACAAGGCGCATTCACCATCAGCAAATACACTAGTGGTATGGATAGACGAAGTTGCTTAGATCAAACACAACATTCCACAATTACTATCTTCTACTTGCATGAAAATGAAATTTACGCTACTCTACGCTACTTGAAGTAGAAGGGATGAAGAAACCTCGCTAGCTATCCACAACAAAGATGAATTTCACCATCAATGAAAGATCTTTTATTATGAAAGTTTTACACGACAATTTCTTACAAAAGTTTTCAAAGGAAAACTTTCCTTCTCCTCCAACTACACTATCAATCTACTTCTAAGTTGTCCCTTTATTCTATGTCTACTGTCTAACTCTAAGCTAATGAGGTACAAATGAGGGGGACTCCCCCTTTTATAGATATCCCAGTCCAAAGGACGGCTAGGGTTACAATCAATAGAGTGGCCAGAATCGTGCCACCTCAGCCCTAAACATGATTTGCCCTAAAAACCGCCACAAAAGAGAGTGGGGTAATAAATGAGCCATAATGTCCATTATTCCTTCTAGAAGATTCCAATCTTGAAACACGTTCACACTGCCCTTGATCTTCTTCTTGACGTTGCTCAACTTCGCTTGAGCTTACATTCATTTTTCCATCTTAAGCTTTGAAAACGTTTCTTCAACACTTAGCCATTTTTTTTGCAACTTTCTTCAAAAAACTTCAAGGTTGAGATGTCATCTTGGATCACTTGCTTCATCACTTTAAACCACCATCGCTTGATCTCGACGTTCCTCCTACAAAAGAAGCAAGGAGAAGAGTATTAGAACACTTCATAATGTAAACTTAACTCACTTACCAGGATTTTCACACTCCAATTCTCAAGCGGTCATCGCCTCCACTAGTCAGCGTCACGTTCAAATTCTTCATGCCTTAGCCAAATTTTCAATCTATCCTGTACTTCGCCTGGTGCACTTCACTCTGGTATTTTCTCCAACTCGGGCTCGAGGAAAAATGATTTCATCAGGAACTCGATCACAAATCATCTAGACGATCATTTTCAGGTTCATCTGCCAAGGCGAATTTTTATCTTGAAAACAAATTTTATTCCTTGCCTTAGAAAATTTTCAAATTTTCCCTTAGGAAAATTCATCAACCTGGTGCCCCTTTAAAATATTCTCCCTGAAAGCCTTGACAAGCTGCGGAAGACCTCAAAATCTATTCCTCATCGATAATCTCCAATACCCAGAAGAAAATTTTCTCCAGAACGCGCCGAATCCATGGGTACCCAACGAACGGGTTCATTTAGTTTTTTGAATTTTGAACCTTGGAAAAATAATTTTCAACAAATTTATTTCATTTCTTCATTCCTGTGAATATTCTTGTTGCTCTTACTTGAATTTTTTTATCAACCTGTGTGGCTGGCGTTCTCTGACTTCATCACTGGCAATTTATTCGTGCTTCGGGAAAATTTTATCTCCTCCTTCAGACTTAGGCATATTTTCTTCTAGAGATGGGATTTAAATATTTATACTTAGAAAAATATTCCATCATTTCATCACTAGCTTAGGCGCATTTAAGTTTTGTCCTGCCGTCTGCAAACACTTAGAAAATACTCTTGACTTTTTCCCATCCTGGGCGCAATTCATGGTAGAGCTTCCATTTTAATTGCCTTCCAACTTTAATAATACCCCCTTTAAGCTAGGCACATTCAACATGGTGGACTTCAACTTTCACTTCCTTAGGAAAATTCACCTCCACCTCCGATGACTTAGGCGTATTTAGCCCCCTTGAAGTCTCATTTTCCATTACTTGATCAAATTTACCAACTCGTTTTCATCCTTTTCCAAGGGCGCATTTAGACCTCTTAACTTTAACATTTTTACACTTAGAAAATTTCCAACTTTTCCTCCAAGCCAAGGCACATTTGACCACCCTCACTTTCAGTTTGAGTGCCTTAGAATATTTTTAATGCCCCTTTCCAAGTCTAGGCGCATTTCAGCCCTTCCACTTCCAATTCATAACACTTAGAGAATTTTCAGATCCAATACCAAGGGCGCATTTAGACCCTTCTAAGCTAAGGCGCAAATGGGGTAGGTAGCTTGAAGTTTATACACCATAAAATAAATTCAAGTTTGTCTCCAAGAGAAAGCGCATTTTACTCTTCAAGCTTTGAATTTCCAACATTATTCCAGCAAGGGCGCACCTGGAGTCTTATACTTTCAAATTCTCAACACTTAGGCGTTTTCTTGCTTCTTCTCAAGATCAAGGCGCATATGATGGTCCTTAAGATATTAAATTTCCCTTCTCACTTTGATTTCGATGCCTTAAAGAAATTTCAAATATTTCTCTTACAGCTGGGCGCACATAAGAATCTAACTTTCAGCTTGCCTGCCTTGGAAATATTTTTCAAAACCCCCCCCCTTTCTCATCAAGGCGCATTTGAGAGTAGTAACTTTCAGTTTTGAATTACATGCCTTAGAATCTATCCAATCCCAACCCTTGAGTTAGGCACGCATGGGCCCCCTTTCCTCTCTCCCTGGGCGCAAATGAGGTAGGGAGCTTCTACTTTTGTTGCCTTAGAAAATTTACCAATTCCACTCCATAAGCTGGGCGCATTTGGCACCATATGCTTTCATTAGAAAATTTCCTGGCCCACATATTATTCTCTTCTTACTTGGGCGCATATGAGTGCTGAAGCTCTGAATTTCAATGCCTTAGAAAATCTTTGATTGCTTTATCTTGGCTGGGCGCATATGATGGGGTCCTCTTTCAATTTACTACGCCTTAGAAAACTTTCTTAACTCATCTCAAGGCTAGCGCATTTAACCCCTGGAGCCTTCACTTTTTGAGACTTAGAATATTTTTCTCATTTTCTCTTTCAAGGCGCAAACTATAGGGTCAACTTTCACTTTATCAATTAGCAATCTCTAAGTCCACTTTGGGCGCATTTGTCCTATCCTCCTTCAAGGCGCAAATAGCACATGGAACTTCTATTTTGACACTTAGAAAAAAAATTTCACTTTCAGCACCTTTACACATTTATGCGCATATGCATGTGTGAACTTTCATTTATGCCTTAGGCGCAAATGGCAGGGTGTGATTCCAGTCTCGTGGCTTAATATTCCTTTCAAGGCCTTTGGGCGCATATAGCATGCTTAGCTTTTATTTTTTTTTACTTAGGGCGCATTTGAATGGCTTAACTTTCACTTTTTGACTTAGGCGCACTTGACATGGTCAACATCCATTTTACATCCTAGGCGCATATCACCTATCCAACTTCCATTTTCAACACTGGGCACATATGGAGGGGTCAACGTCCAATCTCCATGACTCAGGAAAAAAAATCCAAATTTTCAATATCTTCCCAAGGCGCATACAGCACATGGGACTTCCAACTTGAAGAGGGGGCGCAAATTACTATGTCAACTTTCACTTTTCAATCACCTTAACGTTTTAGAAGCCCCTCATTTACCCTGGGCGCAAACAAGACCTCAAACCTTCACTTTGGTTCCAGGCGCATATGATGTGTTGAACGTTCAATTTGAGACTTCCAGTAGAGGGCGCATTTGAGACCTCCAACTTTCATTTTCAACATTAGGCGCAAATTTCCCCTCTTCCTTTCATTTTTCAACATTTCAACATTTTCTTGCTAAATCAACTTGTAAGGGCGCATTTGGGCTAGTCTCCATTCATTTTGTGTCATGGGCACATATGACCCCCTGAGCTTTTAATTTTGCCTTAGCCAATCTCAAGCCACCTCCAAGCGCATTTGACACCTGCAACATTTATTTTGAAGATAGGCGCATTTGGACCCATAAGCTTTTAATTTCGTTACTTAGCCAATTTCCATCCAATCACCAAGGGCGCATTTGACATGGTCTCCGTTCAATTTCCGACACTTAGTGAATTTTTCATGCTTTTAAAGAGGGGCGCATTTCACAATGTCTGCGTCCAATTTAAATGCCTTAGAAAATTTTTTTACTTCCTCCTCCATGACCTTGGGCGTACTTTGACCTTGCAACGTCAAGTTTTCCAGACTTAGTCACTTTTTTAGTCTCTGTTCTGCCTTGAAAGCGAGTTTCACTACCGGACTCGAAATTTTATCCATTTTAGCAAATTTTACGCCTGCTGTTGATTTTCCGTGGTCAACCCTAACTCGCCCTGACTTTCTATTTTTAGAAAGTTCTTTGAATTTTGCGCCGTTGACTGGATCCTGACTCCAGAAAGCCTGATTTTCACTTTGCTCTGAATTTTGACTGACTTGTGCTGTCGATGCCCGATGCCTGTTTGTACTTACTATTTTTAGCAACCTGCTAAAAATAGAAACTGTTCAGAAAGTCTTCAAATTTTGCGTGTTGAATGCCCGAAACATGGTGATTGCGACTGGATGCTGCTTCTGCGTGAATGTCTGGTTCCGCCCTTGATTTTAGGAAACCCTAATTGACCTGCTAAAAATAGCAATTGTCTGATTCTTCACTCTCTGTAACTCTGTTTGCCTTGAAATTTGCGCCAAGGACTCCTTATCAACTGTTCGACCTGTACTCACTGAGATCTGGTGCTGACCTGCCAATTATAGCTGCTGCTGAAGTGACTTACTATTTATAGTAAGTGCCCGTTTCTGAGGCTTCCTTTGCTCCGTTTGCTTTGAAATCTGGACAGTGTGCCCGTCGTTGGTGAACTTTCCTGTGTATCTGATGCCGAGATCAACTTTCTATTTATAGCCCCAAGCCCTACTAAAAATAGCAAGTTCTCCGATTGCCTTCAAATTTTGCGAGCAGGATGTCAATATCCTGTAGATATGGTGCAACACGGCCACCGACTCCTCGTAGTGTTTGGCTTCGAAACCTAATTTTGTACATATTTACTTTCGATGAAACTCCGTTTGACCTCGTTTGATTGTTATGATGATAACATTCACGAGGTGTTAGTAAAACTGCCAGTATTTGCTAAAATGAAAGCATCCGGAAAAGTGACTGACCGTGCATAGGATGATCTTGCATGTCATCTGCAGAAAAATCTTGAAAAACCAGAGAAAAACCGGAAAAATCTCCAACATGCATGCGGCTTAAAATAAGTAAGTTTCTAAAAAGTGGTCAACTCCATTTTGCATGTTACTTTGTTGCAAAGCTCTTGGAAAACCAGAAAAATGTCAACATCTTGAAAATATGCAATGCAAACCCTAATATCGGCCTCCGAAGGCCGAATGCTAAAAGTTGTCATCCTGCTTTGCATGTCATATCGTTGCGAAGGTCTCGAAAAACCCAGAAGGAATCTTTGGACATGCATCAGAAAATATAACATTAAGACCTTGAAATCTGCTCTGGAAGCTATACTGCTAAAAATAGCAGGTTGTCCGTTTTTGCTCAAAATTTGCCAAAAGTGAACTTGGAGTACCCGGAATGCAATGAAGTTATCCAAATGTGAAAATCTTAAGAAAATCAACCCTAAACTGACACTTACTAAAAATAGAAAGATGGCAAAACTTAGTGAAAATTTAGGAGTTGCTTGCTGAAAACATGGTAATAGCAGTGTTAGGCTCAAAAGCTAAATAATCAACTCAATTGGATCTCAACGTGACCTAAAGGATGTGAAACCCTGATTTCAGACTTGGTCGAATATTACGTTCAAGCTTGCTGACGGGAACGTCCCCAGAAAAGCAGATAGCAGAACAGAAGCAGAACGAGAGAGAAAGACAAAAACCAAAGCCAAAAGACCAGAACGGAGCAAAAATTTACGGGGGTCCCCATTTTAGATGGGGCGATGTGTGAAAAGGTCACAACACCTGGTACCAGGCTAAATGAAAATTCAGAATATAGAAGAAAAAAAAAAAATGATGAAGGTATTCAACTTATTCCACCACATGGGCCCCTATGCCATGGTGACTTGTCTGTAACTTTTACACTATCCTCTTCATTCAGTTCTAATTTAAAAAATTCAAAAAGACTTTTATCTTAATATTAGTTGATTTATTTATTATTTTTTAAACCTTGAAGTTTAACTAGATATAAGAATCAAACACTTCAAGTTTGGTTTTTCTATCAATTGCTGCCTGTTGTGTGCAAATAGATAAATTGCAAGTTTCTACTGTTACCATATAATCTTATAGATGCATGGTCATGGACAATTGCAAAGTGGAAGCAAACCCTTGTGATCAACGAACTGTTGAACAATGTACACTGCTCTTGAAGCTTTACAATTTGCTACTTACCAAGGGCTGTAAGTTTGGAGCAGAATTTGCATAAGACAGAACTATCTTTTGCTTTAAATTTGGGTACCCCGCTAGGCATATTGCATTCAAGTCCTTAACCTGACACACCATACACATTATGCTTACTACACACAATCTCCCTGAAGACTAATCTACATATCTTAAATTATTGTAGACCAGTAATCTCAAGAACATGCTTTCACAAGGCAAAAAAGTACACTCAATCACCTGTTGACAATTTGTATTTACTACAAGTGTGTGAGGTCCCTATAAACTGTTTGACCCCATGAAAGAGTGAGACAACATCTTATTGAATATGATTATTACACTGTACACAGGCCGCAATGGCTTAATCTAATAGCAGCCCATAATTCTCATTTTTAATTGTGTGCACTGTTTTTTATTATAGGGTAGCTGCTAACCATAGTGTATAGCGGTGAAACTAAAAGCTTTGGAAGAGAGTATGGATATCTATCAAAGGATAATAGAATGGGGATTTTTTGTCAAATATTATAGTTGGAAATGCTCTGGTTGACATGCACGCAAAAGTGGAAGCATAGAGAAGGCAGAAAAATGTCATCAGTAATTTCAGATTTGTATTTTAATTCTTGAAATACTATACTAGAATTTTGAGAGAGTATTATCTCTTCTCTGCTACTGTATACCTCTTCATCATGCAACATCAATGTATACTTTGGTACTAACCCCAGTTGCATTTTCAGGACCTCTATTCCTTTGATAGGCAAGTATATCTCCTTTATCATCAACTCCCAAAAAAATGGACACTTCCCAACCACATCATCATCAAGCTCTCTTTGATGTCATGAGATTATTGCCCCTCACCTTGCTGTTTATGACAGTCTATATCATGCACTGTATTATGGTTTGGTCATTACCCCTCATGACTACCCATCTCAGCTTTTGACTGTCCGTAATAGTGCATACTGTCCTTGCATATTCAAGTCTCTAATCACACATGTTCAAAAATGAAAAAATGCAAAATAACATATAATTTTTTTTCCGAAAATTGCTGACACTTATCAACATGGAAATTATACAACAATTATGCTAACTTACTTGGCCTGGATGTCCCAATAGGTGGAGCAATACACAAGATTGTACCATCCAATCTCAATCTTCCCTAAAATGGGAAACAAACAAAGTTTCCTCTTCCATTCTCCATTAGGTGTCGTCCCCTCTAAGTTTCACTTGTAAGGTAATGTGAATTAGTGTTAAAAACGCCTGTCAATGAGTTTCAAATTTGAGTTGATGAAAAGAGTGTTAAAATTACCTGTAAAGGTGAATAGTTTTAGGATTGTTAACCTTCAATGTTAGTCTTGGGCTTCGTAATATTGTTCCTGCAAACTCTGCAAATTTTTCTCCTCAGCATTGTTGACATACAGACACAATTTGTTCAGATTTTTGAGGTAAGTCACTTGCCCTGGTGTCAATGAGTTTTTTAGGAAACCTGTACCACTCGTATTTGTGTATTTTTAAATTCTAAAACAATTGTGTTGTTATCTGTTAAATGAAGTCATTAGTTGGTCCTAAAAATCACATTGCAAACTTCTCTGATTACAAACATCCGTGTATCTTTTGGAGTAGTCACCACATTTGGACTAGGCTTCACCTGGAAAGCTAAAAAAAAGAAAAGAAAAAGATCAGGACTAGATCTATGATAGTTTGAACAACTAGAAATGCATATAATATTGGAATTTTGTAAGGCTCTCTGGGATGAATCTGGTTGAGTCTGCATGGTTAAGAATGCTCATAGTTGCAAACTCCAGCCAAATTTAATGCAACTATTTTGAAACACAGGTACCCAATATGTGTGCCACTACAGTGGCTATATTTTGAGTCTATAGGACGTGAAATTTTGAATTTCTTGCACTCCCAATCAATAGCATAGTTTTCGGGTTAAAAAGGCAAAGAAAAGAAAATGCTTAGGTCGAGGAATCCACTCCAATGTCAAATGTTTGGTTAGATTGTGTGCCGATTGGCAAAGCATTTGACAGTAGACATCAGTTTTCTCTTTGCTTTTAGTATTCGTTATAATATTATGACACAAACTAATGGACACTACTGAAACACTGATTTATAGTAAGGGGGGGTTTTCATCAACAACCCAAAATTATTGTTGGTGATGGCGATGGAACTGTGAATTTGTGCAGCTTATCAGGTGTTGTATCCAATTCAACATTGTAACAGATGATGATTCAATTCAAAAGATAGTTGATTTGATTTTAGGTGCCAATTTACAAACAGCAAATTCAGCTGTAACATTATTAGTCCTAAATTAATGTATTTCTCTTATAAATTAATCAATGATAAAATTAAAAGATCATAACACCTGCAGTTCATCTTTAGGCAAGTGAGATTAATATAGAGTAAAAATTTCACATAACTCAACTTATAAAGCGTTGCAAGAAAGGTAATTTGCAGCCTAATATGTGCTAATAGCCATACATTTGTGATATATATTGGATCTGCTACTAATTCATGTACACAATCATTCACTAAGTTTGTTGAGAAACTAACCACTACTGCCCTGTATTTAGCAAAGACGTTGATATTCCTGCAGGTTGGATAAGGCCAGATATTGGAAACGTATTTATCACCGTCTCTACCTCATCTGTCTTCCATAATGTCAATAACACAAGGAGAAAGAATGCATATTTATTTATAGCATTCTTTAACCAAGATAAACAAAAAGAGAGTGAAGGGAAAATCCTCTATTGCCTTAAAAAGTTAAAGAATAATTTAATGTGCAGCTTGTGCAATGCATCAGCGAAAATAATACTTGAAAATTTGTTGCCTACCAAACAGACCAAACATCAGAAATTCAGTTCTTTAAAGCAAGAATCTTACAAATTCCTTCTGTTTATCCCTGCTCTACTTCACACGAGCACATCCAGAATATTTTTACAAATTTAGGATATAGAATGTTGGAAATTACATGACAAACAATTACCTATCATTATGAAACAACAGTTTACTATTTCAGCAACATGCCAGAGTAATTTCCATGAATACAACTATGACAGATCATACAACAATTTGCAATACATAATACAGTGTTTCTTTGGGATGTAGAATGTGGAGAAAAAATAATCAATGGAAGCAAAAACCAGAGTTACACTGATAGTATGTGTTCGTACACTGCATGTGAAATCTTCTTTCTCTTGCTAGTGTTACTTCTTGCAATTGTTTATCCTTTTGTTACCAATTTTTGTTACCAATTATTTGGATGAATGGATGTTCAAAGGGTTTACCTTGACTTGAAGATGAAACCACTTGATTTATATATATTTCTCTGGTTGTTAAGTATATACAAACATGCCTTCTTATTTTAAAAAAATATTTAATGTGATGTGTAAATAGACTTCCTTTATGGAAAACTTAGAGGCACCATTTGATTTGTTTGCTAGCATGTA
The DNA here is from genome assembly GCA_007258455.2 of Sequoia sempervirens. Lineage (NCBI taxonomy): Eukaryota > Viridiplantae > Streptophyta > Pinopsida > Cupressales > Cupressaceae > Sequoia > Sequoia sempervirens. The sequence goes on from VDFB02193867.1 coordinate 347,550,780, forward strand.
GCCAGTTGGTTTTGGAACATTTGATGATTCTGATTTTAGAAAGCAATATTGCACAGGCAAATTCTATAAGCTAAATATAATAAAATAGGCAAACTGTCATAAAACTCTAATGTATTTTGGTTTGGTTTACATCTCTAATGAAAGTGAAGTTTGTCATAAAATTCTATGAGTGCTTGCTTCAAAAGAAGTTGAATATCTGTTTCATGTTTTATATAAATGCAGAGAAGATCTGGTGCATTGCAAGGGTGCTTATTAATGATACAAATTGTATTTTGCAGGATTCTCTAGGGAAAATATCTACCACTGGCAAAGATAAAGAATATGCAAATCCATTATGTTGATATATGTTTAAAACAAGATGATGAGCTCGAGGGCTTGTTGAAAAATGCCTGAGAACTTTAAAGGATTTATGCATTGTTGATCAAATTAATGTTTACGACTTTTTGCAGTGCCTACCCCATGAGCTACACAAAATTATCAGTCAGAATGTATTAGTATCAATTGAGGTGATTGTGATTATTAATTAGTACCAACTGTTCTCTAATCATGGCTCAATCATATTTAATTCAGCTTTATATTTAATGATGTCTACTTTTTCGCTGAGCTGTATTTAGTTTTGGAAATTTTTTTTTTTTCAAACATGTGTGATTTTATCACTTTCAAAATATCTTCTAATTCAAAGGTTTTGTTTAGTTGTGTTTCATTCCGTGAATGCATATTCCACAGTGTAACTGAATGCATATTTGCTTAATGATCTACCATTAAGTTTCTAAAAAGGCCACAATTTTATCTTTTGTTTGTTTTGACAATTTATTCTCCAAATTGTCCCATGAAGTTTCCTATAATCTAATTTGGTGACTGAATGGTATATAATCTAGGTGTATTTAATACAGTTCTTACAGTTTGCTTGAGGACGATTTGACAAATTAACTATAAGATGTTATTTTCCCATGAAGTTTCCTATGTTTATTATTGGAAAAGTGTATACGAAATACAAGGCAATTTCAAAACTCTTAGCAACAAGCCACTAAATATCAGTTTAAGTCACTAAAGATAATGATTAAAAATATTATACTCCCACACTCAAATTTATATTATTTGTTTGGTTGGAAGTCATAATGTTGTACACAATTGTCATTATCAGTAAAATAAATATCGAAATGAGAATGGGAATGAATAAGCATCTGACCAGATTTATAATGCCTTTCTATTTATCTAGTACAATATTCATAATATTAAAACGGGTTTTCTGCATGTAAAACAATTCAACAAAATAAAAATAACACATCCAGTTTCTTTTATTTTATTTTTTTCCTTTCTCCCTTTCATGCTTCTTATCTGCTTTTCATTACTATAATAAAAAAATCTGGTTCCACAACTCTTCGATGTACCAATTGCACACCAAGGTGCATTTGCTAGTTATAACACCATCCAGAAGCATACAACACTCAATTACTGTTTATGGGAAGTCTGGTTGCAGGCAGAAGTGTCGAGTAATAAATGCTTCGCTTTTCTGCAATGCAAGGAAATAATGAATACTTGAATTTGATGTCTAAACTTTAATTTTTAAAGGGACGGTCCTTTAATTATATTGGTTGTCAAAATATTTAAATGTTCTATTTAAAAAAATTAATATTTAATTTATTCGAATGATAGATTTCATTTTAATAAACAATCAACGAGATATTATAACTCTTAGTTAAGTGTTATTTATTATATTTAATATTTCTATACTCTATAATGTCTATACTTTAATTTTTAAATGGATGGTCCTTCAATCATATTGGTTGTCAAAATATTTAAATGTTCTATTTAAAAACAATTAATATTTAATTTATTCGAATGATAGATTTCATTTTAATAAACAATCACCGAGATATTATAACTCTTAGTTGTGTGTTATTTATTATATTTTATATTTCTATCCTCTATAATGTCTATCTGAGTTTAATAAACAACATACATTCTATATGTAAGTTTAATAAATAATAGTTAAGTATGAATTAATATTATTAAATGATATATTAAATTATAAGGTGAGAGATGCTTAATTAATTTTGTCAGTAGTAAATGTTTTAAAATAAAAATACTGTAGATAGTAAAGAATAATTAGATTTAATTCAGATTCATATTAAAAATACATTTATTTTTTATTATATGTTATAAAATATTATTTAAAATTTATTTTACTATTTGTAATTGGGATAAATACAATTGTATTTGGAATAAAATTAATATAATTCTTATTAATATGAAATATCAATGGATATTTTAAATATATTAATTAGAATACAAAATTATGGAAATTATTTACTTTGGTATATAAGAAATCAAATCTAAGAGTCGCACAAAGACTTGACTTTCAATATCACCTAAAAAGAAAAATATAAGTTTATTTTGATCAATAATGAATCAATAACACTACACAATATATATGAAAACCTTGCTTATAAAGACAAGGTTGAGAGATAAGACAATACAAAATTGTGACCAGTGTCTTAATCTTATGTCATAAGACAACTAAAGATAAAATCAAAATGTGCATAAGAGACTTCTAGAATTTTTTAAATATTTTAAAGTAAATGTAGCATGTGAACATGTGTGAATAGGATAATAGGTCAACTAGTTAGGTAAAACATTGTGTTCACATCAACACTCTCTCTTAAGTCCAACATAGAGAGAAGACAAAAATGCAAATATGATGCGATAATGGGTTCCGACTTCTAGGCTATGTTACGTACTCTTGAATAAAAGCTCTCTCACAAATGGAGTAAAGGAGGAAAAACCCTCTAAAAGAGAGAATTCAAGAAAACAAACATGCACAAATGATGGCAAGAGGAATCAAAATGACCCCCAAGGACTACATTCATCACAAAGATACAATAGATATCCCCCTATAATGAAGTAGCTCTTATGTCAATGATGAATGATTGAAGACAAAAGATAATCCAATGCTTGCAAACAAATTCCTCCACTTAAGAAGAAAGAATTCCAATGTTGTATGTAGAGGAAACTCCAATTCTGATAAGAAATTAGGGAAGAAATCTCATGATGGGTGTATATGAAAATAGATCAAGTGTCTCCATGCTAGAGTGTTTGTCATAACAAAATCAAGTGTTATCCTTAATCAAAGAAGATCAAAATTAAAGGCTATGAAAACTAACGAACAACAATCTCCAAAGACAATGGTAGTGCAATAACAATCATCAAAGCAAAGATGAATATCCTCAAGCGTGTCCTTTAAATGTACAATATGAGACTCAAAATAAATCTAAAATACTTATCAAGTAAGCTTCCCATGAAGCTAAGTTTGTAAGACTATGATGGTCCTACTGAACTAAGGTAAACTCTAAAGAAGTAGGAATGAGGGGAGTCTCAATTAATGATTCTATACAAGGAATTAATGAAGGTGGAGGATCAACAACTATCTCTATAGGAGGATAAGGAGAATGTGAAGAAAAATCATCATGTCTTCATCATCTAAAAATGCAAAGTTCTCAAAAAAAGAAAACTCTTAAAAAGTATCATAGTCATAATGTATATTGTTTGAATTATTAAGATGTACAAGATAGTATGAAACATGATCATCTAGAAATGATTGTGTACCATGATTGACATATATCTCCAAAACTTTGGTAAAAATAGTATGAGGACATTTAAGTGTTCAATGACACTCAATGTGTCATCATCAACATGGAAACCAGTCAATCCCAAAATATGTTCATTTTTAGTTGTCCAATCAAATTTCTTGTAACTAGTACCCAGTTGAGAAATAAGACCATACAAATGTGGCAAAAGATGAAGACAATGGATATGTTTCAAGATACCATCTCTCCATTGCTTATAGTTCCCCCTTTTCAAGATGATCATAGAAGGATGAAACAAAAAACCCATAATGAACTAAGATAGATCTCAAAATTATATAGAAAAGAAAACAATATAAATTAGAATCTCTTCAATATGATCAAATACTAAAAATAAAGCCCATAAAAAAATATTGAATTTCTTCAAGTGTTAGGATGTCCAAGTAAACAATTAGAGAAAAAATATGTGATAAATTGAATAAAATATATTTGGGGTTGAATCTAAAAAAAATTGATGGATAAATCTAGAGAGCTCCTCAATATCTTTCTAATGCCACAACAATTGCGAAAATTAGATAAACATACAAAAAATTATGAGATTAGAGATCAAAAAGACAATCTAGACTTCAAAGTTAGTAATGAAATATGTACTTGCAAAAAATATGATAATGATACCTACATCACTAGAAGTACATAGAACTAACTTTCCAAAGACTAAGAATTAAAAATCCAATACTTGGGTGAAAAGTTATGGCTTTTGAAAAATAACTGGTGTGCAAAGCCAAAAGTGGTCACTAGCACTATGTTGGTGGAAAATTAGTTGGCATAGCCAACTTGAGCAACAAAATGGGGTGGTGAATCCTAACTACAATGACACAAACTAGTTGTGTGATGTTGGTGGAGCTGTACATGATTTTCAGTGGAGATGTCAAATCTAGTCACTTTATCAACGACAACTCCTACACACCACTCCTTGTGGTGGTGATGTTAGGGTCCGACAAGGCTAGTCATGACCGAGGGCTATAGCTCTTTAAACCAAATGCCTAAAAATTGTGCATATTTAGCTTGTAGATTTTTTAATTAAAACAATGCTAAAAATTGTACCTATCCCTATGTGATGTTGATGCAAAAATCATACTAATCGAGACACTTGCATATAATATTCAATAAATCTGGTGCTTATATCCTCTTATGACTTATCTAGTATTGTATGAAAAGTATAGACTATAAAGATCCATACATTATGGATTCCATATAGTTGTATCGATAATTTTTCTACCAAAGCATCAAACCTCGAGTCAAAATAGCTAACAAAATTTGATATCCAAATATCAAGTGTTATATATGAAAATATAACTTTTTGGGTTGTCTAGACTTAGTGGTGAGGTCCTTTTACCCCAAAGTGTACCTAGTAAAATATCATGACCAAATCACTCATAGATCTAGGAAGGGGTTTACAAATTTGAAGTTATGATACCTATTGTCAATCTAAACTACACCCTTTTTTGAATGAATTTAGTTGCTCAATGAAAACATGGGAATGCTTTTAAGGTGTGAGACCTTGTTGAATGAAGCAAAACCTTCTGATTATGGGTAGGTTCCTTCTCTAATCTAGGTATAAATTATTGATCCAACCCAAACACTTGATCAAATCGAAGAACTAATCCTATTCTACTGATTTCCAAGGAAAAGGAGAAGGAATGATGAAATGAAAGGGGTGATGCACCAATGTTTAGAATGGGTTTTTCCTTGCTCATGAAAGCACAAAAAAACAAAAGAGATTGTAAAAATTCTTACACAAGTATATAACTCACAAAATCCTATAATAGATTCGAAGGTAAGGGTTAACAAACACTAGAATGGAAGAAATACACAATTAGCTTTTGCAACCGAAATATACACAACATAAATATGTAGAAATAGGAAGCACTCATTCACACATGAAGATAAAATATCATACATGTCAAGAAGAGATAGATGAAGTAATAGGATCAAAATCTATTAAATATGAGGCTTGAAGCTAGTTATAGTTATAAAAATTCAAATAAAACATAAGCTAGACAACCAAGAAAAAATATCTTATAAAAGAGCAACAAACTACCTTTTAAATATATCCAACAGAAGAAGGGGGGATAGAGAGAAAATATAGTGAGAGGGAAACCCTAACTCCTAACTGATGCCTACCAACCTGATATATTTGTAGAAATTTAATTGTACTCATGAAAAATATTCCTAATACTTCTATCATATGCTACATTGATGAATTTAATGAGAGAAGTGTAGAGATCCCCATAAAATTTGCTATGAGTGAATATGAAGTGTAGAGACCCCCATATGCCTACCAACCTGAAGTGTAGAGACACCCATACAAAAAATTAAATACTTAGGTTTTTACCATAGAAGTGAATATGAGTTTATGCTTAAAAATAGGATAGTGAAAATTTTCATTTTCATACATCATTTATTGCATAGGATCAAAATATGAATGTATAATACAATGTTGAAAATTGAACTATATTAATTTCAACTTCTAAAATTGTTGGAAAAATGTGTCTAACCTTGCAATTACCAATATTTTATTAGCTTGACTTGTCCTAGAAGGCAACCCTATTTTATGAGGGCATTGTATTACGGCTGTGTATTGTGATGTATTTTGAGGGTCTAATAGTGATCGTGTTGGACCTTTGGATCTTTGGTTGGTGATACTCTTGTGAAAAACTTGCTCTACAAGTATAATGTAATCTTTGTAATTTCTGAATAATATATTGGATGACTTTTGACTTTTGGAGTGGTTTTTTTTTTTCCAAAAGGGTTTTCCCAACATAAATCAGTGTGTTGTGGTATGCATGATATTTATGTTTATTTATGTTTAAGTTTTTGTAACTGTTAAAGATCTGTAGAAGTTTTGCATTATCCTCCTATCGGGATTTGTTAAATGCATTTTCCATGATGTTATCTTTCACTAATACTTTGCATCTTGCAAAATAGTTGACCAAGAAAAATCCTCATTTCTTAAGGGTTAATGTTGTAGCTGTATGAGAAAATTGTTATGTTGAATGTTCACTCCATTAAATCTCCTGCTAGCATATTCCTAACACTCTTGGAACCATGTTCTTACTATGTATGTAGGCTTCAAATTACATTGATAATGGCTTTAGTGCTCAGGTTGTTTGATCAGGAACATAGAGGTTGAAGGAATGTAATAAGGAATGGAGTAGATAAAAACATCAATAATATTTTAGTACTCTAAATTTTGTCCATATATATATATGATGTTATTTGATATTCTAATCCTAATTCATGCTTTTTACATGTATTTTGTAAGAATGAACCCAAAACGAATTCAAAATCTCAAAAACAGTTTAGCCACACCCACAAACCAAATCCCGAACCCCCAAACCAATATTGAAACTGACAACTTGGTTTTAATTTTTTTTAAACTAATTTGGTATTAAATGCTTTTCACAACCCTTGATGGCAGAGTGTTTGCTGATGGATTGTGGTTAGTGCGGTCCGGATTTAAGATCCACCTGCAGAATGTAAGTGATAAGTTTGCTGTACATGTGAGCTACCATGTTCCATGGCCAAAAACTGTGCAATGTTCTCTATGTAAGCATTCAAGCCACTGTTTTATTTAGAGTTAAAAACGATGATAGTCTAAGAGCTAATTCACTGACAATTCAAACAATAGACAAAGAGGCATGTACATACCTAAACATAGAAGCACTTCTGTTAAAACCATATGCATTTTGGCAGTGGAATACAATCCAACAAGCAACAAAAACCCAAACCTAGAAGCAACTAGAAGCCATGGATGTATTTCATTCTTATATAAACGACAAGCGAAAGCTATGCAACTATTTTCCGAGTCAGTTGCCAAGTATAACCCTGTTGATCATTTCCGTCAAACTCTACACTTGAGAGCTGGCATGCCATGCAGTTGTTGTCTTACCAAAACTAGTATTATTACCAATATTAAGCAATGAATGCTTGCAAAATGTGAAAGCATAGAATAAGGCATGTGTAGACACCAAATCTGGTCTAAGCCTGTGACTTTAATTTCTTCATAATTCATATTTCCATGGTTATGATTAAATAATGTCAATTATTTAATTATTCTCTAAATTTCTTCATTTCTTTATTAATTAAATAAATCCAATTATTTAAGGGTGATCCCACAATAGTGGTTTACAATTTTTGGCCAAACTGGACATTGAAATTTTTATTTTTAATTAAATCTTCACATTCGGGCACCTATAGCGGCTAAACCGTGAACAATTTGAAGATGATACAAACTAGAGTCTCGTCACATTTTTTCTGTAGATTCTAAAAATATTTTTTTCAATTTTTTTGGAATTAGATTGCACTTCTTTTTCCATCTCCCACAAAAACTAGTTTTTTTCAGAAAACAACATTTTTAAAAAGTGACGCACACCGTATAACGCATAACTTTTTTTCCATGAAGGATAAAATTCTAATTCTTTCATATTTACATTTGTGACTCCGATATCTAGTGCGTCCACTTGGTTAGATAATTTTTAATTGAATATATTTTTTTTAATCAAGTTTCGAAGTCAAACCAATGACAATTCAGACATAGCACGACTGTATAATGTGTAACTTTTTTTGTATATATCGAAATTCAATTTTTTTTGTTGGATCAAGGACTTCAATATCCGGTACACTCATATTTTTCAAATTTTTTTGATTATCTGCTATTTTTCCACATGTGCAAAACAAAGACCTTCATTTTCGATGAAAAACCTATTTTTAATAAAACTTAAAAAACAAATATATAATAAAACCAAAACATATTAAAATTATATTCATTGGATAGCTTGTTCTGAAGACTACTTGATTCCAGTTGGGTTTGTAAATATTCCCCCATTTTTATCCTCAACCCGAGCTTCAAAGCATAAAAATTTAGATTTTTGTGTGGAAAAAGTCAAAAATTAGGGAAAAGGGGGGTTCTTGCGAACCCCCAGCCTGGTTCATTCGAACCCCTTCAATATGCATTTTTCCTTTTATTTTTTGGGTGGGAAATGTGGACCTAGTAATTAATGGGTTCGCTCGAACCCTAGTTCAGTCGAACCGCTTTATGGTTCTGTCGAACTTGTAGGTTCATGCGAACCCCTAAAACCAATTTTTTTGCCATGGGGTCATTTTTTCTCAATTTTCCTTCCTCCATCAAATTGTAAACCACTATTGTGGCTTCACCCTTAATTAATTCACTTTAACCTTAATTCTTCTATTAATTAAATAATCTTAATTATTTAATTAATTCAAATTTTCTTTATTCTATCTGATTAATTAAATAAACAATTATGTTCCTAACCAACCTTATTGTTCTTGTTAAATTAAATAAATTCTTATTTAATTTCCCCTTTATCATATGTCAACTATAATTAAATAAATAAAGAATTTATTTAATTATTCATTTAACCCCTTCGTCACTTAATTAAATAAATCTTATTTATTTACTTATTCTTCAAATATCAAATATCGAATTAAGTAAATCATTTAGTTCGTAAAATTGCATTTTAACACATTCCTCTATATTTAGCTAATTGTGTAAGTTATCTAAGTATTCACTCTGACTCTCGACTCGAGATCTATTTAAATCGGTCCTGAGCTAACTCCGAATTTAGTGTCTAAGTGGCTTTCATGAGTAATCTCTTTGTCATATCATTCAGTCATCTAGTTTTAACTCATTTGCATGTACATGCATATTAATTAAATATCTTTATTTAATTTAGTGTCTGAGTGGCTTTCGTGAGTAATCTCTTTGTCATATCATTCAGTCATCTAGTTTTAACTCATTTGCATGTACATGCGTATTAATTAAATATCTTTATTTAATTAATTAAATCTTGTGTGTGCATTCGAACAAAGCGTTGCTTTAATCCTATCTTTATTTTTGTCATGCAAAGACTATTCTTTTGTTTTCGAATACCAAACTCGAAGATTAAATCATTTATTTAATCTTTATTTCTATTTCTAATTTATATCACTTGTGTCACTACTAATAGTCATCATAATGCATGTCTAATCCTTTGATCTCAACCATCCATCGATCTTTCGATCCTGACCTGTCATTCTAATGATCAATTTTCTATAAATTGATCTGTCTTTCATCATTTCAATCTCTCCCGAAATTTTATGACTTTTGGAAGCATATCTATTATTTGAATCTTCGATGTTTTGCTAAATCACTATCACAGGCTATACTTGCACAAGAGAAATATGAGGGAAATTATACTACAATGACAAGATGGAGAAGGGCAATCGAGGTTATACATGGAATTATGTAGATATTGGGTGAGATTGTTCAGTTTATTTATGTTTAACTTTTCTTTGTTCTCTGTTGTTTAGTTTAGATTGCATTAGAGCTTGAATTGCATTGTTGTGTGCCGTTTGACCTTTCATCTTATTTCCTAGATGTTACAGCATGTGAACTATTTGATAAACTTGCTCAAAGAAATGTACTCACATAGACAACAAATGGCAGGTGTAAAGCCAAACTTCCCAACTGTCAACTTCCTCCCTGCCTGTGTAAAATAAGAAAGCCATTGGACTGGGCATGGACAAAGTGTCACATCTTTGGGAATTGATGTCAAGAATCCAACATCGCTTTAGGTCTAGGTGATGATGTCGATTTGGAAGTTTATTGATACCTGCCGGTTTTGATGTAACAAGAAACTTATATGTGGTATCAAATACCTAACACAAGTTCAATTCCTCTAAATTATATTAGAGGGTGATTGTTGGACTAACTTCCACGCCTTTGAGAGTTGATCTCATAGACTAACCACCACTGTGGGTTTAGGTGATGATGTTGATTTAGAAGTTCATTGAGAAGTCATGACGGTGATTTGGAAGTTCATTAGTAGCTGTAAGTTTTGAAGTAACATCAAATCTATATAAACATCTGTCAAAACATAATGGAAGGGGATTTTACACATATCTACTTTTATACTTCTTATATTGAGAAACAAATAAAATTTTGAAAAAGAGTGGAAATGTTAACTTAAAATCTTCATCATAGAATTCATATTCTTTCATTTCAAATTTAATTAAAAGAGCAATATATAATTTGCTGTTTTCCAATGTATATAGGCATTGGATGCTTAATCTGCTTACATCATGTTATTCGGTAATATGTACACAACATTTGCGAATATATAGAGAAAATACAAGATGCTAGCAAATGATCACAACAGCCATATCAGTACTTTGAAAACATTAACGGATTATAATGGCCCTCTTAACATCAGCGAGCAAAAATTGTTCTAGATTTTGTAACAAATAAAAGCAATTAAAGCAGTCAACATCCCCATTTTAGCTCTCTCAATGGCTCTAGGCGTCAAAGATGAAGAGCTTAATCAGACCTCCGTGTATTCCATTATAACGGGAAAAAAAATACAGGGGCTAGATACAGAGAGAATGCCTAATAGCCACTAACATAACCGAATAACTTCTACTGCTTATTAATACAATATATTTTACTTTGCAGGGAGTGGAGGAAGCAGAGACGAGGTTTTGCCTTTTTTTGGTCTGTATTGTAAATCTAAAGCGAGAGAATAAAAAGAGAGCCCAACCTTAACAGACACAAAAACGACATTTACCCATAGCTCGAAAATATTGTTGACCCGCCCAATAGGCAGGGACTAAAACTGATTGCTTGAACCTCTAATTTGTTGTGGTAATCCTCTATGATTAAAAAAAAAATTATATTGGGATTTTAGACGGTATAAATAAACCTCTGGTGGTGAAATACAAGAATCACAGCACTTGAATCAGGCACACGAGCAATTTAAATATGGCAGATGGCAACAAAGTTGAAAACAGAGATATAGAGAGCGTAACCGTATCCATTAAAAACCTTAATAACAGAATTCAATAGAAATCAATACTAGTTACCTATTATATATGTCGTAGATATGCGTGCCACATTATTTTTGATATAGACCGGAATTTCATGGCATAAGATTCTAATTAAGGCACATAGACAGGCTTGTTCAAAATTACATCTGCATATGGACTGTTATGTGTCATAAGGCTGCAATGAGCTCTACCATCGACTATCTCCATGCATATGTGCTGGTCAGTAGGATCATCATAGAAAAACTCCCAGTTTTGAACCTGTAAGTCATCCTCAGCTTCCAACTTACATAGCTCCTTATTTTTAACCTGTCGCCTATTCCTGCGACATAAGCATGTTTTCTAATAGTGTCAGTGTATCTCCAACGCTTACTGAATATGGTGAATAGGGAGGGAAGATGGTCTCCTCCTCCTCAAAGCACCCTAAAAATTAACATGGATGGCTCTTCTCGTGGAAACCCTGGTCACGCTGGTATTGGTGGTATTGGTTGGGATAGTTCTGGGGATGTTCAATTCATTTTCTTTATTTATAAGGGTCTTCATACTGATAATCTTATGGAGGCTCAGGCAATTTTACTGGCTGTGGAGCGTGGCAGCCAGTTGGGGTGACGCAAGATTATGTGTGAATCTGACTCCCAGGTTGTGGTGAACTTGCTAAACAGGCAGAGGTTAGATGATGTCAATTGGCACCTGGCTTTGATTATTGAACAAATTCTCAATCTTTGTATTTCTCTTGAGTTTGTTACTTTCACTCATATTCCTAGGGAGTGGAATGGTGTTGCTGATTGTTTGGCTAAATGGGCTTCTGATCATTTGCAAGATTGGAATTTGGTTGATCGGGGTCAATTACACTTTGATTTGTCTCAACAGTTGGACCATTTGGTGGAGCTGGATAAGGCTTTGTAATGACTCTGCTATGTAATTTTCTTGTGTTTTAATAAATTTTTATCCCTCTTTTATGTTAAAATGAATATGGAGAAGAAGTCGTACATTCCTGCCGTTGTTTGAAGACATTGAGTTTAACAAAGTCGGCAATTTTCATGAAAATTCTGTCATAGAGCTTGTACCACTTATGTCTACTGAGATCTAACAGAATAATCACAAGACTGAATAAATTGGAAAACCTGTTATAATTTCTAGCCTGAAGCAGTAAAGGAACTGTACACAAAACCCCCCAAATCTTGCTGCTCAAGTCAACGTAATCAAAGATGGTTGGGATAACAACATCAGCGCCTCTACTAAAGTGATAACGCTTTGTGAATACCTTTTCATAAGCCTCTGTATGAGATATCTCCTTGCCAACTGCCCATGAACCCGTTACTGTGAGAAGCCTTTCAACAAATATTATGTTTTCAGTGATATCACCATGTGTTTCAGCACATCTTGACAATTGACACAGACTATTCTGATTTGTGAAGTAAAAATGCCTACGATACTTTACCACATAAACCCAATCTTGTCTTCGGTGCCATAATATCTCAATATTTTTTAGTCGGTTAGCATTTCTGCGCAAATAGGCCTCTCTTTTCCTGACTGGAATAAGATAATCTGTACTCTTACCCAGAACTACCACTGCTTTCTTCTTGTACTTTTGACACAGGCAAAAGGGCAAATAGGATAATGCAAAGATGGCTAGCGGATTGCAGCGTATAATCTGCCAGAGAGCATAAATCCACTGAATCCACTGCAACCATGGGTTTCCTAACCAGTGTGGCAACGAACTCTCCCACTCATGAATCTTCATTCTGTGACGCACTTTCAAAAAACTGAAACAGGTCAGATTTTGTGCCTACTTCTAAAAGAGAGCAGATGGTAAAATTACTGTTTCAAACAGTCCTACAGATTTAACTCCACTTAATCTTTACATCTAACTTATGTCGCCAAATCTACAAGTGTGCATTACAAAGCTAATTCTTAACCTTATCTCTGTCAAGAGAACTTGCTAAAGAAACTCGACCATATGACACGTCAAGAAATCTATTCGCAATTCAGTTGTGGTGAATAAATTAAAGGCGTAGGGCAAAACTTGTAATGAACTCCGTCCACATAAAACTTGTGTTCGGAGGTTATCTAGGAAGTACCATGGGCTCAATAGTTGAGGGGGGTTCTATTGTCGATATAGTATTTGTGGATATTATTGGGGTTCTATTGTTGATATAATAGTTGTGGATACTATTGGGGTTCTATTGTTGATATAGTACTTGTGGATATTATCAATAATTATATATTGTCAAAAAGGGTTTGTAATGTAAAAGTATAATGAAGCATGGTTATATTGTGGGGTCAAAAGTTGGAGGGGGTCTTATTGTTGATATAATACTTGTGATCAGGTTTGTAATGTAAAAAGTACAATGAAGAACAACCATATTATAGGACCAATAGTTGGAGGTGGTTTTATTGTTGATATAATATAAATACTTATGATCATAAGATTTAGTCTTGCAAAATATTGTGTAATGTAAAATGTACAATGCAGTGCAAGAGTGATTTACGAGGATAGTTGTCGCCACCAAACCTACATTGTATACATTTTTGTCTATCTTCTTGATCAAATTTGTTGGCATTGGCTATGTAGCCATTAGGATGCACCATGTGCATTTGATGGTCGTATGCCTGCCATACCTACAAATGTAACGGCCTGTTAGTACTATCAAGCACAAACACCACATGTACTCCTCACAACTTATGGTCACCTCCGCCTTGGGACACGTGTGGTCTCTTTAATTTTGACTCTTAAAGGATGCGACTAATCTCTCGACAAAACACACCTATGTACATACAAAAACGCATGAAACCATACATAAAAGCATACATAGAAACATACATAACATGATGAGACAACATAATGTGAGGCTTGCCAGATGAGGGATAAAAGTGATGAAACCAGAAGGCAGGGGGACCAAATGTTACGACAACAGAAGCGAGGAGATAACGATGTCGTTAGGTCAATTTTCTCGCCTCCTACAAATCGATAAAACTAGGCCTTGTGGCTTCTACGAGAAGCTATTATTTTCAGATCTTTTTTTGGCACATAAATTGGAGGACTAACGTGTGCATTTTTAGTTTCGAGAAAGAAGGGGGAAAAACTCATGTTTTCTATCTACATGTTGAAAGTTGAAGGTTGGAGGAGAAAATCAACCAAATTGAGGTGTGTTTTCAATTTACACATTGAAAGCTAAAGGTTGGAGTGCATGTGGAGGAGTTGGAGGGAAAAAATGACTAAATCGAGGTGAGGGGTAGTAACCAATTGGGTTGCAGAGGGTTTTACAACACTATGTGGGTTGTATGTGTTTCTTAACACCTAGGGTTTTCCAACATGAATTTTTACAAAATAAAATGAATGTCTCTAAAAAACTTTTGTAATTTAGACAATGTGAATGTTTTGAAAGGCCCCTTCAAAATTTATAATTAATTTTAATTTGAGTGAAAATTGTATTTAAATTTCGCATGATAGAAAAAAAAAAGCACAAGTTAATTGTAATTTGGAAAACACAATGTGGGTTTTCAGTTATTTGAATCTCCTTGTTTAAATGTAAAGGGTTGTCTCATAGTGAGTTGCTTGCTTCTTAACACCTAGGGTTTTGCAAAATGGAATTTTACAAAACAATATGAATGTCTTGAAAACCTTTTGTAGTTTAGACAACACAAATGTAGTTTGCTTCTTAACACCTAGGGTTTTGCAACATGAAATTTTAGAAAATAGTATGAATGTCTTTAAAACCTTTTGCAATTTAGATAGCATGTAAGACCCCATCCTGTGTGGCCTTAGTAGTCATCGACGGTTCATGCCCTATATTCTTTATGTTGGATGCTATGCATTAGAGATTGTTGTTCCTATGCATCAAGTTGCTTATATTTTGATCTGCTAACTAATTAACAAGTGGTTTTTGTGAATTCGTGTGATAGCTAGATGATTTTTATCCTTGATATGTGTAAGTATGCAACTATCAAAATGTTTCATTGTTGGAAATATCATTACAAATTAATGGATTTCATCATTCTAGGTGATTTTATATTATGAGTGCGAGTAAGCATGAATATAAAGGTAATGATTGATATTCAATATTTAGTTGTTGTAGTATTCCTTATAGGTTAAATAGATTATGGATAAGTGGTGATATTTTGATCAACTATTACTTGGCTCTAAAAGGAATTATGCAAATAAGAAGAGTTAAATTATATGTCACTTATGCCAATTTCATTCCTTAGTTGATTATCATTAGAAGGTTACTTTTCATCTGCTATTTGTTTCAAATACTTATGAGATATAATGACACCTCCTTTTGATTGAGTAAACAGGTTAAAACTAGCCACTATCGATGAAGGGATCACATAGCTATTTCCATTATGTCATTCTTGGAAATTTCTAGTATCATCATGGATATGTCTTCAACCTCATTTCGTAAGGGTCAAGTGCATGTGGGAGATGTTGCATATTAAACCCTTGAGTCACCTCTTTAAATGTCATTATAAATTATTTTAGGCTTTATAATGTCTTTATGAGGTTTTAATTGTTTAAAAGATGCCCTAAGTGGTAGGTCTATTGAGAAGGGGTCTTTTTATTCTATAAAATCACTAAAAATGAAGTTTTAAACTCACTCTAATTTCCCACTATATGATCGTAAAATTGTACCCCTCACAATTTTGCATACATTCTTGCTTCCACTTTAGCATCCACTCCCTTAGCATCTTGAGTAGGACCACTTTAGTTACCGCATTAGCCATTTTCCCTTCTCAAGATTCTCCAACACCCCCTTTCAATAGCTACCCTCACGTGTCAGCTTTCATTAGACTTGGTGCTTTTCCTGTTCACGTCGTTTTGTAGCGTGATGTGTTCAGACACTAGTGCGCTGCGCGGATGTCCACGTGCTACGCTAATGTCCTGTGATGTTTCAACACTCAAATAGCCATCTCCATGCATGTTTTCCACTTTTCAACGAGTTTTGTCAGTGGTAACGGCAAGGACCACCTAAAAAATGGCTGAAGAAGCTTCCTTTCCTTCTTTAAAAGCTATCTTTTCACCTCATTTGCAACTAGCTCCATTCTTCCATCTACCACTTTCTTCCAAGTCTTGCTAGAACTTCTCTAGCTTCATTCTAGCTTTTAGCTTCACTCCATCACTTGCTTACACAAATTCATATAGCTTGTTGTAGTAGTTTCAAGCTCTCTCAAGCTCTCTTAGCAACACCCTTTGTAGCCCTCTTGGTTCTCACATCTATCTCCTTTTCCTTATTCTTGTGAGCATCTTGGGATTTCATATCCCCTCTCTATTGCATTCTTACTTCATGATACATGTTCTCCTCCTTGAGTGGGGATTTCTTTTATCACCTCCTTTGTGATACGGGTTCTCCTCGAGCGGGGTTTGCTTTTATCACATGCTTACTTGGTGGTTCGGGTTCTACTCCTGAGCGGGTTTTTCTTTCACACCATGCTTTGTTCTTTCCACTCTTTCTCTCTATCTTCTTGGTTGTTCGTGGAGGTGGGAACACCAAAACATGGGTTTGATTGAGGAAAACCCCTATACAACCCCAACATTCTCTCTAGATATCATGCATGTAGGTTTTGAAGACATTCACGTACTAGAGGCTAAATCACTTGCGTGGTTGTAAGTATCTTCTTTCCTTTCTCTCTCTTCTTTATCATTTATCTTGCTTTATTTTCATTTATATCACTTTCTATTATTTTATTGCATTATGTAATTTCTCAATAATTGGAGTAGAAGTAGTTATTTAGGCATTTTTTGTGATAAACTCGTTCTCTGGTCCGTACGAGACGCTAGTGTGAATCTGGGATGCTAGGGCATCATGCTATCAGTCATATTCTGTGTTGACGTCCTTTGGCTGAGAGCTTGTCAGTTTGTCCAGAGGATCTCTATGACCGACTCTTCCCGATTCTAAAACTATCACTGCTATTCCTGAGGTAGATTAGGGCAGTTCACCCCGTGAGGCTCTTTGAGTGAAGAGAACTCATGAGTAGCAAATCCCCCTCTTCTACATTTTGGTGAACCTGATGTGAAGAATAGTGTTCTTCCAAAAAACTAGGAATTTATTTACCCCTACTTAGCGGGGTCATAACTTTTGACTCGGTGCTCAGAATTCAGAATTGTTTGCACTGTTGGAAAGGTCTCCTAGAGAACTAATTTGGTCCCTAAAATACTAGTGCCTTCAGCAGTTAAAGTTTAGGGACCAACACAAGTTTTGACCTCAAATTCCACTTCGAAGATCTTTGAAAATGTAAATTTACTAAACCATAGAAAATACCAAAAATATTGTAATGGATTTTATATCTTCTTTTATTAGTTTGGTATCTAATCTTGTTCAAAATGTTAATGATGTTCCATTTAAAGCATGTAATGGTGACTAGGCTTTACCCATGTCACTCGGTGTCTTTGCTCCTCACAAAATTCCTCTTGCTTTGGAGGATATTTTGTTGGAAGAAGATGAAATCATTGATACCTTTCTTAAAGTTACTTTACCTTCTATTCATTCTAGTGCACTCTCTCCTAGAGACGATGCATTTGTGAATGATGAATCTCACTTTCATTCCAACACACTCTCTTTTGGAGATGATAAATTCATGAATGATGAATCTCATCTTTGTTCTGATGCACTCTCTTCTAGAGATGATGCACTAGTGCATGATGAACCTCCTTCCATAGTTGTTTCTCCCTGGATTGATGTTGAGAATGTTTCTTCGAATAATTATTCCAAATTTAATCTTGTCTGGATCGATGTTGAGAATATATCTTTGAATAATTGTTCTACTAGTTATTCGTGATAAGTCTGTAAATGTAATCTATGTCTCTACTACCCCACAAAGGCCTAAGAGGCTGATCATTTATGTGACTCCAGCTAGTCCTTCTCCTAAAAGGGTTTGTTCTATTAATAATGTTCCATTTGATAGTGACCCTTCTGATATTCCTATGAATCCCTCTTATAGAGCAGTAGACCATACTTATGAGAATGGACTGAATAAATAACCAAGCCTTCCTCAAGCACCTAAGCCTATAACTAAAGCACCTAGTTATTACGATCTTATTGAGTAGTTCCTTGGGTTCCTCTAGATAAGATCTCATTGTGGGACCTACTTCAGTTTGCTTTGGTTTATCAAGGTATACTTCAGGAAGCCTTGCAAAAGATTCTCTTGCCTTCTTCCACTAGGTTGGTAGATGTTGATGCATTAATGGTGTATATTCATGCAGATTCACTAAATATTATGTTCTATCCACAGGAACTTCTACCTTCGGAAGTACATAAGCAAGCAAACCCTTTAATGATTATAGTCAACATAAATAAAATTGACATCAAATGTACTCTTGTTGACGTTGGTTCGATGCTCAATGTATGTAGCATTGATCTATTGCCTAAGATTAATATTGAATCATCTTCTCTTAATACTTATGTTATGATTCATGGGTTTGATAATATTGGTCGACAACCTTTAGGCACAATAGACTTTCCTTTGAGGTTGGGACCCATTACCGTACCCACCCTTGTTTATGTCATGTCAGAGAAGGCTACCTCCTCCTGGTCTACCCAGTCCTCTCCCCCTTCTTGGGAAGAGTATTGGATGAGTCGGCTTGGCGGTTACCCACTCAGTCTAATGATCCCATCTTGGCATAGGCCCAAGGTCAGAATTGCAGACCTTCCTAATGAATGTTGAGATTATGGATGCACAGTCCTTGAAGCTCCAGAGTCTTCAATGGAGGACCCTTGCCAAGAAAGATAATCAACCACAAAGAAAGTGTTACAACTAGGCATGCACAATGGAGATTCTATAATGATCTACATTATGAGATTGGATTGATTAAAAATGTACAAGATGCTTTGAATATATAGGAAAAAGAGAAAACTTAAGATGCATGAGATGTTGCCATGTGTCTTGATCTAACAACATGTGACAACATGTGAACCCTATCAAGAAAATTATTAAATGTTGAGATAAGTTCTAGAAGGACAACTCATCTTCTAGAAGGAATCTTATCCCTACAAACAAGGAAGGGAATATTAAATGATTTATTAAAAATGCAACCTAGGACTAAATGATATATGACCTAAGTTAACTTATGCTAGTGTAATAATTAATTAATTAATTTCACTAACACCCCCCATAAGTTCAACTTAGGGAGGAAAATGCAATGATTATGCAAGAAGAAGAAGATGATGATGTCGATGATGGGTCTTGGCTACGAGGCCATGTTAGGTACCCATGTACATGAAAAGATACAAAAAACTCCCAGAACCGGAGAAAAGGGAAAACCCAGTGGGAACAAAACCCCTCTCCAAAAAGGAGATGAAAAAACAAAAAAAGTGAGATAGGATGGGAAGGATGGAGGACTCCCAAATACCCCCATGTACACCATCCGTCACATGGATACAATACAATAGTCCCCCCATAGGGAGGAAATAAAGAGACTATATAGCCCCCCTAGAATATGTGATCACCTAAAAAATTGGTAAGTGTCTGAAGACAAAACATGATCCAATGTCAACAATCAACTTGTCTCCCTTTTGGAAGAAATAAAACCAACTGCAAGTGTAGGGATGCTTACCATTCCAAATAGGAATTGAAGGAAGGAAGGATGTATGCTAATGATGATGTCTTTGAACTCTGTTCAAATGTCTCCTTGCCTGAAGATGTAGATGCCACAATCAATGAAGAGGGTGTCAAACCAGGACAATGCAAAAACTGATGTTGAACAATATCCAAAGACAGTGTGAAGGATATGATGGAGACTTGACAACCCCCCTGAATGAAGTGTCCTCAAAACAACTGAAATAAGTCTAAAGCAAATCCAATGGTAGATGCTGAAGAAACCTCAAGTCCTAAATGGGATGACAGGGAAGAAGTCTCATGCATGAAATATCTGAATAAAGGAGTGATACCCCCTTAAGAATGTCCTCTACACTTGTAGAAGTAGCCAAGTTAGTGATACCTAAAATGAAGCCATCCCTTGATGTCAAGTTTGGAAAATTGAATGTGTCCTGATGAGTGATGATGATGGAAGCCTTAATCAATGAATTTGGACAAGGAATCACTGAATGTGAAGGGATACCAATAGTCTCTGATGGAGAAGAAGCACCTAAAGGAACCTTGTCAACCTCTTCGAAAGATTTGAAAGGCAATCAACTTCCCGCACAACAATATCATCATAGGGTATGTGATCTGAAGAATGACATTTTGAATCATGACCATTAGGGAATGGTGGAGTATCTGAATCTCCATAGATCTCTCAAAGGATATGAGGACAATCACAATGATCAATAGTACTCAGAACATCACAATCAACTTGCATAGAAATGATCTCCAAGACAATGTATCTGCTACAACTCCAAGAAAACCCATGGATACCTTCACTTGGATGAGGAACTATACCAAACAAATGAGGCAATAGATCAAGTGATTGGAGATGGTGGCTGATCCCATCTTGCCATTGCTTATAGTTACCCTTGTGCGACATAACCAAAGAAGGAGTATATGCAAGCCACATAATGAACTTTCTCCACAAAAAACAAAGACAATGACCTTCAACATCAAATAGAAGCGTTGAAGGATGATGTGCAACTGAAGTGATGCTACCCGGATCAAAAAATAATTTTCCAAGCTTCAGGATATCCAAGTTATTGAAAAAATGCACCAAACTGAAAAAATAAATGCAAGAGTACCTAGAGTTGAAATTGATCAAGGGTTCTAGACTGATGAAAAAAGCTCTGAATCACCTTCCTGATGCCACTAGAATCACTGAAATCCGATGAACAGTTGTGAAGATATGAGCCTCTGAGTCCAGATTAGGGTTTTATCTTCAATTGGATATAGAATTTTCTATGAGAAAAATTTCACAGAACTAATGTCACCACTGGAAAGTAGACTAAATTCTCTTTTCGATGGTATCTTGTTTGTCGATTTTTGACACTGGTGGTGAAAGTTATGATAAAACGAAAAAAGGCCTTGATTAGGCACTTAGCAAGCTAACATGGAGCAAAAGAATAGCCCCTCCGGGCTTAGCTCTCGGTCCTTGATGTGACCTCGGCACTAAATTTGGCAACAAAAAATGAAGTCCCTCCATCGACGGTGGTGGGGCAGAGATCTCGAGTGGCGCTACTGGTAAAAGGGAGGCTCCGCTTGGATAGAGCCGACCCCTTGGTTTCCAATGGAACTAAGGGCTCGGGTGGTGGTGGTAAGGATAAATGCCGACAGGATGAGCTCTGGTCCAGTAGAAAAATCACCGGCGGTAGGAAACAAACAGAGATTGGCGTCGATGATGGGAGAGGACTTCGGTGGGATCGACCGGGAATGGGGATGTACGCCGGCAGATGAGATAGTTGGATATCGGTCAAAGCAAATGGCTGACCAAACAATTAAAGCCCTGCAAAAAATAGAACATGACCGATAGAGGTACACATGACTTTGTGATGGGGCCGACTATAATGTCGTGGCAGATCTACTAATAACCTACTAAAGATTTTTTTTGATGGATTTTTAAATATTGCATACTGCAATTTAAAAATTAAAAAAACCTTGATTTAATCCGCCAAAACATAACAATGATAAAAGGCCGATAGAGCCGATGAAAATATATGTGCATTTTATTTATTTTTGATGCCGATGTTTTAAAAATAAAACTCCCAATATATAATGCCGATGGAATTAAAACTATAGCTGCAGATTTGAAAAGAAATCAAATTCATTGATGTCGACTGATAAATAAATTGCAGTCAATGTGATTTTTTAAATTTTTCTACAAACTATATAAATATAAGCCTGAATATATATTTTCTTTTTCCAAACAATAAAATAGCCCAAATATGATTTTTTTCTAAAATATAGAAAAGAAGCCTGCGACTAAAAAATTTATCCCTCAGAGGACAATTGAGAGGGAGGATTTTTTTATTGCAAATTTGTACGGATCGTACCGGTTGATTTTGCAAACCCAAATACCTTTGATGCTCCCAGGTTGATATATCCAATTTTGATGATTGGGTAGGTGGTCCTAGGGTTTCAAGGCCTTCTGAAGACAATGGCGAGCTCGGATCTGACTCAATTTGCTTCAAAAATTAGCCTAGTCCTTGGGTGGAATCAAGTAGCCCGCAATGGAAACCTTCAGCCTGCAAAGAGTCTCGCACACCAACTTTTTTGATTGAGGGTTGACATTTCACTAGACAAGCTCTGATACCGTGTTGAGATTATGGATGCACAGTCCCTGAAGCTTTAGAGTCTTCAATGGAGGACCCTTGCCAGGAAAGATAATCAACCACAAAGAAAGTGTTACAACTAGGCATGCACAATGAAGATTCTATATTGATCTACATTATAAGATTGGACTGATTACAAATGTACAAGAGGCCTTGAATATATAGGCAAAAGAGAAAACCTAAGATGCATGAGATTTTTCCATGTGTCTTGATCTAACAACATGTGAACCCTATCAAGAAAATTATTAAATGTTGAGATAAGTTCTAGAAGGACAACTCATCTTCTAGAAGTTATCTTATCCCTACAAACAAGGAAGGGAATATTATCCCATTTATTAAATGATTTATTAAAAATGCAACCTAGGACTAAATGATATATGACCTAAGTTAACTTATGCTAGTGTAATAATTAATTAATTAATTAATTACACTAATAATGAATACCCCATACCGTGGTATTATTTATATGGTAGAAAGAAAGGTTATCATAGAGAATTTGCTCCGTGACCTCCTACTGCTCCTGCTCCTAAGGTAGTGAGCGGAAAGAGGCCCGATGTCAAGGCTGTCGATTTGAATCTTCCTGTAGCTCCTTAGCCCATTCCTCCTACTCCCATATATGAATCTATCACCCCACCAAAAAAAGTCATGGTGGACATTCCTATGGTTGAGCAGGAACCTTTTTTCCCTTTGCAAATCCCAGCCTCTAACTTTAAGGGTCGTAGAGACCACCTTTTGCATGAAGCAAGCACTAGTGAAAGGCTCTCTAGGCTGAGCAGGTCACGTCACAAAGGAAGGAAGAAGAAAGGAATGCCCGTACTTCATGACTTCCTTTAGTGTCTTCTTCCTCCCTTCCTTTTGCTTCTCTCTAGTCTGGTCCTATATTGCTCCCAGCTTCTATTAAGACTACAAATGTGCCTAACCCTAAATGAGTACAGGTGTTCATTTCTCCTTCGATGGAGTCGCCTTTGCTGATGTCCATTCCAGATATCCAACCTTTCTTGAAGCCCACGGATATGGTCAACACCTTAGTTCTATCCACTATGGTTCTCTCCTCTTCTTCCTCTGCACCTTTGGCCCCATCTGTGAGGAGTTCATCTCCTTCGAAGAAATAGGAGGTGAAGGATGGTCCTTCCAGAAATGAAGGATCTGAGAAAAGTCTACCTCACTCGCAAGGTGGCCCCGCGTTGAATTGTTCTATCTTGGTGATGGAACTAGTCCTAGCTTCCCCTGAGTTCATCACCACTCCCGAGTCATTCGGTGAGCTTAGCGATGAATCTCAGGAATAGCTTGTCTCATCTGCCAAAGCTAGACATGGCGCCCCTATGGGGTGCATGTTTAATTTTGTAGATGAAGTCTCGGCCTTGTCGGCGATCTTCGCTAAGTCGCTGACCTTGACTCCATAAGAGCTCAGTGGAGAAGACCTTGAGGGGCCCTCTTCCTTGGCTGTTGCTGGGGGAGTACCAGATGCTCCTCCTCTTAACATCCCTCCACCGTAGCCTCATCCTCCTCCCTACGATGACCTAGAGTGGGAAGCGAACGACCTCTTGGTTGATCAATGTTAGGAGGAGGCCCTCTTCTTGATCTTGTGTGTCTGTGTATGTTTTGTGATGTGTCCCCCCTGTGCTCGTCCTATGTGTGCCTAGATGAACCTTGTCAGCCCTATTGGTGCTTGGATACATGGATGGTTTTTGTGTCATAAACCTTCTTCTATTTGTATCATCATTCTTCCATGTTTGTGATTGATTTTTGATAAATTGGGGATGATGCAAAGCGTTGGGGGCATTTAAGCTTCCCTTACATGTTGACCTAATTTTTTATTTTTACTTTGTTTTCCATGCATTCTTCCTAATTTGGTTGGGGATTGATGATCTTTTTCCTTGCATTGCGGAACCTTACCTATTATTATGAGCTCAGACATATCTAACCCTACTAAACCAGATCCCCCTATGCCATTTGTTTATATTTTTCTCTTTCTTTTTCTCTCTCTTTATCTTTCTCTCTTCTTTGCTTGAGTTGTCCCTTCTATGTGCGACAACGCATTTATTTAACATTTTGATTTTTAGAAAATGCATTCGCTGCCAACGAATCTTTTCTCAAAAATCTTTGGAAACCTTTCTTCAAAATCACATTGTAAACTTGGAACCCTAATGGAACATGTTTCCTTCATCATGGGTTTGTAAAGAAATGACTTGAAAACCTTCCTCTGAAGTGGGAACATCTTTCACATTCTCCTTGCATGGGGGCATATTATTCCTTTCAAATTCCTTGATGAAGTGAACATCTTTCAAAAGGATCCCTTGATGATGGATTGATTCGAGAAACAAAATATCTATTTTCGAACTGTGTGTCCCTCGATTGAGTGGACCCCCCTTTTTCCTTCACAACGGGTTCACAAGGGACCCCTCTTGAAAGCCTTTACCTCAAATGGATTCCTTTGCATCTAGCTCGGGGTAGCACAACTAGACTTGTTCCATTTCTCTTTTCACATCTATCTTAGGGGCAACCTGACTAGACCTGTTTCATATCTTCTCATCTAGCTTGGGGGCAGCTTGACTAGACCTTACCTTTCAAACAACACATCCCTTGAGTGGACCCCTCTCCTTTTGAAGGGTTCCCAAGGGACCCCTTTGAAAGACTTCTGAATCATTGATGGTTTGTGTGATTGTCTACTTACTTGCCTATTTGGGCACTTCTGGACTCTACGGAGTCCGCTTCCTTGGGTTTTCCTTCATGCTAGAAGTTTTTGGGGATACCTTCCTTGTAGGTATGTGGGAATGTAAGGTTCTCACTTCATGGGCCTTCCTTCATGTGAGAGATCTTGGGGGTTGCCTCCTTGCAAGTCTGCGAGCCTGTAAGATGCTTTGTTTCTCCAACTTCATAGTTTTGAGTAGCTATGGAGTCCTTTTCTTTTCCCGCACCTTCAGGTATGCCAGACCGAGTATTGCTTCCTCGACGATTCAAGTATATGTTTCTAACCCTACACTCTTCTTGATCTACTTTACCAAGCACTCATCAGTATTTGTGCTCACTAAAGTGGGGGAAAAATGTAGAGGAACAAATTTGCACCCTATACGCAAATCCCCTTTTTTCCTTTACCCACCTTAGAAAACCAAGTTTGGAGGCTTAATTCAACCTAAGCCTGCTACTTGCATCCCACTTGGTGCTTTTTTTAAGCGTCGATGGAGGCGTTTCTATCCGGGACATCCACGCGGTGCGCAAACGTCCACACGACATGCTTATGTCCCTAGCAGATTCCTGTAGCTAAACCTACAGATGCGTTACTCTTCTCAATGGAGGTGAAGTTGTAATTCCCCCTTCAACCGACCAACCTGAATATGGCCATTTTCTTCCATTCTTTCTTCAAATTCATCCCTTCAACATTCAATCCAACTCTTCACCTTAGAATTCTTCTATGTAATTTGGGGGCGATGCATAGTATTGAGACAACCTTCTACATCGAGGTCTCTTTACTTTGTTGACTCAAATCCTTTAGCTTTTTATCTTCTAATGTTGCTATTTGGTGTAGGTTTTTCTTTTCTAATGTATTGGTTTTGTAGATCATTAGAATAGGGCCATGCGTCTTCAGTTCGAAGAGCTATCTACTTCCTCTACAATATTCTTTTGGCATATGATGTTATTTATGTTTAGTAGATTTACTTTAGTGTGCATATTAGCATAGATTCATATGCCCAATAAAGTGGGGGAAAAATGTATGATCATAAAATTGCACCCCTCACAATTTCACATACATTCTTGCTTCTACTTTAGCATCCACTCCCTTAGCATCTTGAGTAGGCTCACTTTATCCCCTGTGTCATCCTTTTTCCCTTCACAAGATGCTCTATTACCCCTTTTCAGCAGCTACCCTCGTGTGCCAGCTTTTCATCAGACTTGGTGCTTTTCCCGTTCGCATTGTTTTGGAGCGTGATGTGTCTAGACACTAGCATGCTATGCGGATGTCCGTACACCGTGCTAACATCCTGCGACATTTCAACACTCAAATAGTTGCCTTCATGCATGTTTGCCACTTGTGACCAGCAAGTTTTGTCAGTGGTAACAACTAGGAACACTCAAAAATGGTTGAAGAAGCTTCCTTTCCTTCTTTAAAAGCTATATTTTCACCTCATTTGCAACTAGCTCCATTCTTCCATCTCCCACTTTCTTCCAAGTCTTGCTAGCACTTCTCTAGCTTCATTCTAGCTTTTAGCTTCACTATATCACTTGCTTACACAACTTCATACAACTTGTTGTAGTAGCTTCAAGCTCTCTCAAGCTCTCTTAGCAACACCCTTTGTATCCCTCTTGGATCTCATATCTATCTCTTTTTCCTTATGCTTGTAAGCATCTTAGGATTTCATATCCCCTCTCTATTGCATTCTTACTTCGTTATATAGGTTCTCCTCCTTGAGTAGGGATTGCTTTTATCACACCCTTTGTGATACGGTTCTCCTCCTCGAGGGGGGTTTTCTTTTATCACACACTTACTTGGTGGTGCGGGTTCTACTCCTAAGTGGGTTTTTCTTTCACCACATGCTTTGTTCTTTCCACTCTTTCTCTCTATCTTCTTGTCTGTTCGTGGAGGTGGGAACACCAAAATAGGGGTTTGATTGAGGAAAACCCCTATATAGCCCCAAAATTCTCTCCAGATATCATGAATGTAGGTTTTGAAGATATTCACATGCTAGAGGCTTCATCACTTGCATGGTTGTAAGTATATACTTTCCTTTCTCTCTCTTCTTTATCATTTATCTTGCTTTATTTTCATTTCTATCACTTTCTATTACTTTATCGCATTATTTAATTTCTCAATAATCATATTAGAAGTAGTGATTTTGGCATTTTCTGTGATAAAATCATTCTTTGGTTCGTACAAGATGCCAACGTGCCTCTGGGATGCCAGCGTGTCACGCTGTCATCTGTATTCTATGATAATGTCCTTTGGCTGAGAGCTTGTCAGTTTGTCCAAAGGATCTCTATGACCAACTCTTCCTGATTCTAAAACTCTCACCACTATTCCTGAGGTAGATTAGGGTAGTTCATCCCGTGAGGGTCTTTGAGTGAAGAGAACTCGTGAGTAGCGAATCCCCCTCTTCTACACCCACTTATGAAAAGTTACGAAAATTGGAGTTGGTTGGGTAGTTGGGAAGTTTTGGGGAGTTAGTTGCCCTTTTCCCTTCTATATATTCCTTCTTTTTGAAGGGAGAAGGGGATCTCTCTTTTGGGCTTGACTTCTCCCTTTTGCTTGAATTCTTTTTTTGCTTTGGTTATGCTTTGTCCTTGGGATGCTTTCTCCTTTTTGGGAAGGAGAATTCTTGGTGGAGTTAGATGAGAGGAAGGGAGAAGAAGAATGGAATAATAAGGCTTAGAGAAGGAGAGGCTATCACCTTTTGGATTGCACTTAGTTTGGTAAGGACTAACCCTTTGTAGACCTTTGGTTATGATGTGTGAAATATTGTTCATGTTTTGAATTTCATGTGCAATTTATTGCTAGATAATTTAGTGGTATTTGTTGATTCAATTATGTGTTTAGTTAAGGCTTGTTGAGGTTCCACCTTGTTTTGAGTTTCTCTTAATGTGTATAGCTATTTAAGGGTTAGGGTGATGAATTATAGTATGGGTGTTGACATTGTAAATAGTTTGTGGTGTAACTTGTTAAGGAATCCTTGTGAATGGTGGTGGTGGTGTGTGTGTGAGGATAAGCTATGTGACCCCTTAGAGCTTGGGGGTGGATTGATTTTCAATCCTAAGGTTGGGAGGAGAGATTTTTGGCCATATTGTTTTTCTGGTTGACTCTTTCTTTTAGGTTTATATGTGAGAGTTGAAAGCATTTGGGGGGATTCTTCAAGCAAAGGTTTCAAGAGAAGATTCATATAGATTCAAACCCTCTTGGGTGAACTTATGTCAATTATATTAGTGAGAAAAGCATGTAGGAACATGATAATATTAAGCAAGAAAAGCATGGGTGAACTTATGTCAATTATATTAGATTATTAAATACTAGTCATTATCCACTTGCAAGAAAAGCATGTAGGAACATGATAATATTAAGCATTGTTGAGTTAGTGAGGGAAAATTTGAAAATGTTGCACATAGGGAATAAAGTAGTTAGGGAAATTGAATTAGTTTAAGGGTAGATAATTGTTTTTGGAATGATCAAGTGACATTGAGAAATTTTCATGTGTGTATGGTATGGTTGTGTAAAGACTTGCAAACAAAAAATAAATATTAGACGAGTAAAAAGGAAGGTGATTTAATTGTTTCAATTTTTGCATAGAGTGCATCAAGAAACTTAGTGAATAATTAATCATAGGTATGTAATGCATTGTTATGGAAAAAAAATTAATGTGGGGTTCAATATAGTTTAATTGTAGTTGCAATCCAACTTAAATTTGAAATTGTATTATTTCTTCAATTGAAAATACAAACCAAAATATTTAATCAATTTCTTAAATTAAACATTAGATGGTATCGATATATGCCTATGTATATATATATATATATATATATTATGAAAATAAAAATATGTGTATGTATATAACTAAGGACTTTAATAGAACATCAATTGTATATGTAAGACACATATGTGTTAACTATGCAAATGTAAATTAAGTTCAAAAATATATTTATTTAAAACATATATGCGAACACGGAAAAAGTAACCCTTTTAATTTTTCTAGTTTTGTCCCTCCTTGTGCTCATTTAGCTTGATTTCACCTTGATTTAATGTTGTAATGTAACTTATACATTCACATTAGGTCTTGACTATTCAAATAATTAAGACTTTATGATGTCTCGTGAAGGTGTTGTGAAGTGTTATAACACATTTCTACACTTTTCTAGACTCTTTTTATTATAATTAATCTAAATATCACCTTTTTATCACTTATCAAGTCCTATTTCAAAGTATTGTAAAGTCTTGTAACAAGATTTCACGCTTTCCCAAGCTTGTCACCACTAATTACACCTTTCTTATGCTTTATTTGGACCCTTTATGCACTTATAGGTCTTAATTAATTTTGTGTTTTTTAATACAAACCTAACAAACAACATTAAAAGCAACATAATTTCCGACACCCACTTGCAAGCCTTGAGTGGGACCCATTCACCATGGGTGGCGAATGAGTCCCTCTTGGCACAAAATTCAAAATAATTTCAAATTTCCTTTGGTTTTTTATTCATTAAGACCTTATGTCGGCCTGTGATGTATTTTTTCATAATTAGGGCATAAGTGTGTATAAATAAGTGTTTTTCTATTCATTTTAGCCCCCATTCATCAAGTTCACTAATTCACCCATTCATTCAAGCATTTAAACACTTTGCATCATTGAATCAAACAATTATCAAGCATCTTGGAGCAGCCATTGACATATCTTTAGACTTTAACAAGGGTTAGGTGAGTTCATGAGACTTGCATGTTATTTGTTCATCATTCCTTTATTATTTCATTTCTTTATTAAGGGTTTGATTACCAAAGTGGGATTTGACCAAGGTAAATCCCTATACTCTAACCCTTAACCATTTTCCCCCTCTTTGCATGTG
This sequence comes from Sequoia sempervirens, assembly GCA_007258455.2. Classification (NCBI taxonomy): domain Eukaryota; kingdom Viridiplantae; phylum Streptophyta; class Pinopsida; order Cupressales; family Cupressaceae; genus Sequoia; species Sequoia sempervirens. The sequence continues at coordinate 347,580,976 of VDFB02193867.1, forward strand.
TTTTTGTAGGTCTTCTAGGAAAATTAATCAAAGAAATAGGTGTTGAAAAGTGGTCAATAAGTCATCAAAGTGATTCAAGTCAACCAAACCCTAATTCAAGCTCAGAGACAACATTCAACCTATTTTTTGCAGATTTGATTCCGTCAACTCGACAAGAAGAGAAGTGCAAATTTGGACCCACATAGAACTGACTTCAGAATTTCCATATTTTTGGAGGAGGATTGATTTTCCATCAATGGTGAATGAGCACCACTTCTAGGCTAGAAAAGTGATTTCATCATAATTTAGTTCTTGACAGTCAGAAACTAGTTTCAACATAATTTACCAAAAGAAGCATTGATTCACCATTACTGGCGAATGAGTCCTATTGGGAATCAACAATGATTTTTGTTAGATTCCAGAACCTTCCAGCATCAACATTCCATCTCAAGGTTGATCCGAGGGATCTTCGTCAAAAATTGAAGTTTCTCTTTTATATCTAGAATCGACATCATCAGGAAGAGTTCAAAATCTTGACTCCAATGCAACTCGAACGAAGTCAAATGGAGCTATGGGGCCCAAGATATGCCTAGTCAAACCTTGGTCAAACTTAGGGCCCATGACAAAGAAAAAAAGGGTCAAAATTTGAAGTATCCATAAGTGATCAAAATTGGTCTCAACGCGAAGAGCTCGTTGAGAGCTTTCTGTCGATGTTCGTTTCACGTGAATCAGACTATGTTTGCCTGAGTTACAAGTAGTCAAAGGTCATAGTTGACTAGAGTTGACTAGGTACAATGATGATGTTAGCATGGTACGATCAGCATCTAGTCATCATCATTAGCAATCACATGATGACATGTGGCAAAATCTGGATGAATAAATAATAATAATAATAATAAAATGCACCTAATCCTAAGCCTTAAAACAAGGATAAAATGAGCATTAAAACAAGGAAAACAAAACCCACACCTACCTCCCATGTGCATGCTTACTTGGGGAAAATGTTGAGGAAAGGGTGGGCTTTACTTGGTAAAACAAGTAAAATAAAAAAACTAAATTATTCCCCTTAAAAATATATAATTTCAACCACTAAATTAATGGGTAGTAAGGAATAATTAATAAGCCCAAATTTAAAACAAAGCCCTCTAAAAGGATGAAACAAACAAACTCCTATAAACATTATAATCCCGGATATGACAAAAATTAAGGGGCTTAGAGATTTTTATGTTTTTTTAAAATAATGTAAAACGGGAGATTTGAAGATTTTTGTGTAAATAAGGGGGATTTTTAAGTTGTATTTGTAAAAATGGAGAGATAAGGTTGTTTTGTAAAATCAATTGGTTAGTAACCAAATTGATTAAATTTTCAATATAAAAAAGGAGGGTTTAGAGGCTTAAGGGAATACATTCAGGTGTTGAATACTTAAGAGAATTTTGGAGAGACGAATTGTTGATCTTGTACGTCAGGAGAATGCTAGAATTTTGTCGTGCTTGAAGGGAAAAGCTTGTAAACAGATGTAATGCTGAATTTTTGATGATTTTAATCAGATTGGTCTACTCTTTGGAGAGGGGCTTGGAGATGTTGTTCTTGCGATGAAATCCATTATCAAGTTGTTTGCATTCTCTCTTTCTTGTCTCTCATTCTGAATTTTGTCTTTTCGTTATTTCATCCATTCAATTATGTTGTGTGTTAATTTCATTTTGTAAGTTGGAATTAAAATTGTAATTGTAATGCATTCTTGAAGCAAACGTCTTAGATCCTAAAATAGATCACAGGTGCACTTTGTTCAGTCTCATTCCATTCTATTTTCATTTGTGCATGTTTCTAGTTCATGTTTGTATACAACATTGTGTTTTCAAATCCTTCATCTTTCATAGTTTTGCATACATAATCAATAGTATTTTCCAGTTCTTTGCATTTAGTTTACTTCATTTAGGTATATTGCATCTATTTCAGATCTCTCTTTGAGTGTAAACATTGCATTTTGGGCCCTAATCATATCTCCTTTTAGGTGAAAAACCTTAGAAGGAGCATATAACATTAAGGTAACCAAAATATTTGTTTTCATTTTGGTGAACCTGCATATTGAACATTATCTTTCTGATTTGCATTGCATTTACATCCTAGGACTCATAGCATTAGCTTTTTCATTAGCCTTTGCATTGTTTTTGCATCATAGAGTTTACAAACTTGCATTAGTGAATATCTCATATATATTTCATTTTTGCACTTTAAAACATTACAAAAAAAAAAAACTTTGCATCTACATTTTAGTTTTGCATCAAAAAACCATAAAATCACTTTAAAATTTCTGAAAAAAACACAAAAAAATCCACCCTTGGACTCATTTGCCACCCTGGGAAAATCAGTCCAGTTGCACTTTCTACACAACAATTTCTATCATTTTCTCAGTTATTTCTACATTTCTATTTTCTGTTATTGCCTCCTTGTTTCAGTTTACAAAAAAATTGTTATTCACATTTTATTGTTCCTAGTTTGCATTTGCATCCACCCCACCTCTTGTGGTATTCGTATGAGTGTTTTGTTCCCTATTGCTAATACTTTAGTGAGAAAAAGTTCTCGACTCATGGCATCCTGCGATAACACATTCATGGTGGACCTTGGGTTGTCTCAAGCTCCTACTCTTGGTATGGACAATGGTGCATTGGGCATGGATACTACCACTAATAAACATTTACCTTCACATACAATGCATGTTGACACATCAAATGCTCCCATTTGCAAGAAAAAGTCATTAACATTCATGAGGATTTAGCACATTTGCAACAAAACTTGTGTCTTGAAAAAATTTCAACTACTGTAATTCCTGCTATAGACAACATCCATCGAATGCTTGAAGGTGATGATGGCTTAGATGTCATGAAACAAATTGTTGAGATATACCAAAAACATGCTTCTTCCACCTCTAGCACATCTCAACCAAAAAACACTATGGTTAGGTAAGGAGGATCTCACATTCCTCCTTCAATTGTACCATCCATACCCACCTATACCAATCTTCAAGTTACAACAACCATGCAACAAGTTAGTCATGTGACTCCTTTCGCTATTCCAACTAGCATTCCTAGTTCTTTTGTGGCAATGAATATGTCACATCCTCCACCACCTTCACTCCTCTTAGTGTTCCCTTCACTTGTCCCAACATTACATACACTCCATCACCATTCTCTCTTCCACCTCATAGCACTTACACTGATCCTCTCATTACACAACTCTTTCTATTTCTTCCATGCAACAACAAATATCCACCATTAACCAAAACCAAATCGCACCACCCACGTACTTTCTATAGCAGCCCATTATCTTTAAAGATCTTAAGAACACCAATGCCACAAGGAATTGAGATGCTTAGATTTGAGAAGTACAGAGGAAAAGGAGATCCTACTAATCATGTCAATGCCTAGAAAACCTTGTGCAGTGATTTTGTCCTTGACAATAAACTGTTAGCCAGACTATTTCCTAAGGCCTTAAAGGACACTGCCTTGGAGTGGTTTTCAAACTTACCCAATCATTCAATTTGATCATTTAATGAACTTTTTGATGCCTTTATAAGTCATTTCCAAGTCCATATGACTCCCAAAAAGATAATGGCTGATTTAATGAGGTGTAAACAAAACACAGATGAAAAAGTCACCAATTTCATTTCACGCTATCAGTCATTGTATGCTCAGATAGATGTCAAGATTCTTGATTCACATCTCCAAAAGATGTTTATTGAAAACTCGCAAACTTGTATTCAGGATAAATTTACCATGATGAAATTTCCTTCTTTCATGCATTTATGCACAACCCTTTGTGACTATCACAACTCAATTACTAGTCGTGTTGCAAAATCCACTTCTAGCTGAGCTGAGAAAAATGAAAAAATCAACCAAAACAACTCACAAAACTTTAGAAAAGCAAATAAAGGATTCTTATAGTTCCATCCTCCTCCCCCAAAACCATCTCAACCCATTCCTAATCAAGTGGCCGTTGTTAAAGAAGTGGTGCCCTTTACCTATGGGGACCCGAAGAGATAATTTACCCCTTACTTGATACTCTCCATATGTAACACAATAAATCAACAGCTACAACAACAAATGATTACTTTACCTAATATTAAACCATTAGATACCACTAAGCCTTTTCCTCCCAAATTTCAACCCAATGCTTATTTCCATTTTCATAAACAAAATGGACATGACACAAAATAGTGTAAGTGTCTTAAACACATTGTGCAAGACCTCATTGATTCTGACCATGTATTTGTTTCAAATGTTAGTGTTGAAGGCAATCTGTCTATTGCCCCACCCAATCAAAATATAATTTTTTTTTACCAATCCCATGCCTAAACATAATGTGTCATTTTTCAAAGCTAGTGAAACTCAAAAAAATGATGTGATGATTGTTCATAAAGAGACTGAACATCATGATACTATTCCAAATACACCCTCTATTAATCCTATGAATTATTTGGTAGGAGAGATGTTATCCCTCGTAAGGGCCCAACTAAGAAGAATATTGATATTACTTTCACTTCTAAATATATCCTTCCAAATCTTTCTAATGGTCCTATCTACATAGCCAGATGTATTTATGATAAGCCCACTAATGGGATACTCACAGATCCTTCCTATGGTGAGAATGTGATCGCTAGGGAATTTTTAGTATTACATGAACTTTATCAAGATATTTATGGAAAACCACACACATGGATCAAAAAACATAATGGTTTCACATGCCTTACGATTGGATCAATCGTTCTTCCATTACAAATAGGACCTAAGATAGTGGATGTAACATTTTCCATCATTCCATAATCATATTAGTTTCTTTTGTGGCTAGGCTATCCGTGGCTTCACTCAATGAAAGCTGTCCCTTTAGTCATACACAAATTTTTAAAGTTTCTGCATGACAATGACATATTCACTATTCACCATAGTGGCTTTAACCCTTTGTATTCTAAAGGAAACTTCTCCTTATAAGCCTTTTGGCTAGAGCCCATGGAACCCATAACACCTTGCAAAGACTTCTTTTTCATTGGTTATCAAAAGTTTAAAGAAAAGAAAATTGCCAAATTGTCCCTAAGCAATCCCTCCCCATCCACTTCCAACACCCTCATCCTCGATGAGCCAATACTTCCACTTGAACCCGAGTCATCAACTTCTGATCAACCAAACATTAACACTTCCCCTTCCTCATCCAAATATCCACGGGATAATGAAACCAATCCCATCTTGCCCCCTTGCATTAAACAAGTGTATAAAGCAAAAGAGAAAGTGATTAACCCATCTCCTTCGGTTCCTTTCATTCTTCCCCCCTCAGGAAGAAAAAGAGCCTATAGTGGATCAACCCACTCTTACACCCACACAAATTCAAAATAGAATAAAAAGAAACCACGATGCTAGGGAGCGTCAGTGTCGACATCGTCTCCTTGCTCGTCAATTACAAACTAAAGAAAACAAAGAAAATCAACCTCCACCTTTGACAGAAGCAATAAATAATGATACTCCTCCCAAATCGCAACAAAATGATCTGATACAACAACCAAAAATCCTGATACACCCTTCCTTACAAATTACCATCCGTCCCCCCATCATGATTAATCTAGATGATGATGATGATGAGGAGATCTCTAAAATAGATGAAGAGGTTCATAATGATCTGAATTCTTTATTTTCCTCTTCCATGAGCTTAAATGACAAAACTCTTACACCAAGTGAGGAACCTAGTACTTCCCCTAGTTCGACACTTGCAATTCTCCCTTTGGATAGTCAACCACCCTCACAATACACTGAATATGATTGAGAGGTGGATGACCTGTTAGATGGTTGACTTGCATTCACCTTACTAGCCTTTTGCATTTTTCTTTTATTTTCTTTTTATTTTTTTGTATATGCATATCGTGTTCCCTTGTGATGTGTCGTTTGGTGTTCTCCTTCTCTTTGTGAAATTATTCTATTTGTACCTTCATTCTTCTATATGTCATACATTGCTTTTTCCTTTCACCTTTGTTTTGTATTTTCCTTTAGGGGATGACGCAAAGCGTTGAGATGCCCTATGTCTCTTCCATGTTGACCCAAAAGGTCCTTCTCTTTTTTGCTTTTGTTTTGTGTTTTCCTTTTGGGGATGACACAAAGCATTGAGATGCCCTATGTCTCCTCCATGTTGACCCAATTGGTCCCTTTCCCTTTTTATTTTTCCTTCTCTTGTGTTTTCCTTTAGGGATGATGCAAGGTGTTGGCGTAACAACTAACACCTCTGGAGTGCATGTTGGTACAGACAACTATGCACACTATGCAATGAGTGCTCTTCAAATTAGGAGGGGAAGCTCCCTCATTGTGCTTGACAAAAATGATTGAAAAGGGAAAACTAAACTAAACTATATCCTATCTTTTTGTCTCAACTGTAAGAGGCACAAGGTTTAAGAAAAACTCCATACGTTGCAACTAAGTATTTTCTAGTTTCGCACGACTTAACTACAACATTCAAAACTAAGTAACTTAACTATCCAATCCCCTCAAGAATTCAGAGCATGAGGAAATGGAGCGGGAATGATTATCTGATGATAAGTTGGGTACGGACTCACAACGTGAAGTCAAGGTGGCACAACCATCTACTTGTCTGAATAGGCTTATTGGAAACAACAATACACTATAAACTAAGTACAGATTCTTAACTTGAAGGCAAGGTGGCACAACTATCAGCTCGATATGAATAAGTTTATTATTCACAGATCACATGATAACCAAGAACAAATTCTCAACTTGAAGGCAAGGTGGCACATCTATCAGCTCAATCTGAACGAGTTTATTGAACACAAAACATGAAAGATAGCCAACTAGCATAATAAATTGCATAGGTGAGACACACATACAATCTATGATCAAACTAGCCACTATATCTAACTAAAGAAAGAATTCACCATCATAATTGCATGAAACCCAAGTGGCATAACAATTCATCACAATAGTAAATACTCATGAACAGATACAAAATGAACAATATTGAAGGCAAGATAGGCACATCATATATTCCTCTCTCGTGCAAAAGTTATGTACAAATGAGAAAAGCTCTTATTTATAGACATCAAAGGTGTAGGGAACCCTAAAATCACCTTGAGTCAACTACAGTCTTGCAATGAACGAAAGATTTATTGCTAAACCCTAATAAAGAAAACTATAAAATTAACTGGAAAACTACCATCAGTTAACCGATACAAATTAATCTAAGTGGACAATGTGCAAGCACGCATGTCCTTATTGAAAGCAAGTTAACTGGAACACTACCATCAGTTAATGAAAACCCTAAAAGAAACTCTAACTGTTACAAGATATCTCTGAGGATAAAGATAGACATGTGTGGACCCCACAAAGAGAATTGAAGATGAAGATCGAGTTCTAATTGCATGCTCCAGATTCTGTCCTTACAGACGACTGTAGGTTCTAACTGACTGACCACTGGGCGCTATCTTGAGCAACTCAAACAATCTTGGAAATCTCCACACACTTAAACTGGCATTCCACTGACTAGTAAATTTGGTGGCTCTATAACTGAAGTGATGGCCACTATCTCTTCTACAACTTGGTGTCTCTGACGCTTCTTAATGAAAGAGTGTTGCATGAAAAAACTGTGAAGTTTGACTGTGCACACTCTGGTTGTGAGAAATGCAAACGAACTTGCTACACATGCAAAATTCCAATGATATGAACCCTCTAAACTGGATTTGGAAGAAAATCGGCCATACGAGGCATGCAACCATATGGATTTGAGTGATTACGACTGTCAACCCTCTAAATGAACTTGATACAAATTGGTCTCAACTTTTCTAATGAAATCATGAATTAAGACCGATTTGGTCTTGAATTTAGTTTGTGTGTACTGCACTCTAAAAAAATTGTCTGTTGACTGTGAACATGGCTATATTCTAACAACTTTTCTGGAAAGCTAAAAATACATGTTGAGGCTAAAAATAGCCTATCGAATGGTAATTTTCAGTGAAAAATTTGAGATATGGGTTTTGTCAATAAAAAGATTCTAAGACAACCTTGAACATTAGAAATGCGAAAATATGGCTTCTACTCGACCATGCAACAAATTTTCACTTGACAAAATTAGAAACTCGAGAACTGATGCTCTGGAGTAAATTTTCCTTAAAAATTATGGCACATGGGTTTTCTTGAGGAAGCTATTCTAAATAGACCCAAATGATTTGTTTTTCCAAAATTTTCCAATTCTTCAAACATGCGAAAGAATTTAAGATGAGAAATAGAATAATTTGAGAAGAAGAAAGATGTTTTTTGATGTTTTCCTCTGCCAAAATCGCCACTCTGCCTTAAAATTTGTTGATAATTCTGACTTGTACCTGCAAAGAAAGTGTTTGATGTCTTCACCAATGATTGCTGATGAGAAATTCGCCCAACTCTAAAGGAAATTCGCCTTTGCTTTGAAGAATTACAAATTTTCTCAAGCTGTGTGAATGAAATATGACACCATGCTTGAATTAATAGAATAGATTCACACCTCAAAGGTGATTGCAAGATTTAAAACCTCAACTGAAAATAGAATTGTTCTAATTGGACCCCCTCCAGTTGAACTGATACTGATTTGGATTTCAAAATAAAATAATAATAAAAATATCCATCACACTTTTTTGAAATCCCAGCACAAAGAGGCACCAATTTGAGAAAATCGCCATTTAATGCCTTAGCATGCAAAATAAATATTTAATCTTATTTTCTTCAATTGACAAACCACGTAAAGCACTTGGATGGATTCAACAACCTTTACTGATTTCAAAAAGTCCTCATTTGACCTCATAGGTGTCCATTTTCTCAAGACATGACGTTTTTTATTAACTTCCTACTTTGTAGCTGACTACAAAGTTATGACTGGCCATATTCAACATTGATTTCTGGGTGACCGAGTGATGTTGAGACTGAGCAGGAATATTCATTGTGAAGCCTATAGAGCAAGGAAGAAATTTCTGCTGGGAGCCATCACTGAAAAATCCATCATTTAACACCTTAGAAAATTATGCGCCCTTGATTAAATTGATTTTTAGACACTAGACAACCATTTCTCCATACTGCCATCTGACGCTTCAAATGACTGCCGATGCTGAACGATGAACCCTGTTGATTGGCTAATAGGCTCATTGCATGACTAGAGGTATTCCACATCCAACGAATATATGCAAGGCATCTAAAAGTTGTATTAAGGACCCCAAAAGTAAGGGTGCCCCTGGCTTGAAAAGGCTCAAACACCATTTTGACAAAAGTACCTCTCAACTAGATGCCCTACTTTGACCTCTGATATCAAGAGCTGGAGTGGCCTAATTTGCACACTGCCTATCTCAACGCGCAGCCAGAAGGACCTACGAGAGATGTCTCTAGAGGCGATGAAGTGAGAAAACTGCTTCTAAGACCTCAAAGAGAAAGGCGCCTTTCCCAAGATGGAATATACGACTAGACTTAGCCATTTTCTGAGTTGTCTTCATTTTTTAGTATTTTGCAAAGACCTCACACGTACAAGTGTTTTCCAAATCCCAGAGGTTGACAGTTGGGCTCATTGGATAGCTAGAGTAATTGGCTACAATGAATATTTCATGTTTCTCCACCCTTTGATTTACGTACCTAGTCAAATCTTTGCCACGATCTTTCAGAATATTAGATTGATAGGCTTACTAGTGCGTTGCAAAACCGGACTAGAGTAGCATAGATGTCAAGAAGACCACATCTACAATTTCAATCATCTCAGGGGTCATTTTGAAGGGCACCCCTGAGCTACAGGGGCACAATTTCACCATTTGAGAAATTTCTGTGATATGAAGTCTCCTCGTAATCTCATCTTTTGATCTTGACTGCTGGAGCTCTGGGTCTTAGATGTCTGCATTCGGTAGCTTGTCGAATAGCTAGAATATTTGTGAAAAGATTGAATGCATCAGTAATCAGGAACAATAGAATTTGAATCTCCATTAAAGAGGGCACCCCTGAGTTACAAGGGCGCAAAAGCTGAAGAGTGACAAGCTTTTACAATTTGCAACCTCTAGAATCGTCAACTTCTGATGTTAGTTACCGGAGCTATAGACCTCAAATAACCTCACAGGATAGCTCATTGGATAACTGGGGTAATTCTGAAGAGATTGATTGTGTCTATGATCATATGCCACAAAATATGGGCCTTCAAAGAGAAGGGCGCCCCTAGGCTATAGGGGCACAATTTTTCTTTTTCCTGAGGAATCTTCATAAATTGTTCACTGAAAGCTTCGTCTTGGTCACTGAAATGACCATGCAAAGGTATAATTATCATCGTGAAATGCTCCTCCATCGTGAAATGCCTCGTTCTGAGTCCCTGATTCAGGTTTTGATCAACAAGTACTACTTTTGACTGAAACAACACTGACCAAACTCCATGCTTGATATTGCACAAAAACTATATTTGACATCATTTTAGCAAGGTTTAGACTATTTTAAGAAAAATTCCTTAATGAAGCAAAAAAATTGGTTTGGGTACAACACAATGCATTGAGACCAAAACTTCTCCTTCAGGTTGAACCAAAAGCTTTTCCTTTTCTTTTATCTTAAATCCCTTTTCTTTTCACTTGTGTGGGGATGATGCAAGGTGTTGAGACACCAATGTCTCTTCCATGTTGACCCAAAATGGACTTTTCTTTTATTTTGTTTTCACTCTCTTTGTGTCATTCTTCCAGTTCTATGTGTTTTGGGGAATGATGATAGTTCCAAGCTCTTTCATAAAAAAATTGCAGCAATGAACATACTAACCCCAAAATCCATAGATCCCTTGTGTTTGGTGTGTTCCTTTTTGGGGGAAACCCCTTTTTCTTTTGTTCCTTTTTCCTTCACATGAAGCAGCCTTACTCGGAAACATATGACTTGGCATAGGGGCTTTTCAAGTTGGCTCTTATGTCTTATTTTCCTTTTGTATTTTTTCTTCGCTACTTTAAAATAATTACTCATAGAACAGTGTGTAGCAATTCCTTTAAAGTGGGGGAATACATTGGCATTATTCATTTGCATTCTTTCTTGGTTCTTAGTGCAGCCTTGTTACTTTATACGATGTGTTTATCACTTTGTGGATGACATTGGGTGTGATGTCCTTCATAATTATGATCTATCTTAGCATATTACATTCCTCTTAGTGGCTTGATGCAATGCACTGCATCCCCTAAGTTGTGAATTTTCTATTCTTTGATTGGTCCTCTCTTGGAGAAATTAGACACAATGTTCCCTAAGTTATAGACCTCGCATGAACTAAGCAAGACTCATTTGAATATCCTTTTGCATGTTGCATTTTTCATTTACATGGCCACCTTGCATAACACAGCTTGCATGCATGTGGTACCATTGCATTTTTTCATGAGTTCTAAGCATACAAAGCTTTGCTTGTCTCATGAAGCACAAACTGACATTGTCTTTTGTGGAACGTTATTAAAGTTATCAAGAGGTATAACTTTGGTATGGTTGAGCGGGAAAGCATATTTTGAGGCAAAAAATTTCCCCATAGCCACCTTGTAGATTTCTCACCCCGCGGACAACCAAAATTTTCATGGCCCTAGAGTGAGTATACTTGGCTTTTTCACCCCACAAACAACTAGAAGTTTTGTGGCCTCAAAGTGAGTATACTTGGGCTTTCTCACCCAGTGGAAAGCCATGAGTTTCATTGCCCCAAAGGGAGTACACATTTCTTGTTTCAAACAAATAGCCTAGATCTAATCCACAATGAGCTGGACAAACGATCGAAGCTTCATTCTCTTTTTCATCACTTTCATGTGTGTTCCTTTGTGCTTATGATTGATTTTCCATGGAATCTTTCCTTGGGGCTTGATCATCCCTCTTGATCATCATCATCTCATGTTATCAAGAATTAGTACATTTGGACCATCTTGAGATGCGTTGCTTTACTTTAGTGTGATTTTGAAGCAAGTTCATCCTCTCACTAAAGTAGGGGCTAACTGTGGACACAGAAGAAAGTAGCCCTTTTACTTTTTTCTAGTTTTGTCCCTCCTTGTGCTCATTTGGCTTGATTTCACTTTGATTTAATGTTGTAATGTAACTTATACATTCACATTAGGTCTTGACTATTCAAATAATTAAGACTTTATGATGTCTTGTGGGTGTGTGCAAGAAGTTGAGTCCACTTTTTGGCCAAAAATTGGGAGTGTTTTTCCTGATTTTTCAGAATTTGGCACATTTGACATTAAAATTTGAAGCACTTAGAGATGAAATCTTTAAAAAAGTCATTAATCATAAAATGTAGTGCTTAGAGTCTAGTTTCCAAATATGTAATTTATTTCAATACCCAGATTGTACAAATTGATTTTTAATAGGAATTTCTAAAAACCACTGTTTAAAAGTCAACATTTTTTACCATACCATGCATGTGTACGACATCCATATTTTGACTTAAATTATCGTATTTTTCTAAATCCTTTTGGGAAAAGTTTTATGACTCACTGAAGCTTGTTGATATTTTTTTGTAATTTTTTATTGATTTTTTTTTTTGTTAAATTTTTATTAGGAAGATTTGTCGTTTTGAAAAATCATCGTTTATGACAAGCATAAGATGACCTAAACTAATCATTTTTTTATTTTTTATTTTTTTAAATTGAAAATAATTGTCTGAAGTTTGTTCTCGTGCAATCTGTTTGTCAAAATGTTATGTTGATCAAAAGTTATTAAAATAGTAAAAAACCCTGATATTTAAAGTTTATGGACCAATTTTATTAGAAATTAATTGAAAAATAGAAAAAATAATCCAATTGCAAAAAAAATTACATATTTAGAATCTGCGTTGTTTCATCTAAAATGGGTTTTAATTTTGTTAGAAAATTCTGCAAAAAGGTCGTCAGCCATATGTCCAAAGTCGGTATTTTTATTTAACATTGTTAGGACCTTCAACTTGCAAGTCAAACCAGGTTGAAGGCCTAGGTTCATACTTCCCATGTTTTTCCCGAACCAAAAATCTAGGCAAAAACTCGACCACAAAACAAAAAAAAATTAAATTTAAAAAAATGGGATCCCGTCTTATAATCGGGATCCCATTCCCTATTCGACATGATTTAGACTGTTGTAAAGGAAACGGGATCCCATTTCCCAGCCAACGGCCCCGACATTCAGTGCCGATGAACAGGATCTCGATTATAGAATGGGATCCCGTTTTATAGTAAGCGGGATCCCGTTTTATAAATGGGATCCCGTTTATTCTATTTAAATACACTGCAAAAAATTACTGTGAAGTCTGCAACTTCACATGTATGACCGAGAGTAGTAAAAGTAAATTATTTTTCATAAGCTATTGTATTTACAGGTGGTGAACTTTATTTTTAGTTGATTTTATCAAATGGGGCATCATCTACACCATTTTTGAAGTGGAATTGTGTTATTTTTGTGCTTATTTGGAGGAACAAAAGGTTTCAATTTGCAATATGGATTGAATTTTTCAAAGGAGGCATGAAGAAAACAATTTTTAAAGTGGAACTGTAGTAGTTTTCTACTTGTTTTGAGGAACACAAGAGGAAGAATTTTGTCCTAATAGGTATTCAACTTCCAATTTGGATTGAATATTTTGAAGTATTTCACTATTAACATTCATTTTTGCTTGAGAATTTTATAATTATGGGAGATAAAGCTCGTAATAAGAGAAGGAAGACATTGAATCCTCAAGAAGTTGAAGCAAATAGAGAAAAAGAGAGACAAAGACAAAGAGAAAGAAGAATGAGAATGAATCAATGAATGATGGTGGAGCAACCAATTCAACAACTATTGAAGATGAAAAAATTGAGGATACCATGGTTGTAGATGAAGCTAATTTGCAAGGAGTCAATTTGGAGAAGAATATGATTATAAAAACAAGTCCTACTATGTCTTCAAATCCCTCTTTGAATGCTACGGAGAATGTTTCAATATGCACAAATCCAAGTACATCTTCAAATCCACATGTTAGTGAAATGGTAAATTTGTGTGTAGAAGTTTTTCAAGATGTTGGACTTAATGATGTTGACATTAACTATATTCAGAGAGATGAAAATTTTATAGAATTTGTTGAAAACAAAAAAGAAAAATCTTTTGTTGCAAATGAAAATCAAAATGATCATTTTCTTGAAAATGAAAACAAAACCTGTATTTTTGATGAAAATGAAAATGAAAATGAAAACCATTTTGTTGATGAAAATGAAGATGAAAATGAAGATGAAAATGAAAATGAAAATAAGCTGTCTTGTTGATGAAAATGAAGATGAAAATGAAAATGAAAATGAAAATGAAGATGAAAATGTAAATGAAAATGAAGATGAAGATGAAAATGAAGATGAAAATCTAGAATGTGAGGTTGAATTTAATGAAAATACTTTTTTTAAAATTGGAAGTGGTGCTTTCGATAATCTTCCTGGTCAAATTTCTTGGAGGAAAATAAGAACACATGCGAATAGAATATACACCAAATTCTTTTATTGTAAAAAAAATGCATTTCAATGTCAACTAATGATGCAATTGATGAGAATGCAAAAAATGAGGAAAGTAATGAAAAAGTTAGGCATTTATGTTAAACCAAAAAGAAAAGATCAATCATTAAAACATGTTATGTCTACTCTTGCTAGTGCCATTCAATCTATTGGGAAAAATAGTCGATCTAAAGATAAAAACGTAGCAAGAAGAGCTATAACTACTGCTATAGTTAATAAAGCAGCTTTGAATAAAAGAATGGTAAGACATATTAGTGAAGTTTTAAAAATACATCCTAAAACATTACTAAGAGTGGCAAAAAGAAGAGAAAGTATAGAAAATGATCCTATCAATCAATGTTGGAGTCTCAATGGATGACTACCAAGGTCTGATATAAAATTGAATGTTGAAATTAAATCTTTGATAAAAAAATATTGGCATGATAATACTAGGGTTTCATCTAATGCTAGAGATGTTTTAAAATTAAGGGTGGGGTCCAAAGTTCACAATTCTCACCCAAAACACCTATTAGATTCAACACAAATTGAATTTTATAGAAAATTTTGTAGCAATTCAGTGTTACTTGGTAATATTAAAATAAGTCAAAGGTCTTTTGAAAAATGTAAACCCTGGTATGTAAAAATTAATAAGCAACAAATATCTTGTTGTAAAATACATGTTCAATTTCATTATTTTTATGATGTTTTTTGATATATCGTTGTACCTTGCATACTAACATGATTATCACATTGTGGTATTGATATACACAAGCAATAAGAGAGTTTATTTCGTGTTTGTTTTGAAAAAATCTGATAAATTATTTTATTTAAGTTCTTTATATTTAGGACAATGCATTAACGTGGAAATCTTTCATTTTTAAGAATTTGTTTGCATGAAAGTGTGATCATGATTTTGGACAACAATTAGTAGATGTCAAAAGATTTAGAGATGAACATATTCTTTTAAAAGATGGAAAAATAGGAAAAGCGTTGTGTGATTTAGTTATATAGAAAGAGTTAGTGTGCAATACATTTATGAGTGAATTTAATAATAAAATTATACCAAAATATGTTATGCACTCTGAACATGCTCGATGGCTTGATGGCCAATTTCGCACATGTAGAAACACATTTCCAATTGGTACTATACTTTCAATGGTTGATTTTTCGGAGAATTATACTCTCACTCCGCAAGATGAAATTCAATCTCAATATTATAGTGGGTGCAAAATTAGCTATGTTTGTCCATATTGTTTAGACATGTAGATGATAGCAATAGGGATGATAGAAAAGTTTGAAATTATCATTTTTATTTGGTGTGATGGACACACTCATAGAGTTGTTCAATATTTGTTTTGGTATATTTTATAGAAATTTAAAGAGAAAGGAATCCATATGAAAGAACACCTCCTTATAATTCGGATAATTTAATGCGAGGTGGGATTAAAATGCTAGAATGTTCTAATGGTTAGTGAAGTTCCTGCAGAGACTTAATGTCCAACTTATATATGGAGTTTTGAGTTGGGCATGAGTAAAGGAGAGGGTATCATGGAGAATTTTGGTGCATGTGTCAAGAAATAATTCTTAACTAGAGAACAATTAAAAATTCGAGGGATTGATGGGAATTTAAAATGCACATGAGATTGTGGATTGTGTAATAGAATTATCACACTTTTGGTTAAGTGATTACTCCTAGGTTCATGATTCTTTTTAGTTTGGTGGAAGAGCAGTGTATCTAGAGTTGATTGTGAGACAATTAGGTGGATCTACTAAATGGCATTCATTTAGGAGTGTGACAGCAAGCACATGGACTATTTGGACAAGGGAGCTTGCATGTTTTTGCCAGTTTTGTATCTCAAGAGATTGGGAAGCTTGTGAAAATATAGAATGGGTTGAATAGTGGGAGCAAAGATCGTTGACACCTGCAGAAGCACATAATCAATATGAAAGAACTATTGAAGAAAATGATCAATTGTTTGCATCTGAAGATTATGACCGTGTTTCAGACCTTGTACAAGAAGGTAATTTTAATTCAATTTATTTCATTTTATTTCACTTTATTAACTTATTTGTAATACTATATTATTTAAATGGATGTGCACAAGTTATTAAATCGAATTTTGTTGGCAGGACATGTGTATGTTGTTATTGCACATGAGGGGAATGAAGAGCAAACAAAATATTGGTTGGCTCGTTGTGTGGAAACTAAACATAAGTTGATAACACCTCGAGAAGATGATGATGGCTTTCATTATCCAAAAAGTACGGTGATCCCCTTAAGACACCTCCTTAAGAAAATTTTGATAACAAGTTTTAGATCCCCTTAAGCAATTTTTTAGAACAAGTCTTTGATCCCCTTAAGAAAATTTTGAGAACTTATTTGATGATGGTTTTTGAACATGTTTTCCAATAGGATCGGTGGTGGTTGTTGGCACTTGGCTACGAAAATACTTGAGAAGAAAGAACGGTCTACCTACATTCGAAGACTATGAAACACAAAAAGATTATGCATTATTCACATTTGGTGGTGGCAACAAATATAAAACTAGAGCGGTATCATGGAAGACCTTCAAAAAAATTGCTATGGTCAATTTCTATGGAAGAGCTTGAGGCAATCATAGATGCATTGCAAAAAAGAGAGGATGCAAATAGTACAATGGAATAAGTAAATATAGGTAAATATAGTTTTAGTTTTATTTTGTCCTTTTAAATACATTAAATACATTTTTCAGCATTGGTCAAGTGTGTTATTAGTTGAAATTGATTTAAATTGTCCTTTTATACATCCGTAAGGAATAATCACAAAAAGGATCTAGTCCATGTAGATTCAACCTAGACAACATGAAATACTTGGTAAAAATAGGTAATTATTAGTTAAATTATATTTAAATACATGTTTTGATTACATATTGATATTGCTTGGACATTAATAGTTAAAATTGATTTATTGTCATATTTTGTATCCTAAATCCATCATTGCATTGATCTCATACTTTGAAACAAAAAGGAGAGGATGTCTAGATTCAACCTACAAACATGTGTGGAATACTTTTAAATGCAGGTACTTGAGTTCTGTACATATAGATAGTTTTATATAAGTTAAAATATGTATGTTTTGATGATTTCATTGATATTGCTTGTACCTTTTTGATATCAGGTGGTGTGAAGACCTACTACATTCTAGCCATGAGTTTGAGATGTTCTTGAGATGGCATATCCAAATTTTGTAAACATTGTTTTGATATGACATATATGTACATACATACTTACAAAATTAAACATACTCTATGTACTTCTATGTATCAAATCAATATTCTATATATTTTGTTTCTTAAATGTGCATGTTTTCCTACTTTGAAACTTTATGTTTATGTGTATAATCACTAAATATCATGCATACATTATTGTTAAATCAATTATATCCTTAAGACGTATTATGACCCCTTAATACATCCCCTTAAGACACCCCCTTAAGACCCCTTAAAACACCCCCTTAAGACCCCTTAAGACATCCCATTTAGGTGTATTATGAACCCTTAAGACATCCCCTTAAGACGTTCTATTATGACCCTTTTAGACATCCCCTTAATTAACACGTTCTATTATGACCCCTTTAGACATCCCCTTAAGACCCTTTAAGACATCCCCTTAATTAACATGTTCTATTATGATCCCTTTAGACATCCCCTTAAGACCCCTTAAGACATCTCCTTAATTAACACATTCTATTATGACCCCTTTAGACATCCCCTTAATTAACACATTCTATTATGACCCCTTTAGACATCCCCTTAAGAAATTTCATATTGGAACCCCTTAAGAAATCGAATTATGATTTAGGGTGACAGGATGGATTAAGGGGATCTACGTCTAGTGAGGTCCTAGGAGAAAATGACATGGCTCAAGTGAATAAAATCTGGTGAAGTTTCCCAAGGCAACAAAATTTCATTAAGATCCTTTAAAGAAAAAATGATGGCTTTAGGGTTTAGGGTTTAGACTTTAGAGTTTAGGGTTTAGGGTAATAGGATAGCTTAAGGGGATCTACATGTAGGAAGATCCTAGGAAAAAATTACATGGCATAGGGGAGTGAAATTTGGTGGATTTTCCTAAGGAAACCAAATTTCATTAAGAGCCTAAGAAAAAATGATGGCTTTAAGGTTTAGGGTTTAGAATTTAGAGTTTAGGGTTTAGGGTAATAGGATAGATTAAGGGGATCTACATGTAGTAAGATCTTAGGAAAAAATTACATGGCATAAGGGAATGAAATTTGATGGAGTTGCCTAAGGCAACCAAATTTCATTAAGAGTCTAAGGAAAAATGATGGCTTTAGGGTTTAGGGTTTATACTTTAGAGTTTAGGGTTTAGGGTAATAGGATAGCTTTAGGGGATCTACATGTAGTAATATCCTAGGAAAAAATTACATGGCATAAGGGAATGAAATTTGGTGGAGTTGCCTAAGGCAACCAAATTTCATTAAGAGCCTAAGAAAAAATGATGTCTTTAGAGTTTAGGGTTTAGCCTTTAGAGTTTAGGGTTTAGGGTAATATGATAGCTTTAGGGGATCTACATGTAGTAATATCCTAGGAAAGAATTACATGGCATAAGGGAATGAAATTTGGTGGAGTTGCCTAAGGCAGCCAAATTTCATTAAGAGCCTAAGAAAAAATTATGGCTTTAGGATTAGGGTTTAGACTTTAGAGTTTAGGGTTTAGGGTAATATGATAGCTTAAGGGGATCTACATGTAGTAAGATCCTAGGAAAAAATCACATGGTATAAGGGAATGAAATTTGGTGGAGTTGCCTAAGGCAACCAAATTTCATTAAGAGCCTAAGAAAAATGATGGCTTTAAGGTTTAGGGTTTAGAATTTAGAGTTTAGGGTTTAGGGTAATAGGATAGCTTAAGGGGATCTACATGTAGTAAGATCCTAGGAAAAAATTACATGGCATAAGGGAATGAAATTTGGTGGAGTTGCCTAAGGCAACCAAATTTCATTAAGAGCCTAAGAAAAAATGATGGATTTAGGGTTTAGGGTTTAGAATTTAGAGTTTAGGGTTTAGGGTAATAGGATAGCTTAAGGGGATCTACATGTAGTAAGATCCTAGCAAAAAATTACATGGCATAAGAGAATGAAATTTGGTGGAGTTGCCTAAGGCAACCAAATTTCATTAAGAGCCTAAGAAAAAATGATGGCTTTAGGGTTTAGGGTTTATACTTTAGAGTTTAGGGTTTATGGTAATAGGATAGATTAAGGGGATCTACATGTAGTAAGATCTTAGGAAAAAATTACATGGCATAAGGGAATGAAATTTGGTGGAGTTGCCTAAGGCAACCAAATTTCATTAAGAGACTAAGAAAAAATGATGGCTTTAGGGTTTAGACTTTAGAGTTTAGGGCTTAGGGTAATAGGATAGCTTTAGGGGATCTACATGTAGTAATATCCTAGGAAAAAATTACATGGCATAAGGGAATGAAATTTGGTGGAGTTTCCTAAGGCAACCAAATTTCATTAAGATCCTAAGAAAGAATGATGGCTTTAGGGTTTAGGGTTTAGAATTTTAGAGTTTAGGGTTTAGGTAATAGGATAACTTAAGGGGATATATGTAGTAAGATCCTAGGAAAAAATTACATGGCATAAGGGAATGAAATTTGGTGGAGTTGCCTAAGGCAACCAAATTTCATTAAGAGCCTAAGAAAAAATGATGGCTTTAGGGTTTAGGGTTTAGACTTTAGAGTTTAGGGTTTAGGGTAATAGGATAACTTAAGGGGATATATGTAGTAAGATCCTACGACAAAATTACATGGCATAAGGGAATGAAATTTGGTGGATTTTCCTAAGACAACCAAATTTCACTTTAAGATCCTAGGTAGGACAAAATGAATGGTTTAGTGTTTAGGGTTTAGAATTTAGAGTTCAGGGTTTAGGGTTTAGAATTTGGAATATTTAATGAACTTGCAAGTTAGTGAAGAACATTTTATTGTGGAATAGTTGATTGAGATCTACTCTTGTTTCAATTGACCAACCTAGATCATGATGGCAACTTTGATCACCAAATTTTAAGAACTTCTTTGATCCCCTTAAGAAATTGAATTACGATTTAGGGTGAGGGATGGCTTAAAGGGATTCACGTCTAGTGAGGTCCTAGGAGAAAATGACATGGCTCAAGTGAATAAAATTTGGTGAAGTTTCCCAAGGCAACCAAATTTCATTAAGAGCCTTTAAAGAAAAAATGATGGCTTTAGGGTTTAGGGTTTAGACTTTAGAGTTCAGGGTTTAGGGTAATAAGATAACTTAAGGGGATGCACATGTAGTAAGATCCTAGGACAGAATTACATGGCATAAGGGAATGAAATATGGTGGATTTTCCTAAGACAACCAAATTTCACTTTAAGGTGTTGGGTAGGACAAAATGAATGGTTTAGTGTTTAGGGTTTAGATTTTAGAGTTCAGGGTTTAGGGTTTACAAAACTTAGTTTAAAGTTTTGGTGCCCCTTGGAATATTTAATGAACTTGCAAGTTAGTGAATAACATTTTCTTGTGGAATAGTTGATTGAGATATACTCTTGTTTCAAATGACCAACCTATATCATGAAATCTCATTCATATTATAATCTTGCACTCAATCTTATTATTGTTTAATTTGGTTGCCTTGGGAAACTTCACCAAATTTTAATAACTTCTTTGATCCCCTTAAGAAATTTTTCTTATTGGGACCCCTTAAGAAATCAATTTACGATTTAGGGTGATAGGATGGCTTAAGGGGATCTAGATGTCTAGTGAGGTCCAAATTTGGTCATACTATAGCCTCATTGGTTCAATCTAGCTCTGGGTCAAAAGTGTTTACACCTCTAATAAAAAAAAGTATCATGTTAAAAATGAATCAATCTATACATATCACAAAAATAACAATAATCTTAAATGTTACTCTAACCATAATAGAATGCTAAATGATCCCCACCCCTAACCATATCCTAATTGAATTGTAAACCTAATTGAAACTTAATTAAATTATAACATTTACCTAATCTTAAATGTATTCCTATATTATATTATATTTAAATTAATTTATATTTGTATTATAATTATATTCATATTTATTATATATTCCTAATTGTAACCTAACTATTTACTACAAACCTAATTGAATCTTAAGCCTAATCCTCATTAAAACCCCAAGTAAATTGTAACATTACCTATCCTTAATTGTAATCTTATATTATATTTTTATGATATTAAATATTTTATATTATTTAATATATTATATTAAATATAATATATTAAATAATATAAATATTAATTATATTCTTTATATGAATCATCCTCCTATCTCTAAATGTAATAATAGCATGTAGTTCCTCCAACCTATCATCATGTACCTCCTCCCTTTCCCATGTAATAGGTGTACCTTGTAGGTGTTAAATGGTTCCATCTTGGTCTCCTTATTGATGAATTTCTATCCTTCCACATAAATCTATATAGTATCAAAATATAGGTAATTTTATGGTTATTGAATCTCTCTTAATTGCTAAAGAATCCATTATGATTGAGGATGGGTGGATTATTATCTAGGATCACATCTTAAAAATCCTATAAAGGTCATGTGGTATGTGTTTCTTAATACATATATTCCCATACAAACCTCTTTCCATGTATTATCAACTCTCCTATATAATAGACACCTTACTAGATTTAAATTTCATATGATATATATGTACCCAAGTGTTTCCAATTGGAATTGCTATAATTATACTTTTATGGCATTCTAGATATTCAAAATAGTTTTCATAAATCTACCAAATAGACCCATTCTTGACATTGAACCTACATAATTTTAGGTATGTCCAATGAAAGAAACTTTACCCATAGCACTCTCACTCACGCTCTCAGTTTTCTTCCAATGATTTAGAACCCTAATGATCATGTCTAATTGTCATAGAGAGTGATCATCCACTCTTCATAAACTTGTAGAAACCAAAAGGTTTTATATTATGTGTTCAAATAAGTGAAAACATTACAAAAAGCTCTACTAAATGGTGACAATAGAGGGTTTTTTAAGGCAACCAAATTTCATTTTAAGGTCCTAAGACAAAATTCAAATGCTTTAGTGTTGAGGGTTTAGATTTTATAGTTTAGGGTCTAGGGTTTAGCAAACTTAGGGTGAAGTTTGGGTGGCCCTTGGCATAATTTAGACTTGCAAGTTAGTGCCAATTGGAATGACGATTGTAGATTTACGAATTTTCTAACTAAATTTGAAGAAACATCAAGATAAACTTTATGAATTTTAACTATTCTTTAACATATTGTTTTCTAATCTAATTATAATTTAACATTGAAACTAAAGTTTAATATATATCATTTTTTCCATACAAAGCAAATAAAATTTAAAACATTTAAGCAATGCAAATGATTTTTTTTGAGCTCGAAATTACCTAGTTTTCAATATAAAAATGATTTGTTCGATTTCAATTTAGGGTTTTAACAATTTTTTTTGTTCCAATGCAATTTAGGGTTTCAATTTCTAATAAATTAGGGTTTTTAATGCAATCTTTTTGTTTCAATTCAAACTAGGGTTTTCAAATTCAATTTTTTTCGTTTGATTTGAATTCAGGGTTTCAAAAAGCTTGATTAGGGTTTGCAAATGCAATGTTTTTATTTCATTTCAACTTCTAGGGTTTTCAAATGCAATTTTTTATTTTTTTCAATAAGGGTTAAATTCATTTTTTTGGTTTAATCAAACAATTTAGGTTTCAAAAGTTAAATTTTGTTTGTAAAACACAATTCAAGGTTCATTTTTTCATTTTTATTAAAAAACCTTCACGTTTCATTGCATTTTTTTGTCTATTTTTAAAATTATTCATTTCTACTATAACAGTTAAAAAAATGCTCAAAACGTGAAATAAATTAAAAAAATGCTAAATTCACTTATTTTCTTCACAATTTCAATTAAAAATAGAAAAATGCAAAAAAATGGGATGTAGGCGGGTACCTATAGTTGATTGTGGGGGTCACTGTCACTAGTACTCAGGGTCCCATCCGCTGTGCAATGAACTCTATTTTTTAAAAAAAATAAATAGCAATATAAAATGGGATCCCGATTTCTACAAAATGGGATCCCGATTTGTAGAAATTAGGATCCCGTTTCGTAGTAATCAGGATCCAATTTCGTGGCAATTGGGATCCCGTGCCTTTTCCATAGGTTTGGGATCCTAAAGGAAACAGGATCTCGATTTTTAAAAAGCGGGATCTTGTTCTGTGTCAGGCTCGGGATCCCGAAGTTGAACAAGATCCCAATTTTTAAAAATCAGGATCCCGTTTATTAAAATTAGTATCCCATTTTGTCAAAGTCGATTTCAATTTTTTGGTTAAAGTAAAAACTTCCACGTTTCGTGGACTCAACTTTGTGCACTTACCCTTGTGAAGGTGTTGTAACACATTTCTACACATTTCTAGACTCTAGTTTTATTAGAATTCATCCAAATATCACATTTTTATCACTTATCAAGTCCTATTTCAAAGTGTTGTAAAGTCTTGTAATAATATTTCATGCTTTTCTAGGTTTGTCACCACTAATTACACCTTTCTTAAATTCTTTATTTGGCCCCTTTATGCACTTATAGGTCTTAATTAAGTGTGTTTTTGAATACAAACATGAAAAAAAACATTAAAAACAACTTAATTCCTGACACCCACTTGCAAGCCTTGAGTGGAACCCATTCACCATGGGTGGAAAATGAGTCCCTTTTAGCACAAAATTCAAAATAATTTCAAATTTCCTTTAGGTTTTTATTCATTAAGACCTTTTGTCGGCCTATGATGTTATATTTTTGGGTAATTAGGCCTTAGGTGTGTATAAATAAGTGTTTTTCTATTCATTTTAACCCCCATTCATCATGTTCACTAGTTCATCCATTCATTCAAGCACTTTGCATCATTGAATCAAGCAATTATGAAGCATCTTGGAGCAGCCATTGACATATCATTCAGACTTCAACAAAAAGGGTTTGGTGAGTTCATGACACTTGCATGTTATTTGTTCATCATTCCTTTATTATTTCATTTCTTTATTATAGGTTTGATTACCAAAGTTGGATTTGACCAAGGAAAATCCCTATACTCTAACCCTTAACCATTTTCCCCCTCTTTGCATGTGTGTTTGTGGGTCTTGTAGGTAGATTTGTCAAAGAAACAGGTGTTGAAAAGTGGTCAACAAGTCATCAAAGTGATTCAAGTCAACCAAACCCTAATTCAAGCTTGGAGACAACATTCAACCCCTTTTTTGCAGATTTGATTCCGTCAATCCGACAAGAAGACAAGTGTAGATTTGGATCCACAGAGTTGACTTCAGAATTTGTAGATTTTTGGAGGAGGATTGATTCACCATCAGTGGCAAATGAGTCCCACTACCAAGCTAGAAAAGTGATTTCATCATAATTCAGTTCCCGATAGTCAAAAAATAGTTTCAACACAGTTTACTAGAAGGACCGATTCACCATAAGTGGCGATTGAGTCCCACTGGGCATCAACAGTGATTTTTGTCAAATTCCAGAACCTTCTAGCATCAACATTCTATCTCCAGGTGCACTTTGTTCAGTCTCATTCCATTATTTTTTCATTTGTACATGTTTCTAATTCATGTTTACATACAACACTATGTTTTCAAACACTTCATATTTTTTAGTTTTGCATACATAATCAATAGTATTTTTTAGTTCTTTGCATTTAGTTTACTTCATTTAGGAATATTGCATCTATTTCATATCTCTCTTTGAGTGTAAACATTGCATTTTGGGCCCTAATCATATCTCCTTTTAGGTGAAAAACCCTAGAAGGGGCATATAGCATTAAAGTAACCAAAAACTTTGTTTTCAATATAAAATTGCTCATATAAAATCAGTGTAAAGATACATTAAATGTATATATTAATTTACATATCAAATTTATCATAATTGTTATAATTTAAGCCTGATTCTTTTAGAGGCTTAAGGGGGTTGGTATGAGGGGCTCGATCCCCTGGTCGAAACCCCTCCATGGAGGGCTCGACCCCCCCTTTCTTACACAACAACGTCCATAATATTAAAAGAACAATTCCCTGCAAATCGATTAAAAATGAATTTTAATAGAGTTTCACAAGTGATATTAAGATAGTTAAAAATGATGGCAAGAATATAATGAACTATGCCACATCCCCAGGAGACTACGCGAGGCACCCTTGAAGGCCACCCCAACATGCATGATCAATCCATTTGCAAAAACAAGGTAAATAGATAATATCTCTGTCAGCTAGTTAAAGTTGGACAGTAAGGTTGGGATCTAAAGTTGCCCATCTAGATTTTGTGAATCATTCTGAATTTGTGTAGACAAAAGAAAAATCGCACACACATGGCCGCCCTCATATGTAGGTTGTTGGAAAGAGAACCTCAGACGACACTGTAACATGGGGCCATTGTTAGTAACTTCAGTAAATAATACTCATGGTGAACAATCTATATTAAATTCAAACGAAGGCAAAAACCATACTCCCCTGTTAAATTGAAGATTCATACAACCTGAAACTTGAATCCAAACCATTGTCCATCAGATCTTTATAATCCCAAATGCAAAAAAAGGTAAAGAATGATAAGAGGTGAATGTTAAAAAGGAAATGGTGTAGTTAGTTTTGGTAGGAAAATTGGTTATTGTTTGAGTTACTATTCTCATTTAGTTCTAGTTGATTTATTTAGTTGAATTCTTTATTTTAATGTAGATTTTAATCTGAAATTTATTTTGGGAAGGGAGTTTATAAAATAGATTCTTAATTTGTGTGTTTCTTTGGATTATGTTTCGTTTTGTCTTATTCCACATGAATGGAATGGGGTTGTGAATGGTTTGACTAAATGGGCCTCTGATCATTTGAAAGATTGAAATATTGTGGAAATGGGTCAGTTACCTCCAGACTTGTTACTAAAGTTGGACCAACTATTGGAGATTGATAGGGTAGTGTAATGCCCTTGCTTTGTATTGCTCTTTTTTGGATTGAATAAATTTTTACCCCTCTTTTAGTTTTATTTTGGGATGGGAGTTTATAATTTCACAAAACAAAATTGCAAAAGGTAATTAAATAACAAACTTAAGAATGCACACATGAAGTCTTAGTACAAAATTGCATAAGTTGGGGATAAGTTGATGGACATCAGTCTAGCTTTAATTTCAATGGTTGTGTTTTTGACATAGCATCATATAGTTTTGGAACAATTTTCTTGATGCCAATGTAGTTATCTACTCTAGTGAAAATGAATTATGTTTCAACCTATCTAAGGTATAACTATGAGTCTAGTAATTTTTTTCCTCAGACACTATCAATTTTTCTTTACGTCACACATTGTTCAAATTATCCTTAGAAATCATTTTTGTTCGATGCTTAATGTAAAATACAAGTGTCCTCCATCGATTTACTCTTAGTTATTCTCTTTAGGTAGGTTATTACTATTTGAAGGTGTTAGGCTATCATTTCCTTCTTAACTCACATTAGGGACTATCATGTCATTAGTTATTGAAGTTCAAGAATGCCTTGGTAGTTAAATGTTGTGGTGAGCTAAGGGTATGAATTTGTTAAGTGCAAGTATTGGGTTGTTGCTTAGTTAGTATCTATAGTGAACTTGATAGTTACCCAAGTTGTCTATGCATGTTGTTTTTTTCTTGTACACGAGTCTTGAAAAATTAGTAATTAGCATGATCATTGTTGAGTGTAGGGATATGCATAAGTTGGTAACGATTATATGGAGTTTTCTATATTGGTTAATGTGCTTGAGTCTTCACATAAAAATCTATTGTTGCATAGTACTTTTATCATTTGTTATGAAGTGTTAAAATGAGGAGGAATGTGTACCTTGTCCACTAACGATATTATTGCTATCACAATAATATAATTGTCAGAAAATGATATAAACCATGTGAATAGTTTTAATAGTAGAATTTTGAGTAATGTCAATGCTAAGGCATGTTGGGTCAATAAATTAGTAGTTGAGTGACTTTGATTTCAAGAATGATATTATAAATGGAATAATTAATGGTAAATGGAAAAATTCATAATAGGTAAGGTTATTAACTATGATAGTTAATATACTTGAAAAATCCTTGATTAATGATGTTAATCTTATTGAGCATAAATTTAGATTCATTGATGTTAGAAATATATATATAATTAGCAATAATGATAAAAGTGAAGTTGATAATACTATCTTTGGTAATACGAATAGGGATAATATTAAGTATATATATTATGAGTAGAATGGGTACTTAGTGAAGGTGGTAGATTAATATCAAGTATCAAAGATATTATTATTATAATCATATAAGTGCCAATATTAATAATGTTAATAAATATAATTACTAAAAGGAATGGTAACATATAAAGGTAATCATAATACTAATATGAATATTATTGAAGTCAATGTTATTGTGGGTATTTAATATTAACCTTATCATTGGTATATTAACATGTTCATGTGTGGTTAGTAAGTGTTAGTGCTGATTTAATCTTTTTTCAAAGAAATTGGTGTTTGTGTATTGTCGGGTTGTGCAAAAAAAAGCTTGGGGCATGATAGAACACAAATACAGTTTGCTTCTTAACACCTAGAGTTTTGCAACATGGAATTTTACAAAATAGTGTGAATGTATTGAAAACCTTTTGTTGTTTAGACCGTTAATTTTAATTTGGTGAGTTGCTGATGTCAAAAACATTTTGAATAATTTTGGACCTCCTGTCCATCAGAGTTTTTAATTTTGCAGTCCAACTTTGGAGGCTTGTGATTCAATCATTTGACCTCCCTTTTGTGAGATTTTTTTTTATTTGTGGTAGAATTTTGCACTCTTCCTAGTGGTGCAATTATTTTTTTATTTTGGTGTTTGTTTTTTCCAAAAATTGTAGATTCTCACAAGTGTTGTTGAGCCATTCTCATTTTGGGAACTTTCGAGGCTCCTTTTTTATTCCTACGGTAACATTTTTGGGGGATTTTTTTGAAAGTGCATAATTTTTTTGTGTACTTTCTAGTGGTGTGATTAGATTGATCCCATTTTATGTATAAATTTTACTTTGAGCTTGTGGCCAAATTTGGCATCTATATGCACTTGATCATGTCCACTTCATTGTTTTTGGCAAGTGGCACATGTAATCACACTAAGTATAAAGTGTCAAAATCATATATTTATTGGGGGTGTTTTGATTGAGTGATTTGGGGGGCCTTATCTTGTAGTGGTTGGTTTCTTTCTTTTTCTTGGTTTGTGTTCTTGCAATGGGGAAATCTCAAATTGAACTCCTAACTCCATATGATTATGCTTCATAGAGAAAATCAATATGGAATTATCTCATGATAAAAGGTTTAATAGGCTATCTAAAGGAAACAATTCCTCACACTACTGTTGCTAAAAAATTGGTAAAATGAGAGCTCGATCATAAGAATATTTTTGGATTTGCATATGTTCCTTAGTCTCATTTGATTTAAAATTTCATGTTGAATCATGCAAAACACCTAAAGAGGCTTGGGAGACTTTTGAGAAATTGTATGGTAAAACTAGTGAAATTAGGGGGTATCATATTGATAATGATTTGATGATTCTTAACCCTAAAATTTTTGACCACATCCAAGAATACATCTCCAAGGTTAAATAGCTAAGAAAAAAACTAAAAGATTGTAACATTGATAAGGAGGTTTTATAATTGATTTTGAATGTG
Organism: Sequoia sempervirens; assembly: GCA_007258455.2. Classification (NCBI taxonomy): domain Eukaryota; kingdom Viridiplantae; phylum Streptophyta; class Pinopsida; order Cupressales; family Cupressaceae; genus Sequoia; species Sequoia sempervirens. Next base: position 347,610,126 of record VDFB02193867.1, read on the forward strand.
TTATCCAAGCTTGGTCTTGGGGTATTCAATGTTTGTTTCTAGCTTTCATACCCATCAACTTTCTATGGGAGAATCATACGTTGATCCTATGTTTGATGAATTTTAAAATATACTAAACCAAGAGGAAGCTAAGTTAACTAATATGGATCTAATCAAGTTTTCCAAGTCACAAGCATTGTTGGCTAGTGATGAACATGGCAAACCTACATGTGCATATTGCAAGAAAACGGGGCATGATGAACACCAATATTATTCAAAACAAATTGATGAGTTGAAGCATCTTCTTAGGAAGGCTCAAATAAATTCTTCTTCTTCATCATCAAAGTTTCCATCTTCTTTCTCATCATCAAAGTTCAATATATGTAAGGGAAAATCACTTGTTGTAGTTTCATATTTTGAGTTAGAGAGGTGGATACTTGATTCAGGAGCCTCACATCACATGGCTTCATCAGAGAGTATGTTCTTTTCATTTGAGACTTGTTCATCACCATACATCCTCATGGAGAACAACACATATATGTGTGTTTGTGGGAAGGTATCCATTGGCATGAATGATGAAGCATTTAATGATATTCTTTGTGTGCCTTCATTTCCAACCAATATCCTTTCTATCTATCAGATCACACATGGCAGAGAAAGAAAAAGTGTTGAGTTCACACAAGATTTTTTCATAATCAAGGATTTTCATAGCAAAGATATAGTTGCAGTTCGGGAGGTTGATCACCAATCTTGAGTCTACACCTCACATTTTTCTCCTATTGATTCAACAGATGCTCACATTGAGGCATCGTGTGTGGACAATTTTGAGGAGATTTTATATGGTCATTTGAATCTTAGTATTGTTTCATCTACTGAGGATCTAGTGACATGTGTTGATATTCCATCTCCTTCATCTAATGTTCTTCTAATGATGCCCATGCTACCATAGTTTTGATTCCTTTTGATTCAGTGCAACAAAATATTTAGCATCTTCTAGAGATGGCTACTTAGGATGAATACTCAACATACATTTCTAATTTATTTTGTGAGTGTCAAATTTTAGATTTTTGAAGGGAAAACTCTAACCCTGTTGTTCATTCTCTACATGATCATTCTTTGCAATTTGATGTGAGTGCACGGATTATTTTGAACAAAATTTGGAGGATGCTTCTTTGAATTCAGAGGAGGTATCCTTGTCATTGGATTGTGTTTTACAATTGTTTTTAGGAGACTCTAGATTTCTTCTTTGATCGTGTGGCTTAGAATGCTTGTTTGAAGTGTGACACTTTTTGGCATCGACATGGAGACACTTGAAAATTATTCATAGGCATCACACAACATTCATCTTCCCACATCTTCCTGTTGGAGTGAAAAGAGACATTGAGAGGGGGGGTTGAATCAGTGTGAAACCAGAATCATACTCTTTGCTCAAAATAAAACATATTTCAAATTTGATCCCAATATTAAGATTAAATCATTCATGTATTGAATGTAATCTTTTGCATGCACAATTGAGAAAATAAACAAACTGAACAACTGCACAAAATAGAAGAGCAATCACACAGAGACAAAGATACACAAGAATTTTTGCCGAGTGGAAAACCCTGAATCAGGGAAGAAAACCACTCCATAAGTGCCTTGTAGGCTTAATCAAAATCCACTGTTCACAATGCTTTATAGGCTAGTTTTAGAGAACCCACTCAAGGAGCACCAACCCCTCATTTTTGAGACATCTATCTCAGGGAGTACAAACCCTTCAAATTATGTTTTTTTCAAACAATAATGATAATTCAGAGGATTACTTTGTTTTCAGTAAAGCACAAACATGTCTGCTCTCACGTCTACATAATACCTTAAGGATTCACAAATTGAATCCCTAAAATACTACATAGAGAAGATTTTTTTTCTTTTCTTTTTTATTACAATATCTCTACCTTTTGAATACATATGCTTATGCAGAGTTTACAATTTCTTTCATACAACCAAGATACTCTCAAAATTACAAATAGAAGTGCCAGAACAGAAAAGAGTTTTTCTATATGTCTTTATACATCATTTTTAGGTAACAAGACTTCAAGAATCTTCATGGTCAAGGAGAGCTGCAACGTAACTTCCTCTTAATTGATTTAGTGTCAGAAAATCAAGAGTAAAGAATGCCAGAAAATGATTGACTGAAGAGAAACGCCTGAATAATAAGGCAGTCAAGATTATGACTGAAACAATAAAGCTTTGAAAAGTGTAGATCAGGAACCTTAATCATTTTTGCATCTGTTTTGGAAAAACCCTGAATACTGCAAATAATATCATTTTGAAACAAAAATATGGATAACCCACAAGCTTATTTGTTTATTTCAGGAAACCCCTATTATTAATCTTCAAAAATCTGAATACCCATAATCTGAAAATACATTTAAGTACCATAAAATGTTTTGAGGAATGTAATCATTCTTTCAACATGATTCCCTTATATCCAAACAAATAAACTTCATTTTTCAGAAAACCCTTGACCAGAAAATAATAAATTCTACAAAGAACTGCTGAAACTTCGAAGACCATGATAACCCATGAATAGAAAATGCTAAATCTACAATATAACTGATGGAATCTCAATACCCACGTATTGAAATAAACAAACCCTTATTCCAGAAATCTTTGAAATCATTTAAGAGTAATAAGAGAAACGTCTATGAGATAATAACCAAGCTGTCCAAGAATCATTCGAATAAGGCAGCTTACTGTAGCAATACATTCCTAAAATACCCACTCAAAACCATTTCATGCAAAAATATCTTCAACCACGTGATGAAGAAAATGAGCCATCAATCATAATAAAGAGTGTTACCTAAGTGAGCCGAAAGAAAGAACATAGAACCAAATACTAGTCGAAGCTTTCCACGTTTTATTTCAAAATATGCCATGATTCTAGCCAAAAACACATGAAAAGATTCCTCTTAATGTATCTGGTAAACATGTTGCAACTATCAACAATAGAATATCTTCATGGCGGTGCCAGAACTAGGGTTCCATAATCATTTCAAAGTTAGAAGAGTCAAAAACGAATTCTGCCCTAATCACTGTTTCTTTCTTTCATTCGAAATACTTTGAAGGAATTAAGAGTAACATGAAGTCCGTCCAAGTCAAGCACAATAATTAAAAATTAGAACCATAGAGAGTTGGTCGCTGTCCAAGTAGACCGACCACATAATAAATATTTCCAAAACAAATATCCATATGATAGTTTCCAAGAGGTTGACCACATCAAATGAAGACTTCAAGTGATATAAAACATATGTAAGGCCGACTATAACATAGAAATAAATCAAACCTCGTTGAATCCTTCTTTCCATATAAAATTTTATAATGGAATTACTCATGAAAGAGACTATAAGCTTAAATAAAAATCTCTTACCAAAGGTATGAATATCAACCAAATATGCCCAAGATATTAGTCAAAAGGATTGCCATGAACAAATCCATAAGTAAACGTATCAGTGTAACAAACACATAGTCTGGCCTGAAGCAAGATTAAGTGAAAGAAATTCTGATCCAGTGATATCTGAGAAAAAAATGGTGAAACATATACCTGACCGTGTAACTTACCAATTTCAAAAGACCAAGATCATTAAGTAGAAGCTGAAAGGAGCCTTGAGACATAAAACCAATACCTCAAACCATTTATCAAAAACCAGTAAGGTAACCTGTCACTGCATGACACTCAAGCTGAGCAGTACCATAGCAAATTATAATTCAAACCGAAACTGAAAGCAAATACCAAGTATGTAAACTATTCACTGAAATCCATGTATTGAAAGTGATTTGTCCACTACAAATTAGAAACCAATCTGAACATAACCTATCAAAGTATCAACTGAGAGAATCAACTGAATCTATAGAGAAGTTTGTCATCAAGGACAATCACAATTGAGAATCAACAAACTCCCCCTTTGTCCTTGATGGAAAAACACAAAAGACTCTCCCCCTTTTTGCCACAATGACAAAGAAATGAAGAGAGGACTGTGCAATGCCATGAAACACAACTGAGAAGCCAACCACAAATAAAAAAGAGTACCAGCTGCAAATAAAGAGTAGCAGTGCAACAACCTAGAATAGAGGAGAGCTGTAAGTAAATATGTCAAAGAACTTGCTCCCCCTATCACAAAGCATGGTAAATTAGTGAAGTAACGATTGAGAGATAACTCCCAATTGAAGCCTCAGTCTCTCAAACAATTCTTTAGTTAAGGGCTTAGTAAAAATATCAGCCACCTGATCTTGCGATCCAACAAACTGTAAGTAGACTTTATTAGCCAAAACCTTTTCACGAAGAAAGTGAAACTTGATAGCAATATGTTTAGTGCGAGAGTGCATGACAGGATTTTTTGAGATATTAATCACACTAGTGTTATCACAAAGAATGGTAACAGGTTTAGAAACAACAATACCCATATCATAAAGAGTCTGACTCATCCACAATACTTGTGTACAACATGAAGTGGCAACAATGTATTCAGCTTCAGTAGTGGAAAGAGAAACTGATTCTTGTTTCTTGCTGTGCCATGACACTAAACGATCACCAAGAAAGAAAGCATCACCACTGGTGCTTTTCCTATCATCCAGACAACTAGCCCAGTCAGCATCAGTATATGTAATTAAAGAGAAATCACTGCTCCTAGGATACCAAAGACCATAGTCAAGAGTGCCCTAAATGTATTTAAAAATCCTTTTAACAACAGTAACATGAGATTCTTTAGGTGATGCCTAAAAATGTGCAACTGTGCAAACTGCATGCATAAGGTCAGGTCTAGAGGCAGTTAAATATAAAAGACTGCCAATCATTGATCTATATTCTATTTGATTTGAATTAAGAGAATCATCTGTTTTAGTAAGTTTGCATCCTGTAGCCATTGGAGTGCTAACTGGATGACATTCATCCATTTTAAATTTCTTAAGCATCTCTCGAGCATATTTAGTTTGAGAAAGAAATATTCCATTCTCACATTGAGAGATTTGAAGACCCATAAAGAAGTTTAATTCACCTAACAAATACATTTCAAATTCGGATTCCATGAGCTGTGAGAACTTCTTACTTAAAATAACATTATTGCAGCCAAAAATAGTGTCATCAACATAAATTTCAACAACCAAAATATCAGAACCTTCAGTTTTAACATATAGATTACTGTCAACACCTCCTCTAACAAAGCCATTAGAAGTTAAATGACTATCCAGCCTGGAGTACCAAGCTCTAGGAGCTTGTTTTAAGCCATAGAGAGCCTTTTTCAACCTGTAAACATGATTAGGCTTATCTCTGCATATAAATCCTTTAGGCTGTTCAACATATACCTCTTCATCTAAAAAGCCATTTAGAAAAGTAGTTTTGACGTCCATTTGATAAACAGTAAAGTTTTTGTAAACAGAATAAGCTAAGAATATTCTTATGGACTCTAATCTAGCAATAGGTGCAAAGGTTTCACCAAAGTCAATACCTTCTTGCTGAGCATAGCCTTTGCAAACAAATCTTGCTTTATTGCGAATAACATTGCCATTTTCATCAAGTTTATTTCTGTAAATCCATTTACCTCGAATGACATTCTTGTCATCTGGTTTTGGGACTAACTCCCAAGTCTGATTTTTCTCAATTTGATCAATTTCTTCCTGCATAGCATTGACCCAACATAAATCTGTGAGAACTTCATTAAAAATTTTCGGTTCAAGCTGAGTAACTAAACAGAAAACAATTTGTGCCTTTTCATCAGATTCTGCAACCCTTCTGGTTTGAACTCCTGCATTCTTATCCCCAATAATCTAATCTTTAGGGTGATATTTATCTATAGTCTTCAAAGGAGCTTTTGATGCAAACTTCTCAGGACTTGCATCATCATTTTTCGGGCTTGCTGATTTAGCAATAGGCTTTGCTGTTTCAACTTCTTCTGGATTAGATTCAGTTTCAAGAAGATCTTCCTCATTATCTTGCAATGTATCAACATCTAAATGCAAAATTTCATCAAATTTAACATCCACAACTTCAACAATCTTGTTAAGCCTTATGTTAAGACATTTATAAGCTTTGTTGTGAGTTGAATATCCCAAAAAGATACGTTCATCAGACTTTGATTGAAAGCTGCCAAGATTATCATCATCCTTTTTAATAAAACATTTACTTCCAAAAATTTTAAAGTATTTATTAGAAGTAGTTCTTCCATACCATAACTCATACGGAGTGTGTTTATACTTCACCCTAAGCTGCACTCTATTCAAAATGTAAATAGTTGTATGAACAACTTTTTTCCAGTAAATGTCAGACAATTTAGCTTCATCAACCATGGTTCTAGCCATTTCTTTTACAGTTCTATTCTTACGTTCAACAACCCCATTTTTTTGAGGTGTTTTAGTTGCAGCATACTATCTTTTAATGCCGTGCTGTTCACAATAATCTATAAATTCTTGAGAGGTGAACTCACCTCCTTTTTCAGATCGCAAACATTTAAGTTTCAAATCTGATTCTTTCTCAACCAATTTATGAAAGATTTTAAACCTTTCGAAGGCTTCTGATTTGTGCTTAAGAAAAGTGACCCAAACCATTCCTGTATAATCATCCACAAATAGCATAAAGTACCTTTCACCATTAATAAACCTAGTTCTAGTTGGACCACATAAATCAGTATGCACAAGCTGTAAAGGTTTTGAAGAGGAATGTTCTTCTGTTTTAAAACTGATTTTAGTTTGTTTACCACTTAAGCACTCTTTGCACACAAAGTTTTTTGGCTTACTAAGAACTGGTAAACCTCTAACATTCTGATTTTTACTTATTCTAACCAGGTTTTCAATTTTTATGTGTCCTAGCCTTTTATGCCATAACCAGCTCTCTTCAATTTGGCCCATTAAACACATACCTTGATTATTGTCATTGCTTGATGTGTCAAGAAGATTGTACACATTTCCTTTTGTCCTCCTTCCAGCTGCAATAGCCTTTCCAATCTTGTTCTTAATCTCACATCCTTGTGAAGTGAAAAGAACATGATAACCACTATCACAGATTTGACTAAAGCTTAGTAGATTGTGCTTGAGACCTTCCACATAGTACACATTGTATATAGGAGTGTCCTCATTCAAAAGAAGTGAACCCTTACCTTTGATTTGAATACCAGAGTTATCACCAAACTTAACATACCTACCAACATAATCTTCAAGATTTATAAATTTACCCTTGTCGCCAGTCATATGGTTAGAACATCCACTGTCCAGGACCCATAAGTCCTTTTTCTTGGAATGAAAAGCAGTTTGAATAAACATAGATTGCTCAATATTATTGACAGACTTAGGTTTCCAAACCTTTTTAAATTTCTGTTGTTTAGATTGCAGATTTGTTCTTTACTGTTTGACAGAATGTCCCAAAGCATTACATTTAAAGCATCTGATCTGACTAACAAAACCATAATGTTGTCTAAGACCAAACTTGGGTGTTCTAGAATTCATAAATCTGCAAGTGCTCACCTTATGGCCGAATCTGTTGTAGAAAAAAAAATAACCATATAAGAAAGAATTAATGTTGTAAGAGGGTCTATTACCTCTTAAAATCTGACCATGATCTTTGCCAGAATGTGGGTGATTTGGGTGTTTGACTTTAGAAGAGGGGTTTTGTTTTACATTGTCACTTGAACACTCACCCTTTTCAAAACTGATACCAGTTTTATCATTATGCATTTTCTACTTAGCATCTCATTCAGTTTTAGAGTGCTTTCGTATTTTTCAATTTCCTTCCTAAGCCGAACAATTTCTTGTTCCAGTTTTTGAATTTCCTGATCCTTGCAGCTTACAGTCTCTCGAAGACAGTCTTCAACTCTTTTGGCTTCTTCAAGCTGAGTTTTCAGAGAGACCACAACTTGATCTGGTTTATGTTCTTGTGTAAGAACTTGTTTTTTGAGTTTTCTGACCTCTTGTAAAGCACATTTCAGTTCACTTTCAAGGTCTACAACACCTTCTTCAATATCAATGGCATTAGAGTCATTTTGCTGAGTAATTTCAGCCATGAACAAAGTTTCATCTTCTTCAGCTGATGAATCTTCAGATTCAATGTTAGATTCATCCTTACTAAATAGACTTTTCTTCTTTTTGAAATTGAAGATTCGTTTAGGTTTGAAAGCCTTCTTCTTGGGTTGTTTTTTAGTTGTCTCGTTGTCATAGATTTGATCATCATAGGGACACTTTGCAACAAAGTGACCTATTTTTCCACAGTTGAAACATTTAAAGGGAATTTTTCCCTTGTATCTTCTTGAACCCTTTTTGAGTTTTCTAACAAAATTGGATTCTTTAGAATTAGACAACTTTGATTCACCGACTTCGACTTTTTCTTTCTTTTCAGTGTTAAAGGCAATTTCTTTTCCAGTCGAGGTGTTTTTGCTAGTTCTCATTTCATAGGTAGTAAGTATTCCTTGAAGGATGTCTAAGGTAAGTTGATCAAAGTGTTTCTTTTCTTCTAGGGCTGAAACCTTAGATTCAAATTTTGATGGTAAGGTCCTAATGACCTTTGTGACCACATCAAATTCATTAACCGTTTGACCTAAACTTTTCATAGCACAACTTCATCAACTCTTAGGAAATATTTAGCAACTTTTTCATCATCCTTCATTTTCATCTCCTCAAACTAATGTTTGAGTGTAATTATTTTTGATAGTTTGACTTTCTCATTCCCTTGATATATAGTTTCAATTTTTTCCCAGATTTCATGAGCAGATTTACAATGCATGACCTTAATGAACACATCTTTGGTTAACCCACACAAGATGGCATGCTTAGCTTTGGCATTTGTTTCATACCTCTTTTTTTTAGCAGGATCAGTGGGAATAGAGGCTGGTACATTATACCCATTTAAAACTATGCTCCAAACATCAACATCAAAAGAAATAAGAAAAGCTTCTATTCTGATTTTCTAGAACACATAATCTATTCCATCAAATAACGAAGCTCTGGTTACAGAGGCACCGTCTTGAGAATGTGCCATTTAAAAGACTCCAAGACCAGAATCAATCCAAGGTGAATAACACCAATCAGAGGACCCTACGCTCTGATACCAATTGTTGGAGTGAAAAGAGACACTGAGAGGGGGGGGGTGAATCAGTGTGAAACCAGAATCATACTATTTTCTCAAAATAAAACATATTTCAACTTTGATCCCAATATTAAGATTAAATCATTCATGTATTGAATGTAATCTTTTACATGCACAATTGAGAAAATAAACAAATTGAACAGCTGCACATAATAGAAGAGCAATCACACAAAGACAAAGATACACAATAATTTTTTCCGAGTGGAAAACCTTGAATCAAGGAAGAAAAACCACTCCATAAGTGCCTTGTAGGCTTAATCAAAATCCATTGTTCACAATGCTTTATAGGCTAGTTTTAGAGCACCCACTCAAGGAGCACCAACCCCTCTTTTTTGAGACATCTATCTTAGGGAGTACAAACCCTTCAACTTATGTTTTTTTCAAACAATAATGATAATTCAGAGGATTACTCTGTTTTCAATAAAGCACAAATATGTCTGCTCTCTCATCTACAAAATACCTTAAGGATTCACAAATTGAATCCCTAAAATATTACATAGAGAAGAGTTTTTTTCTTTTTCTTTTTGATTACAATATCTCTGCCTTTTGAATACATATGCTTATGTAGAGTTTACAATTTCTTTCATACAGCCAAGATACTCTCAGAATTACAAATAGAAGTGCCAGAACAAAAAAGAGTTTTTCTATATATCTTTATACATCATTTTTAGGTAACAAGACTTCAAGAATCTTCATGGTCAAGGAGAGCTGCAACGTAACTTCCTCTTAATTGATTTAGTGTCAAAAAATCAAGAGTAAAGAATGCCAGAAAATGATTGACTGAAGAGAAACGCCTGAATAATAAGGCAGTCAAGATTATGATTGAAACAATAAAGCTTTAACAAGTGTAGATCAGGAACCTTTATTATTTTTGCATCTATTTTTGCAAAACCCTGAATACTAAAAATAATATCATTTTGAAACAAAAATATGGATAACCCACAAGCTTATTTGTTTATTTCAGAAAACCCCTGTTATTAATCTTCAAAAATCTGAATACCCATAATTTGAAAATATATTTAAGTGCCATAAAACGTTTTGATGAATGTAATAATTCTTTCAACATGATTCCCTTATATCCAAACAAATAAACTTCATTTTCAGAAAACCCTTGACCAGAAAATAATAAATTCTGCAAAGTAACTACTGAAACTTCGAAGACCATGATAACCCATGAACAGAAAATGCTAAATCTATAATATAACTAATGGAATCTCAATACCCACGTATTGAAATAAACAAACCCTTATTCTAGAAATCTTTGAAATCATTTAAGAGTAATAAGATAAACGTCTATGAGATAATAACCAAGCTGTCCAAGAATCATTCAAATAAGGAAGCTTACTGTAGCAATACATTCCTAAAATACCCACTCAAAACCATTTCATGCAAAAATATCTTCAACCACGTGATGAAGAAAATGAGCCAACAATCATAATAAAGATTGTTACCTGAGCGAGCTGAAAGAAAGAACAAAGAACCAAATACCAGGCGAAGCTGTCCATGTTTTATTTCAAAATATGCCATGATTCCAGCCAGAAACACATGAAATGATTCCTCTTAATGCATCTAGTAAACACGTTGCAACCATCAACAATAGAATATCTTCATGGAAGCACCATAACTAGGGTTCCATAATCATTTCAAAGTTAGAAGAGTCAAAAATGAATTCTGTCCTAATCATCGTTTCTTTCTTTCATTCGAAATACTTTGAAGGAATTAAGAGTAACATGAAGTCCATCCAAGTCAAGCACAATAATTAAAAATTAGAACCATAGAGAGTTGGTTGCTGTCTAAGTAGACCGACCACATAATAAATATTTCCAAAACAAATATCCATATGATAGTTGCCAAGAGGTCGACCACATCAAATGAAGACTTCGAGTGATATAAAACATATGTAAGGCTGACTATAACATAGAAATAAATCAAACCTCGTTGAATCCTTCTTTCCATATAAAATTTTATAATGGAATTACTCATGCAAGAGACTATAAGCTTAAATAAAATCTCTTACCAAAGGTATGAATATCAACCAAATATGCCCAAGATATTAGTCAAAAGGATTGCCATGAACAAAGCCATAAGTAAACGTATCAGTGTAACAAACACATAGTCTAGCCTGAAGCAAGATTTAGTGAAAGAAATTCTGATCTAGGGATATCTGAGAAAAAAATGGTGAAACATATACCTGACCGTGTAGTACCAATTTTAGAAGACCAAGATCATTAAGCAGAAGTTGAAAGGAGCCTTGAGACATAAAACCAATACCTCAAACCAGATATCAAAAACCAGTAAGGTAACGTGTCACTGCATGACACTCAAGCTAATCAGTAGCATAGCAAATTATAATTCAAACCGAAACTGAAAGCAAATACCAAGTATGTAAACTGTTCACTGAAATCCATGTATTGAAAGTGATCTGTCCACTGCAAATTAGAAACCAATTTGAACATAACCTGTCAAAGTATCAACTGAGAGAATCAACTAAATCTATAGAGAAGTTTGTCATCAAGGACAATCACAATTGAGAATCAAAACTTCCTTTCAGGAATGGAAAGACATCTTGCATACCATCTTGGTTTTGTTTCTTCCTAAAGGGAGGAACATTGTTCAACACTTTTGTATCATCTTTTGTATTCAATCTCAAGCTTCTACCATCATGGTAGGAGACTCAACATGGAGGGGGTGTTGCATGGTCTCTCTTCTTCTCTCTTATGTGGGTGTAATGACATAAATTCTACTCCCTTCTTAGAGATAGTGTAATTTCTCATTTAAATTAGACCTATTTTAGTACCCTTGCATTAATTACCCTTTAATTCATCATTAATAGGCCCCTAAGACCCTTCATTATAGATATCGAGGCTTATTTGAACCAAAATCTTGACAAAATCACCAAAAGAACTTAAAATTCTAACAACTCACCCCAAAAATATAGGGTGGGACTTATATGCCACCTTGGGCATATGAGTCTCCCTAGGTGGGAACCATACACCAGAAGTGGCAAATGAATCCCATTTGGGGCTTTTTTAGGGTTTGAGTGGGAAATTCAACTTTTTAATTTAAATTTTTGGTTGATGTTGGCATTTGAGACATAAATAATGGTAAATTAGGTGTAAATTCCTATATAAGCATGCTTCTAAGCCATTATTTCATCTAAGCAAGCATTTTAAAAGAAATTTCAAGATCCAAGTATTCAAGAATCTTCAAGTATTCTTTCACAAGAGCATTCAAGTTTTAAGAGAACGAAAATTTGAAGTCTTGGAGCAGCATTATAATGCTTTTGAAGGTCTTCAAGCTCACTTTCATTTAAGATCTAGCATTGTCAAGGGTTGATTATGGTTGCCTATGGTGAATCAGGATGGTTTTTAGGTTGGAGATGAGACACAACTAGCTATAAGGCCAAGCCTAATGACTTATTTCTTAAGTGATTCCATCCTTTGTTATCACTCTAATTTTAGCCTAAGGAAGGGACATGCATTATTAGGGCTCATTTGAGCGATTAGAGATCAGTCAAAGTGAGTCATCCATCTTCATGTTTCATTTCATGTATCTCATTCTAGCACATTAGAATAGTTTTGCATTGCATTTCAGATTTCCTAATATTAGACACACATAAGGTTAGGGTTTACATTTCTATTTACATTGGTGATCCATTGTTTCTATCAAGGTTTAATTACCAAAATAGGGGTTTGATCGAGGCAAAATCCCCATAAAAAGATCAAGTATATATTTTGTTTTGCAGGTATTTTTATAGGTTCAGATCTAGAAATCAATTTGGAAGGGAAAAGAAAAGATTGGGGCACATATTTGAACTTTGAATTCTCAAAAAAGTGGAATGTGACTGATACACCAGAAGTGGTGTACGATTCCCACTACAGGTGAAATTTCTAGATTTTTAGAGATCCATAATCTACACTATCGGTTCTTGTTAGACATTAATGGTTTACACTTTTTGGGACATTCTGAATTTTGTTGAAATCACATGTTTTTAGAAAATGTAATGATTTAAGCCTTGAAAAGTTCCATTTAAAGGATTCCAATTGAAAAGGGTTTGATCAAACCACGTTAGTTCAAACCCCCTTGGATATAACCCCACTAGTTTTAAACCATACCTATAATAGTGTCTCCTTTACACCTATCAAAATGCTGATAAAAAACTAGTTTTGATTTACCTTTTGGGGGATTAAATGAATTCATTTAATTTGTTTTTGGTAAGTATATAGTCCTTATTATAAGCTTCCCAAAAATTATAATTTTAAATATATTTATTTTTTATTTCTTGTGAATGCAGGTTTTTCACAGAAAATCAAGCTCTTTGTTCCACACTTGTGGAAAAATAGCAGATTATAATTTTTTTTTGAAAAATATCAATGCACTAGATATTGAAGTCACCGATCCAACAAAAAAGAAATGAATTTTGATACATATAAAAAAATTTATGTTTTAGCTAGTAAATCATGTCTTAATTGTAACTAGTTTGACTTTGAAACTTAATTAAGAAAAAAATATTCAATGAAATGCTATGAAACCAACACCATGCACTAGATATTGTAGTTAAAAATCTAAATTCAAAAAAAATAGAATTTTATCCTTCATAGAAAAAAAATTATGTTAGCCAATAACATCACTCTTTGAAAATGGTGTTTACTGTTAAAAACTAGTTTTTGAAGGAAATGGAAAAAGAAGGGAAATATGATTCCAATTTTTTTTAAAAAAATATATTTAGAATCTACAGACAAAATTTAACAAATCACTAGTTTGCATCATCTTCAAATTCCTCACGGTTTAGTCACTATAGGTGCCCAAAAGTGAAAATTTAGTTAAAAAAATTCAATTCAATGTCCAGTTTGGCCAAAAATCGTAAACCAGTATTGTGGGATCACAAAACCTGTTCTAGACCAAAAAACCTAGTTTGGGACTGATATGCCCAGAGTGGTGTATGAATCCTAGTATGCCCTAATTTTAGGATTTTCAACGTTTCAGAGCTTATTCCAGTCTTCTTCAAGTTTCCAGGTGCACACCTCTAATCTTGCAGCTTTCTATTTTGATTTACATGCATTTTTAGGTCATTTAATGAAATCTTGCATCATATTAGGGTTAACCATTTTGATTGGAATTTCATTAGTTTTTCCAAGTCCTAGATTGGTGGTGAACCCCTCATTAGTTTGTAATAAGATCCTAAGCCAGCCCTATTGCAAGATCTCTTTTCCTTTGCATATCTTAGATTGAGATCTATAGGTTTTCCCTTTAATGAAATGATTGGGAGATGTGTTTTCTCTATGTCCTAAACCATAAGTAGAAAATCCATTTTTTTGACGTTTCATTTTGGTGAACTTGCATTTAGAACATCATAATTTTGTGTTGGAGTGCATCATCATCCTAGATCTTGCTTGCATTAAAATTGCACTAGGGTTTGCATTAATTAATTGGCATTCTAGGGTTTCTAAATATTGCATTAGTGAAAGTGCATATAGGTTGCATTTTTTTCATCTCAAATTATTGAAAATCATATAACATCTGCATTTACATTTAGTTTACCAATCCTACAACATAAAAAGCATAAAAATCTTAAAAAGTTCAAAAATTTGTGAAAAAAAACCCTCATTGGACTCATACGCCCCTCTGGGTGATTTAGTCCTAGTGCAGATTTTGCATTGCATTTTACATAATTAAATTCCCTATTTCTAAGCTTCTACTTGCTATTGATAACTTTTTGTTTCAGTTTGCATAGTTTCTGTTACATTCGACTCATTATAATTAGCATAGTTTACATTAATTGTAATTGTGGATAGAATTAGATTCATGTACTTTACATTTTTAGCATTAGTTCATAGTTCAATTAGATTGGATTACATTTGGAATTCGTTAGAAAATAAAACCAAAAACACCTACAAACATATGAACCACTTGGAGAAAGTATAGTTAGTTGACCATGTCAAATCTCTTTTTCCAAGTTAACCTAACCCTCAAGCCTTTTAGTAGTGATGACTTTGATATGTTAGATGAAGCATTTGAGGAATTCATCTCACAAGTTTCATCCACTAAGGCTTGTTATGACAAACCAAAATTAAGAGAAGTTAATGTGATTCAACCTCAACTTTTCCTTTACCTACCTTCACACAATCCTCGAACCACCTAAGAACAATGTTTTACAATAATCAATCTATAATACCATCGCTCATACATATAACACTAGAAAAAATACACAACCAAGACAAACAACCTCAACATATTTAGCTTTACCTAACTTTGTCTTGCCTAATGCCCCTCATTTTCCTTCGAATAATGGAAAGGAGTATGATCTTGTTGAACAGCTTAAGAATACTCCTGTGAAATTATCCCTATGGGACTTGACTCAAAACTCATCTAATTATCACACCATACTTCAAATAGCCTTACAATAAGTTTTGATCTCCCCTAATACAAATGCAAGTGAGGTGGGAACTATAATTGAAGGAATGCATATGGTTAACGTAGACATTAATTTTCACAAACATGAGTTACCCCCCTTGGAGATGAGAAATAAATATGATTCCTTCATGATAATAGCTAGATTCAATAGAAGGGGAATAAAAAGAACCCTTTTTTATAATGGCTTCACTCTTAATGTGTGTAGTGTAGATCTTCTGATAGACTTGGCGTGGATAAATAAAAAATTAAACCTGATTCCTTATCGATTCAAGGATTTGATAATGTAGGAAAGCAACCGCTTGTTGTGATTACTTTACCTATTATAGTTGGAAAGGCTACCTTACAAAGTCCTATTCATGTTATACCTCATGATATTTCATATAATCTTATTTTAGGAAGACCTTGGATTCATGAGATGCATGCAGTGCTTTTGACTCTTCATCGTATTATGAAGTATGTTTATAACAATAAAGTATACCAAGTTGAAATAGACCCTGAGCCTGAAAGTTGC
Source organism: Sequoia sempervirens (assembly GCA_007258455.2). Lineage (NCBI taxonomy): Eukaryota > Viridiplantae > Streptophyta > Pinopsida > Cupressales > Cupressaceae > Sequoia > Sequoia sempervirens. The sequence goes on from VDFB02193867.1 coordinate 347,626,136, forward strand.
TTACAAGTTGAAAAAGGAACGACAAGTCCTCTAAACACATTAATTCCAACATAGAACATAGAACCTATGAAAGAAGAAAAACAAGAGATGGAAACAGTGTCAAAATTATTGGACAATGATTGCAGTTCCTTGGAGTTCACACCTTCATTTATGAGAGAGTACATAATCACAAATAAAGAAGACAAAAAGAAAAGAAAACCAATGGAAATGTTGACGTAGAATTCAAAAGAAAACTCACAAGCATATACCTTATCTACTTTACAAGACGACACAAGCTATACAACAAACTTTGATGAGATAAATTATCAACAACCACCAAAGCTGAAAGAAATGGAAAGGCTTTATGGAAAAGGATATTAGTTCATGAAACAATTTGGTTATAGTTGAAAAGGATGTGGAAAGAAAGAACAAGGGATTCATGTTCTTATAGAACCTAATACACAAAAAACAAAATGTGGCTTGGGATATTGCTCTTCTAAGATTATGCAAGCAACAAAAAGACCCTCGCTAAACATCAACAGCATCATGTGTAATCTTAAAACAACTTTCACATTGAAGCATCCAGAATTGATTGATACAACTTGTGAATCATAATTGGAGTTTTTTGAAGATGATGAAGCCTTGAAAGAGATGCTAGGATTTTATGAAAAACTATTTACTCATAAAAAGAAAATGGTTACATGTGCTATGATTAGTACCAAGTGAAAAGAAGAAGAAGAGGAAAGTAGTGAGACTAACGTGAGCAAAGAAGAATAAAACCCTGAATTTTTGAAACAAAATGCACTTCCTTTAGGAGTTACCGTGGACATATTGATGGATGTTAACAATAATGAGAAAGTGATTAAAACATGAAAGATCCTTAATGATGAAGAACAAGAGGAGCATGCAACCTTACTTCATGAATTTCCCAAACTCTTTGCTTGGACTTATTTGGATATGTTCGGAATTGACCCTAAGATTGTAACACACAACATAGTCCTCGCTGAAAATGCTAAACTTGTTAGAAAAAAGATTCAAAAAATGAACCCTAAGATAGCCTTGTTGGTTAAGGCCAATATTGAGAAGCTCCTTGAAGCTGGTTTTATATGTCCTATAGATCATTCTCCTTGGATCTCAAACATTGTCATAGTTACGAAACCAGAAAATCATATTAGGATGTGTACAGACTTTCGAGATTTAAATAAAGCATCTTTAAAAGATGACTTTCCCCTTCCTAGTATCGACATGATAGTAGATTTGACTGCAGTACATGCTTTGTTTTCATTCATGGATGGATTTTATGGATATAATCAAGTATTTATTAACCCTCAAGATCAATACAAAATAATATTTACAACTTGGGGAACATTTTTTTGGGTCATGATACCTTTTGGATAAAATAATACGGGCGCAACATATCAACGAGCTATGACATTGATATTTCATGATTACATACATAAGATTTTGGAAGACCATGTTGATGATATTCTAGCCAAATCTTTGACTCGTCAAGATAATGTGAATATCCTTTTAAAGATCTTTGAGCGAATGCAAAAATACAAGATGCGTTTGAATCTAAAAAAGTGTGTCTTTTGTGTAGATAGTGCAAAATTTTTAGGTTTTATTGTATCTCACAGAGGCTATTCGCCTCCTACAATGACCTAAGAACTAAGCCCTTAAGTCATGATTCAGAGATTGGACATCTGATCTGAATAGTTTTTTAATCACTATGAATGTTTATTTAATTGTCAACCTAGGGATGTAAACATGAAATGGGCCAACACAGTATATGCACTAGGAATCCTGAGTAGTCATTCTAACTAAGAAGGCCATAATGTTGAAGATAAAATGCTTGGAAGGAAATAAAAAAATGTTGAATATCAACCAACAACTATACTAAGCCAAAATTCATAACAAAAATGAAATTTGGGAAATTAGATAGGAAACTACTCTATCTGCTTTGGCTACAGGAACAGTCACAAAATGAAATCCTAGTGGTTGCATGAATAGATAGTACTAGATTTACAGCTACTCACTAACAAAAAAGTACTAACTAAAAAAAGGAATGGATTTCTCACCAAGTGGGCCCCCTTGGATGAGTATCCTCTAAGACAAACTCAAATACACGAACTTTTATCTTTATTCGATTTATTGAAAATCATAAGTACAAAAGAGAAACATAGATAGATTACTTGAAAACTTGAAAATGCGAAGTACAATAATTTTTCAACCTCCAAAATCTCTCGAAAAGGAGAATTTGAGCATTATTTATAGAAAGGAGAAACTACAACTAAATCTAACAAGGCGGTCAAATCCAACAGACTAGGAGGATGCCACTTATGGAAAGCATGAAAAGTGGAAGGACGTTATGTGTAGACGGAATCTAGTCAAGCCATTTTACCAAACACAAATCTAGCATAGCAATCTCCTATATTCGTTCAACATTAGTTAGGACCATTTACATGGTGGTTACAATCTTTGATTCAAATTGGAATCTGCCTCCATTGCCTTCGAGTGATTGTCCTGTTTTAATTTGTGGCGAAAACTAGCTGACTGCATCTTCCATAATTCTTGCAAGTTTGAATTATCTACATGGAAATGTTAGCACACACAACAATTGCACATCCATAATTATCTGAAAGAAAAATTTACCAATCCTTATGTAAATTAATATTGATAGATCTTTATAGCATATAATGTTATCAAAGGTCACATAAAACAACTTATATCCAATGTCTATGATTTTGGGGAAATGCTATAAAAATGCCAACCTTTCGACACCAAATTCTATGAAAACACAACAAAATAGATGAAAAACTACATCAAAATCGAGCCAAAAACTAGAATCATCACTCCCCCCAACCTAATGTTTTGTTGGTCCTCCAGCAAAGGAAGAAGAGGTTTGCTTTTTCCTGGTTAATGCTCTAAAGTCCACAATTTCTAGTTGTCCTACATCAGTCTCTATAGTGGGTGAGTTATGGTCCCAATAAAATCCTTGCTTTTCTTCCAGCTTGCTGCACCTTTGCTTTTCTCCTACTATGTCATGTCAAAAAAACCTAAAGTTTGGTATAGGCCACAATAAGAGTGGTGGCTGAAAGGTTAAGGGAAGCCAAAATTTCCCTTTTGTTCTCCCAATGCATATGTATATATCAATTATCTTACAAGCTGCAACATAGTTTTGCAGAGAGTGGGGTTCAACTTCCTTCAAATCATCAGCTAATTTGTTCCACCTCTAAGCCAAATATCCCAACACAGATTTTCTGTAGACTCTACCATCTTTTCATACTCTTTATAAACTTCTTCCATCATGGGAAGGATTATGCTATTGTAGCTTGGCTGGGAGAGGAATCTATGCCACTCCATGAAATTCTCTCCAGGATTGATGGATTCAACCCTGACACACAGGGGAGTATTGGATTCCACTTGCTTATAGGTCTTGAATTGTTTTCCCCAACTATTCTCATTTTATATCCAAGATATGAATGCTCTCAATTGAAAATCCCCAAAATACAGTAGTGAATTCCACTCATGGTCATGAGGTACAACATAGTTATTCAAATAAAACTCACACAATAAATTTTTAACTTCTGGAGGGGAAATCTGATATGCATGGTAAAACTCAAGAGGATCTTCAATAGAAGGATTCAAACATAAAATAATTCTTGAAAGTTTAAAAGAAAGATACTTTTCCTTTAAGTACAGGGCATAGACTCGTGGGGGATTTCTACACTCTATCATCTGAGGTACCAAGGCTACTATGTTATCCACTTTTTTCTTCAAGCCTTCAATTTCCTTGTTCTTTTCTTCAATTTCTTCATCCCTCTTTTTTAATTTCTTCCTTTAGCCTGCGCTTTTCCTTTCTCCATTCCTCCTCCCTTCTTTGAATTTTGTTTCACAAATTCAGGGCTACCTTGTTCCATGAGAAATTGGAAGGTATATGCATCCCCACTATAATTTTTCTTGGTATTGCCTCTAGTTCTTCATGAGGCTCAAGTTGCATAGGCTCTGACTACTCTCCCAATTCTTGTTGTGGAGGTTCTTGTTCTTGTTGCAAGGATTCTTGGTTTGGCTATAGGGACTCTTGATTTTTCTATAGGAGTTCCTGATTCTCATCACATTCTCAGTTCTTAACTTCTTTTGCAAGGGCAGCAAGCTCTGCTAATGTTATTTTTCCCTGCTCCCTAAAAATATCTTCTTCTTCAACATTCTCCTACCCCATTGGGGATTTTGTGTCCTCTAGTAAGCTTCACTAAGCCTAGGGATTCCATCTGAAGACTCCTTAGCGACAGGTTTTGTTTCTCTAAGAGGGCTTTCATATGTCTCTTAAGTTGTAGGAGGAATAGTGTCAGCCTTCCATTTCCTAGAGCTTGGGGTTTACTTTGTTGCCATTTGCTTCTTAGCCTTTCCCCTCCTTACTTTTTCCACCCTCTTATGTGCCCTAGTTCAAATAAAATTTTGCAGAGGGACAACATCATCTGATTCTAATGAAGAGCAATTGGCTTTATTTGAATGTTTAGAAGAGCTGATTTCTATGGCTTGTTCTATTGTAGAAGGGTTTACACTAGGGTTTTCTCCTGAAGTTGAGACCCTAGGAGTGGCCTTGGCCATGCTTACTTTCCTCCTAACCCTACGAGGTGTAGGAAAAACCCAAGGTTGCAAATTTTCTTGTCTAATTTGATCAATTTTTAAGAATTCTTCCCACATTATTTTGGACACATGATGTAGCAACTTTTCTACCAACAATTTAATTAAACAATGGTGGGAAACAAAATTGTCCCTTCCTTTTTAAGTCTTGGCTGCCATAATTGAGAGAAGGTGATACAACACATTCAACGCGTTTATCCTTTGTCCATGCCTCATATGTTTCAATAGTTTGAAATGCACTAAATGCAAGTTTGACTAGTGGCCTTCACAAGTAATATACTTGAAAATGTACACAACTATTTGTCTCCATGGCTCTTGTAAGGAGGTCCTCTTCATGCATTGTTTATCTATGTCCAATGGTGGGTCATTATGCTCTGTATTCTCAGCCTTAGCTGACCTTGCATCCCTAGTGGTAGGGTATTGTTCACCATCAGTAGGTAACCTAGTCACCTCTACAATTTGTTCCTCAATACATATTACTTCTATTCCCTTCACCATGGATTTCCCTTTTGAGAATGTCTATGCAAATTCTAGTGCAATTCCTTCATCAAACCCATCGAGCTTTAGGAAGTAGTCCAACCAACCACAGTTTTTGAACTCTAGTTGTGAGGGTGTGTCCTACAATAACACATCATGAACTGTAGGCTCATTTCAAATTAAATACCCCCCCATTTTCAAACATCTGCACTAAGCAAGCACTTTGCAAAATTCTCTTCCTACAATCTTTTTCTGATGGCTCAATTTCTTCTTCTTGCAATCTTTCCAACTTCCTAATCACAAATGTTGTCTGAACTTTACCAATTTTATCAAATTAAGATTGTAACCAAGGAAATGAAGGTAGTAATGATAATAAATGGAGGGCATAATCGAAAAAAATGGTAGCGTTTTGATTGCCATCTCACACATGCGAGTTGTCAATTCACTCTGGATTCAAATGAACTTGGTTTAAATTGGTTGACAAGGGACTTAACGTAACTGACATGTGGAAATTCACATATACATTCCCCCCAACCTAAATTGGAGCATGTTTCCACACATGCGAGGTGGAAATGGTAATTAAATAGGGCAAGGGATGATTATGCTACATTGAACTCCTATATTAATGCACACAAACTATATTAATGCACTTTAAAGATAATTAAGATATGAAAATTGAATGTGCATGTACCTGAATACTTGGAAGATTTGTTGTGAGCGACATTAAAGAAATACCAATCACCTTTTTAAGTGTTCAGTTGAGCAATAAGTGAAAAGCGAGATGGAATGAAGTGATGGTGAAGTGATGGAAGAGAGAGAAAGTAGAATGGATGGGTGGATGGGTGAAGAAGTGGACTCCCACAAAAGTGGAAATATTTATTATGGCAATGTTACGTATCTTAATTAGCCAAAAGGAGGGACACTAGGTCTGCTTCCTTTGGCTACAAGAATTGTGGGTGTTGCACTGTGGTTGAATTGCTGCAAGAACTCCTCCTTAGATGTTGGCTTGTGGTACAACCTGAGGCGATGGCCATTGAAAAACAACTTGAATCTTACATGATCAATGGTAGTGAGTTGGACAACACCATTAGGGAATATTTCAACAACTTCATATGGTCCTGATATTTGGAGTCATAGAGGAGTGCCCAATCACTAGGCTTGAATTTCTTGTCCTTTATGAATTTTCCATGTCATCTCATCCTCTGATTCTGCATTACTTTTGTGTGATGTAAAGTTATTTTTCTCATCTCATCTAGTTGATTTAACTGCATAATTATGTCCCTTTGTGCCTTAGAAATATCCATTCCTAATTCTAATGCAGTTTGAAGAGTCTTGTGCTCAAATTCAATTAGCATCATAGTTTTTTTCCCATACAACTCAAAAGGGGTGAAACTAGTGGTTTTCTTCCAGTTGGTTCTATAGGCCCAGACAACTTCTGGCAGCCTATTTTCCCAGTCTTTTCTATGAATTGCCACTGTTTTAGTTAAGATTGCTTCAATTTCTCTATTGGTCACTTCATCTTGACCATTGGCCTGTGGATGATAAGAAGTGGACTTCCTATGCCTTATTTTGTATTCATTAACTAGTGCTACAACAAGGGTTGAGGTAAATTGAGCTCCTTGATCAATCACTATCTCCCTAGGAACTCCATATCTTGTGAAAATATCCTCATAAAGAGATTATGCCACCTTATTGTCTTGTGCATGCTTCATTGCTTTGACTTCAACCCATTTGGTGACATAATCAGTGCAGACCAAAATGTAGGATTTACCATTGGATGGGGGATCAATTGGTCCTACAAAATCCAATCTCCATTTTTCAAAGGGAGTGATTACTACTTAGGGATAAAGAGGAATCTCATCAGATTTGGTGGGTCTTCCCATTCTTTGGAATCTATCACACTTCCTTGTGTATCTTCCTGCATCCTTGTGAAGTGTGGGCCAATAGTATCCTATGTTTAAAATCTTCACGATTGTTCTTTTGGCTACAAAATGGCCTCTGCAGGGTTCATTATGACATGCATGTAGTATGTCATATATCTCATCTTCTCTCACACATCTCCTCATAATATGGTCTGGTCCAGTGTAAATCAAACATACTGCAATCCATGAGAAAGGAAAGGATTTTTCAATGAGTACTCTTCTTTCCTTTGGGGAGAAATGAGGAGGAGCTCTCCCTGTGACCAGATAATTGGAAATGTCAACATACCAAGGTGTATGCACATTGATGGAGAATAGATGCTCATTAGGGAAAGAGTCATCAATAACATGATTATCTTTTGAGGTAGTCAACCTAGAGAGGAAATCTACTACAACATTAGCTTTCTCTGGTTTATCAACAATAGTTATGTCAAACTCTTGCATCAACAATAACCATCTTGCTAGCCTTCTTGAAATTAGGGGCTTGTTCATGAGATACCGAATGGATGCATTAGAAATGTGCACAAAAATATGGTAGCCTATGATATAATGCTAGAACTTGTTAAGGGTATAAATCACTGCTAACATCTATTTTTCTGTTGTTGTATAATTAAGTTCAGCTCCTTGCAAATTCTTGCTGACAATATAAATGGCATTTTCAATGGAAGATTCTTTCTATCCTAAGACTGATCCTATAGCATAGTCCGATGCATTTGTATGAATGTGGAAGGGAAGCTCCCAATTGGTACCTTTGAGTACAGGAGCATGAGTTAAGGCTATCTTCAAAGCAAAGAATGCGTTGTCACAATCTTCTATCCATTGAAATTCAACATCCTTAGTTAGGAGACTATATAATGGTGCTACTATTTTGTTGAAGTCCTTGATAAAACACTTATAATAGCCTACATGTCCCAAAAAGTTCTCACATCTTTTTGTTTTGCAGGGATAGGAAGATTTATGATCACCTCGATATTTTCAAGATCAACTTGAATCCCTCTGTGCGAGATGTAGTGGCCAAGAACTACACCTTCCTGCATCATCATGAAGCACTTTTCACTATTCAAAGAAAATTTGTGCTCTTCAAAAACTTGCAAAACCTTTTTCAAAATATCTAATGCCTTGTCAAAATCTTCACCATAGGTAGTGAAGTCATCCATGTAAATTTCCATGCACTCATGTGAAATGTCAAAGAAGATATTAATGACTGCCCTCTGAAAAAGTTGTAGGTGCATTGCAAAGGTCAAATGGAAGGATTGAATAGGCATAGGTCCCCCATGGACAGGTGAAGGTGGTCTTCTCTTAATATTCAGGTGCAATTTGTATTTGATTATACCCACTAAATTTGTCCAAGAAGGAGAAGTATTGCTTCCCAACAAGATAATCCAAGACTTGATCAATAAAAGGAAGGGGAAAATAGTCCTTCTTGGTGGCAGAGTTAAGCTCTCTATAATCAATATAAACTCTCCATTTTCCACCCTTCTTTGGTACAATCACCAAGGGAGAGACCCATTGACTGTCTAAAATTGGGTAAATTAATCTTGCATCTAGTAGCTTCTGCAATTTTTCTTTTATAATTTCCCTTAATGTAGGATTAGTCCTCCTTTGGGGTTTCCTGACTAGTGTGCAATCTTCACTGATATATATCCTATGTGTGTAGAGTTTAGGATCCAATCCTTT
>VDFB02193867.1:347634931-347645508 GCA_007258455.2 Sequoia sempervirens
AAGAGGGAGGGAATGGGAGAGAGATAAGGAGTAGAGGGTTAAACATAGAGGGTAGAGGGTTTAAGGGTTTAGAGTTTAAGGGTTAAGGGTTTAGGTTTTAGGGTTAAGGGTTTAATGTTTAGGGTTTAAGGGTAGAGAGGAGACACATAGAGGGAGTGATTGAGAGATAGAGAGAGACCTAAGAGAGGGAGAGGGGGTAGGAGGGAGAGACTTTAGATAAAGTGACTGAGTGAGTGAGTGAGAGAGAGACCTGGGAGAGAGAGTGGTGCTAGGATGAAGTGTCTCATTTTCTTTAGAATCTGCACCATCAGAAAGAGCTTGGCGTCCTGATTCCAACACAATTTGAACAGAGCGAAAAGGAGTCTGTTTGCACCAGTTATAGCCAGTCAAACCTTCAGTCAACTGGGATCAGAGGGTGTCCAGGAAGCGAAAAAAATGGCATCGTCAAAAGTTGTTGAAGTTGGCATCATCGTGAAGAGCTCATCGAGATGATTCTGACGGTGTTAGTTTCATCAAAATCCGACATCGTATGCTCAACTTATCAGCAGTCAAAGTTTGTAGTTGACTTTTTGAGGTGGACCGTACGGATGCTGACGTCAGCATTTCGTACTGTACGGATTGTGAAGTGGCCGAATCAAAATCTGACACGTGGCTTCCGCGTCAACATCGTACGGACCAATCACAGAGTGACACGTGGCAGTCCGTACGCCTAGTCGGCAGTCCGTACGCACAGTCAGCAGGTCTAGTCAGCATGCCACGTCATCATCCTAGTTGGCAGACACGTCATCATTTGGCACACAGTCAGCATCCACGTCATCCAAGTCAGTGCTGAGTTGTCATCCACGTCAGTGCTATTGGACAATCAAATTCTGCCACGTGGCACCCTCCTGGTGCGACACGTGGTGCTCTCTTCCATCTCTATCCACGTTGGTTGAAAAGTTGTTTTGTTTGTTAAAAGGTTAGTTGGGGGATTTGAACCCCCAACCTCGCACCACCCAATATAGCCCATAGCCGTTCCACTAAATCTGGGCGTTCAACAATAAAGGGATGGCGGATTGTTTTGTTAATGGTTTTTTTTAGAAGTTTGTTTAAAACAAACCACTGACGGGTTTTGAACTCCGAACCCGCCGGTGACCAAAATGACTATCCGCCGTTGCACTAACAAAGGATGTTTAAAATTGTTAGGGGGCCGGGCGGTTTTGAGGAATTCCCAAAGCCGAAAAACTTTTAAATTAAAAAACAAACTCCCTAAATTAAAAATTAAACAAACAATAATCTTTTTAAAGATTAAATTGAAAACCTCCAAAACAACAAAGCCCAAGAATGAATAATTGGAAGGATTTATTATGTAAAATAGGGAGATTTAGTGATTTGAGATATGTAAAAATGGGAGATTGTTAAAGATTTTATGTATTTTGGAGAGATAAGGAATATTTTGTAAATCAATTGGTTAAAGGCCAAATTGAGTTAATTTTATGTATAAAAAGGGGGTGTGAGATGAGAGTGGCAATTCAAGTTTTTTTTTCAGGTGATGAAGTCCTGATGCTGAGGTGACGAAAGAGGGGTCTTGTTGAAGAGTTCTCAAGTCATTCTTGCATGTCAGAGCGCTGTTATGCTGCTGAAATGCTTGGAGAATGGTTGTGGTGCTGTTGTAATTGATTTTTGGAGTTAATCGGATCGGTCTCTCTATTGGAGTGGACCCGGAGACGTAGTCATGTTTGTGACGAACTTCGTTATCAAACGTTGTTTGCACTTCTCTTCTTCTCTCTCGCTTTCTCTCAATTTGTTAATTCCTTCATTTTGTTATTTCCTTAAGTTAATTTTTGATTTAATTAACTTGGAATGAACATTGTAAATAAATAAGCATTCAGTTCTGCAATCTAGTCTAGATCCAATACAGATCATAGGAGGGAGAGACTTCATAGAGAGAGAGGGAGGGAGTGGGAGAGAGATAGAGGGAGACAGGGTTAAGGGTAGAGGGTAGAGGGTTTAAGGGTTTAGGGTTAAGGGTTAAGGGTTAAGGGTTTAGGGTTATGGGTAGAGGGGAGAGAGATACTAAATCATACAACTTAGATCAGTGTCATATATCCATTGTGGGAGTCAAATTCATAAGTATTCAAGGGTTTATGACAGATTTAACACATAACATATACAATCCCTGATAACATTGCATTGCAATCTCATCAATATGTATTCTAATGCAATACTAATTATCAAATCCTTATACATAACATATCCTCCTATAATCCCATTTAAGCATTTTAATTAATCCCTTGAATTAAAGCTAAAATAAGGATCATACACACCACAACAGTGAGATGAATGAGACAACCCTTAGTTATCTTATTCAAAATTCAGATATGCATGTACATTGGAGAGACATGAGTTTGAATTTATCATTTCAACTCAAATGCTAGTATTGTTATACAACATTAAATCCCCATGAATTCAAAACCTATTACAAAAAGACTCAGAACCTAAATTGGATTTTCTAAAACCATCAAACTTTACAATTTTCTCTGCAATTTCACCTAGACTTGACCCAAAATTATCTAACTTGCTAACTCATAATTCTTCCCTTGAAATCCTTCTTATAGAAAATGAAGGAGCAAACAAGCATCGGGCCAGAAATTATACATGTCACCAGCCAATTGGAATACCTGGGACATTCCAAAAATCGTTACAATAGCTATCACCCTGGAGAATATTCCTCTTCATCGTGCTAGCTGAGAAAAGTTGATGCAGCAACAAAATCCATAAGAATCTCATGCCAAGACTACCACCAAAGAAAAACTAGAAACCATTGTAACTGTAACAGCTTATTTTCCAACAGTTAGCAGCCCACTTCTTTTATTCTTCCTCACTTAAATATTTAGTTACCCATGTCTGATATTCTTCATCATTCGGCCAGTCAAAATTAATTACCTCATTTACCTTAGCATTATAATGTGTATATTTAACTGCTACCTAATTTGCATCTCTTTCAAAAGATTCCAAAAATGAGCTGGTGCTAATGATTTTATCCATACAGGTCACCAACAAATCATAATCTGAGTCATCACAAATTAATTTAATTTGGTCGTTGATGACCTCATTTACCTGATCTTGCCACTACTGGAGTGACTTGATATTCCCTTGCTCATCAATTATATCAGGTAACAATGTGTTACCCCAATCATCAAAATTCTTCACCAATTCCCTGATCCTCCTACTCAAGTCATCTGGTAAGGTCTGAAAACCTTGCAATGATTTTACTAACACATGAGTAGGATTTAATGATTGGGGCCTATTATTTGTATCAAACCTTGAGGCTATATACATCATATCCAAATCACTGGCCCTAGGGATCCAATTTTTAATTAGTGGTATCACTACCTCCTGGTGCCTATCTATATTCTTTATTGCATCAAATAATAAAGAATATAAAGAATGTATAGATGATAATCTATTATCAACCTTTTCATTTAAGTGCCTCAAGACAACAGTGACAATCTCCTTTTGCTTTGAAAGAGATCCCTCCTCACTTACATTTAATGATGCTTGTAATTCTTTAATTTTTTGCATGAGCTACTTTTTTGTAGGATTGACAGAGCACTCTGTTTCTTCATCAATTTTTTCTAAAGGAGGGGTGAGGGAAGGATTTTGACTAGGAGACCCTGGTGTGGAAACAATTGGAGAAGTAGGAGGCACTAACCCTAATGTGGAAGGTAATGAAATGATTCCTAGAGCACTTGATGTCTCCCCAATCTATTTATGCCTTAACCTATCCACCTTGATCTACAACTCAACATTCTTTTGCTACATTTTGTTGTATTCCTCAATCAAAAGGTTATACTTCTCCATTAGGCTCTTCTTTTTAGCCTCTTCTTTTTCAGCAGTCTTTTGGGCCAATTTGGCTACATTAACAGTTAGATTAGTGGCCTCAGTGGTTGAGGTCTCTAAAGCTCTTTTTATTATTAACCCTCCTTTGAAATTTGGGTTAATATCTGTAACATCTGGCTTTCTCCCTTGTGGGGCCAATGCCCAAATTTCCAAAGTCTCATACTCTTCATTGAAGGCAGAGTCTTGCAGTGCTGCCTTGACCTCTTCTTCAAAGTATTGCAAGGGATGCTTGGACTTTAGAATAGCATTAAATGATACAACATTTGCAACATCCCATTCAAGCAGAATCAATACACTAGCTTGAGTCACAAGTTTTCTTCCTTCCTCAGGAGTAATGTTCTTGAATTCTTCCATTAATTCACTTTTCACTTCCTCATCATTCTCCTGGTCTGACCTGTTAGGTCTCAACTCTCTCCTCTTTTTACATTTATCTTGATAGTCCTCAAATTTCATCCTCCATACCAATTGCAAGAAGACATGAGTTTTTATAAATGCATCATCATCAAGAAAATCCTTACATGCCTCCATTTTTGCATCTTGTACACATTTGTCTTTCATATCCAAATCGAATAAAAGCAATTGAGCTGGCCTAGGAGGGGAAGGCATACCAATCTGCATATCTTGATCAGTAACAACAATCTCATCCATCACATCCTCTAGTGGCTGATCAGTCCTTTACCTCTTAGGGCTTGGTTTGGATGGTGGTGATGAAAGACTATCGTCTGGTGAAGATTCCAAATAAATAATCTTAATTTCCCCAAGTGTTTTGAGCTTTGGTCCTGGCTATGTATGCAATTTCATTATTTGTTTACCTTTTATGTCCACTTCTTCTTCATCACTGTTTTCATCCTTTTTCCTCTTGTAAATGGGCTACCTTTCTATAGGCTAGTATGTTGGCCTTGTTTCCATTGGCCTGGCACCTTGTTCCTGCACACCCAAACTCAAATCCAATTTTATCTTCTTGGTCCTCAAAGTGCCCATAATTTCTTTGAAGTTCTCTATCAGAAAATAAATTTTCTTATGATGTAGACTGAACTCCAACAATGGATCATACTTTGGATCCATTTTGTGCACAATATCGAATATCTAATCATAAGCTATCCATTTCTCCTTGTTCAACTCCTGCCTATTTAGATCAAATTCGTTTCTAATCAGATCCTCAAGAAAGTTGAACTCATGCACAAACTTGCCACCTTTTATTCTCTATCTAAAAATGGAAAAGAAGCCCTCATGATCATGTTTCCTCTTTGGACCACACCTTAAGTGGTAATCATCAAAGAATTTTCCAAAGTGTACCCATCCTCCCTTTGAAAATACAAAATCAGATACCACTGTATAATTTGGGAAAAAGGTTCCCTTATCCCTCCCAGTGAGGTTATCCTCATGGATACAACCTATTTTCCACATAACCTTTGCAAATCCCACTCTTGGTGGCACATTGTATGGCAGTATATGGGGGGTTACTTGAAAACCATATACCCTCAAAATAGTGTTGACTGTGTATGGAATAATGTCACCCTAGTTATGATAGACTTTTAATTCTCGCCTCCTCCCCTTCGGTCTGAGGAAATCATGCAATTCCTCTGGGATCCTGGGTACATTCACCATCAGTCTAGCCCTCAATCTAGAAGCAAAGTAATTATCAAATTGCACATAACTAGTGCCTTCTTTATTACACGATAAGTCTACAGTCCATATCTATACATGCAATCTTTCTCCATAAAAAAATTGCCTTAATTCCATCTTCTCAGAAAATAAGTTAGCATTCTTGCACAAGAATATATGCATCAACATATAATACCAAAATAATTGAGTTCTTGTATCATTCCGCTGCAACTTCGACAACCCTTCATGTATCCTTTCAGCGAAGAAGGAGACAAAATCATATGTCACATAGAAATTGGGGTGTTGTATTTGCACCCCCATGAACATGTAGGCAATGGGCATCATCGTGCTAGGATTGAAACCTAAAATCTAGCACAATGAATAAAAAGTGGCCAAGAAATGATTTGCAAAGAAATTTACTCTGAATGGTTCCTAGTCACTAGGGATAATATGAAATCTTGAACCCCCTTCCCTAGCCAGATGAGGTGGAAGCAACTTAGCTCTGAAAAGAGACTTTAATTTTCCATATTCTTGCTTCATTTCCTAAATATTGATAGGAACCATGTATACACTCATCTCACTCAAATTAAAAACCTGTTGGACCTCTTCTTTGTTAATGCTCAACAAAACCCTTCCATCATTGTCCTTGATTACCTGCGTGACAAGGTCATATCTCGCAGCCATGGCCCTAAGCAAATCTATATCAGGGAACACATTTGACACAACCAACTTTCCCATATCATACATATAGCCATTTGAGAAGGGGCAAGGCAAATTCCTTTGTCCATACCACAGTCTAAACATTTCAAAACCTATAAGAGGAACCCTAGCATTAGCTATATTTGAACAATTATATACCAATCCCTCCCCTAGGATTTTTCCTCGCAACAGAACCAACCCCTTCTTCCTATCACTTGTTGAAAATGGCAATTGATCCAAGAAATCATCATATAGGTTCCTCCTCAAATAATCAATATGGCCAGAGTATTGCTTTGGAGATGCCATCTTGGATAAACTAGGGCTTACTATTTCACACTTCAAATAATTAGGACTAACCAAAAAATCAAATTATAGAATAAAACCCTGCAATTCTCCATAATTCAATCAACCTACAACCCTAAAATTTTTATCAACAAGCCCAATAACAAGCATACAATAATTTTTTTTTCAAATTTAAGTGAAAAATAACCAGGCGACATAGAAATTAACTCACTATTTTTGTGTTTGCAGAAATCCCAATTCTTCATTGTAGAAACTCGCAACTTTTCTTTTGGCTCTGAGACTGCTTTGCAGAATACTTGAATTCTTTGTGATATAATAAAAGCAGGAGAATTATTTTTATTTTGATCAAATCATGCCAACAAGTGTCTCATCTGCCATTAAAGCTTACTTGCACGCTGCACGAACAACTCCAATTATATTTGATGCTGATTTAAATATTAGCCATCGATCCATCAGTTTGATCAAATCATCGAACGACTGCCTTCAAAACAAGCTGACATAATCGCCAACATGGAAATAAGGGGCCCACCATACCATATGTTGCCAAGGAAATCCACGTGGTGGTTGTCTACAATATTGCAATCAGTAACGACCTTGCAACTTCCGATCATGTGATAGCGGGAAATCGTAGATCCTGATCATCGGTGATCCTATTCCTTCAAAATAGTTTCTGGCTTTATCATTAACCATTTAGCAGCTTTCCTGCTGATATTATAACATCTCTGTAGATTTGAAACATGTGTATTTGAAGAACACTTTAGTAACCCACTGCTTAACATATTAAAGCCGGATTAATTTACCAAGGTATTTCCCTTATTCCTTTGGCTTTACCAAATAAGACATGTGGCATTCGCTCGTGATATCACGATCAATAAAGACCTTGTGATTTATGATCATGTGTTGGTGGGCAATCGTTGAGATCAAACGAAGATTGATCAACGGTCAGACAAATTACCCTCTACAAAAATAAAACATTTATTAAAAGAACGAGGGGGACATCACTAGGTGGATGATAAACGATCGAAATAAGTTGTTTTAAAATGATGAAACACAGGGCTGACCAAGACTTAGGGAAAAATAAAATCCCATGGAGGAAATAAAATATTAAGACCAAAGGGACCCAACCTTAGACGAAACGATGGGGCATAAGATGTTTTAGAGGCCCTCCAAAAGTAACAACAAAATAGATCCCACCCAAGGCGTAAGACAAACACTAGGATTTTACATAAAGACAAAGCTAAAACTCCAACCTTAGGATTTTCCCAAACACCATGAAAGACCAGAGACATAAGGCATGACAGGAAAGGAATAGACCAGTGCCTTGTTACATTGGGCATTAGAGTCACATACACAAGAACCAGTAACACAGAAATGACTTTAAAATTTGATGGGATGGACTACTCTCATAACAACTTTGCATTATGGAGCTCACTCTTTCTGATACATAACTGCTTATCAAATCCCTTGTGAACAATTGAAAATATAAGACTCCACTTAAGCATTTAATTGATTGCTTGAATCAAAGAAGAAATAGAGACATACATTCGAACAAATGCTCAAAGAAGAATGAAAATATCACTTACATTTCATTCAAAATTCACACAAATTCACATAAGGAGAGAAGATATATAAAAATTATACGTTTATTCATGTTTATTAGTCATATTTGTAGAATAATCTAAGAAAATTGAACATGTTCTTCCAAAATCTCAAAACAGATTATCTATTCTATTCCTATCCTCCCACCCATATGCATCTAACTCAAAACGTGACCAAAATTTTCATCCTCCACAAATGAGCTTTGAATTCCCTTTTATAAGACAAGGGAGTAGAACAAGCCACCATCTCAAATGCAACTTAGATAAAAAAAATTCATTTCACTTCTCATTTCAACTGCATTTCACAAAATCCCCACATGAAAATTCTATTAGACACAGGGAAAAAACAAAAAGATAACCGCCAAGAAGAAGCAAAGTGCCACAAAAATCATCTTCCATCGCCAAGTGAGCAAAAACACCAAAACCGGCAATGCCACAAAGGCACACCGCCACCTTCGAACACCTCAAAATTATGCCATGCATGCAAGAGGAGAAAACAACAACCCAAAAATCATTTAATAGCACAAAAATTCATTTACGACCACCCTCATTTCACACACCAATAGACCTTTTTACAATAACACACACACCTTGGTATACACAACCGCTCTGAGTAACAGTAGGGGTCAGAGATGATACTTCTGCCCATTCTTCGACCTTGTCCTCATCTACCAGAACATTTTTTCTTCCACTCAGAGTCTTAATAGCCAAAGGAGGGATAAACAGTACCTCTGCCAGTTACTGATGGTAGTTGGAGTCATTCTCCATCTTAGTTTCAGATGGGCTATCAGTAAGGTCGATCAGAGAATGTTGTCAACTTAATGAACCACAGTGACTGGAAGACCCAACAACTTCATCTCTTTTTATCTACTTCTCCTTCGAGCTCCCAGCCTGGTTCTGCAATTTATAGCCACATCTAACCATCATTGGTGAAGGTTCTCTCTCCTTGGTATCTTCATAAATGCTTTCTTCATTCCTGGTATCTTCACTCTGAGGATTTTGAGACTGAAGCCTGGAAGATCTTCGCACTGGAATCGTTGTGGAGCTAGACCTGCTCATCTTGCAATCACAAGAAAACTCTTGATCTTCACTCTCTACAACAATCTGAAGACTTAGCTTCTTAGGTTCAATGACAAGAATAGCAACTCATTCACTTCTATTTATTGAGCGAGAAGATGTTATCGATTATCGATATTGCATGATAAAATGCACATGTATGAAGTGTGCAATTTGCTGGCAAGCATATTATCACCGTTTCATTTGCAAGTGTATGAAATTCTGCAAATTGCACTTCATGATTTTCTACAATTAAATCTTCACACACAAAGATCAATTTGATCATTCTTGCAGAAATATGGCCATTAATGTGTGATGGTTGTAGAGTAAAAATGACTATCACATGTCATTTATTATCTATGAATATAAGCCATTGATCTTCTACCTGGATGACAAATCAAGTGGCTAGCATTGGGTTGACCATCTCTAAATTCCATCGATGCTTCACTAAAGTGTCTTCGACCAATGGCAATTATCCATCTCGGATAATAGTTTCTATGTCAGCGGGATCAACCCATCTCATGAACTTAGTAGATTGGGCTACGTGTCGAGATGTTGTTGATCTTGCTGGTTTTAACTGGCATTCACTTTCTATTAATGAGCCAACGGGGAATGGTGAAGATCGTTCCAAAGATCTGATCTCAACCATTTTTTGAAGACATCAGATCATGGGCATGGTAGTGGGAAGTGGGTCCCACAATAGTAGGACACGTGTCGTTTCGCTAGCCTCGCTGCTTTTAACCTATCAAAATTTAACATCCGCAAGCTGGCGAGGTACGACTAATATTTCATCTTGGATCCTTGAATCTTGAAACTTGCACTCCATAAAATGTTAGCATTTAATAGAAATGACTCGATTAAGCTGACAACAACATGACCTTTGAATGTGAGTGACTTAAGCTTAAGTCACCAGGGAAATATTAAAACCTGACTTAAGGAAAGGCTAAGGTCGATGAAATAATTGATGACTAGTGCTTCGAGCTAGATGGGTCGGTAAACCAATGTGCAAATGTGGATTAAAAGTAACTTAAGAAATTGGTCACCAACAGGGCAAGTCAAGTTAAGATTATAAAATTTGCATACCTTTGCAAATAAAACCCTACTCACTCCTGGGGATAAGGGTTTAAAATACAAACCAACCCTATGGGGAAATGAGAAAATTCTACAAAATTTTAGAAGCTCCATCAGCTTAGTTAATGTTGTTCATTGGTATTGAAGAATTCTATTGTGTGTTGGCAACCTTCCTTTTCCATAGATATTGGGATTGGAAATTCCTTAGGTAGATTAGAAGACCAACCTGGTTACATTGTAAAACAAAACCAACACTTCCCTCTACTCTTAACCCGAAACCCTAAACCCTTAACCCTTAAACCATGTACCCTCTACCCTTAACCCCCCTCCCTCTATCTCTCTTCCAATCCCTCCCTCCCTCTC
>VDFB02193867.1:347645608-347697351 GCA_007258455.2 Sequoia sempervirens
CTTTCATGGTAATTATACAATTTCCATTGTGAGAATAGTCATTTAATTTATATGGAAGTGAGTCTTTTTCATATTATTTGACTTGGTATTGTAAACCTGTCTTTGCAAGATTCTCTAGGGGGGAACAACGGAACTGTGATGATAGGTAGAGTTTTACAACACCATAAATCATTTGGCATTATCAATATATTGCTTATAGAATACTCTGTGCAAGTAAAATGGAATGTGCAATGACAATTGATCTCGAATTCAAAACTGAATATAAGTGCACTATACACAAGAAGATGGTATCTATTATATGATTTAAAGAACCCCAAAATAAGAAAATTAATAGGTTCCATTTATTTACTTGCTCTTAGACACTTGTTTAATCGGCGAGACCCTCATAATGTCTTCCTGATAACCAACAGTGTTCAAAACTCCTGAAGAGGTCAGATCGGTGTGACATTGGATTTGGCTTTCCCACGGAAGTCATCGACAAGACATGGACTATTGGAGTGAGCTTTCTATCCTATGCTGATGATTGATCTCTCACTGATGGGTTGGCTTCGGTGGTCATCACTAAGAGTCTCCGCGATGGTACATTTCAACGAATATTTTTTTTAAAAAAATTGCACTCTTTTGTCATAATTTTGATGAAGGCCACCGATGAATCACCGAAAAGGTCTGAAAAAGTTGCTATAGCTGCGACGAAGGCTTCGTCGTAACTCCTTGCCCATTTCGTCGAAATGGTGACAAACTTCTGGTGTTGTTTTAACGCTTCAGAAGAGCCATTGCAATTGCATTTTGGTTGTAATTCATCAGTGGATACACAAAGTTTTTGTCGATATTCTGACACACATCTAAGTCATTTTATGATGCCGATGACCAACGAATCTTCGTCGTTATTTTGACATTTAATTCGTCGTCAGAATTTCGATGAAAAAATAGTGACAATTTTTTTTTCATCAATTCGTTGATTGTCTGACAAATGTTTTTCGAACGATCGACGAACGTTCATCGGAAAATGGAGTCAAATTCAGTAGTGTGGTAGGTGGAGGCATTATAGCAGGTTGTTGGGGTTGAGAAGGTGGCTGCAGGTGATTAGTGGGTTGATTTGGCCATTGCTGTCCACCCCTCCATTGAGATATTTGTTGCCAGTTCCTTGGGGTGGCTACCAATTTCCATCGAATTATTGCCAATTCCCTTGAGGTTGCTTCCATTGGGGTGAATAATTTTGATGCATGGGCTAGGAATTTGGAGGGTTATTCTAGGGTTGAGGTGGATATCCTCTATAATTGAATGGATATGGGGTTTTCCATTGGTTACTAGGTGCATAAGAATTAAAATAAGGCCCAACAAAGGATAATGGATCTGGTGGAATAACTTGTCTTGGAGCCCATGGGTTTCAATGTGCAATGTAGTATACTTGATCATGTCTTCACCGTGGATGGGCTTGAACTTAGGTGGGATTTGCTTACTATCAATATTGGCCAGCATCTTGCATCTACAATCCTTCCTTTTTCTACAATCAGGATAGTATTATGCCAATATTTCTTTTGCCTCCTCATGCTTTTTCTTAGCTTGTAATGTATCCAACTAAGTAGCCAAGTTTTTTATAATGTCATGTTTAAAATCTGCCAATAGGTGAGTAATATCTGTTCTTGAAACTCCACTGGTAGATGACTTACCCATAGAGGACTGGTAAGCTCTTCCTTTCTTTGAAGCTACCCTAGACTAGTTTTGACATAGCCTCTTGATATCTTCCTAAGGAGATTGGGTGATATCCCCTCCTCCCATTAGGTCCAAATCCTCCATACAACCTTCATTGATGCTTCTCAAGAAGAGAAACTTTTGAGACTCTTCATTGAATGTATGATGTGGAGATTTCTACAGGGAAAATAGAAACCTTGCAATATAATCTCCCAGGCTCTCATCTTCCTTTTGTTGCATCCTGAAGATGTCATCTCCTCTCATGTCACTGCCTCTGCAATATTCCTTGTACTTCTCAAGGAACTTTGTCTTCATATCTTCCCAAGTATCCACATTATTCCTACCTAAGCTCATGAACCATCTCAATGCAGCCTCTTTCAAGGTGGTAGGGAATAACTTAAGCCTATGGGCATCAGTGGTATAGTCATAGCTTCTACAGAGGATATCAAACTCAAACAAGAAGGTATTAGGATCTTCTGTAACTAGGACATAAAACTTAGGAAGGATTGAAGTAGGGATATTTTTGAGATTATCAACTTCATTCTAATGAGCAATAGGGAATGGAAAATCTAGTTGGTTTGGTCTATTTCTATTTGCATTGCCCATGCCTTCCTGATGAAGTTCCAAAGAAAATGGGTTCTTAAACAAATTTTGGTCTTCAGAGGAAGTTTCAAAACTACTCAAATTAGGAAATACATCAACAAAAGTAGGTGGCTCTTCTTCTTCTTCTTCTTCTTCTTTGTGTATATTTGGAAGCTCTTCTAGCTGGAAAGGATCAAGATCATTATGAAGGAATCTCCCATGGGTACCTCTTCTCCTTCCTCTAAGCATACCGTATCAACTCAATATCAGTCAACTCACACAAAGAATTGATGAATGGGAAAGGGGATCATTACTTCCTAATGAGATGTATACTAAGAACAAACTATTGGAAAGATTATAGCAGAAAAGATACTATCAATGACTCCCAAGAACTTCCTAGTTTGACACCATCCCTGACAACAGTGCCAAAATTGTTGGCCTCCTACAATGACCTAACAACTAAGCCCTTAAGTTTTGATTCAGAGATTGGACATCTGGTCTAAATAGTTATTTAATCACTATGAAGGTTCATTTAATTTTCAACCCAAGGATGTAAACTTGAAATGGGTCGGCACAATATGTGCACTAGGAATCATTAGTAGCCATTCTAACTAAGAAAGCCATAATGTTGAAGATAAAATGCTTGGAAGGAAATAACACAAATGTTGAATATAAACCAACAACTATACTAAGACAAAATACATAACAAAAATAAAATTTGGGCAATCAGACAGGAAACTATGCTGTCTACTTTGGCTGCAGGAACAGTCACAAAATGAAATCCTAGTGGCTGTAGGAATAGATAGTGCTAGATTTATAGCTACTAACTAACAATAAAGTACTAACTAAAAAAAGGAATGGGTTGCTCACCAAGTTGGCCTCCTTGGATGAGTATCCTCTACGAAAAACTCAAATACATGAACTTATATCTTCATTCCATTCATTAAAAATCATAAGTACAAAAGAACAACATAGCTAGATTACTTGAAAACCTAAAAATGTGAAGTAAAATAATCTGTCCACCTCCAAAATCTCCTGAAAAGGAGCATTCAAGCATTATTTATAGAAAGGAGAAACTAAAACTAACTCCTAACAAGGCAGTCAACTCCAACAGACTAGGAGGATGCCACTTATGGAAAGCATGAAAAGTGGAAGGAGGTTATGTGTGCGCAAAATTTGGTCAAGCCAGTTTACCAAACACAAATATAGCATAACAATCTCCTATATTCACTCAACATTAGTTATGACCATTTACATGGTGGTTACAGTCTTCGATTCAAATTGGAATCTCCCTCCATTGCCTTCGAGCGATTGTTTTGTTTGAATTTGTGGCGGCAACTAGTTGGCGACATCTTCCTTAATTCTTGCAAGTTTGAATTATCTGCATAGTAATATTAGCACACACAAAATTTGCACATCCATAATTATCTAAAAGCAACATTTACCAATCCTTATGAAAATTAACATGGACAACTCTTTATAGCATATAATGTTATCAAAGGTCACAAAAAATAGCTTATATCCAAGGTCTATGATTTTGGGGAAATTTTATAAAAATGCCAACCTTTAGACACCAGAGTCTATGACAACACAACATAATAGATGGAAAACTACATCAAAATCAAGCCAAAAACAAGACTCATCAGAGGCATTGAGGTGGACATGAAGAAAATTGATGCTATAGTTAACATGCCACCTCCCAAAAACATTTCTCAATTACACACTTTACAAGCAAGAATTTAGGCTATTTGACGTTTTGTAGCATCCTTAGCAAATCAAACGTTACCATTTACACATCTCCTTAAGAAATAAGTTTAGTTTAATTGGAATGAGGATTGTAAACAAGATTTTGAGAGTTTGAAAGATTACCTTGCTACTCCACCTTTTCTACAACCCACTATGCAAAATAAACCGTTCATCCTATATACATTAACATCAACCCATGCTCTCATAGCATTGTTGGATCAACAAGATGAAAATGGTAAAGAGCATCTTTTTTATTACATTATCCTAACTTTGATTGATTATGAGACACGATACACAATGATAGAGAAACAATGTTTATCTCTTGTATTCGCTACTAGTAAGTTGCAACATTACTTACTGAATGTTGAAATACATGTGATAACAAAGTTTGACCCTTTGAAAACATCTTTTTTCCAAAACTAATTTATCAGGATAGTTAGCTAAATGGGTAATGTTGTTGACTGAGTTTGACCTTAAGTTTTTTTTCACAAAAAGAAATTAAAGGATAGGCCTTGACCGACTAGTTAGCCAATGCTCCTTCTCCCCTAGCATTACCTAAAGTAGAAGCATTTCATGATGAGAGTGTGTTGATTATTTAGGAACATGAAAATGCATGGGAATTATATTTGATGGGTCTAAGTGCATAACAGGCTCCAACATGGGAGTTATAATAGCTTCGCTTGGAGGAAAACCTATTCCCTTATCATATCAGTTAAATTTTCTATGCATGAATAATACCACAAAGTATAAAGTGTTAATTGTTGGATTACATGCTACTTTAACTCTGGGAGCCTGAGACATTAAAATATTTGGTGATTCACAATTAATTATTAAATAAAAAAATGGAACAATTTATCAAGCGAAGCATGAAAAAATCTCGAAATATAAGGATCTCACAATGACTTTGTTAGAGAATATTGATTCATTTACCATTGAAAACATCCCATGGAAAGATAATTGACACGCAAATGCAATGGAAAGTGTGGATTCTTTGATATCTCCTCAAGATCCTTCAAAATATTTCACATTTGTTGTCCATACAATCATAAAACCATTAATTGATTATAAAACAGATGAAGTATTAACAACCACCACGAAAAAGCTCTAGCGAATGGTACACACCAATAATTATTTTAAAAATAGTACCTTTCATGAGCTAACAATTAAGAATACTAGAGCCCACCTTCGGAAGCTTACCTCTAAATATATAATCCTCATTGATGTGTTGTATCAGAGATGCTTCAACGGTCTCTTGCTTAGATTCCTTAAACAATATGAAATCCCCATAGCACTTGAAGAAGCTCATTTAGGTGCTTGTGGAGGATATTTTGGAGGAAGATCGTTAGTTCAAAAATTAGTTCGTATAGGATACTATTGGAGGAATATGGAACATGACTGCTTTTCTTATGTTAAGAAATGTCACAAATGTCAAGAATATAGCATACTAATTCACGCTCTCGCTTTCAAGCTTCGTGCACAAGTTCTTGTTTATCCTTTCTTGGTGTGGGGCCTGAATACCATTGGAAAAATCTCACCCCCTTCCTCCACTATACATACATTTATAATTACTACAACATATTATTTCATGAAATGGGTGGAAGAAATTCCCCTTCGTTTGACAACTAACAATGTAATATGTCGTTTCATATTGGAACACATTATTGCTCACTTTGGACTTCCTTCTGCTTTAGTTTTGGACAATGGCACACCATTTAAGAATAAGGATGTGAAGAAGTTCTTGGAAACGTTTAATATACATCGCTTTTCAACACCCTACTACCCACAATCTAATGGCCAAGTTGAGTCAACTAATAGAACCCTCGAGAAAATTTTAAGGAAAATATAGTAAGTAAACACAATAAATATTGGCACACATAACTAACATATATGTGTTATGGGCCTATCGTATGAATCTTAGGGCATCAACTAGGAATACCCCTTATAATCTTGTCTACGGAACCAAGGCGATAATGCCCTTGGAGTTAGAGATTCCTTCATTAAGAATCACTCTTCAAGGAATTATTGATGATAATACTTATAAAGAACAATGTTTGCATCAACTTGAAATGCTTGAAAAACAACACATTAACACTCTTCAACACCTTCAAGCTTATTCCAAAAGAATGCAACATTGTTACAATGATAATTTCATACACTGTTCTTTTAATAAGGGAAATTTGGTGTTATGCACTTGAATCAACATAACGTCAATGTTGCCCCGACGAAAAAAGGAAAGTTCAACTTGAATTGGTTAGGACCTTATATAATCGATGAAAACTACAGATTTGGAGCATACATGTTAACAAAAATCTATGGCATGTCTCTTAAAGAACCTATTAATACCATGCATCTATGGTAGTATTATGTCTAATCTTCATGAATAGTGTGAATGATAAAGAAATGATGTTAGAGTTAGTATCTACAACATTCTATATACTCTCAGATTGCTTCATTCTTGATAAAAAATTATTTGTGTGTCTTGAATACTAAAGTAGGTATTTAAATTAACTTTTAGATAGTTACTTTAGGTTTCATACTATTCAAGATAATCTTGTATGTTGTGTTAGAATAGATCCTTATATACATTTAATGTTCTATAACTAGATCATAGGTGCATTTAATTTAACATAACATACTTAATCACAATGTTGCATCTAAGAGAAACTAGAATAAGTTTTCATTAGATCAACTAAAAAATGTTAAATCATGGAGACATTTATTAAATAGTCTTATAAATATTATATGACCAATCACATTGCCATTTAACATTAATCATATAAACATAAATAACCAAACATCAAATATTCATATATATATATCAAAAACTTTGAGTACATGTCATCAATATATACAATGCTAATGTGGTATGTGACTACTGGATCCCTCGAGATCTAGTGATCACACCTATCTAGAGGTAGTCTTTCAAGAGATAGTGGTATGCGATCGTGATCGTGAGTTGACAAGTGCATCCAGGGAATATTGTAGACCATGTTCCTATCCAATAGTCTCTCGATGATCCTTTGTTAGGTGATCTCTCTATCTATAGCCTGGCTACCTCTGCATGGAGTTTCTCAACCTCCACTGGGGCTCGAGATGACCAGACCTCCTCATAACCAACCTCGGCTCAGTGGGCGCGTCTTCTAAAACCCTCATATGCTACCCACAGTCTGACATACAACTCAAACAACTCTAGATCCCACTCCACGATGGGTGGGGGAACATAATCTATAATATTAGTATCCTTGTAGACTGAAGGAGGCACTATCTATGTAGAAACCTAGAAATAGAGATCATGTAACTCTCTCATAGCCCCTGCAAGATAGAAAACATAAATATAAAAGTACACATCATGATAAATATATAGACATAAAATTAAAACATAAAGCATGAACATAAGCATAAAGTGTAACATTAAATAAAATCTCATCACCTAGCTCTCTAACTGGCTATGTAAAGATAGCCTTGTCCTATGTAGGAGGCACGGAGAATGCACTAGCCTCTTCATGACTATAGGTGATGGTGTGTGCTACAGCTGCTGACTGTAATCTCGTCACATGAGTGGGAGATAGATATCTCCACTCACAACCAACTAGATCTTCATCCATTGTATCATCACCCTCACTCATCAACTACTCCTCCTCCTCCTTCCCATCATAACTAGGTTCTCCAGCCTTGTCATAGTCCTCATCTATCACATCTACAAATAAGTTTGGAGCCCTGACCCCTATCTCCTTAGCTCTATCATTCTCCTTGTCTCTCTGATCAAAGAGTAGTCCTGCATCTCCTATCAACGCATCCATTGGGAATACAAGAGTTGGTCATGTTGCTACCCACCACTCGTATGCATTTGTGGCATTGAAGTCATCAACATTGTAGATCGAGGTCATATCAAGATTCTCATAATCTGAGTCACTATAGACAACATCATTAGTGGTGAGCCGTCTCATACTAATCATTTGAAGAAAGGTCATGCCACTAGTGGTACGTGTACCCTCCTAAACTGTCGCATGACATGATTGTATTAGAAAGGTCATACTATGTAATCATATCCACCTATTAGAAATTTTTCCATCTATAGTATCCTCAAATAATAGGTCTCATCTGACCACTACGGTCTAAGCTGGTATGGTCTCCATAAGATCTCCTCCTCATCTAGTCAGTCAAATCTCACCCTCCAAAAGTGTGAATCTTTGTACTGCCATAACCTCCTTAGTGGATAACTGAATGCATGAGGTACCCTAGGGCTGATGTACATGGAAACCCTATTGGACTAGTGTATGTGATATGCTCCAGGGACCACACTTGCAACTTAGTGTACAATGCACCATACTATCGACCTTGTGGTATTCAAACCTCCCTAGATCATAGTATAAGTGTGCAAATTTGCTACCTCCCCAAGCATATACAGTCCTCTACTCTGCCATCTGGCCAAGAGGAACCTACAGAAACACAAAACTAGTGCAATCTTCTAAGGATTGTAGATTTTCAGATTGCACACACACATCATGAACATGCAATTGAACTAAGAACTTGCAACAATGAAGTAAGGAAGCTAATACTAGCTTTGCAAAGTGATTTATCATCAACAAACCACAAAAAGCATGAGATGGAAATTCATCAAATATTGTAACAACAAACACCATTATCACTTTCACTCAAGAAACTAACTAAAACTAATAGGGAAGTAGAACCATGCACACATAATGAAAAAAATTAAAAGAAACACCCATAAATCATGCAATATTGCTCTCTATTGCTGCAGAATTCCTTTAGACCAACTCTCCAACCATTTACAAATGAGGGGCAAGCCCCTATTTATAGTTTTCCAAAGCCCAAATGAATGGATAGGATTAGTTTGCATTGTGTGGCTAAAATTCATTACAATTAAGGGTTTCACCTACCCCCCATTATAAAGAAATTTAAAATATAGCTTTTGTCTCATCCCTATTTTGTCTTGTAGTGACCAGTCACTGTAGCATTTTTGTCCTCTAGCTAATTGCCCTTTTACTGTAGCTAAAACTGTTTAAAGACTACCTTTTGTTCAACATGTTCGCCACACACTCTAGTGAATCAAACGAGCCTTGTTTGTAGATTTGTGTCATTGTGAAATAGATGGACTGCCTACTTGATGTGTGGGACAACCTTGACGGATGATGATCATTTGAAAAGGAATAAATAGTCTCCTCTTTTTTGACTTTAGCAAATAGTCATTTGTGTTCCTGTTATTGTCTCTCCTTGACATGATGCCATCTATTTGTTAGTCACCCCTTTGGTACACTATCCATCATCTAGACATATTAGATTTGAAGCGTTCCCCTCTTTGGATACAGTTGTTATATTCAATTTCAATTGCAATTTAATTTTCTTGAAGAGTTCTCTCTTCTGCGTCGTGTGAACAAACAAATCTCTATCCCTAACAACCTCAAATTAAAGCTCCATCCCTGTTAGGGTTTCGTGTGCCATCAAAAGTGGAAGAATTCTCCCCCCAGACCATACTCCATATGAAAATTCCCCAAGTGTAGGAATTTCCCCAACAAGCACCTCTAAAAGATTATAAAAGTTTCCCTTCCTGCAAGAATACCTACACATAAAATTTACAATGTCCTAATCAAAGCATCATCAAATCATTTATACACACAAATACGATAGTTGATCATAAAGTGACATCATTACCAAAACCCTTTGAATTTTAAATCGCTTTTAAACTTTTCTTACGACCATTTTTCCACATCTTTATGATGGACATGGGGTGGTATCATTCTTTTTTTAATTTTGTAATATTCTAGTGTTTCCTCCTATAGTATTGTCTCCTCCCATTTTACAAATGATCTTGCATGAAGTGGTTTTCACAATCCTTAATCGACGATTATTATGAAGCATTTCTATGATGTTTGCAGGAACATTGGATATGAGCGTCGTCTATAGGATGGAGCTGTGGGTAGAGGGAGGTGGGAAGATGGCATAGGAATGCCATTGTGATCATGACAGAGGTGGTCATCCTTTGAAGATGCGGGACCCACATGCACAATATCTATCGGGCAGGAGAGTGTGAGTAGCCATTATAGAATTACCATTTGGGAATGGCTTTGAAAGTTGCGGCTTCCAGCAAAGCAAGCCCCACAAAACAAGAACACCACATTACGAGCCAAATACATATATGATCATTAGTTAATTTCTCGTTATGTCTAACTCCTGAATTTCATGAATCCCTATTTACATGGCAACGACGAGTGAGGCCTAAACATAGGCACCATTTTGTTGCCCTATCCAAGATCGATCACCCATATTGCCCCCAACACCGATGAGAAAAAAGAGCACCCTGAACGAACCACTGGTTTCGAGGGGAAATAAAATAAATAATGGATCACAGATAGGACACCTTGAAGCATCAAAATAACCTGAATTTTCCATATGTCCACTCCACCAATATGGTAGTCATCACATAGGCGAGCAAAAGCTCTACAGCAATAAGAGCTCACATACAATGGAGGTATCACCCAAGGATGACTCATTAATACTACTGAGTGAGACTCACTACCCACCCTGAGCCCAATCACCATGGAGTTCGCTGATGGCTACGTCGACCCATCCTTCGTTGCTTGAGCTTGAAAGATTTTGCATAAGTGAAGCCTTTATTTTGAAATTATTATCCCACTAAACAACTATTGTGGTTATGATGATCTCCTACATGCTTCGGTTTAGGCACCATTCACACAATTGAATGTTCTTCTCTTTTGTGTTTGCCTGAGATCTAGTGCTTTCACAAGGCTAAGATCCTTCTTTGCATCATCGGTCTAGCACACTATTCTAGAGGCTTAGTCCCTTAGCTCTGGTTATGACTCAGGTTACGTGCTATAAGGCTTGTTAGTCATGGGAGTAGCACGGAATTGCTTACTGTAGACACCACCATCCTGCTATATACTCTTCTTTTGTGAACCACAGATAGGTACAACTAACTAGAAATTACCTAATCTATAGTGAGCACTAATCCGATCAAAAACTTTAGAAGATTTATCCTCATATACCCTCCTTTTGATCGAGTAATTTGAACTCCCATGCGCTGGGGAAGATCCAGTGTTTTCACTTTAATCAAGCAATTTGTATGAAGACAACATCCTTTCACTATTGTAGAAGAACAATTTGGATGTGCAACAAAGAGACATAACCGTGGGTTCGCCTCCTGAGAACATCGTTATCAACAGTTTGAAGGTACATGGCTTTGGAACTGGCGGAACCCATGTTGTGAACGTCGGTGGGAGTCATGTGCAAGTGGAGGAATGCAAGGGTCGTTAAAACATAGATGTTGTTCATAATGAAGCGTTGCATCCATTGGCGAATCCTTTCAATAGATGATAGTAATCGTATCTCTTCATTTTGGCCAGTGCGTTGCAAATAATCCTTCATGCCCCCATTTGAAAATCACCTATCGCCATTTTAGGCTCATGGATGGTGTTGAAACTCCCTTTATGTAATGTCGTTATTTTGATGACGAGCAATGAGAACCTATGCGGGCCATAGTCAAAGTAAAGCCACCCAAATGGCTTTGCAGAGCGTGGCGTCCACGGGGGTGACTCCTTTTTCCAAGATGAAAATGCCTTTGTAAAAGAGAATGATATTGGAGGTCATCAGAATCATGGTTGCCCTGTCCCCTTTATATTTTTAGCTTGTTTTGATCTACCTATTGTAGTTAATAGGATACTAAAGTTGTCTTCAAAAGTGACACCCATAGTTTTGCTAATAACATAAATTCCTCTCCAAGAAGGATAGAATCATGCTGACTTAACTCATGAAGACTTCTCTTTCAATTGCTAAATGCACCATGCAGTCGAATTCTTGTCGTGCAACTTATCATCTCTAATTTCTTTTGAGCTCCTAATTGAATGAGGCTTTGTGGTAGCTATATAGTTATTTGAAATCGACCCTCTTAGAAAACTAGAGGGGAGTGGACACTTCATGTAAAGATGTAGAAAGATTAGTAGTGAGTGGGATGAGTGGGTGGAGAAGGGCGGGGCACCACCATGAGAGGAACAAAGAACATCCATAAGAATTGTGGACCTTGCAGATGGAGATGCTGTCGGCTAGGTGGATGCGGGTAGTGGTTAAGGGACTGCCACTCAAAAATGGCTTTGGCAGTGGAAGTTCCCATGACTGCAGGGATAGTGAAGCTCATTCATCGGGCCTCCATGGAAGAAACATCATAGATCACAGGGAAAGTGACCCTGCCTCCCGCGATAATTATCCCATGAACCACTGATGAAGAACTTAATTGGACGCTTTTCCTGCTAGTCAAGCACCACAGCTCATGTCATTGCTTACAACCATTATTCACTATTGGGCTGAAAAGCCTATGTCAATCGTGCATTGTAATTCCACATTTCTTCTGATCTATAAGACTTGGCTCTCCCCTTTTAGACAACATTATTTCCAACCCAAGTCACGATGTGGGACAAAGCTTATCAAATTTATGCATTAGTTATGACAAGGCACCCATACAAATAGGATTCTGTGTGGGAACGTCTTGACATGGCACTATGAACAAATCAGCCTCCAATGATTACTCAGAGCCAATCTACAAAACCAGGATGTTGGCTCGACTCATCGCCACTTAGAGGGCCATCACCCAACCCCCTCACCTCTACTCTGTTGTTTTGAGAGGCACATTAAGTCAGTGTAAAGCTTTTGCAAATACTCACTTTCTACCTCGGGTCTTCTCTTCTCGACAATCTATAGTGCTACCACATCCTTTCATTAGTTCCCTTTAGTTATCACTCTTCTGATGGCTATAACCTTACAACACATTCTTTACATAATGCACCTTAGCCCATCTTGTGACTCTCGAATTCATCTTCAAAAGATTCAACCAAAATTAATTATTCAGGTAGGCTATGTTGGTTGGCCGCGGCAAGTAAGGGCAGAGGAGACACTGTTGGTGAAAGTCATTAAGGAGATGACGTCATTTGGTCAGAAGCCCGCATGAAGTTGTCCACCAACAAATGAGAATGTGGGCTCCACATTAGGTATGGACATGGGGAATAGGTGGCAGGTGGCCATGGTGCAAATGTTGTGAAGAAGACAACGTGGACTAAGCGACTGCCCGCAAGGCAACACCTGCAACCTAGGATGACGCCCGTAAAATTCGATGGAGCTGGCCTTACCATTTTTCCCTTCCCTTTAAGCCTAAAATTTAAAATATGTCCAAAACCTATGCACTTTGTGATTCTTCCTTAATGGTTGAGGCCTACATTAACCATTTTTGGAATACATCATGAATTTTTGAGGCTTCAAATTGAATAACTACTTTGACATACCAGATAAATGTAGTCCCTGTTCACACACTCCCCGTGTGGACTCTAAAGTCTCTTGTCACCTCCTGCTATTCTATCACATTGGGCCGCTATTTGAACATCATGTAATTATATGAACAATTCATTAGTCAAGAGTTGCACAAGTGAGAGAGGGCGAGGCACCATTAAGGGAAAGTTGTTGTAACTATGGTGAAGACGAATGGCCAATGATTGGTGGGACTTGCGTATGAAGAGGCTGCGGGCTGGGACATGCAAGGAGGTGCGGTGATAAGGATGTCGTTTCAAGAGATGACGGTGGAAGGTTTGCCACCTATGTTGTGACGTATGCAAACTCATAGTCCATCGGGTGGACTTTCTCTTCTTACATTCAACCTTAAGACATCCTCACCTTTGATTAATATTCAATTACTTACGGTTTTCATATTTTACCATCCCCCGTGAGTTTTGGATGCATGAAAAAGCTTCTTATAGGCTCCACGTATTTAAACGTTGACTACTTTAAGCTTCGTGTTAGAACACCACTTCTTTAATGCTTCTTTAGTTACTAGATCATTGCCATCTTCAAACTTTAGTGAATCATTGGTCCTCCAAAAAAACCATGATAAGTATGGCATTGTAGGCCTAGGTCAAGGGAGTGAAGTTTGCAGAGAAACAGTGTACAGGCTCCACAGATGGCCTAGCCAATTACACGGTCCGCAGATAGTTGAATGTACGACATCGTTTGATGAGTGCTATCAAGAGAATGACAGGAGATAGGAAGAGGCCATCGAGAGGATGATGACATTGATGGGTTGTGGGCTCATGGAATGGGAAGGTAGCGAAAGGTGGTCATTGTGGAATGACATCATGAGGATGACCTCTTGCAGGTGGTGACCCAAAAAGGCAGGCCCACTGACTAGTCTTTACCTGAGAGTTCTCCCACAAACTTGGGGTTTGGTAGCAAGGAAATGGTCCATGTGGGTCTCGCTTAGCAGGACAATGTGGGAGCACAACCGTCAGGAAACAGAGGTTGGGCAAGGGTAGGCCATGCATAAAGACCCACAAGCATTTGTACTTAGGAAATTTTGGAAATGTATCGGGTCGAGTTTACTTTGGCAACAACAATGACTAGGATGACAAGGTGAATAGCGGATCCCACCATGCAGGTGGTGGTCAAGGGTCAACTGCTATGAAAGTGGCGAAATGGGGATGGAAACCCGCATAGGGAGACCTGCAATTGCAGGTCTGCGAAGCATGAAGGACATAGCAGTGAAAACAGGCTCAGGGTCCACACGTAATGAGATCTCCCCATCTCAAATTCTGCTTTGAAGGTTCTTTTCAACTTCCAACCTTCAACTTTGCTACCTTAACATGCTAGTCCTCCTTCTAGGGCTAGTTTTTTTGATGTGTTTTTTATGCACTTCTCAACATAGGTAATGCATAGGTGCATCACCTCTCTTGAAAGACAATCTTCCACAATAAAATTGTAGAACACTATCCTAAGGTCTCTAATGTCAAGTCTTGACAGTGCTTGGAATATCTCAGTTGTTTCATATGATTTGTTGGTAATCAAAAGGCGGTCTTATAGATGAGTTACAAAGCGTGGGAAGTTGGGTTTGCAAATGGAGTTCTTAAAGTGTGAAATTAATGTGCAATCGCTGCAAGTTCAAAAGAACAGTCTAGAACTCCATTTCATCATCATATTTGGCTTTACAATGAGCAATGAACCTTGCTCAAAGTCACTATTTAAAAGAAAAATCAAAAGGGCAAGGAAGAGAAGAAATTCCTAGACCTAAGCTATGAATTAATAGTAATCATGGAGGCTGCTATAGTAGACAAACTTCCTAAACTAATTTGCTTGGCCAAGAGGAACCTACAATTACACAACACCAGTGTAATCTTCTAAGGAATGTAGATTTTTAGATTGCACACACACATCATGAACATGCAATTGAACTAAGTTGGAAAAATGAAGTAAGGAAGCTCACACTAGCTTTACAAAGTGATTCATCATCAACAAACCACAAAAAATATGAGTTGTAAATTCAACAAATACCGTAACAAAAAACACCATTATCACTTTCACTCAAGAAACTAACAACTAAAACTAATAGGGAAGTAGAACCATGCATGCAATAATGAACAAATTCAAGAGAAACACCGATAAATCATGCAATATTTCTCTCTATTGCTATAGAATGCCTTTACACCAGCTCTCCAACCATTTACAAATGAGGGGCAAGCCCTTATTTATAGTTTTCCAAAGCCCAAATGAATGGCTAGGATTAATTTGCATTGTGTGGCTCAAATTCATTACAATTTAGAGTTTCACCTACCCCCCATTATAAAGGAATTTAAAATATAGCTTTTGTCTCATTCGTATTTTGTCTTGTAGTAACCAGCCACTATAGCATTTTTGTCCTCTAGTTGATTACCCTTTTATTGTAGTTGAAACTGTTTAAAGGCTACCTTTTGTTCAATACATTTGCCACACCCTCTAATGAATCAAATGAGCCTCGTTTGCAGATTAGTGTCATTGTGAAATAGATGGACTACCTGCTTGATGTGCAGGACAACCTTGATGGATGATGATCATTTGGAAAGGAACAAACAGTCTCCTCTTTTTTGACTTTATCAAATAGCCATTTGTGTTCATGGTACTATCTCTCCTTGGGATGTTGCCATTTATTTTTTAGTCACCCCTTTGGTGCACTCCTCCAATTGCAATTTTGTTTTCTCGAAGAGTTCTCTCTTCTACATTGTGTGAACAAACAGATCTCTATCCCTGACAACCTCGAATTAAAGCTTCATCCTTGAAGGGGTTTCGTGTGTCATCAAAAGTGGAAGCATTCTCCCCCTAGACCATACTCCATATGCAAACTCCACAAGTGTTGACATTTCCCCAACTAGCACCTTTGAAAGCTTATAAAAGTTTCCCTTTCGACAAGAATACGTCCACATAAAATTTACAATGCCTTAATCAAAGTGTCAGCAAATCATTTATATGGTCAAATATGATAGTTGATCATAAAGTGACATCATTACCAAAACCTTTGAATTTTAAATCACTTTTAAACTTTTCTTACAACCAATTTTCCACATCTTTATGATAGACAAGGGCTGGTATCATTCTTTTTTTAATTTTGTAAGATTCAAGTGTTTCCTCCTATAGTATTGTCTCCTCCCCTTTTACAAATGATCTTGCACGAAGTGGTGCTCACAATCCTTAATCGACGATTATTAGGAAGCATTTCTATTATGTTTGCAGGAACATTGGATATGAGCATCATCTGTAGGATGGAGGTGTCAGAATAGGGAGGTGGGAAGACGACATAGGAATGTCATTGTGATCATGACGGAGGTGGACGTCCTTCGAAGATGCGAGACCCTCATGCACAATCTCCGTTGGGTAGAAGAGTGCAAGCAACTGTTATAGAATTACCATTTGGGAACGGCTTTGAAAGTCGCAACTTCCACCAAAGCAAGCCTTGCAAAACACAAACACCGCATTGCGAACCAAATACATACCCGATCAATAATTAATTTCTCATTATGTCTTCCTCCTGAATTTCATGAATCCTTATTTACATGGAAACGATGGGTGAGGCTTGAAAAAAGAGGACCCTGCATGAACCATTGGTTTCAAGGAGAGAAAAAATAATTAATGGATCACAGATATGATGCCTCAAAGTATCAAAATAACCAGAATTTTCCATATTTCCACCCCGCCAATATTGTAGTCATCACATAGGCGAGCAAAAGCTCTCCACCAATCACATAGAGTGGAGGTTTCGCCCAAGGATGACTCATTAATACTACCGAGTGAGACTCACTCCCCACCCTAAGCCTGATCACCATGGAGTCCGCTGATGCCTACCTTGACCCCTCCTTCGTTGCTTGAACTTGATATATTTTACATAAGTGAATCCTTTATTTTGAAATTATTATACTGCTAAACAACTACTTTGGTTATGTTGATCTCCTATGTGCTTCGGTTTAGGCACCATTCACACAATTGAATGTTCTTTTGTTTTTTGTTTGCCCATGATCCAGTGCTTTCACAAGGCTAAGATACTTCTTTGCATCATCGGTCTAGCACACTATTCTGGAGGCTTAGTCCCTTAGCTTTGGTTATGACTCGGGTTATGTGTTATAAGGCTTGTTAGTCATGGGAGTAGCACGGACTTGCTTACTGTAGATACCACCATCCTTCTATATACTCTTCTTTTGCGAACCACAGATAGGTACAACTAACTAGAAATTACCTGATCTATAGTGAGCACTAATCTGGTCGAAACCTTTAGAGGATTTATCCTCATACACCCTCCTTTTGATCGAGCAATTTGAACTTCCATGCCCTGGGGAAGATCTAGTGTTTTCACTGTAATCAAGCAAGTCGTAGCAAGACAACGTCCTTTCACTATTGTAGAAGAACCATTTGGATGTGCAACAAAGAGAGACGTGGGTGAGCACCACGGGTCCCCCTCTTGAGAACGCCATTATCAACGGCTTAAACGGACATGACTTTAGAACTGGCAGAACCCGTGTTGCAAATTTCGATGGGTGTCATGTGCAAGCGAAGGAATGCAGGGGTCGTTAAAACACACACGTTGTTCATAATGAAGCATTGCATCCATTGGAAAATCCTTTGAACAGACGATAGTAATCGTATCTCTTCATTTTGGCCGGTGAGTTGCAAATACTCCTTCGTGCCCCTATTTGGAAATCGCCTACCACCATTTCAGGCTCATGGATGGTGTTAAAACTCCCTTTGCATAATGTCGTTCTTTTGATGACCGGCCAAGAGAACCTATGCGAGCTGTAGTCGAAGTTAATTTTCCCAAACAGCTTCGCAGAGTGTGGTGTCTGCGGGGGTGACTCCTATTGCCAAGACAAAGATGCCTTTATAAAAGAGCATGATATTGGAGGCCGTCCGCATCATGGTTGCCCTGCCCCCTTTATATTTTTAGCTTGTTTTGATCTGCCTACTGCAGTTAATAGGATACTAAAGCCGTCTTCGAAAGTGACACCCATAGTTTTGCTAATAACATTAATTCCTCTCCACGAAGGATAGAATCATGCTGTCTTAACTCATGAAGACTTCTCTTTCAACTAATCAATGCACCATGCGGTCGAATTCTTGTCGTGTAACTTATCATCTCCAACTTCTTTTGAGCTCCTAATTGAATGAGGCTTTGTGGTAGCTATATTTTTTTTTGAAATCAACCCTCTTAGAAAACTGGATGGGAGTTGACACTTGATGTAAAGATCCACAAAGATCAGTAGTGAGTGGGATGAGCGGGTAGAGAAGGGAGGGGTGCCGCCATGAGAATTCCGCTGTGAGAGGAATGAAGAACATCCATAAGAATTGCGGACTCCGCAGATGGAGAAGCTATCGGCCGGGTGGATGCAAGTGGCGGTTAAGGGACCACCGCTAAGAAATGGCTTTGGCAGTGGAAGTTCCCGCGGCCACAGGGATAGCGGAGCCCACTCATCGGGCCTTTGTGGAAGGAATGTCGTTGGTCACAACGAAAGTGACCCCACCTCCCGCGATAATTCTCCCATGAACCACTAATGAAGAACTTAATTTGATGCTTTTCCTATCAGTCAAGCACCGTAGCTCATGTCATTGCTTACAACCATTATTCACTGTCAGTATGAAAAACCTACATCAATCGTACATTGTAATTCCACGTTTATTCTGATCTGTAAGACTTGGCTCTCCCCTTTCAGATGACGTCATCGCCAACCCAAGTCACGTTGCGGGACTAAGCTTATCGAATTCATGCATTAGTTATGAAAAGGAACCCATATGGATAGAATTTTTCATGGGAACGTGTTGATATGGCGCTATGAACAAATCAACCTCCAACGATTACTCAAATCTAATCTACAAAACTAGGACGTTGCTCAACTCATCACCACTTAGAGGGACATCACCCAACCCCCTCACCTCTACTCTGTCATTTTGAGAGGCACATTAAGTTAGTGTCAAGCTTTTGCAAATACTCATTTGCTGCCTCGGGTCTTCTCTTCTCGATAGTCTACAGTGCGGCCACATCCTTTCATTAGTTCCCTTTGGTTATCACTCTTATGATGGCTATAACCTTGTCGTGCATTCTTTACATAATGCACCTCGGTCCATCTTGTGACTCCCGACTTCATCTTCAGAAGATGCAACCAAAATTAATTACGCGAGCAGGCTATGCTGGTTGGCCGCGGCGAGTGAGGGCGGAGGAGACACCGTTGGTGAAAGTCATTAAGGAGACGACGTCGTTCAGTCAGAAGCCCGCATGAAGTTATCCACCAGCAAACGAGAGTGTGGGCTCCGTATTAGGCATGGACATGGGGAATAGGTGGCGGGTGGCCACAGTGCAAATGCCATGAAGAAGACAACGTGTCGCAGATGCCCGCAAGGCGGCACCCGCAGCCAACGATGCCACTAAGATGAGTTACAAAAGGACGACACTCGCGAATTCTTAGTCAATTATTATAGCAATCCTCTGATGAATTTTCTTCCTTCGCATTTCTAATATGTGGCCACTTGCATCAAAAGAGCTGACGGAGCTGACCTTACCATTTCCGCCCTTCCCTTTAAGCCTACAATTTAAACTATGTCCAAAACCTATGTACTTCGTCATTTTTCCTTAATGGTTGAGGCCTACATTAACTGTGTTGGAATACATCATGAATTTCTGAGGTTTCAAGTTGAATAGCTACTTCGACATACCAGATAAATGTAGTCCCCATTCATGCACTCTCCTTGTGGACTCCAAAGTCTCTTGTCGCCTCCCACTATTTTGTCACATTGGGCCGCTATTTGAATATCATGTAGTTATATAAACAATTGATTAGTCAAGAGTTGCATGGACGAAAGAGGGCGAGGCACCGTCGAGGGAAATCCATTAGCGGAGAGGGTCCAATAGTCGTGCACCCTAACTTCACACTTCTAATTATCCTACGTCGAAATTTCAAATGACTCCCAATTTTTTACAGCAGCTTACTTGGCAAGTTCTCTGCTTATAACTAAGGTTTCAGGGCCACATCATCAAATATGATGCCACATCAGCATGCATTTTTGTCAAGGTGTCCAAAAGGCCCCAAAAAATAGTGAGACCAATTCTCGTGCATTACATCATGAGTAGTTGAGCGCTGATGTGGTATCACATGATTGGTTGCTTTTTAGATCAAAAGCATACATTTTGTTTAATTATGGGTAGTCAAATCACAACTATTGGACATTATATAAATGACTATTGGGTATTATATTTATGATTGGGTGCGTGACTATTGGACCCCGTGCGACTATTGGGCCCTCTCCCCTACAACTATGGCGAAGACGGACGACCAATGATGGTGTAGGACCCATGTATGAAGAGGTTGTGGGCCGGGATGTGCGGGGCGGTGCAATGATGAGGATGTCATTTCAGGAGATGGTGACTGCCACCTGTGTTGCGATGTATGCAAACTCCTAGTCCGTCGGGTGGAATTTCTCTTCTTACATTCAACCTTGAGGCATCCTCACCTTTGATTAGTATTCAATTACCTGTGATTTTCATATTTTACCACCCCCTGCAAGTTTTGGATGCATGAAAAAGCTTTTGATAGGCTCCACACATTTAAATGTTGACTACTTCGAGCTTTGTGTCGGAACACCACTTCTTTAATGCTTCTTTAGTTACTAGATCATTGGTACATCTTAAAACTTTAGTCAATCATTGGTCCTCCAAAAAAACCATAATAAATATGGCATTGTCGGCCTAGGTCAAGGGAGTGAAGTTTGTGGAGAAATAGTGTACTGGCTCCACAGATGACCTAGCCGATGAAGCAGTCCGCGAATAGTTGAATGTGGGACACCATTTGATGAGTGCCATCAAGAGAATGACGAGACATAGGCATAGGCCAGTGAGAGGATGGAAGTGTTCATGGGTTGCAGACCCGTGGAACGAGACAACAATGAAAGGTGGTTGTTGTGGAATGACATCATGAGGACAGCCTCATGTAGGTAGCAGCCCACAAAGGCGGGTCCACTAGCGAGTCTCAACCTAAGAGTTCTCCCATAGACTTAGGGTTTGACGGTGAGGAAATGGTCCATGTTGGTCCTACTTAAGGGGACGACGTGGGAGAGCGGTCGTCAAGAAACGAAGGTCGAGTGAGGGTAGGCCATGCACAAAGACCCACAAGTGTATGGACGGGTTTACCTCTGCAATAGAAATGATGAGGATGGCAGGGTCAATAGTAGAGCCCACCATGCGGGTGGTGGTCAAGGGTTGGCCACCACGAAAGTGGTGAAATGGGGATCGAAATTCGCATAGGGAGACCCGCAACTGTGAGTCAACAAAGCATGAAGGACGTAGTGGCGAAAATGGGAGTGGGTTTGTACGTTGAGCGGATGGCGAGACTCAGCCAAAGGCAAATGATGGAGCGCAACGACGAACGACAAGAGGAAACCTGCGAATGTGGATCCACAAGGGTCAACAAACACTAGACAAAAAACAAAGGGAAAACCATAGGTCCCAGCCTAGAAGGGGAAAATTACTTAGCGAAATTTGGGTAGGTGAACTTGGCCAAAGGTATTTTGATCATTTTAGGGATCATGACCAACTTGGACTAGGAAACAAGGGTGCACAAAGTGAGGCAAGAGCAAAGCAACCCATCAAGAGTGAAAATGATTTGCCAGGAGCAAAAAAAAGGGGTCCCTACCTTTGGCGAGGCATGTGTGCAAAACATGCACAATAGTGCTCATGAATAAAGTAGCCATGATAGCTCAATACATGGCCCCACAATGTCTTCCAGAATCAAACCTCCAAGACAATACTTTATATTGTATTTCATCTTGTGAAATGATTGATCCCCTAGAAAATGGACTCTCTCATCTCGAATCAAAACTTGAAGAATGTGATGGACATTCTGTAAGGTGATTGTCATCTCGCTTGTTGGAAGATGAAACGTGCAAGTATCTGCATCCCAACTCTCAGCCAAGGCCATCAACATAGCATCACGATACCTCATGGGGGGTATGAGGTACATCCAATACAATCTAGTGGTCTCTAATATATGTGTCTCCTCATCTAATAATGTCAGGGCTAAGTCTTGCAGTCGACCTAACTATCTATTGTTGAGGTGTTCTCGCAACTAGGGAGGAATCTAACAAAAAAAAGTAAAAATATGTCCTATAAGCATTCTACAATCTTAAATGTACACACCAACAATAAGAAAAAGTGTGATAAATTTGTTCTATTGTACTTTTCTAAAGGTCCTAAGCACTTTATTTCCCTTTGGGACACTTCGTGAAGAAATGAGACACTTTACGAAAAAGTGGGACACTTCACAACAAAAGGGGACACTTTGTGACAAAAAGGGACACTTTGCAAAAAAAGAGGACACTTCATGAAAAGAAGGGACACTTTATGAACTTTTCTTCCAGGGTCCTAAATCTATCTAGAATTGCGTAAAAATATAAAATAAATGCATAAGGACAAAGCTAAGGTAGAAAAATCAACTCACCTAATATTGTAGCTCGTTGCAGGTTACCTCCTCTCATAGGACATATAGTCTTGGGGGCTCATACTCTCACTGGCTTGGAATATTTAGTCACTCTCAACCAAAGCCAAGCTACAAGAAGGTAAAAGAAAAAATCATTAGAAATTACTTCACTTTTTAATCTTATTTACAAAAAAATTAGGGTTTTACGATATTAGGGTTTAAAATGCCTTTCATTCAAACTAACGTATCGGCGGCTAGAGAGCTCCATTTTCAATACCGTTTGTTGCGTTGGAATCGTGATTCCATTCCCATTCTCATAAAATGTATACCATTATGTAGTATGATATTGGGAAATACCCTAGATGATAAGACTTACCTTATTTGATGTAGTTATACTACTACCTTTATTCCACCTCCATAAAGCAAGCAAAATCAAGTGGGGGCATACATCAATCCTCAAATTTGATTTCTAGAAGAAGTTAGATAAGAGGATTTTTGGACGAATAACGGATTTGTTGCAGGATGTAGTTCCTAACATTGTGGTTTTGCAGATAACTATAGTGGGGACTTCATTCTCCCACATTATGAGTATCCTTTTCTGAAATGAAGTTCATTGTTTAGATTCCTTTAGCTTGCATATGCACGTAGAGTAATATGGGTGCTAAAGTGGG
Organism: Sequoia sempervirens; assembly: GCA_007258455.2. Lineage (NCBI taxonomy): Eukaryota > Viridiplantae > Streptophyta > Pinopsida > Cupressales > Cupressaceae > Sequoia > Sequoia sempervirens. The sequence continues at coordinate 347,669,070 of VDFB02193867.1, forward strand.
GGATAGATGTAATGACCAAAAATATACTCCCCTCTTGGAGATAGTGCAATTTCTCATTTAATCTAAACCTATTTTAGTAATCTTGCATTAATTACTCTTTAATTCATCATTAATAGGCCCCTAAGACCCTTTATTTTGGATCTCAAGGCTTATTTCAACCAAAATCCCAATAAAATAATCAAAATTACTTAAAATTCTAACAACCCACCCTGAAAATCTAGGGTGGGACCCATATGCCAGAGGTGGCGTATGAGTCCCATTTGGGGACTTTTTAGGGTTTGAGTGAGAAATTCAACTTTTTAATTCAAATTTTTGGTTGATGTCGGATTTTGAGACCTAAATAATGGTAAATTAGGGGTAAATTCCTATATAAGAAAGCTTCTAAGCCATTATTTCACCTAAGCAAGCATTTTAAGAGTGATTTCAAGATCCAAGCATTCAAGAATCTTCAAGTATTCTTTCACAAGAGCATTCAAGTTTCAAGAGCAAGCAAAGTTGAAGTCTTGAAGCAGCATTAAAGTGTTTTTACAAGTCTTCAAGCTCACTTTCATTTAAGATCTAACATTGACAAGGGTTGATTATGGTTGCATATGGTGAATCATGATGGTTTTTAAGTTGGGGAGATGCAACTAGCCATCAAGCCAAGCCTAATGACCTGTTTCCTAAGTGATTCCATCCTCTATTATCACTCTACTTTCAGCCTAAGGAAGTAACATGCATTATTAGGGCTTATTTGAGTGATTAGATATCTCTCAAAGTGAGTAATTCATCTTCATGTTTCATTCCATGCATCTCACTATAGCACATTAGAATAGTGTTGCATTGCATTTTAGATTTCCTAATCTCATAAACACTTAAGGTTAGGGTTTACATTCCTATTTACATTCATGATCCATTGTTTCTATCAAGGTTTAATTAACAAAGTAGGGGTTTGACCAAGGCAAAACCCTCATAAGCAAACCAAATATATATTTGGTTTTGCAGGTCTTTTTACAAGTTCAAATCCAGAAATTAGTTTGGAAGGGAAAAGCATAGATTGGAGCACAGATCTGAACTTTGAATTCCCAAAAAGGCAGAACGGTCTTATATGCCAAAAGTGGTGTATGAGTCCCACTACAAGTGAAATTTCTAGATTTTTGCAAATCTAGAAGCTACACTGCCAAAAACCTATCCTAGACCAGAAACCCTAGTCTGGGACTGATACACCTAGAGTGGAATATGAGTCTCAATATGCCCTGATTTCAGATTTTCAATGTTTCAAAGCTTATTCTAGTCTTCTTCAATTTTCCAAGTGCACACCTCTGATCTTGCAATTTATTTTTTGATTTACATGCATTTTTAGGTCATTTAGTGAAATCTTGAATCATATTATCCTTGGTAAGCATTTTGATTAGCATTTCATTAGTCTTTCCAAGTCCTAGCTTGGTGGTGAACCACTCATTAGTTTGTAATCAGATCCTAGGGTAGTCCTATTGCAAGATATCTTTCTCCTTTGCATATCTTAGATTGAGATCTCTAGGGTTTCTCTTTAATGAAATGATTGGGAGATGTGTTTGCTCCATGTCCCAAAGCATAAGTAGCAAATCCATTTTTCCTTCATTTCATGGGGGTCTTTTTCCTTGGATGGGGTTTTGTCCTCATTCTTCATCGAGAGCATTTTGTATTTTATCTCTCTTTTGGAGAGGAGTTTTGTCCCATTACGTTTTCTCCTTTTCTCTATTTGTGAGAGATTACATTTGCATTTGTACATGGGTACCAAAAATGGCTTCATAGTCGAGACCCATATTTGTGTCATTTGCATAATAATCAACTACTCTCTAAGTTGCACTTCAGGGGGGGTGTTGGTGTAAATAGGTGTTTTACTTATCTAAAATTAGTACTTAGTCTTATTTACATGTTAAGTTTACTTAGGCCCTAGGAGGGAATATTTCTAAAAGATGTTAGTTGTCATTATATCTTATCTTATCTTTTTAATTTTAACATGTTTCCTAGATAGTTATGATAAATTGTCATATGTCATAAGATTAAGACATGTGTCATAATCCTATTTAATCATATGTCTCACCTTGACTATATAATGAGGTGGTCTTATATGTAAATAATATTGATTGATATAATTGATAGAAAAATTCTTATCATTTGTATCCTTTGATAGAATAGAATTATTCTTAAATAGTTGATCTCTTTTGTGCTTTCATGAAGTTCCTAAATCTTGGGTGGCTATAATCTTCTGTCAAATCTTGCATGGTGTAGAGTTATTCTATACCAACTCTTACAAGCACAATCACCTATGGAGTACAAATGTGATTCCTCATTATCTTAATCACCAACGATATAACAAAAACTCACATTGGCCACATCCACCAATGGAGGAAAACATCAAACATTCAAACATCAATTGAGGCACGCCAACTAATGCAAATTTTCCAACTTTTTTTAAATTTCATGACATTTTTCTACATCTAGTACCACATTTCATGAAGTACCATCTTAAATAAAAATATTCAGAAACATCCATTAATGTGAAAACCATTCAAATTTTCACAATATTTTCTCAACACAAAACTAGGAATTTCCAAATTCACCATTGAAATTTCTTCAAAAATTTAATTTTTAAAAATAAAAAATCTAAGAATACCCTTTGGTGGAAAATGTGCCCAAAATCCCCTTTAATACATAAAACACACATTTTACACATTTCTCAAAAATATTGGGCATAATAATGATGTATTTTGGAAAATTTGCAAACATATAAATTAATCTACTATCAAAATCTATAAAACAAAAGGCATGGGGATGCTCTAACACCTCACCACCTCACCACTCAATTTACAACCTTTTAAAATAAAATAAAATAATAAGCATTGGAAGAGAATTTATAAACTTACCTCATTTTAATCCAAAATTTAAAATGTGAAAAACTTTAAACACATCCTATAGATGCACAAATCCACACATGAGCATGATCTCCCAATTCCTATCCTAATGCAACCAATCTCACTCCATTTTCCCTCTGATTGCTCACCCAATCACCGAAACCATAATTTGGAGAGAAGGGTTTTTCTCTCTCCAATTTCTCAAAAATAACACATGAAATGAAAAATGAAATAATTTTTATTCTTTTTTACTTAATCACCTTTAATCCCTGATTTCACCCAACCTAGAATAAGACATTAAAATTTAGCCCAATTTTCTATTCCACTTAAATCACATTTTAAGTATATATAAAGAATATTTCCACATTACTTGGAGAAACCAAAATTCAAATCAAATTAAATTAATATACAATATATTTTCATTATTCAATTTGAAACTTGCACAAATAACCCCCAAATAATGATAAATGATTAAATTCATTCCCTAATTATCATTTAACATAAAATTTCACTATTAGATTATCCATATAATCATTTAACTTAATTCAATTGTGAAAATAGGAAATTTAACAAGACATCGGCCAAACATTCATGTGACATCCACAAATAGAGTTATGACATATTGAATCATACCTATTGTGGTATCCAGGTCAAAACGGGTTAAATAACAAAGGTCTCACACTCAAATCAAGTACGATAGGTAAGGAAAAACAATAAATGGCTGTGTCATCTCCTTATAACCACTGTTGAGGTATACTTAGACTTGTGGACTAGGTGGAGAAATATCTAGTACCTGTAACCACTCAATGCACACATCAAGTGTACCTACTCCTTACATATAAATAGCTGAAGCATCACATAAATACCCCATGGTGTACAACATCATATCCATAATTTCATGCATTTAAACGATAAATTTCATGATATTATTTAATCATAACATCTATATTAATGCATATACTCATGAACCAAAACATGATAATAATCACTTGGGCAAGCCTATATCATGCACGTATCCCAAGAATACCTCCAAAATGAAATACATCCATTCCCTGTCAAGGGACTTGGAAATATAACACACACACTTTCGTGCCATTTAAATCAAACATAACAATAAAATACCCATAGAGGAAACACGAATCAAGACAAAATAATAATGTCAAAATATGATCATTTAACATTTGAGCATATGCAAAATACAATTCTCCCACTAACATCATATGCTAGGAATAGGTAGGCACTACAAGGGTGATCGTTTTCTTCTTGTGATCTATCAATTATTTACCATATTTGTTTTTCTTTCTACGTAAACTTTGAGAGTACTTAGTGATCATATTTTCACTTTTTCTCTACATAATTCTTGAGAAAACTTGGGCTTTAATTTTATTGAATCATTTAACTAAAAGTGGAGAAAAACATTTTTATAGTGTCCTGAAGTTTTATCAAATCTATTGATTGTACAACTATGCAAGCAACACATTTAGAAATGGGCCATGAATGACTTTGGTTCTTCATCATTTCAAAATACCGCATTTGCAATTGATGGCCAAGCTAGAAATTTGTTTTACAAGTACAGAGAATGACATTTGCTTAACATAGAGGGACTTTAATTTGTTAGGTGTGAAACATTATAATGGAATGTTCTTTTCCAAATCTACAAAGCGTTTCTCTATTGAATTGATAAATGGGTTTATTGTGTGCTCCTAGACTCATGGTCCAATACAGACCATACAAGATCACATGAAAGATTATTAGACTTTTGAAATGTTAAGTTGTATAGAAAATTAAATGCAATACTATCATAAATCTTGTGAAAGATTATTAGAATTTTGTAATGTTAAGTTGTATCAAAAATTAAATGCAATACTATCATAAATCTTCTTGGGATCTACTTACTCCCTCCCTTTGTCCTTGATGCCAACTACATTTTTTAATGTTAGATTGGCCTGACAAATTCAATGCTAGTGATTGGATTTTGAATGGGTGTTTTGAGTAGGATTTTTTTTGGTAGAGATGGGTAGAGATAGCAAGAGACATGAAGAGAATCTTTTTTAAAATCTTTTGGGAAAAATAGAAGCATTAACAGGAACTCCTATGGGAGGATAGAGAATAGAAGTATTGCAATAGTAACTACAAATAAAATCAAAAGAAGAGCTCTAGAGAAGACATAATAGTCAACTACAGACTTCAAAAAGAGCACACTTCAGATAACAGCAGAATCTCTGTGCAATCACAAAACAAAGAAAAAGCTCTGTAGTTTGTTTTAATTTTGTGAATATATATTGTTTTTAGTACTATGTTTCTCTCTTACTCCAACAAAGTGGTATTATAACTGTAGCCTTTGTAGCTAAATCTTTGACAACATAGATAACATCATCGTAGCACTGTTGATAAATTTACAAATAGGTTGCCCAAAGAGTTTGATTAACTTCTATGCCATGCAGAGCAAGCAGGTCACACTTTATGTGAGTGGAGAATTTTTTTGATTTCGAAGATCTGCAGTACTTATGCCATTTCATTTGGCTGATAATAAAAAAAAACTACTTAATTTGTTATTGTGCAAATCTAACCAAGCAATGATCATAGCTAAATATATTTGGAGAGGGTCACTAAAATTTTCATACAAGGAAAACGGAAATGAAGCAACTTCCATTGTTAAAATCACCGTGGAAATATTTTCATCGAATCAAACAGTAAGGAAAATTTCATATTGTGGGTGGAAATTGTACTGCTTATTTGATTAAAGGAAAATGTAAGAAAATCAATGCATGAATTATTACTGAAGTATTGTTTTACCCTTGTCAAACAGTGTTGATGTTAAATTGATTTAAATTTGAAAGATGATTTAATTTTCAAATTAAGAAAATTGAGTGTATCTAAGAATATGAGGTGGTTGTTCTTGAGGGAGGATGCTGCTTCCAAGGTGGAGACACATTTTAGAGGCACTAAAACTATTTCAAACTTTCAAAACTATATATTCAAAATTAGAAAGTAAGAGTATTGACTATCATTCGATGGTAAAGCAAACTCAGAAGTCCATACTTTCCTTAAAAAGTGACTTGCAAAAGTCGTTGAGATGCACATCTTGGCAACAATTAATATACTGTGTGCTTCATGCTATGTGTGCGCACTGCACAATGCTTTTCAAAACCATAGCATATATGCCCAAATACAAAACATAAATTGAATTCATGAACTCACAATCATCCAACAATACAGATCTAATCAATTCTCTCATCCTAACAATGAGGAAATTTTCAAACTATGCACTCAAAACAAACATTTACTCACAAGAATCACCAGGAGAGGTTGGCCTACAACTGCTTGCAGTTACACCTCATACCTAAGGAGGGAAAAATCAAAAGCATAAACTTTATCATAGAAGTAAGATCAAAGCTCAAAGCTCTCCAAATCTCAATGCTTCACGCATTGTCGTTGAGCAATTTCAATCCCTTGAAGGGCATGAGGAGCAAGAGGCCCCAAGAAAGGAAGGTTTGGATCCCTAAAACTAAACTTCACTAAACTTCATTTTGTTTAAAGCAGTGCTAAAATGATATGGCAGGCGGACTTCCAAATGGAAGCATTCATGCAGTCCTTCTCAATGCCAATTTTGATAGCCAATTAGTAAACCCAGTGAATATGTGCAATTTAATTTGGATAAAACAAAACTCTGATTACTCGTATTTTGTAATAAGAGTTTCTTTTTAAGATTGCCAAATAGTTTCAAATCTTTTTAAAACTAATTTGGTATTAAATGCTTATCGAAACATTTATGCACAGTGTATGCCGATGGAGTGTGGTTACTGCAGTCCGGATTTAAGATCCGCCGGCGGAATGTAAGTGATAAGTTTTCCGCACGAGGGCTGCCATGTTTCATGGCCGAAAACCGTGCAATGTTATCTAAGTAAACACTCAAGCCACAATTGTATTTAGAGTTATAAAGGATGATAGTCTAAGAGCCAATTCACTGACAGTTCAAACAATAGACAAAGAGGCATGTACATACCTAAACACAGAAGCACTTCCGTTAAAACCACATGTATTTTGGCAGTCGAATACAATCCAACAGGCAGTAAAAACCCAAACCCAGAAACAACTAAAAGCCATGGATATATTTCATTCTTATATAAACGACAAGCAAAAGCTATGCAACTAATTGCTGAGTCAATTGCCAAGTGTAACCCTGTTAATGCTTTGCGTCAAAATCTGCACATGCGAGATGGCATGCCATGCAGATTCTGTCTTACCAAAACTGGTACTTTTACCAATATTAAGCTTCTCTAGAAATGAATGCAAAATATGAAAGCATAGACTAAGGCATGCGAACTATTTGGAAAAATTGTTCAAAGAAATGTACTCACATGGACAGCAAAGATTGCAGGACATGCACAATTTATGTTTCTTGAAAAGCCTTTAGAAGATTTCAAGCAAATGCAATTGGCAGGTGTAAAGCCAAACTCCCCAACATATGTCAACTTCCTCCTTGCCTGTCTCAAAACAGAAGCCTTTGGACGGTATGGACTGTTGGACTAGCTGCCACATCTTTAGGAGTTGATGTCATCGACTAACCATCACTCTGGGTTTAGGTGATGATGTCAATTTGAAAGTTCATTGATACCTGCAGGTTTTGGTGTAACAAGAAATCTATATGTGGTATCAAATTCTCAACCCTGGTTCAATTCCCCTAAATTAGATCAGAGGGGGGTTGTTGGACTAACTTCCACAGCTCTGGGAGTTGATCTTGTAGACTAACCATCACTGTGGGTCTAGGTGATGACGTTGATTTTGAAGTTTATTGATAAATAATGATGGTGATTTGGAAGTTCATTAGCACCTGTAAGTTTTGATGTAACAGCAAATCTATATGAACATCTGTCAAAAATAATGGAAGGGGATTTTGCACATATCTGGTTTTATACTTCCTACCTATATTGAGAAACAAATAAAATTTTGAAAAAATGTGGAAATGTTAACCTAAAATCTTCAACACAGAATTCAGATTCTTTCATTTCAAATTTAATTAAAAGAACGTATATATAATTTGCTGTTTTCCCATGTATATAGACATAAAATGCTTAATCTGCTTACAACATGCTATTTGGTAATATGCACACAACATTTGCGAATATATAGAGTAAATACAAGATTCTAGCAAGTGATCACAACAGCCATATCAGTACTTTGAACACACAGACTAAAGGATTATAATGGCCCTATTAACATCTGCGAGCAAAAACTGTTTGAAATTTTGTCCAACAAAAGTAATTAAAGCGGTCAACCTACTCATTTTTAGTTCTCCCAATGGCTTTAGGCGCCAAAGATGATGAGCCTAATCTGACCTCCGTGTGTTCCGCTATAACGGGAAAAAAATATAGGGGCTAGCTACAGAGAGAATGCCCAACAACCACTAACATAACCGAATAACTTCTACTGCTTCTTAATACAATATATTTTACTTTGCAAGGAGTTGGGGAGCAGAGATGTGGCTTTGCCTTGTTTTTATCTGTATTGTAAATCTAAAACAAGAGAATAAAAAGACAGCCCAACCTTAACAGACACAAAAACAACATTTACCCATAGCTCGAAAATATTATTGACCCGCCCTATAGGCAGGGACTAAAACTGATTGCTTGAACCTCTAAATTTGTTGTGGTACTCCTATATAATTAAAAATAATAATGTTGGAATTTTAGACGGTATAAATTAACCTCTGGTGGAGAAATATAAGAATCACAGCACTTGAATCAGGCACATAAGCAATGTAAATAGGGCAGATGGCAACAAAGTTGAAACTCGAGATATAGAGAGTGCAACCGTATCCATTAAAAACCTTAATAACAGAATTCAATAGAAATCAATACAAGTTACCTATTATATATATGTCGTAGATATGCGTGTCACATTATTTTTGATATAGATCAGAATTTCATGCCATAAGATTCTAATTAAGGGACATAGACAGGCTTGTTCAAAATTACATCTGCATATGGACTGTTATGTGTCATAAGGCTGCAATTGTGGAGCATTAAAGGAGCAGATAAAAACAAGAATTAGAAGTCACACAACATAACACAACAGCATAACAGCATAACATGAGTTTTAACGTGGTTCACCATAAATGGCTACGTCCACTAGGAAAGTAGGGAATAATCTTATATTAATCAATGATCCAACAACAATACATGAACTATACTTATACACTCATATTCAGCCATAAACTGAAGAGTTGAGAGGAGATGAAGGGTCAAATGACTATTGGACTTCACATCCCAACAATCTCCCTTGTGAAGGCCAACGGTATAGCCATGCATTGCACGACATCCCCTGCATTTCCCCTGCGAGCTCACACTACAACCAAGCTCATCAAAGATTTGAGTTGTGCCAATGACTACTCACAAACACAGCGAATCAGTCTTCTCCATGCCAAATCAAATAGAACGAAGCTTAACACAATCTTGAGAAAATATTTATCATCTCTACCACCTGCCCATTTGAATATGGGCCAAGACACACTGCCAACATCTGCCCTGGTTTGCCTCTCTGCCAGTTTTCTCATGGCCTCATAGACCTGGTGCGTCCGTTCAACATAATCCTAAACATTATGTGCAAGTATCATGGACAAGGGCTCATCTTGTAGGCACTCAACATACTCCTTTGTGTGAGGATCAATGCACTGTAAACCTTTGAAGAGTTCATTATCAATTCGTTCAAGAAATGCAAAAGAATATTCTCCCAAACTCGAATAGTTTCCACATGATCTGCCTCCTTTTGGGTGTCATTTTCATCAAATTCCACTGGTTTCTCCCAGCTGACAGTTACAGTCTCATTGTGCCACTCACTGTTCATAGCCCATAGGTCACTAAAATCATTCAGAAAATGGAACTTGTAACTACTATGAAGTGGATCAAAGAAACTAGTGTCTACCTTATTGGTGACAATGTACAAATATTTGCCCTCATTCTCATGTGCCAAACACCGTAGTGCCAGCTGGTAAGGATAAGTGATGCATAATGAGATCTGTGTCTAAGCTTGGCATGTCAGAGTATGACCAAGCAAAATTGATGCATCGTTCTTCAAAGAATTTGATAAAATCTGGCTTTTCTATAGCTGTCATGGATGCTGCCAGGTGTAGGATTCTTGCTTTCTCTGCTGTGCCAATATTAATAGACTGTGTGGGTTTTATCAACACTGATGATCTTTCATGGTAATGTTGTGGGAGGATGTCAAACCTTCCATCCTTTGGTGCCTCAATGAGGTTTTCACCATTGGATGCGTTCTTTGTTTTTACTATTTTAGGATCAAATACTGCCATAGAATGGTTTTCACCATTAGATCCATTTTTTACTTTCATATTTTTGCAACTGAAAGGCTTGGCATCCTCCTGCCTAAAAGCATCGTTAAAAGAAGTATTGGTAGAACAAGTATCAAATTCCTCACAGCAAAGGTAGTTAATAATGGCGGAATCATTGTCAAAAATAGGGAGATCAATAGGGTGTTGGGGTTCCCATTCGATAAGCTCGGGATTTAGTAAAGGCAACGAATCATTAGATGGGTTAAGGTCAGCGATTGTGAAAGCTCGAACGAAAATGTCGTCTAGGTTGTTAGTGGTTATGTCAAGGCCTACAAAGGTATTTTCTTCCACATCATTTATCTCAATCGATGTCCGTTCATCTTCACTTGAGTCATCGAAATTTTGTGTTTCAAAGACAATAGGATTAAAACTCGAGCTTTGACCCTCCTCGCATTTGGGGGTATACTTTTTGATAATGTCGATCTGAATATCTTCATAGGAAACATTTGATAAGTTGTCCCACTCATATTCATTTGAATCCGTTTTAGAGTTATCCCGTATTTGAAGAATACACTCCTCAGTTTTATTAGTGATTTCTGCTCTTGCTTCTTTGGTGTATCCTAGTCCAGTTCTGCCATTTTGCTGAATTGCGAGGACTTGGATTGGTTCTGTTACACTTTGTTTCCCTCGATCAAGAGATCCTTGTTCTACTGCATATCCTAGTCCTGTTTTATCCTTATGCTGGAGCGTAAGAGGCTGGATTGGTTCTGTTATGCCTTGTTTCCTTAACCCAAGAGGTCCCTGTCCTGAATATCCCATCTTCTCCAGAATAGTTTTTCCCTTTCCATATTGATTTATCTCTATGATATTACTTGTGGAAGTGGGAGCTTCTTCATCCTTATAAAGCCAATTTAGTATGGCCTTATCTTCTGATTCTTTATCTAAGTTCCCAGCTTTTACAAATCTGCCATCTAATGTTGTTGTAGATTGTTCTGAATTTTGGGTGATTGTAGATGGCTATCCATATGTTTGTAAGGAGGGTAACATTTGTGATAGATGAAATGAGTGTCCAACACCATATTCACTTATTCCTTTGTCACTTATCTGTACTTCCTTGGTGAATTGATGTGAGAGTGGAGCCAATTGTTCTTCAACATTTGAAGGGTTAGATTGTGCCACCCTTATCTCTTGTGATTTTTGTTGTTTTGGAAGCCACTTTGATATGAAGTTCTGCTGTTGCTCACCATCTGATGTGCTAACTTCTCTATTGTGAGGTATGAATGTATCTTGAGATGTCTTCAATGTATGACAAGCTTGGGTGTCATTATAGTCTGTTGTGATTGTTACCTCCTATCCATTGACGGGAAATTTCAGGCATTGATGATAGGTAGAAGGTACTGCTTGCATATCATGGATCCAAGGGTGTCCCAATAGTATGTTGTATGCCAGTTCTCTATCTAAGACTTGGAAAACCACTTTTTGGACAATAGGTCCCACTCGAATGGGTAATATGATCTAACCCTTTGAGGGACCTTTCTTCTTCATGTATGCTTGATTGTGATTTTCTTGTATCAATGAAAATTTCATCTCGAGGTATCCTAGTGCCTGCCAGTCAGGTTTTAAGGTACAAATATTTAAACCAACCCCTCATCTATCGGGGACACATTTTACCACAGTGTTTATGGATGAGGACTTCAATGTGAAGGGCGGAATTATGCAGATGGGTGAGTGATACATCATCATGTTCAGAAAATGAAAGGCAATGAGGTGCAGATAGATGTCCCACCATAGCTTGGAATCGACACACATCCAAATTGTTAGGTACCGTGGTTGATACAAGAGCTTGTTCAAGAACCTCTTTGTGTGATGGGGAAATCTTTAAAAGTTCCAAGATGGATATTTGTGCTGGTATTTTTTGCAATTGATCGATGAGATTATATTGATTAGAGGGAGGATCCATAGATGGGGATGATATTGATGCTCCTTTCAATATAACTTTGGATTGTGTCCTTGTTGTGGCATTAATCGGTTGGTACTCTTGTTTCCCTTTGAGTGTGATTACATTAATTTGGTTTTCAGATTTGTCCATATGTTGTACCAAATTGGTAGATGTAATGTCATTGTTCCGATTGATTTGGTTGCATAACTCTTCATCCTCCTTGGCAACAGAAAAACAAAGGATCGTTGTGTCATAAACATAACCAACGTTTTTACCTTTGGTGTTTACGGAAGAGGATTCTCCCTTCTGATAATTGGGTAGAGGATTTTTGAATGTCGTATGATCTTTGTTTGTTTGGTGTCCCTCTACAAATACTTTCTTTTGATCTATGAGGTCTTGTACCGCATGTTATAATTACCAACAATTTTCAGTCATGTGGCCTTTATTTTGATGGTAGTGACAGTAATGTAAGTCATTCCACCATGATGGTTTGACTTGAGGGTCTCAATTTCTAGCCTCTTGTACTTGAATGATTTTTTCGTCTAAAAGTTCTTTGAGGACTGATTCCAATGATTGTCCTAATGGCGTGAATTTTCGTTTATTGGATGGTCGTTGGAATGATTGAGTTTCTGTTTCTCCACTATTTTGATTATTCCCTTGATCACTACTTTATTTGACATTAAGACCATTGTTTTGTTTGTTTGTAGGGGTTGGCGTCAAGGTGAATACTAGTTTAGATGTGTGTGTATCGATCATGGTATCAACATTCTTGTTCTTTTTCCAAAATCTTGGCTTTTCGTTGTTGTTGTTAGAGGAATTGTTATTGTTTGAACCTTCAATGAAGTGTTTGATCATTCCTCTTTTGATTAGAGCCTCTTCGATTTTGAGCCCCTTTTCGATAACTTGTTCAAATGTAGATGGACATTGTAAATCCAATCTATAATTCATGTTGTCCACTAAGTTATCAATGAACATCTCTATCTTCTCCTCTTCAGGAATAGATCTAGGGTATTTAGCAAATAGCCTTCTCCATCATTGGAGAAAGGAAAGAAAATTTTCACCCTTTGCTTGTTTGGTGTTGTAGAGTTCTTTTAAGGTTACCCCATGTTGGATGTTGAATGAGAAGTGCGTTATGAACCTATTGATCAGTTCTTCAAAAGATTGAATCCCAAGTTCCAATTTAGAAAACCACTCCATGCAAGTGTTTCCTAAGCTTCTTGGAAATAATCGTAGTAAGTAAGAGTCCTCGTGTGCAAACTCTATGCTCATGGCTCAAAATTCCCGTACGTGATCAAATGGATCGATTCTCCCATTGTATTTGTTGTATGTTGGGTATTCACAATACCGTGGAAATGGTATCATGTTAATGCTTAGATCGAATGGATAAGGGCAAATGTCTTGTAAGGAATATCTCTTTGTTGGCCCTTGTTGGATATTTTGGAACTGTAATTGTAACTGTTGGATTTGTTTTGTCAAAGCATCTATTTGATTTGGGTTTTCCATACTAGTTGGCTGGGGTGTAGTCATTTCCTTGAGTTGATTGACATCAAATTCTTTAGGAAGCTTAGCACCTTTGTTAGCTAATAATAGAAGATACTTTTCCATATCTTGCTCTAGCATCTTTTCCATAAATTTATGGAAATGAGGGTCTTGTTGAACTTTCTCGATTTCCTCTGCAGTTATTTCTTTCTCATGTGAGTTAGTGAGAGGATCAGTGTTGCTATATCGTCCCCAAGGGTTTTCTTCAGCCATGGCTGCTATTCTTTCATTTTCTTCTTGTTGTTGTCTTTGATATGCTGATCGTGTGAAAATAGGCATACAAATGTTAGAGTTTTACTCTAGACTTTGATCTTGGATTGTTGATTGGATAAGTGTTGAGGTTTTTGATTTAAAATCTAATTTAGTTCTTGTCTAGTTTCGTGATGGAAGGATGATAAAAATCCTTGATAGGGAAATTTTGACAGAAAATCTCAGATTTGGTGATAATGACACTTTGCAAGATGTTTCAAGATCTAGGTGTAATGGTAAAGTTTTCCTTTTGTATGACCCAAGTGTTTTGGACTGTGAAAAAAAAATGTTCTGGATTGATGAAAACCTTGTTATCGATATGGGCAAACTGACAAAATATCTTACCAACTCTCTGTTTTTCTAACTTTCTGGAGCACTAAAATAGAGACACTATGTGCTAAAACAGAGGAGTGACGCGCTGAAACAGAGACCCTACGTGCTGGAATAGAGACCCAAAGCACTGGAACAGAGACCTAGCACGCTAAAACAAAGACCTTACGCGCTGGAACAGAGACCTGACACGCTGGAACAGAGACTTGAAGCGCTGGAATAGAGACCCTACGCACTGGAACAGAAACCCAAAGTGCTAAAACAAAACAACGAGGTGTTAAGACAGAAACTATCTTATTCTATGAAACTCACTTGGCTTGGTATCGTATTGTATGGCTGGTTGTGGGATGTATTCTGGATGAATTCTTTGACTGTGATTGTGGTGTTGCCTAAGAGCTCTTCTTTGATAAAATGCTTGTGAATCTAAGGGAACTACAACATAGTCGTCCGTATAACCTCTAGAGAAATCGTGATACCTATAAATAAAAGTCCTATGTTGGAGTAGAACTTTCCTGCTTTGATATAGAAATTGTTGCTTTCTTAGAAGTTGTTTGTATGCAAGTGTTTTCTTTAGTTTTTTGATTCGTTTGACAAGAGATTTCTTGATAAACTTGGTGGATACCCAATCTCGAATCATGAGAATTCCACAAGTGTTTTGATTTTGAGGATTTTTTTTTTGTGATGATCTTATCTAAATTTAATGAGAGAAAACACAGCAAGCAAGAATAGAATGGTTGTCTTTAAAAATCCTAGAATCTAAACAGATAGTGTATGTTCTTAAGAATCAAGCATGATTCTTTTTTATTTTTACTGGTTTATAACAGATAAAACACTTCAGATAGACTCACTCCTAGAGACAAAAAGTCATCGTTATATACTCAAACGGCCCACAGCTTGGAATTGCGTTGACTCACACAGCCATGTCACCCCCTAGAGGGTGCCCATGTTTTTGTCTTTTCCAGGTGCGTACTTAGAGTGACGGAAGTGGATACCAGATCCCTTGAGCAAACAGTCCTTGGCAATTATATGGTGAGTGCTTGAGGGTAGATTCTTCCCCGCCCCTGCACTGCCGAGTATTATAATGTTTAGAAACTGACAAGCGTGCTTCTAGTTCTAGGTTCTTAGATAGGGTTTTCGTTCAGAGCAGCAAATGGATAAACTCCCTCGAGAGACCTCCCAATCTTTAGAACAAAGATTTTGGGGATGGTTATCCTGCACACTTCCATTGAAAGAGGGTTTCCCCAAATTCACATAAATTTTTAAGTGGGTTGGAATATCATGGCTTTTGGTTGTCCCCACTCAAGTCATTCCCATAGGGTGAGTACTTTTTCCCACTACGGCAGGCCTGTCTAAAGGTTTTAAAAAGCTTTAAAATGCATAAATTATAGTGAGTCTGGTATTCTAATGCACCCAGTAAAGGGGAGAGCATAAACCTATCACCTAATCACAGCAGAGAAATTGTTCACTTTTAAAACCCAAAAGACAAATGATCTAATCTATATGGAGATATTGCTCCATAAAAAGCATGATGTTCAATTTTAATCCCAAAAAAAATGTGAAATTTCTATCCTAGGATTGATCAATTTTTATCCATTTCTATCCTAGGATTGATAAATTTTATCCATTTCTATCCTAGGATTGATAAATTTTATCCATTTATATCCTAGGATTGATAAATTTTATCCAAAATAGACAAAAACAAAATCTGGCCGCGGACACGTCGGATCCAGATAAAAAGAAAGTGATTTTAAGGACAGTGAAGCGGTGCACTGAAACAGTGAATCGGCACGCTGAAACAGTGAAGTGGCGCGCTAGAACAGTAACTCAGCACGCTATAACAGAAACCCGGTGCGCTGTAATAGAAATCTGGCACGCTGTAATAGAAACCCGGCATGCTGTAAAAAGTCACGGTTCTACAAAAACTATCACGTCGATACCTGTAGAACACTTTTCTCAAAAATCAATCAAAATATGGGGTTAGGCCCCACGGTGGGCGCCAATTTGTAAGCGGTAGAATGGGGAAAACAAGTTAAACATGCATCTACACTTCTAAATAGGACATTGCATCTAAGATTTAAAGAATTTAAACTAATTTAAACTACAAATCTTCAGAAATCTATCCTATTGCTCTCTAACTCTAAAGATCTCTCTAATCTACTTAGCTCTCAGATTTAGAAGCTAATTAAACTATTGAAATGACACTTAGAGAATAAGAATTAAGCTATTCTATTCTAATATGATTAACTATGCAACTAGAATGATTCTATAGCAAAGCTTCTAAGAAGGAAACTACTGTAAACTACCATAATTGAGATGCTGGATGAATGTTTGATTGAATGTTGAATGCGATGCTGGATGAATGCTGGATGCTTTGGAAACCTGCAGAGTAAGATTACATAAGTTGGGATCCATTTCCTGTAGCCCAAAAGCTGTATTTATAGCTTTCAAGGCAACACATTTGCACAGGGATACGGGATAAGGGGCTGTGATTCAATCTGGAGAATTGAATGGCATGGGATGAGAAGATGGAGCTGATCATGGAGAATGGTTTCTCCCCATGAAAACACCAGGCAAGATAAGAGGGAAGGTGGGTGGAAAGTGGTTGAGAGAACTTCCTGCAGGTTTGTCCCCGAAGCTCTTCCCATGAATGACAGTGCCATTGTGATTAAAATTTTGAAAATTTAATTTTATTGGTGAGTGAATAATTGGTATAAAATTATGCATAAATTTAAATATGAGTACTAATTTATTTAAATTTAGAAAAAAGAGGATTGAATAATTTAATAAATCAAACTATAGGGTTTGTTTATTATATTAAAACAAAAGGAGAATGATAATTAAATAAAATATTTTAGAATATCTTTATTTAATTAAGAAGAAATATGATGAGGTAATTAAATAACACAAATTATTTAAGTTGTGTATTTAATTTATGATAGAAATATAAAAGAAGTAATAATGATAATAATTAAATAAAACAAAGTTTTTAATTTGGTTTATTTAATTAAGAGAGAAATAATATAATGAAAATGATAATAATTAAATAAAACAAAGTTTTTAATTTTTTTTATTTAATTAGGAGAGAAAATAGAAGAATTAATAATGAACTTAATATAAATAAATATTTCTATTTATTTACTAAGTAGAAGAATTTAAGATTAATTAATCAAATAAGTCGTATTCAATTAATTAGATTGTCCAGACTATTTTTAGATGTCTACAGGGGAAGAATCATAATATTTTTCAAGATGTGAAGTTGGTTGTCCAGCATTTATGGTGTAAAATTCTTCATTATTTGGGAGAAACTGTTTCGGCTAAGTGTGACTTCGCTGAGGATGTGGATTTGGGAGATGTTGCTTGTTGCAATCATCTCAATCTTCCTCCTCAAAGTGGTGCTACGAAGGGTGTTGGTCAAATCATGAGCAATAGATGTAGACATCCTCTTTGGAAGATAAATAGTGATGGGCGTTGGTGTCCTCCTCCACAGGGAGTGTTGAAAATGGATGGTTCTTCTCGGGGAAATCATGGTTATGCTGGTATTGGTAATGTTGGGCAGAATAGTTCTGGGATTGTTCAGTTTATCTTTTTTATTTATAAGGGTCTTCATACTAACAATTTGATGGAGACTCTTTCCATTTTATATGCAGTGGAGCGCGGTTGCACTCTTGGGTAGAGAAGGATCATTTGTGAATCTAATTCTCAGGTGGTGGTGACTTTGTTGAATAGCCAACAATTAGAAGGTGTCAATTGGAATTTAGCTTTTATTATTAAACAAATTCTTAATTTGTGTACTTCTTTGGAATCTATTACTTTTTGTCACATTCCTAGAGAATGGAACGAAGTAGCGGATTGTTTGGCCAAATGGGCCTCTAATGATCTATAGAATTGGAACATTGTGGATAGGGGTCAATTACCCCTGGATTTGTCACAAAAGTTGGACCACTTAGTGGAGATTGACAAGGATGTGTAATTCCCTTGCTTTGTACTTCTTTGTTTTAGTTTGAATAAATTTTTACCTCTCTTTTAGTTAAAATATGGTAACATTCTCTTGCACTTTCCTTATTGAGCTTTAATTGATATTCTTCACTTGTAGTACATGACTCCACAATAACAATAACAAAACTTACATTTGGCGTGAAGACTCAACACTTGCACAAAGACTTGGTCCATATCAACCACATTTTGCTATAGTTACACTTTCTTTTTGGTTAACATTTGATGTTAATTTTCATCCAACCATCAGATTTTAGTTAGTTGTTTTAATTAACTATTAAAATCTAATAAAAGGGTATTATTTTCATTTTTGCATAACTTGGAAATGGAGAGTTAGATTTTCAAGTGTGATTAGTCAACAAGAAGTTGTTTTGTCGCAAAAATTTTGACATCAAGACAATTTGAATTTGGTGTTGTTTAATAGTATTTCAAAACTATAAAGTCAACATTGTAAGTGAATTTTGATAGGACATAACTTTCACCCTGCTTATCAAAATTTTGCAAACATTTTTTTTATTTTTATCAGAATTTTATAAGAAATTCATTTTTTCTTGTACTTTAAAGATTAGGATTATCTATTTTTCAAAAATTGTAAAAAACATTGTATAATATAAACAATCAATTTGGCATCCAATCTTCATATTTATGGTATAATTCTCTTGAACACTAATTTTGGTGGGTATACTTGCAATTCACACTAATATTTTCTAATCATTAGACCATGTCTAGAAATGGCAAACTAAAGTACACACATTGTGGGAGTAATCAACATGGGGATGAATTTTATTCGCATTTCTCATATCATCTCTTCCAACATCTATTTAGGATAGTGAAACTTGAATCCCTTGATGGTACATTTGAATCTAGTAAATTGACTCATCGATGAGTTATAGCGATTCTTTGCACTAGGACATTACTATCGTCTTTATAAATATATCACATTGGGAGGCATATATCTACTAGACATCACATTTTTGTTTGTAGAATCCCATCTCGCATATTTAGAAGAAATTATTGAGGATGTTCATCTCCTCCATGATGTTAGTTTTGTTGAAGTTGCATCATCATTGCCATCTTTGGATCTTTCTCTTACCTTGTCTATATCAACTTCTATCATGAAAAATTATGTAGATATTCATGAATTGATCTATCCAACTCAGTCATCATCATTTACAACACTACTAGATTCACATTAGTCTAGCTATCACCATACATCAATGATCCCTATTCCTAAATCTTTTATGGTACTTGATTCATCTTATCAACATTCATCACATGCCAAAATTGGCTTGGAGATCATTGAGCATCATTTGAAGACATCATGGGAATCGGATCTATCTTTGGATCATGTGCAAAATTTAGAGACATTGATCTTTCTTCTTGCATATGTATTCCTATTCAAAATGGAAAGTCATTTTGCACAAATTTGTGGTTTTGTTTCTCTTCAAGAGGAGACATGTTCAACAATCATGGATCATCTTTAGTAGCTAGTGTTGAACATATACTAGTACTACATAAACCATTTGTAGGGGAGGTTGCATGGTTTCTCTTCTATTATCAATTTTGGGAGGAAGCATTTCCTCACATGGAGCTCATTACTTCACATTTTTAGGGGAATCATATAGACCTTCTCTATTTTCTCTCCTATGGGGGGAACATTCATTTTACATTGTGCTAAAATTAGTCCTTGGGGGTCATGATAAGCTCTTTATTTGTCACTTATCTTCTTCACTTGTACATTTTATTTTATTGAATTTCTCTTTTAGAAAGGAGTTTTATTTTCCACTAGGTTTTTTCCCTTTCTCCACTTTATGAGAAAATTATAAATGAGTACCTAACATGACCTATAGTTGGTACTCATCATTAGTGCATGTACATTACTCCCTAAGTTGCACCTAAGGGGGGTTGTTGGTGTAAATAGTGACTATAAAACTTGTTATCTTTTAGCCTACCTAGGAGATTCCTATTCACATTAGTTAAGACTCTACTTAGGGAATTTTAGGAATTTTTTCTCATTGCATAGAATTGATACATGTGTCCTAATCACTTGAGATTCCTATTGCATGCACACTTTACACTTGCTCACACACTTATCAAGTGAGCTCACAAGTGTTGAAAATTTGGAGGGATAGCTATTTATTGCAGTCTCCTACCTTCTCACCTCATCCACCTTGCCTATATAAGCAAGGTTCCTTATTGTATATTTACATTCTCATTTTTCTATTGATAGAAATACTATTGTGCTCATATTTTTTTCACTAGTGGAAGGTTGTTTCATGCTTTCAGATCTTAGCATTCTCCAAGAAATTGATCAAATGTGAATGATCAATTTTAGGTGCCTACAACAATATAATTAAATAATTTTGAGATGTTTTTGAGTTTATTTAATATTTTTTTAAAATTGAGAATTGAAGGTTGTATTCTTATAGCTATGATCTCAGTAGATCTATCTAATAATTTTGTGAATCTAAAATTGTGTCAAGATCCAAAATTTAAAAACCCATGCATAGGTATAAATATTGATCTCATCCTTTGAATCACACTTCCACTTCTTGAAGATCAACTCATAATTTTTTATTGATTTTGGCTAATAAAATTTATAGTTTTGTAAATCATAACATGGTCAATCAAATATTACTCTCATTATGTAACCTCAAAATCCATTAAAATTTCACAAACAAATAATTAAAAAAATTATTGAACTTCTAGTCAAATTCCTTCCATCTAACTTGCAACTAGGGCTAGAGCAAACCTTAACCACCAAATTTATTTATGATCTAGCTAAATCACGAGTCATTAAGGCTTCTAGATATGAAACCCTATCATCCAAATTTGTAGCTCCTTGACGAGTAGTATTTTTTAAGTATCAAGGGACCTAAATACCCCTCTCTAAAGGAGATACACATCCATGGTGTGAACAAAAATAACTATTGACTTGAGCTTTGGATGATCTAATTTCTTGGAGGAAATGAACTAGTTCAGGTAGATAAGGAAATAAACTAGTTCAAGCCTTAGGAAAGGAGGATATTAGTTGAGAGCTCCTAGAATTAAGATAAAATGATGGTTCCAAAGGATGGGAACCATACAAAATACTAGAGGCACAAGATCCTTTCACCAAGCCCTTGATAGTGTTTAATTTCCCATGCACTAGAAACAAGTGGGATTAAAGGATTGAGCTACTAAAGAAGGGGATTGAAACCCTATAATTTGTGTTGCTATGTGGGTGAGCATCAGAAGTCATTGGAGAATTGGGATTTATTAATTTATTTCAATTATAAATTTAAATATATTTTAGTTAATTAATATATATATATTAATATAATAAATACTTTTAAAAATTTAATATAAAATTGATATAATTAAACTATATAGTAATTATTTGATATACTATTTCTATATGTAACTTCTTAAATTTCTTTTTTCATACTACGTAGGGGTCCAAATGATATTGCTAGCTAAAGCTATCCATATTTCTGGGATTATATATTTGTGTGCATTTGTATATATGACGTGTATTTTTATATATTTATCCTAGTCCATTGAGCATCATTTTACTCTAATTTTGACACATTGTACCACTTTTTTACATGTATATATGAGATGAGAATTGTTTTTGGGGTGATGTATATAAAAAATTATTGATGATGTATACTTTTTATGGATGATTATGATTTTGTATACTTTGTGGATCTATGATGTATGCATGATTTATGATGGATATATATTATGTTATGATGTAGCGATGTTGGTTACTTTTGAATGGATGTGGATTAAAATATATGATTAATTTTTGCGATGTGTTTGTAAGATGGATGTATGGATAGTTCTATTGTGTAGTTTTCCTATATTGGGATTCTAATCATATATGTGAAACCCATGATACATGAACACATTTAGGTTAGGGTTTTACAACTCTACTATAAGATACCATATTTTAGTTAAATACATATGGAATACATGATTATGATAGATGCAATGAAGGAGTGTGTTTTTTGTTTATGGTATAATGCAAGAAGAAAGCAATGGGGATGGGTAGATAGGGGTAACAATTAGGTTAGCTAAGAATGGTAGCTAGTTGATGGGGATAATGGGATTGACTATGGGAGAATAAATTAGATGGATGGGATGTGTTGTTATGCTAGCATGTGGAGAGAATTACTAATTTAATATTAAAGAAATGTTATGTAGTAGGGTATAAAGACCCAGGTGATGATATATCTAAATTGCAAGGAATGAAAAAATAAATAAGAGGTTTCTCCAACACCTACAAGGCCAAATTAACCTTGGTGGATCTATTGTTGGGACAACCAATGATCATATGAATAGGATGTTGTAAATAGGATAACATGGATGGATCTTACCCCCAAGTGTAGATTGAAACAAGATAAGGGATTACACATGATTCTTTTCCAAATTTTCATTTAGTACTTGACCAAGTTTTCAAAAGAAGTGGTTTTCACCATTGGATGAATGATTTCTCTTTGCTTTTTTCATTTTTTCATTTTTTATATTTTTGGAATAGTACATGGATGGAAAAGGATGAGGATAAGGATGTGGATAGATGGTTTTGGAAGATATTTGAATGAATGATAAGGAGATGGAAGAAGGACTCAAGCATCTAGTTCCGTGGATGATATCCCTTGAAGATGTGTTACATGGACCATGGCAAGTGGAGGTATGCTCATAGACATTGGTAGAATGATGGAAAGGGGGATGAAATTGAAGGGAATATGGAGAGGGAGATGGATCTATACAAAGTATTGGATGAAAGGGATGGAAGGATGGAAAAATAGGTGTTGGATAATGGATGGGTTGATGGAATACTTGTGGATGAGTGGATGGGAATGTTTGCAAGATCAAAATTGAAATACATCTTGAAAGGTGATGGAGTTGTGGAGAAATGGATTTTTAATTTTGAGATATAGATGGAGGAGTGCAGATGAAATTTTGGATATAGGGACCCAAAATGGATGGATGAGATGATGGGTGATTTAGGGTAGCAGATTTAAGAACATAAGGGCCCAAAATGGATTTGGATGATGGGGGTGTTTAGATGGAGAGGATGACATAAGATTATAGGAATCCTTTGTATTGGAAAGTTTGGATACTAATTTTAAATGTTCTTTGGGATGTATTGCTTATGTGAGTAGTTTTGGGATCCATGTAGTTTTTTTATTTTTTCTTCATGGCAATTTGTGGCCTTTTGGATTTATCTTTTTTTCTTTGGATGAGATTTTTCATTGTTTTGACATGTCTTTTGGAGGGGAAATGTTGATCCTTGGATGTATATGAATTTTTGCATTTATGTATTTTATGTTTGACATCTAAATTTTTGCAAAATAGAAATGGCATGGGTGCATGAGGATGGATGAATTGGAGATTTTATGAATTGGGAGATGGAGGGAAGATGTTGGAAATAATTTAAGGATCACTAGTATAGAAACAACAATATATGACTAAAAAAACTACTAAAAACTGCTCATAAATGACTAAACATGGTCACGTGACCATTAGTAGTTTATTGCCAGTCATTTATAATGTGACCAAATTGATGACTAAACCATTTTTAGTCGTTTATTGGTTGTTTTGATTGATCAATTTTGGTAGTGTATTTAGTCGTTGATTTATTCATTGAGTATTGTAATTTGGTCACTTATTTAGTCATTTTTATTCATTGTTATATTTAGTAGTTGATTGGTCACTTATTTAGTCATTTTTATTTACTAATTTCTATGGATTGGTAGTGTATTTAGTCATTAATTTTAATCATCGTTTTGATTGATTTGGTAGTATATTTAGTCATTTTTATTCACTGGCCATACATTTAGTCATATTTATTCACTATTCTTTGATTTCTATCAATTGGTAGTATATTTTTTCAATTTAATTATTAATTGACGTCAATTAGTAGTATATTTAGTCATTTTTTAATTGATTGATATTTGAGGATTTAAACATAAAACACAAATTGCACATCAATCATCAATTTCACATAATAAGACAACCATCAGAGAAGGAAAAATTAGTTAACTTTATTAATAAAATAAAAGTTTTCTAGTTACAGCTTAGAAATAGAGTATTACAATTTTTATTTTCAGTCACAAGACTGAAAATATGAGTTACAATCCACAAAGGAGTAGGATTGTTTAGTTGGATCAAACAATAAGCCAATTGGAATATGGGTGCAAACACCACAAATGAGTATTGTTAAGGAGATTTCTTTGTGTGTGTGTGTGTGTGTGTGTGTATGCTCGAAATGAAAATTCAAGTTCCTAGTTTTAAATAATGATGTATGGAAATTATAAGCCATTCTAAACAAACAAATTATACATGAATATATATGTATATATATGTATATACTTGATATTGGAAAACATGGTAAATAAGAATGGAACCATTTAAATATATATATAGAAATACAAACATAATATAAGCATATACATATTCAATTTATATCAAATTGAAATTTATAACTGCTATATTCTAAAATCGGTCTATTCGAAATGAAGAAGATATCATAAGGAAATCCACTAAGATAGTGGACTATCACCACCTTTATGGCAATAATCTAAATTTAGAGGTAGTCAGAGATGGCATGGCAGTAATGGCATCACCAGAAAAGCATGAAAAATAATGTATTATATCTATCCTTTTGGGGGAAGATAGTTGTGTGAAAAAGCAAGGAGGCAACAAATTGGGGGAAATTTTGAAAAGAAAAGGGTCAAACCAAAAGCTAGGAAAAATCTAAGGAAAGAATGACATCATAGTTCGATTTGGGAGGTAATTTGATCCCCATATTCTTGCAATGACTTAGCATTACTTCAATTATCAAATGTTGTTAGAAGTTTATTCTTCATTTTTCTCAAGAGTATTCAAGGCATCATAGGAAAAGATGTTGTTCTATATTTCAAATAGCATGAAGCTGAATGAGTAAGTAGTTATATGTATGTTGTTGCCACCACATGTAGGAGACATGGCCTATGACCTACACAATGGGAAATTGACCTATTTTAAAGCCTTTGTGGCTAATGTTTAGAGCCAGGACGAGGCTTGAGAACCTCCAATGGCTGCACCTCCACCTTTTTGTTGAATAAAAATACTCTACCTTATGTAGGCTATCATAAATTATTCCAATATACTATTGTGTTTGTGAATATGTTCCTTGAAGAGGATGGAATCATTCCTATGGGGAGGGTATGCATTCTTTGCATTTCATTTACAGTATTGTTTCTAAGCTTATTACTAAAGGGTTGAAAATTGTAATATGGATTGTACAAAGCTCTTAGAGCCTTGCATATGTAAATATTTCCTTTAAATGGGTAATCAACCCCATTCAATAAGAATGGTGGAAGGGTTTTTCTTATGATAGAAGAAACACTGAGCCATGTTAGGGTTGATCTTAGTATCGATGGCTAACCCTTGAATATAAAATGATATAGACAAAAGTCTGCATATATAATATTGTAGCATGTATCATAAAAGCAATAAGCCCTCATGGGTGATTTCAAATATATCTCTAAAGCTTAGGGAGAACATACATGATCATAGAGATTGGTTAATCCTAAGTAATCATAGTTGTTTTGTTGCATCCTAAAAGGGGCATTTTTAATTGTTGAACTTAAACCTTCTATGCTTTCTTAGAATGAAATATTTTCTCAAGAAACACATTGGCATACATGTCAAACCTGGTATTCTTCATATCAGTTAAGTCACTCATTGTATTTCTAGTGATGGAAGTGTTCAAGATTTGGATAATAGACATTTTGTCCTTATGATTGAAATTGGACTATTTTTTTTGCTAGATTTCAGTCCATAATATAAACCAATACTATATTAAGCAATGAAATTTCAATTGTAAAGTGATAATTTAGCATGTAAATAGTCTAAGGACAAAAAATAGAGTAAACAACAATATTTGACTTTAAATGTAACTATTTAATCTAAAACAAAATTATGTTGATGTAAATAGTGTATATTCTTTTACAAACAACTTTGTTTTATTAAAAAAATATTCTTATCACTGAAAACAACATGTTTCATAGCTGGTAGGAAACAACATTTCTTTTGTTCAAACAATAAATGTACGTATGAAAATAGCTAGCTTTACAACTATTTAGTAGGAAACAATATTTATTTTGCTTAAACAGTGAATGTTCATATGTGAACAACATGTTTCATTACTGTTTGTAGGAAACAATATTTATTCTGTTCAAACAGTGAATTTGTAGTACCCCTCCATTTATGCTTATGTTTTCTGCTGATATGTTTTTATACTGTTAGACTTTGGTACTTTGTATGGATATTTGGATCGCTGATTTTGAGTGACAGTGGATTTATTTTGTGACATGATGATACATTGTATTGTGATTATTTAATTTCTGATATGCTTTGAGATAGCGTAGATGTTTATTTTCAGATGATTATTGCTACATGTATGTTTATGATGGACTAACTGTTATTTATTTCGTCAGTCTGATGTGACATGTATTGGTGTGGAGAACGAAATTGCATCACTCACTTGCAAGTGCCCTGTGATGTCCGTGATTTTCTCCGCACAGTGTGCCTATACAATGGATTATATATATATGCATGTTATTTGCTTGGTTGCAGGATTGTAGGTACATGACACCGACTCCACCTGGTTACTTAGGTCTAAGCGTGCCAAGACTCAATGGATACGTTGATTGGGAAGTAGTAGTTTGGTTCATCCTAGTCTAGTCTATAACACGGTCATAGTACATCGTTTGTTTTAGTTCAGAGTCATAGGTTGCCTTGTATTTTTCTGTTTGGTTTAATTGCTTGAAAGGAAAAATGTCAATTTTAATAATAGTTTATTATGTTTTAATTTACTGTTATTTAAATTGATTTTTAAATGTTGAAGAAATAAGATTTACATGTTAATTAATTAATTAATTAGTTTGTTTAGTTAAGTAATTTGATCGTAAAGATTAAATTTATTTGATTAAATAAATAAATAAATTAAATTAATATTGTTTAAATTGTGTGTGAATAGATTTATTTAAATTAAATATTTTTGTGGAAATGGTATTTTAAATTGTAAATAAATTTTATATTTGGAAATGGGAAAATTAAATAAAATATAGGCATGCAATTTAAATATTAAAATTTAAAATTTAAAATTAATTAATCATGCAAATCTTGAAAGGCAAGATTGCTCAGAAGTTCTTGAGAAGATATTTTGTACTTCTCGACAAGTGTGCCAGTGCATTTATGATTTATTATTGAGGTTGTTGACGGATATTATTTGGGGATCTAGAAAAACACGAAGGCTATTCAATTTGTTCACGGGAAAAAATATCTGAGCTTTTCCAAAACTTTTTGTATTGTGTTAATTTAGTAATTTTGTATACTTGTGGAAAATTCTTGGTGTTGGTTATAGTTTTCCTATGGATTTGGGATTTTCTTTGGAGAAGCTTTGGTGGATTGAACGCTACAGGCAAGAGGTTTTCTTCTACAGGCAGCTTTCAAATTACAGGTATTTTTCTTGTTTTAAATTTGTTTCCTTTTTGAAAAAAGAATGATTTGGAAAATACTAGTTTTATGTTTCCTGTGTTCTTCTTGGGAATTTTGTAAAAATCTTGTTTATACAGTAGAAATTCTCAAAGGAAATAGGAAAGTTCTTAAAAAAAAAATTTGAATGAAATTTCCTATCAAAAATTTGATATTTTTAGTTGAGAGTTTGCTGTGTATTTAATTGAAAATTCTTTGAGAAATAAGTTGTTAAATGGGTAAATTTCTTAGTTTTAATATAGAAAAACCTTGTGGAAAGTATTTGTTTAATCACAGTAATTTCTCAGATTTATTGTAGAAAACCCTGTGGAATGTATTTGCATAACTACAGTATGTTAATAACTATAGAAATTTGGTATATATATATTATAAGAAGAATTTTATGAAATTTTATTTCAATACTATGAAATCCGTACGCAGATTTTCTTTTAAAAATCACATAGA
This sequence comes from Sequoia sempervirens, assembly GCA_007258455.2. Lineage (NCBI taxonomy): Eukaryota > Viridiplantae > Streptophyta > Pinopsida > Cupressales > Cupressaceae > Sequoia > Sequoia sempervirens. The sequence goes on from VDFB02193867.1 coordinate 347,697,262, forward strand.
AGTTTTTTATTATTTTTTGAAATATTCATATTGCATGAAATTTGTTACTGTGTGAATTTCTTTTAAATGAAATTTTCTTTGTGGGAGCCA
>VDFB02193867.1:347697451-347790338 GCA_007258455.2 Sequoia sempervirens
TGTTTTGATTACATATTGATATTGCTTGTACATTAATAGTTAAAATTGATTTATTATCCTTTTTTGTATCCTTAAGCCATCATTGCATTGATCTCATACTTTGAAACAAAAAGGAGAGGATGCATGGATTCAACCTACACACATGTGTGGAATACTTTTAAATGCAGGTACTTGAGTTGTGTACATATAGATAGTTTTATATAAATTAAAATATGTATGTTTTGATGATTTCATTGATATTGCTTGTACCTTTTTGATATCAGGCGGTGTGAAGACCTACTACATTTTGGGCACGAGTTTGAGATGTTCTTGAGATGGCATATCCAAAATTTGTAAATATTGTTTTGGGATGACATATATGTACATACATACAAAATTAAACATTTTGTATAAATTACAAATACATGTACATTCACAATTATGTACTCTATGTAATTCTATGTATCAAAATCGATATTCTAAATATTTTGTTTGTTAAATGTGCATGTTTTCCTAATTTGAAACTTTATATTTGATTTCATAATCACTAAATATATCATGCATACGTTATTGTTAAATCAATTATATCTTTAAGACGTTGTATTATGACCCCTTAAGACATCCCCTTAAGACATTGTATTATGACCCCTTAAGGCATCCCCTTAAGAGGAGGAATCAATTTTTGACTCTGCATAGCATTGATTTGATTCTTAATGGCTGCAACCTGATCATTTATACAGGATCACAAGCAAGCCTCATTAGATGTAGCTAGTTGTAGAGGGTGAGGTGGAGGAGGAGGTGGAGGTGGCGGTGGAGGGGGAAGTGGAGGTGGCTGAGGTGGTGGATTGAGGATATCACCTATGTTAAATTGATCCATGATGTGAAATATAAGTGCGCCTGCATTAAATTATACAAAATTAAATTTGTTTAAATAGGATGTGCACATTGTACATATACATACACATACATATACATTGATTGAACATTCAAATTAATATACACATGTGCATACATATACAATGATTTAACATTCAAATTAATATACAAAATTCAAAATTTAACATGTACATACATTTAAAATAAAAAAATATGATGCATAATTTGAATGCATACATCATTCAACTAAACTATGTACATACATACAAATTTCAAAATTTAAGATCTAGAACTATGCAATTTTAATACATGTACATACTAAAAAAAAACTTGAAACATTCACAAAAACCTCATTTTATGTCTAATGAATATATATATATATATCACATTTTTCCAACAGGACAAATCATGATCTAGTAGATAGTCATAAAATATATACTATTATAAATTCATCATTGAAAGTTCATAAATTCCACCAAATTCATAAATTCATGTCACTAAAAATATCCGTCTAGAACAAAAATCATAAATTCACATCACTAAAAATATGCATTCAACCAAATTTATAAATTAATCACACAAAATATCCATCAAACCAAATTCATAAATTCATAACTATAAGATCATTGTCTTAATTTAGAAACTATTGTGGCTTCCTACTGCATCGCTTCATTTCTTTGTGTTTTCCTTTTTAGAAGTGGAAGTTCTCATCTCCTCTAGCCATTGTCTATGCTCATCTAAGATCCCATCCATAGCTCTAAAAACATCAACAATGGTTTGCATCCTAGATGTAATCATCCTCACAGGTGGTGCGACACATTCTTCATTTTGAATAATGTTGATTTTCTCTTGCATGGTTCTAACATTGGAATTGATTCGTACTTGCAAACGAGCACCATTGATTTCAAGTGGTGGAGGTGGGGGGTTGTGAGGTGGAATGGATGGAGGTGGTGGAGATGGATGGCACAAAGGTGGATTGTGAATATTATTGAGTCGATCCATGTGATCTCTAAGATATGAGTGAACCTATATTAGATTTGTAATTTTAAAATGTAAGATACATGTTTAGGAAATACCCTAAAACCATTCAATATAAATGGCCTAATTGAATACAAATTATAAAATATGCAAGCCTCATTTATGTCTAAGGCATGCTACTTGAATGAAAATACAATTAACTATTAATATAGGACAATTTATGAATGCAACTTCACCAAATTTTGAGATCTTATTTGATCCCCTTAACAAATGTCATATTAGGACCCCTTTAAGAAACCGATTTACAGTTTAGGGTGATAGGATGGCTTAAGGAAATATATGTCTAGTGAGGTCCTAGGACAAAATGGCATGGCTCAAGTGAATAAAATTTGGTGAAGTTGCCCAAGGAAACCAAATTTCATTAAGAGCCTATGAAGAAATGATGGCTTTAGGGTTTGACGTTTAGAGTTTAGAGTTTAGGCTTTAGGGTGATAGGATAGTTTAAGGGGATCTATCTAGTAAGATCCTACGACAAAATGAAATGGCTTAAGGGAATAAAATTTGGTGGAGTTGCCTAAGGCAACCAAATTTCATTTTAAGGTCCTAGGACAAAATGAATGCTTTAGTGTTTAGGGTTTAGATTTTAGAGTTCAGGGTTTAGGGTTTATAGAACTTAGGGTGAATTTTTGGTGTCCCTTGGAATATAATGAACTTGCAAGTTAGTGAAGAACATTTTCTTGTGGAATAGTTGATTGAGATAGCTCTTGTTTCAACTGACTAACCTAGATCATGAAATCTCATTCATATTATAATCTTCCACGATCTTATTATTGTTAAATTTGGTTGCCTTGGGCAACTTCACCAAATTTTGAGAACTTCTTTGATCCCCTTAAGAAATGTCATATTGGGACCCATTAAGAAATCAATTTATGATTTAGGGTGATAGGATTTCTTAAGGGGATCTAGATGTCTAGTGAGGTCCAAATTTAGTCATAGTGTGACCTCATTGATTCATAGTTCTAGGTCAAAAGTGTTTAACCCTCTAATAAAATAAAGTATCATGTTAAAAATGAATCAATCTATACATATCACAAAAATAATATACATGTATCAAAACAAGTAAAAATTTCCTCCTGTACATTAGGGGATATGAAAATAAATATAAAATATTTTAATGATTATACTTGTAATCACTTATTAATAAACTATATCATACATAATTTTAATCACATAATAAAGGAATAAATATACATATGTAGAAGATTCAAAAATAAAAAGAGGCTACTCACATGGATCTTGATCCTTCTAGGAAGTACCTAGATTGGTGTATTTCATGTAGGACTCTATGTAGGTATTGGGACCTTCACCTCTCTCCTTGTAAATTTTAAATAATCCCACTCACTCCCTCTATAGAATTATTTCCTTTGTTATTAGAGTTCTTTTAATCTTCTAAATTGACCTCTTATTTATAGGAGCATAATATGAATCCTCCTCCTCTCTCTATTGTAATAATAGCCTAGTTCCTCCAACCTATCATCATGTACCTCCTCCCTTTCCCATGTAATAGGTACCTTAGGTGTTAAATGGTTCCATCTTGGTCTCCTTATTGATGCATTTCTATCCTTCCACATAAATCTATATAGTATCAAAATATAGGTAATTTTATGGTTATCATCTCCCTTAATTGCTAAAGAACCCATTATGCTTGATGATGGGTGGATTATTATCTAGGATCACTTCTTAAAAATCCTATAGAGGTCATGGTATGTGTTTCTTAATACATATATTCCCATACCAACCTCTTTCCATGTAATATCAACTCTCCTATATAATAGACACCTTACTATTTAAATTCCATATGATATATACCCAAGTGTTTCCAATCATAATTGCTATAATTATACTTTTATGGTATTCTATGGAATTGCTATAATTATACATAATTTTAGGTATCTCCAATGAAAGAAGTTACCCATATCACTCTCACTCGCGCTCTCCTATCTTGCAGATATAATAGAATAAAGTTTTCTTCCAATGATTTAGATCCCTATTTATCATGTCTAAGTGTCATAGAGAGTGATCATCCACTCTTCATAAACCTTTAGAAACCAAAAGGTTTTATATTATGTGTTCAAATAAGTGAAAACATTACAAAAATCTCTACTAGATGTGACAACAGATGGTTTTTTAAGTCAACCAAAGTTCATTTTAAGGTCCTAAGACAAAATTCAAATGCTTTAGTGTTGAGGGTTTAGATTTTACAGTTCAGGGTTTAGGGTTTAGTGAACTTAGGGTGAATTTTGGGTGGCCCTTGGAATAATTTGGACTTGCAAGTTGGTGCCAATTGGAAATCGATTGTACGTGCTTGGATTTATGAATTTGCTAACTAAATTTGTAAACAAACATTGATAAAATTTATGAATTGTAACTATTCTTTAGTTCATATTGTTTTCTAATCTAATTATAATTTAACATTGAAACTAAAGTTTAACATATCATTTTCTCCATACAATGCAAGTGAAATTTAAAACATTTAAGCAATGCAAATGAATTTTCTTGAGCTTGAAATTACCTAGTTTTCAAAATCAAAATGGTTCAAGTTCAGTTTCAATTTAGGGTTTTAGCAAAAAAAATTGTTCCAATTCAATTTAGGGTTTCAATTTCTAAGCAATTAGGGTTTTTAATGCAATTTTTTCGTTTCATTTCAAACTAGGGCTTTCAAATTCATTTTTTTTCATTTGATTTGAATTCAGGGTTTCAAAAAGCTTGATTAGGGTTTTGAAATCTATTTTTTTGCTTCGTTTCAATTAAGGTTTTCAAATTCAATTTTTTTTGGTTTGATCAAACAATTTGGGTTTCAAAAGCTAAATTTTATTTCTAAAACACAATTCAAGGTTCATTTTTTCATTTCTATTCAAAAATCTTCAGGTTTCATTGCATTTTTTGATCTATTTCTACAATTAGTCATTTCTAATATAACAGGAAATAAAATGCTTAAAACATGAAATAAATTTAAAAAAACATGCTAAAATCAATTATTCTATTCACAATTTCAAAATAAATGAAAATATGCAAAAACAATGGGGGTGGGCGAGTATTTGGAGTTGTTTGTGGAGGTTGCTGTCACTTGCACTTGGGATCTCGTCCACTGCAAAATGCAGTTTGTTTGTTTTAAAAAAATAAATACCATTATAAAATGAGATCTTGATTTTTACAAAATGGGACCCTAATTTTTATAAATTAGGATCCCGTTCCTTGTCTGTCGGTTCGGGACCCTTTAACAAATGGGATCCCAATTTTTAAAAAGCGGGATCCCATTTTGCATTTAGGCTTGGGATCCCGAAGCTAAACGGGATACCGATTTTTAAAAGTTGGTGTCCCGTTTATAAAAATTGGGATCCCGTTTTTGTAATGTTGATTTCATTTTTTTAGCTAAGGCAAAAAATTCCATGTTTCGTGGACTCAACTTTGTGAAATTAATATAAATATTATTAACTGGACTCAAATGAAATTAATATATATAAGATATTTTAATTGATTTTTGGGTAGATTGAAAAAAAGAAAGAGAGATAGAGGGGGAGACAATTCTATATAGAGAGAGGTATCTATACTAGCACTTACACCTAAAGGAAGTTCAAGGATTACACTGATAGAAAACTATATGTATGTTAATATGTTAGAGATTATGTGTTAAATAATGGAATGAAATAAATTTAGACGAATCTACATTTTTTAAAAAATAATTAAGTATTATTTGATTATGAAATATTTCCATACAAATTTAAAGCATAAACCAATGCAAATGCAAAAAGAAAGTTGCCATCAAATTGATAAAAAATAATTCACATCGAAATAGAATGTCTACATCTAGTTGTCAAATCAATATTTATCTCGGTTTTATGTGTTAAGTGAAATTTTGGATGTTTTTACCTAATATTTTAGAGGATTTACCATTACACTGTAGCTGGTTTACCATTGAATCTCAACTAAAACTAGTTTTCCAATGACTCAATAGTGGTTTGTAGGTGTGAGACTTGTTTTAGGATCAAATCTCAAAAGATAGAGAATTGGAGAAAAGAGAAACTAAATTTTGATTGATTGTTTCATGTCAACAATTCAAGAATGGCATGTGTCCTTGGGGATTTATGCTCAAGGTAGCATGTCATTTGATTAAAGATATGATAATTCACCTTTAAGGCCTCTTCAAAGTATCCATTGCATACTTAAGGCTCAACAAACATATAGAGATAGAGAAAGAGAGAAAGAGAAAGGAAAAGAAAAGGGAGAGGGAGAGAGCTCGATAAGATATGAATAGGTGGAGAGAGAAAAAAGAGAAAGAGAGCAAGAGGGAGGGAGAAAAATGAGACAAAGGAGAAAGAGACGAAGATAGATAAAGAGAGAGGAAAAAAGATAGAAATAAAGGGACAACAAGAGATATATATATATATATAGAAATAAAAAGAGAAAAGAGAGAAGACAAAGATAGAGATAGAGAGAGAAAGAGGGAGACAACGAGATATGTAGAGATATAGAGGAAGAAAGAGGGACAGAGACAGAGGTAGAGATAGTGAGGCAAATGGAGAAAAAAGGATAAAGAAAAAGTGAAAGACAGAAAAGGATAGAGACATAAATAGAGATAAAGTCACATAAAGAGATAGGGAGATAAAGATAAATAGAGGGAAGAATATATATATATATATAGGGAAATAATGAGAAACATATAGATAGAGAGGGGGACAGAGATAGAGAGAGGTAGAGAGATAAAGAGATAAAGATGAATAGATAGAGATAAAAGGAGGGTGATTGATACATCTCTCCCTATTGCTCTATATCTCTCTATATCTCTCACCATCTATCTCACTCCCTCTTCCCCTCTCTATCTATTGAGCTATCTCTCCTCCCCCTCTCTCTCATTCACTCCATCTCTCCCTCCATCTCTCCTACTCTATATCTGTATCTCTATTTCTCTCTTTATCTCCCTCTCACTCCTTTCCCTATCTCTTTCTATCTGTATCTTTCTCTACCTCTATCACTATCTCTTTATCTCTTTTACTATCCCCCTCTATCTCTCTATATCACCCCCTTTCTATGTCTCTCCCTCTCCCTCTCTCTATATATTAAGCTATCTATCACTCTCTCCCTTATCTTCTTCTTTCTCTCCCTCTCTCCCCCTCTTCTCTCTCTTCCTCTTCAACCTATCTCTCAAAAATAGCTATAATATTGTGATTGATATGTTCAAAAATTCAATTTGCAGTGATTCATATATGTAGAAATGCAATTTACATTACTAGTCATTGTATATAGCAAAAAAATAAAATATATTATAATAGATACAAATTGTATGTAACTACCTCTTTTAGAAGGCTAACCTGAGCATTACAGACCGCACAAACGAGCCCCATAAATTGGCAATTAGAGTTTATTATATAAAGACTTGACACTTACGTTACAAACCACATTTATCATCAAATATAAGCAATAAAAATTGAACTACAAGGTCAGGGATAAGCAAAACCCACTGCAAAAGTGAAACGATACTAAAAAATGATCACCCATAATTATGGTTTCATAATCAACATAATATTTCTGTGGGGACAAAGTTGTGGAGATCTTATTCTAAATATAAGGGCACCAAGTTCACCGATGCTGGTTTATGATGTGTATTAAAGTTTAATCATTTCTGAGCAAAAGCCTTTGTGGATATTGAAGTGTATTCATCACTCTTTAAATGTTGTAAGTGAGAACTAATTATAAGGAATTGGTTTCTGTCTTGTTAATATGTTATATTTTGTGACAGAACCCTCTTGTACTAAGTGTTGTATAGAACTCTTTGTTTTATCTATTAACACTAAAGTGGCCAGAATATAGTACTCTACAACACCAGAACCAACAAAATGCTTGTTAACATGAATTATATTTCACAACAGTAAGGTGGCCAAAATATACTACTCTACCGCACCGAAACTAGAAAAATGTTTGTAACAACCAATGCAAGAATTGCATAGGTATTAATGAAGCTAACCTAAACAATAACCTGTGCTATGGTTGAGGATGCACAACCAAGACAAAATTGTGATAACCATCCAGATGCAATCAAAATTAGCCTCATAAACAAAATCAGTAGGCATGTTAGTAGAGTAGATTACACTAACATATATGCACATAGTCTGATTATGACTATGAGGAATAAAGAAGAAAAACCAAAATTATTGAACAGTGCAGTATTTAATGAGAAAGCGCAGAAGACTTCAAACAAGTAGGTGGAAACAAAGATGACAAGCTCCACATAAAGCACAGATAATTGGCAATGAAAATAAGAAAGGGATGGTTAGATATATAAAGGTATCATAGGTCGGTGAAATATGATGGAGATAAATACAAATGAAACATTAATGCGATATTTAGAGGATGGTGGTAGTAAGGAGCATTTATATCTAGAGGATCACGGTGACAAGGAGCAGTTATCTCCACTGAATGCAATCTAAGACATATTAACTCGACAGTCAAATCTCATCAAGGAAAAGAACTAGTGGGCAAAAATATCTATTGCCCATCTATGTTAGACTCACTGCACAAATACATGTTTGATCAATAAAACGGTGAGTTGGACAGGCTTTCAAGCTTACTTTATTAGAACATTCCTTCTTACTAAATTTATTCCATAAAAAAAAAATGTAATCACGTGTGTTTTAGTTTTTGCCATTTTATCGACTATTTTCAGTTTTTTTTTTTTTTTTTCCGTTTTACCCACCACTTCTTCAAACTCTTCCTCACTAATATTGACCTTTCACTTCTCGAATTTGGTGAGCTGCAGCCTGAAATTAAGGTTTTGACAAGGCTTTTAGAGTATGTTTATTAAAATGAAAGTCACTGCCATATGCCTACTTTCTTATCATACAATATCTCCTGAGAAGTATAGGAGAGTTATGTTTGGGTGCTCCTCGTTTACCTAGTGCTGGCAGGAGGACGATCCAGCTCACGTCCAGTCTTTTCATCGTGTTGCTTTCACATTAATTAGCTGGATTGTGAAAAATTAGACTTCATCATGCATTAGGGGAGAGGACCCAGTAGTTGTGCACCCTAACTTCCCTCTTCTAATTATCCTATGTGGAAATTTCAAATTACTCCCAATTTTTTACAGCAGCTTACTTGGCAAGTCCCCTACTTATGTGGAAATTTCAAATTACTCCCAATTTTTTACATCAGCATGCTTTTTGTCAAAGTGTCCAAAAAGGCCCAAAAAAAAAAACATGAGAACAATACTTGTGCATTCACAGCATGTTTTATTGAGCGCTAATGTGGAATCACATGATTGGTTGCTTTTTAGATCAAAGGAGTACATTTTGTTTAATTATGGGTGGTCATCATCAACACTAACAACTTTAAAGTCACAACTATTGGTCCAATATTGATAAAAATATTAGGCATTATATAAACAACTACTATCACAACTATTAAAACATGCTCAGGTACTGGATCCTCTCCCCTAATACCCACGAGAGAAAAAGGAGAAAAGGCCAGACAAAACAAGTGAATGGGTGTGATCAATTTGACCGTCTTTCAAGGGTTCTTAGCAAGACTACACCATTGATTAAAATTTTTAGCTTGACCTCTTTCAAATTGAATATGCCTTCAGCATAAAATATATATTTATTAAAAACTTATTCTTATTATTATTATATATTTCAAAGTCAATTAATAATATTATTTAAATTTCTATATAACATATATTTTAATATCAATTATTTATTTATATATTATATATGTTATAGTATAATAATTATTAAAATAAAAATAAAATTAGAAATTAAGAAACTTTAAACTCATAATTTACTATTTATAAATTATATTTATTATATATTATAATGCAATCATTATTAAAATCGTAAAAAGAAAAATATATAAATTATATATAATGTAAAATAAATTATTTATATGATATATATTATAATATTATAATTATTAAAATAATTAAAAATTTAAACATATAATTTATTATTTAAAAACTATGAAAGTCTACCATAGAAAAAATAATGAGACAAACCAAAACCAATCTCCATCCATTGTTGTTTCAATCTAACTATACTTCCAAAATCTTTGACAAAAAATGCAAATGAAGAATAATATGTTGTGTGTTTCAACATAGACCAATTAGGGTTAGTGCATGTCGAAGGCATGAGACACTTTCCCGGTGTTAACGTCTTTGCGTGTGTACAAAGTTTGGTGACAAAGCATACTAACAAAAACGAACAGTGAAGATTATGTTCATTGTCTTGCATTACTTTTGAAGTAAGGCGAGTCGTCGATCTCGAAAATCGGTTAGATACTGTTCATAGAAAGAACGCCTTTGAGATAATAAACAAATTCCATTACATGGATGCCTTACAAGTAATAAATGTCTATTCTTTCTTATACGAATAGTCCACTGGTTCCCCATGCTTTCCACCACGAAGTGGCTCCACCACTCACATTATACTGCGTTTCTTCCCTGGGTTTTGTACGCGATAAAACCACTCATTCGATCATTTCTTATCTCCATCACCTTCCCTCTCCGTCTCTCTTACGATTACCTTGCACTTCAACTCACCGACCACCGACCCTGCTTTTTATTCTCTCTCTTTTTTCACATCAGTCTACTTTCATGGCATCGAATTCTACAGATTGAACAGAAAGCTAGCCCACAAAGACTTCTCCATCAACTTCTGTATTACATCATTCCTAAGCTTGTTTTCATCGTGCAATTACACCAACCTTCTTTATTGTGCAAATAGCTGGAGGCGTCTTCCCCATGTTTTCCTTTGAACCTTCTCACAAAGCTCCCTGTTTCTTCGACAGTTACGGCAACGTCAATCCTCCCATACAGGACGCACTGCCTATGGTTGCATCGATTGCATGGATGCATGCCAATTTGTTCTTATCTTTGACGTTGCCGTAACTGTCGAAGAAACAGGGTTCAAAGGAAAACATGGGGAAGACTCCTCCAGCTATTCGTACATTCGTACAGTAAAGAAGATTCGTGTAATTGCAGGATGGAAAGAATCTGTCGGCCAGTTTTCAAAATTGCTTAATATTGAAATGACGTTTTCCAAAACGTGGTGTGACTTTTTCATACCTACTTTTAAAAAATATGTAATATTATTGTATTTTTAAGCGGAAGGTGTACAGTAAAGAAGATTTGTGTAATTGCACGATGGAAAGAATCTGTCGGCCAGTTTTCAAAATTGCTTAATATTGAAATAAAGTTTTCCAAAACATGGTGTGACTTTTTCATACCTACTTTTAAAAATTATGTAATATTATTGTATTTTTAGGCCGAAGGCGTGTCCTATATGAGCTTTTGAAGTTCACTTTGCCTTTCAATAGTTCACAAACCCCGAGAGACCCGACAAGATGCTTAAATCAATTTCAGTCGTACATATTTTTCCGCGCTATTAGTTTCCGCTCCAGTATTTAGTGTTTCCTTACAGTAAGTACGATATTGAAAATGTTCTGTACTTCCGCAGGCTAGCGGGCTCCTGCTAAATTCAATGCCATTTTAATAAGAATCTGGCCCCGTTCGTTGTAGCTAAATCTTACGGTGTCCTTGGCGGGAAGGACATGCAAAATTATTCGAACACATGGACCTGTCTCTGTTTTTCGCGAGGACAACTTGGCCATACTCTAAAACCCTCGCTGAAACCTTATTTTCTGTTAATTAAAATTCTTAAAGACCTTCTTTGTTGCATTATTTCTGTGCGCTTAAGGTTTCCTGATATTTTTTATTCACTCCTCTCCACGGTTTTCACCATTTTGTTGTTTTTACCACTAATATTAAAAACAATGATAGCCTCCTCCATTTCCGCCGATAATGCCATTTTAACTTATTTCCTATTACCACCACTTATATAAATTTTATATCTGGTTAATAATTCTTTGCAAGACTATAGATGAAATCTGCATTAAACACCTGTTACAATATCTTGAGTTTAGTGTTTTATTGGTTTTCATGCGTACACGCGGAGAGTGGGCAAATAAGAGATGAAGAAAATGTAAACGTCAAGTGGGAAGCAGTCGATGTGCTGATCATGTATAACTTAGTGTTAATGTGCATCACATCCTTCACATTCATTTATAACTTTCATGACTGTTGTTTATGCGTTATCCATACCATTTTCCATTAAATTCCTTTATATTTTTTTTATTTTACACAGAAGGCTTATTCTTATTTAAAGAAGACAAAGCTAAAAATGTCAATCAATAGTTTATATTGATATGTTGACCATTAAATGAATTTCAACTGTTCATCGAAATCATTATTCTGACTGTAAGCGTTGCCATCACCGAAAAACCGCCCATTTCGACCAGCAAAAGTGTGCAGGGTACGAGGGCGATGGAAATGCGTGCATTGTACTCGAAGGAGGATGAAGCAAAGAAGCGAGATTCGTCAAATCCATGGTTTGGTAATCTGGGGCTCCCATTGTGGCTATGCGTGGAGTAGCTCGCAGCGAGGCTGCTATAGAGTAGGGATCGTTCCCTTGGGCAGGTTGCGCAGGCCTTTTTACTTTTAATTTTTTATATTGATTTTTTTATTTATATCATTAATTTTTTATATTGATTTTATTTATATCATTAATAATTTTTAAAATTGATTTTTAAAATTATTATATGAAATGTGGAATATAATTTAATAATAAAAAATAAATTACAAATAATTTAATTATACCTATTATTATATATTTGTGTACCTTGAAATTTTACTCTACTCTAATGTGCAAAATAACTAAAAATACAAGTGATAAAAGACTAAGGACACTTCAAGATTAGCCTAAAGAGTGATGAAACAAGAAGGAAAGTAGATAAAACAAGATGCAAATGGTTATACCTTCCTTGTTGTTGAAGACTCCTTGGATGGCCCTTGATTTGGATGACTTTGTGTGCTTCTTAGATGGCTTCTTGAGTGGCTAAATGCAAGATCAACTTATGCAAAATGATTAAAATGGATGGCTAGATGATAGTGAATGAGTGAGAATGCAAATTGGCAACATGTAGTCATAAAATCAAAGTGTTGTTAATGCCCTTAAGGAGGGGGTATTTATAGAAGAATTTGAATTCTCTAAAGAATTCAACGGTCAAGATGCATCCAACAAGGTCAAGATGAAGGGATATGGTGGGTTGAGAACCCACAAGCCCTCACATCTTGACATGTGGATGGTGAAGTGGCCAAGAGAAGATGAGGTATAAGTGAGGTGTCAAAAAGGTACATGAGGTGGAAGAAGGACAAGTACCTTCCAAGCACATTGGGTAGTGAGAAGATTTCCCCAAAAAGGGATTCCTTGTCCCCAAGTGGGAGTGAAAGGGACATTTGAGGAATTTTGGAATTCCTCAAAAATCTACATGGGAAAAAGAGAGGTAGTTGGAGAAATAAGTGTGAATTAAAAATTCACATTCTTAGGAGAGTCTAAAAGATAAAAGGTGGGCTCCAAAAAGGTGGGACTTGGTCACATGTGGAGATTGTGACAAGTCCAGGGTTCTAGAAGCCTTAGGACCTAGGATGAATAAATGTGAATTAAAAATTCACATGGGAAAGGGGGTCAATGCCAAAAGAAGGTAAATGCAAAGTTTGGCTAAAAAGTGGTGCTAAATTTGGCTAATGACCTTGGTTAAGGTTGTGCAAATATTGGATTAGACTAATTAATGAAAGATTAGAGGCAAGTAGCAAATGTAGGACAATGTGACATAATATTTGATTAAGAGGATGCACATCATAATCATGAATTAATTAAAGTAATTCAGATTAGGGCAAGATTATGGAGGATGTGACAAGAAGAGAGAAAGTGAAGAATTTTAAATTGATTTTAAATCAAAAAGGGAAAAATGACTAAATTAAATAAATTAGTGTATTTATTTAATTTAGAGGGGAAGAGGGTGAAAGATAAATCATTTAATGATTAAATTAAATACTTTATAGATATGAAATAAAAGGTGTAATATTAATTTAATAAATTAATATTTTAATATGGTAGACGAAAAGGGAGTAAATTTAACCATATGGGAGTGATTAAATTTAGATGTCTACAATATTATATTTTAAAATAAAACTATTAATTATATAAAATAATTAAAATAGTTTTATATATTACAAAAATAAATCAAAATTTATCTTAATTGAGTTTCCACACTTCTTTGGCGTACCCATTGCACACTAAGGTGCAATTACTAGTTTTAATCTTTATTGTTGGAAAAGCTGATCTCCTCGTTTGTTTCTTATAGCATTAGGATTTTTTTAAGGTTTCTGATTTTTAATGTGTCTTATGGAGCACTACATGAACTATTTTTGAGAAGGAAAAAAATTATTATATATTAATTTAAGATCTTGTGTAAGAATATAGGAGGCCCTACTTTTAGATTTTATATTTAAAAAATGTCTTTGGAAAGGGTGTGAAGTTTCCCAACTTACTTTCTAAAATTTTGCTCACATATTATTCATTTATGATTTTCACAATTCTTATCAATCACTTTTTAAATTGAAAACTATATAATTGTAGATTTGACATTTCTTGTGGATAAAAAATAATCATGAGATCATCAACATCTTTACAATTTAGAGTTATATTTTAAAGCTTACTCATTATTATAAAATCTATGGGACCCTTGCTTATGAAGGTTCCTAAAAATTCTTAGCAACACCCATTGAGAAGTTTTAGAACGCCTCCTCCATGGGACTACAACCTAAAAGAGCCACTTAATAGCAAATAGATTCTTTTTAAGTTAATAATATAAAATGTAATTGTGTGTAGGAAATTGTGACAACAATGAACAATTTATACTAAACTAAATTGTGACAACAATGAACAACCTATAGTAAACTAAATTGAAATTGTACAATAAGCTACAAAAACTTAGATCAAGAAAAGTTAGAAGACCATAATAACATAAAACATCAAAAGAAACTCTATAACAATCTCCTAGTTGCACTCAAAGAGTGGTTTTGCCAAATTGATTAGGATGTGTGCTCAATTTTTAACAGCATAACATTGCATTCATGTGGTTGATAAAAATGGCTAGGATCACCTCCAATTTATAGTAGTTGGGAGGACTAGATGGAGGGTGGAGATGAAATTGGAAGATCAAGGGCTCACAATGCTTGAGAGTTCTCAAGCATAAATAACCTGACAAGTGGCACAAGGAGATTAGTTGAGGATGGTGGCTCTAAAATAATGGGAAAATCAAGGGATGAGATTTGACATGGGAAGTAGTGGATGGAAAAAATCTAGTGGGAAACTATAAAGTACCTTGGAAAGATTTTAAAAATGTGAGTCTTGTCTTGACCTACCCTCAAGTATGTATGGGTGTATGGATAATTTTAAATTAAGTATTATGAGAAAGAGGTGGATTGTCCAAAGCCACAAGATACCATGGTCAAATTAAAATTTGAAGAATAGAATCTTGACCCATACCATGGAGTACTACTTGTAAGTACTTGGTAACACATATGGTTCACGTGGGAGTTTGGGTTGGTAAAATTCAAGTTTGATTATTGATTATCCCATGTATAAAAAATTAGGAGATGGTTAGGGGATAATGGAAGGTTAGGAGTGGTTTATGAAAAGCGCCTCAAAAGGTCGATTATTATTTTTTTTTGGAGGAAAGAGGGATATAGGCTAGGTAAATAATTATTTACTAAGGGCTACAATTTGGGACAAATTGGAAAATTATTTTACATGAAGAACGTGATAATGGAGTTAGTGGAAAATATCAATTAAATAAAAAAATATTATTTCATTAATAGGTAAGTTGGAAATGAAGAAAAGAGAATGTAAATTATGTTGGTATAAATAGGGACTTTATCAAACCAATTAGTTTTTAGCCTACTTAGGAGAGTCCTATTCACACTAGTTATGTCTCCACTTAGAGACTTTCAGGATTTTGTCTCACTTAATAGTATTTGAATCCAATATTGACTCATCCATGAGTTCTAGTGATTCTTTGCACTAGGAAATTACTATCATCTTTATAGATCTATCACATTGGGAGGCAAATATCTACCAAACATCACATTTTTGTTTGTAGAATCCCATATCACATATTTGGAAGAAATTATTGAGGATATTCATCTCCTCCATGACGTCAGCTTTGTTGAAGTTGCATCATCATTGCCATCTTTGGATCTTGCTCTTACCTTGTCTATATCAACTTCTATCGTGACAAATTATGTAGATATTCATGAATTGACCTATCCAACTCAGTCATCATCATTTACAACACTATCAGACTCACATTAGTCTAACTACCATACATCAATGATCCCTATTCCTAAATCTTTTATGGTACTTGATTCCTCTTATCAACATTCATCACATGTCAAAATTGGCTTGGAGATCATTGAGCATCATTTGAAGACATCGTGGGCATCACATCTATCTTTGGATCATGTGCAAAATTTAGAGACATTGATCTTACTTCTTGCATATGTATTCCTATTCAAAATGCGAAGTCTTTTTGCACAAATTTGTGTTGTTGTTTGTCCTCAATAGGAGACATGTTCAACAATCATGGATCATCTTCAACATCTAGTGTTGAACATATACTAGTAGTACATAAACCATTTTGAGGGGAGGCTGCATGGTTTCTCTTCTGTTATCATTTTTGGGAGGAAGCATTTCCTCACATGGAGTTCATTACTTCACATTTTTAGGGGAATAATATAGACCTTCTCTATTTTCTCTCCTATGGGGGGAACATTCATTGTACATTGTGCTAAAATTAGTCCTTGGGGGTCATGATAAGCTCTTTATCTATCACTTATCTTCTTCACTTGTACATTTTATTTTATTGAATTTCTCTTTTAGAAAGGAGTTTTATTTTCCGCTAGGTTTTTTCCCTTTCTCCTCTTTATGAGAAACTTATATATGAGTGCCTAACATGGCCTATAGTTTGTACTCATCATTAGTGCATGTACATTGCTCCCTAAGTTGCACCTAAGGGGGGTTGTTGGTGTAAATAGTGACTATCGAACTTGTTAACTTTTAGCCTACGTAAGAGATTCCTATTCACATTAGTTAAGACTCTACTTAGGGAATTTTAGGAATTTTTCTCACAATTTCATAGCATTGATACATGTGTCCTAATCACTTGAGATGCCTATTGCATGCACACTTTACACTTTCTCACACACTTATCAAGTGAGCTCACAAGTGTTGCAAATTTGGAGGGGTAGCTAGTTATTGCCTCCTACCTTCTCACCTCATCCATCTTGCCTATATAATCAAGGTTCCTTATTGTATATTTACATTCTCATTTTTCTATTGATAGAAATACTATTGTGCTCATACTTTGTTCACTAGTGGAAGGTTGTTTCATGCTTTCAGATCTAAGCACTCTCCAACAAATTGATCAAATGTGAATAATCAATTTTAGGTGCCTACTTGACAATATAATTAAATAATTTTGAGAAGTTTTTAAGTTTATTTAATATTTTTTAAAAATTCAGAATTGAAGGTTGTATTCTTATAGCTATGAGCTCAGTAGATCTATCTAATAATTTTGTGAATCTAAAATTGTTTCAAGAGCCTTTTGCTTACCTAGAATGTCAATATCATTCTCATCTTTTGAAGACCAAAGGTCTAAGATAATTGTATCATGTGGAACAATAAGATGATGACGAGGTTTCAACTCCTCCTACCATGTGATTTTGAAAGAATCCCTTGGGCTAGTTGTACCAAATATTTTGAAATCCTTTTTGTTACATTGAGAAGTCAAATTCCCACAAATAGACATCTTTTGTGTTAGATCTAAAATTTTATTTCTTGAAATCCATTAATTAGATCCAATTTCTACTTTGACCTTCAATGAAATTTATTTAATGAAATATTAAGAGAGGTCCATCTCCACACAAGAATGGGAAATTTTTTATATGTTTTGTTTGCCACCTTATTGGCTAAACATATAAATTTCCCTAAGGAGTCAGTAATAAATATCATCCCTATAGTCTAATAGTATTGAGAGGAAAATATGAAAGACTAACCCAAATAAGGGAAATGAAAAATGAGTCACTTTAAGGACTAAAATAAGGATACCATGGTCTCATTCACAAAAAATCTCCACTTAGATCCATGAGGTAGACTTCAAAATTCACTCTTTTTCTCTTATCGATTCAAGATCCAAAATTCAAAAACCCATGCATAGGTATAAATATTGATCTCATCCTTTGAATCATGCTTCCACTTCTTGAAGATAAACTCATAAATTTTTATTGATTTTGGCTAATAAAATTTATAGTTTTGTAAATCATAACGTGGTCAATCAAGTATTACTCTTATTATGTAACCTCAAAATCCATTATAATTTCATGAACAAATAATTAAAAAAATTATTGAACTTCTAGTCAAATTCCTTCCATCTAACTTGCAATTAGGGCTAGAGAAAACCTTAACCACCAAATTTATTTATGATCTAGCTAAATCACAAGCCATTAGGGCTTCTAGATATGAAACCCTATCATCCAAATTTGTAGCTCCTTGACAAGTAGTATTTTTTAAGTATCAAGGGACCTAAATACCCCTCTCTAAAGGAGATACACATCCATGGTGTGAAAAAAAAGTAACTATTGACTTGTGCTTTGGATGATCTAATTTCTTGGAGGAAATGAACTAGTTCAGGTAGATAAGGAAATAAACTAGTTCCTTAGGAAAGGAGGATATTAGTTGAGAGCTCCTAGAATTAAGATAAAATGATGGTTCCAAAGGATGGGAACCATACAAAATAGTAGGGGCACAGGATCCTTTCACAAACCCTTGATAGTGTTTAATTTCCCATGCACTAGAAACAAGTGGGATTAAAGGATGGAGCTACTAAAGAAGGGGATTGAAACCCTAGAATTTATGTTGCTATGTGGGTGAGCATCAGAAGTCATTGGAGAATTGGGATTTATTAATTTAGTTTAATTATAAATTTAAATATATTTTATTTAATTTATATATATATATTAATATAATAAATACTTTTAAAAATTTAATATAAAATTGATATAATTAAACTATATAGTAATTATTTGATATACTATTTCTATATGTAACTTCTTAAATTTCTTTTTTCATACTACCTATGGGTCCAAATGATATTGCTAGCTAAAGCTATCCATATTTGTGGGATTATATATTTGTGTCGCATTTGTATATATGACACATATTTTTATATATTTATCCTAGATCCATTAAGCATCATTTTACTCTAATTTTGACACATTGTACCACTTTTTTACATGTATATATGAGATGAGAATTGTTTTTGGGGCGATGTATATAAAAATTATTGATGATGTATACTTTTATGGATGATTATGATTTTGTATACTTTGTGGATCTATGATGTATGCATGATTTATGATGGATATATATTATGTTATGATGTAGCGATGTTCGTTACTTATGAATGGATGTGGAGTAAAATATATGATTAATTGTGTGATGTGTTTGTAAGATGGATGTATGGATAGTTCTATTGTGTAGTTTTCCTATATTGGGATTCTAATCATATATGTGAAACCCATGATACATGAACACATTTAGGTTAGGGTTTTACACCTCTACTATAAGATACCATATTTTAGTTAAATACATATGGAATACATGATTATGATAGCTGCACTGAAGGAGTGTGTTTTTTGTTTAGTTATATTTTAAAAGTCATTTCTTTAATTGATAAATTGGTCAATATATTATGTATATTATTAGACTGTTTCTATTCTGGTTTGAGTAAAATAAATAGAAATTTATTTTAGTAATAAAATTATTAAAAATAGAAAAAAAGAAAGAAAGAATTGCTATTATATTTGTTTTTGTTATTAAATTATGAATGTCCAAACGATATTATCAGTTAAAAGATAATTTATGTATTTTGTTAACACTATTATTTAATTCTTACTTTAATATTAGTACTGTGAAAACAAAATTTATTGTGGATTTTAAATAAGTTATTTGTGTACCTGTGTGAGTTGTATTTTGTAAATTAGTTGGGTTCGGGAAATTGTCAGTTCATTGATGTGGGAACCCCATTTGTGTAGGAAAACTGATGTCTTCCAAAGGATTGTGATTTTGTTGAATTTATATCTTTTCATCTTGAGTTTCTATTATGTTATATTTTACGAATGGGGTGTACTGAGTTGTGGGATTTTGTTATGGTATTTATTTGCAAGATGGGTTGTGCCTCGCGTGTTATTTTTTTTATTGTTGTATTTCAATGTTCATGATTGGAATGGTACAACCCCTGTTACTTTTTTTGGTTTTGGCTGGGTCTCTAGGGAGAGTGGCTCCTTGTGGGGGCCGGCACCCCATTTAAGGGGAAGAGCACAGGATAACCCACGAGTGAGTTAGTAATCAAGTGAAAACCTAATAATTAACTTAGGAGGGTTGGGTAGTAATATCATTATAAGATTTAAAATATGGATGCCTCGTCTTCATTAGTGCTTCTGTAGACTAATTGGAAGGCTGAGAAGGCCGTGGTCGGCAAGGTCGTGACCTCGTCTTCACGAGAGGTTTACGGCTCCGCATGAGTCACCCTATGGACCGGCGCCTCTAGTTGGGAGGAAGGGCACAGGATAGCCATAGATGGGACTGGGGCCTCCAATTGGGAGGAAAAGTACAGGATAGCCCATGTAGGACTATGCGATGACACTCCCCTAGTTGCCCATGTGTTTTACTTTATTGTGTTCCTCTGGAAGTAGGTTATGGGAGTTGGATTAGATTGTTGTTAAATGGATTTATTTTGATTTATGGAATATTGCCTTGATACATCTTTAGTGTACTTTGTGGTCTTGTATGATCTCATTGATATTTGATTTATGATCTTGTACTTCTATGGTACTGTGATATGATGTTATTGTTTTTGTTTCATTGCAATTTGGAGTATTGTGTTATGGCTCTATGTTTGGTACTTCTTGGATATTTGTACATCGGTTCTTGTCAGTTGACAGTCTTGGTCGGAGTTACTTCTCTATCACCTCTTAGCATGGGGGTGGTCAGGTGGAACGTGCTCCACACACCGTTGGGTTCCCCATCAGCGTTCGTTGGCTCAGTCTCATCCTATTGAAGATTTGTACCAGTTGATCTCTATGCATTTTGATAATCTTGTATATTGTATTCATCCCACATGATTGGGAATCATGATGTAAATTATGTTTATGGATATGTTGTATATCTAAAAGATGTTGTAATGTAATTTCAACTTTGTATCTTTATTTGGCTATGTGATTCCTCATGGTTTTACTTTATGATGGAATCTATGTATATATCTCATGTTGTCATTTATAGTTCCTTTGTTGATGCCTTGTAATGTTTAATTCAATGTGACCTCATGTGCCCCAAAGAACATAGTTGGTTATGTTATTTGTATTGTAATGAAATGAAGTATATGATTATTTAATATTTGTATATTGATTATTTATCTAAAAAAAAAATTTGGGTGCTTTTTATGTGATTGTTCTTTGGGGTTTGCACGACGGGCGTTACAATGTCTCCATGCTAGAGTGTTTGTCATAACAAAATCAAGTGTTATCCTAAAGAAGATCAAAATTAAAGGCTATGAAAACTAATGAACAACAATCTCCAAAGACAATGGTAGTGCAATAACAATCATCAAAGAAAAGATGAATATCCTCAAGCATGTCCTTTAAATGTACAATATGAGACTCAAAATAAATCTAAAATACTTATCAAGTAAGCTTCCCATAAAGCTAAGTTTGTAAGACTATGATGGTCCTACTGAACTAAGGTAAACTCTAAAGAAGTAGGAATGAGGGGAGTCTCAATTAATGATTCTATACAAGGAATTAATGAAGGTGGAGGATCAACAACTATCTCTATAGGAGGATAAGGAGAATGTGAAGGAAAATCATCATGTCTTCATCATCTAAAAATGCAAAGTTCTTAAAAAAAGAAAACTCTTAAAAAGTATCATAGTCATAATGTATATTGTTTGAATTATTAAGATGTACAAGATAGTATGAAACATGATCATCTAGAAATGATTGTGTACCATGATTGACATATATCTCCAAAACTTTGGTAAAAATAGTATGAGGACATTTAAGTGTTCAATGACACTCAATGTGTCATCATCAACATGGAAACCAATCAATCCCAAAATATGTTCATTTTTAGTTGTCCAATCAAATTTCTTGTAACTAGTACCCAGTTGAGAAATAAGACCATACAAATGTGGCAAAAGATGAAGACAATGGATATGTTTCAAGATACCATCTCTCCATTGCTTATAGTTCCCCCTTTTCAAGATGATCATAGAAGGATGAAACAAAAAACCAATAATGAACTAAGATAGATCTCAAAATTATATAGAAAAGAAAACAATATAAATTAGAATCTCTTCAATATAATCAAATACTAAAAATAAAGCCCATAAAAAAATATTGAATTTCTTTAAGTGTTAGGATGTCCAAGTAAACAATTAGAGAAGAAATATGTGATAAATTGAATAAAATATATCTGGGGTTGAATCTAAAAAAAATTGATGGAAAAATCTAGAGAGCTCCTCAATATCTTTCTAATGCCGCAACAATTGTGAAAATTAGATAAGCATACAAAAAATTGTGAGATTAGAGATCAAAAAGACAATCTAGACTTCAAAGTTAGTAATGAAATATGTACTTGTAAAAAATATGATAATGATACCTACATCACTAGAAGTACATAGAACTAACTTTCCAAAGACTAAGAATTAAAAATCCAATACTTGGTTGAAAAGTTATGGCTTTTGAAAAATAACTAGTGTGCAAAGCCAAAAGTGGTCACTAGCACTGTGTTGGTGGAAAATTAGTTGGCATAGCCAACTTGAGCAACAAAATGGGGTGGTGAATCCTAACTACAATGACACAAACTAGTTGTGTGATGTTGGTGGAGCTGTACGTGATTTTTAGTGGAGATGTCAAATCTAGTCACTTGATCAATGACAACTCCTACACACCACTCCTTGTGGTGGTGATGTTAGGGTCTGACAAGGCTAGTCATGACCGAGGGCTATAGCTCTTTAAACCAAGTGCCTAAAAATTGTGCATATTTAGCTTGTAGATTTTTTAATTAAAACAATGCTAAAAATTGTACCTATCCCTGTGTGATGTTGATGCAAAAATCATACTAATCGACACTTGCATATAATATTCAATAAATCTGGTGCTCATATCCTCTTATGACTTATCTAGTATTGTATGAAAATTATAGACTATAAAGATCCATACAATATGGATTCCATATAGTTGTATCGATAATTTTTCTACCAAAGCATCAAACCTCGAGTCAAAATAGCTAACAAAATTTGATATCCAAATATCAAGTGTTATATATGAAAATATAACTTTTTGGGTTGTCTAGACTTAGTGGTGAGGTCCTTTTACCCCAAAGTGTACCTAGTAAAATATCATGACCAAATCACTCATAGATCTAGGGAGGGGTTTACAAATTTGAAGTTATGATACCTATTGTCAATCTAAACTGCACCCTTTTTTGAATGAATTTAGTTGCTCAATGAAAACATGGGAATGCTTTTAAGGTGTGAGACCTTGCTGAATGAAGCAAAACCTTCTGATTATGGGTAGGTTCCTTCTCTAATCTAGGTATAAATTATTGATCCAACCCAAACACTTGATCAAATCGAAGAACTAATCCTATTCCACTGATTTCCAAGGAAAAGGAGAATGAATGATGAAATGAAAGGGGTGATGCACCAATGTTTAGAATGGGTTTTTCCTTGCTCATGAAAGCACAAAGAAACAAAAGAGATTGTAAAAATTCTTACACAAGTATATAACTCACAAAATCCTATAATAGATTTGAAGGTAAGGGTTAACAAACACTAGAATGGAAGAAATACACAATTAGCTTTTGCAACCGAAATATACACAACATAAATATGTAGAAATAGGAAGATCTCATTCACACATGAAGATAAAATATCATACATTTCAAGAAGAGATAGATGAAGTAATAGGATCAAAATCTATTAAATATGAGGCTTGAAGCCAGTTATAGTTATAAAAATTCAAATAAAACATAAGCTAGACAACCAAGAAAAAATCTCTTATAAAAGAGCAACAAACTACCTTTTAAATATATCCAACAAGAGAAGGGGGGATAGAGAGAAAATATAGTGAGAGGGAAACCCTAACTCCTAACTAATGCCTACCAACCTGACATATTTGTAGAAATTTAATTGTACTCATGAAAAATATTCCCAATACTTTTATCATATGCTACATTGATGAATTTAATGAGAGAAGTGTAGAGACCCCTATAAAATTTGCTACAAAATGCATACAAGAATGGTTGACAAATGAAAATGTAACTTACTCATACAAAATATTAAATACTTAGGTTTTTACCATAGAAGTGAATATGAGTTTATGCTTAAAAATAGGATAGTGAAAATTTTCATTTTCATACATCATTTATTGCACAGGATCAAAATATGAATGTATAATACAACTTTGAAAATTGAACTATATTAATTTCAACTTCTAAAATTGTTGGAAAAATGTGTCTAACCTTGCAATTACCAATATTTTATTAGCTTGACTTGTCCTAGAAGGCAACCCTATTTTATGAGGGCATTGTATTACGGCTGTGTATTGTGATGTATTTTGAGGGTCTAATAGTGATTGTGTTGGGCCTTTGGATCTTTGGTTGGTGATACTCTTGTGAAAAGCTTGCTCTACAAGTATAATGTAATCTTTGTTATTTCTGAATAATATATTGGATGACTTTTGACTCTTGGAGTGGGTTTTTTTTTCCAAAAGGGTTTTCCCCACATAAATCAGTGTGTTGTGGTATGCATGATATTTATGTTTATTTATGTTTAAGTTTTTGTAACTGTTAAAGATCTGTAAAATTTTTGCATTATCCTCCTCTCAGGATTTGTTAAATGCATTTTCCATGATGTTATCTTTCACTAATACTTTGCATCTTACAAAATAGTTGACCAAGAAAAATCCTCATTTCTTAAGGGTTAATGTTGTAGCTGTATGAGAAAATTGTTATGTTGAATGTTCACTCCATTAAATCTTCTGCTAGCATATTCCTAACACTCTTGGAACCATGTTCTTACTATGTAAGTAGGCTTCAAATTACATTGATAATGGCTTTAGTGCTCAGGTTGTTTGATCAGGAACACAGAGGTTGAAGGAATGTAATAAGGAATGGAGTAGATAAAAACATCACTAAGATTTTAGTACTCTAAATTTTTTCCATATATATATATATATGATGTTATTTGATATTCTAATCCTAATTCATGCTTTTTACATGTATTTTGTAAGAATGAACCCAAAACAAATTCAAAATCTCAAAAACAGTTTAGCCACACCCACAAACCAAATCCCGAACCCCCAAACCAATATCGAAACTGACAACTTGGTTTTATTTTTTTTTAATTTAACTAATTTGGTATTAAATTCTTTTCACAACACTTGGTGTCTGCCGATGGAGTGTGGTTAGTGTGGTCCAGATTTAAGATCCACCTGTAGAATGTAAGTGATAAGTTTTCCGTACATGTGAGCTACCATGTTCCATGGCCAAAAATTGTGCAATGTTCTCTATGTAAGCATTCAAGCCACTGTTGTATTTAGAGTTAAAAACGATGATAGTCTAAGAGCTAATTCACTGACAATTCAAACAATGACAAAGAGGCATGTACATACCTAAACATAGAAGCACTTCCGTTAAAACCATATGCATTTTGGCAGTGGAATACAATCCAACAGGCAACAAAAACCCAAACCTAGAAGCAACTAAAAGCCATGGATGTATTTCATTCTTATATAAACGACAAGCGATTTCTATGCAACTATTTTCTGAGTCAGTTGCCAAGTATAACCCTGTTGATCATTTCCGTCAAACTCTACACTTGAGAGCTGGCATGCCATACAGTTGTTGTCTTACCAAAACTAGTATTATTACCAATATTAAGCAATGAATTCTTGCAAAATGTGAAAGCATAGACTAAGGCATGTGTAGACACCAAATCTGGTCTAAGCCTGCGACTTTAATTTCTTCATAATTCGTATTTCCATGGTCATGATTAAATAATGTCAATTATTTAATTATTCTCTAAAGTTCTTCATTTCTTTATTAATTAAATAAATCTAATTAAGGGTGATCCCACAATAGTGGTTTACAATTTTTGGCCAAAGTGGACCGAAATTTTTATTTTTAATTAAATCTTCACATTCGGACTGTGGCGGCTAAACCGAAGAATTTGAAGATGATACAAACTAGAGTCTCATCACATTTTTCATAGATTCTAAGAATATCTTTTCAAATTTTTTGAATTAGATTGCACTTCTTTTCCATCTCCCACAAAAATTGGTTTTTTTAGGAAAACAACATTTTTTAAAATGGCCACATCATATAAGCATAAATTTTTTCCATGAAGGATAAAATTCTAATTTTTTCAAATTTACATTTGTGACTCCGATATCTAGTGCTTCCACTTGGTTAGATAATTTTAATTGAATATTTTTTTCTTTAATCAAGTTTGAAGTCAAACCAATGACAGAATTAGGACATAGCGACCGTATAGCAGCGTAACTTTTTGTATATATCAAAATTCATTTTTTTTTTGTTGGATTAAGGACTTCAATATCTGGTGCACTCATATTTTTCAATTTTTTTTGATAATCTGCTATTTTTCCACATGTGCAAGACAAAGACCTTCATTTTCGATGAAAAACCTATGTTTAATAAAACTAAAAAAAAAATACATAATTAAACCAAAACATATTAAAATTATATTCATTGGATAGCTCGTTCTGAAGACTACTTGATTCCAATTAGGTTTGTAAAGATTTCCCCATTTTCATCCTCAACCCGAGCTTCAAAGCATAAAAAATTAGGTTTTTTGTGTGGACAAAGTCAAAAATTAGGGAAAAGGGGGGTTCGCTAGAACCAGGGGGTTCTTGCGAACCCCCAGGGGTTCATTCGAACCCCCTTCAATATGCATTTTTCCTTTTATTTTTGGGTGGGAAATGTGGGCCCAATAATAATGGGTTCGAACCCTAGTTGATCGAACCCCTTTATGGTTCTGTCGAACTTGTAGGTTCATGCGAACCCCTAAAACCAATTTTTTTGCCATGGGGTCATTTTTTCTCAATTTTCCTTCCTCCATCAAATTGTAAACCACTATTGTGGCTTCACCCTTAATTAATTCACTTTAACCTTAATTCTTCTATTAATTAAATAATTTTAATTATTTAATTAATTCAAAATTTCTTTATTCTATCTAATTAATAAAATAAACACTTTTTATTTAATTATATTACTAACTAACCTTATTCTTCTTATTAAATTAAATAAATTCTTATTTAATTTCCCCCTTTATCATATGTCAACTATAATTAAATAAATAAAGAATTTATCTAGTTATTCATTTAACCCCTTCATCACTTAATTAAGTAAATCTTATTTATTTAATTATTCTTCAAATATCAAATATCGAATTAAATAAATCATTTAATTCGTAAAATTCCATTTTATCACATTCCTCTATATTTAGATAATTGTGTAAGTTATCTAAGTATTCACTCTGACTCTCGACTCGAGATCTATTTAAATCGGTCAGCTAACTCCGAATTTAGTATCTGAATGGCTTTCATGAGTAATCTCTTTGTCATATCATTCAGTCATCTAGTTTTAACTCATTTGCATGTACATGCGTATTAATTAAATATCTTTATTTAATTTAGTGTCTGAGTGGCTTTCGTGAGTAATCTCTTTGTCATATCATTCAGTCATCTAATTTTAACTCATTTGCATGTACATGCGTATTAATTAAATATCTTTATTTAATTAATTAAATCTTGTGTGTGCATTCGAACAAAGCGTTGCTTTAATCCTATCTTTATCTTTGTCATGCAAGACTATTCTTTTGTTTTCGAATACCAAACTCGAAGATTAAATCATTTATTTAATCTTTATTTCTATTTCTGATTTATATCACTTATGTCACTACTAATAGTCATCATAATGCATGTCTAATCCTTTGATCTCAACCATCCATCGATCTTTCAATCATGACCTGTCATTCTAATGATCAATTTTCTATAAATTGATTTGTCTTTCATCATTTCAATCTCTCCCAAAATTTTATGAGTTTTGGAAGCATATCTATTATTTGAATCTTCGATGTTTTGCTAAATCACTATCACAAGCTATACTTGCACAAGAGAAATCTGAGGGAAATTATATGACAACGACAAGATGGAGAAGGGCAATCGAGGTTATACATGGAATTATGTAGATATTGGTTGAGATTGTTCAGTTTATTTATGTTTAACTTTTCTTTGTTCTCTGTTGTTTAGTTTAGATTGCATTAGAGCTTGAATTGCATTGTTGTGTGCCGTTTGACCTTTCATCGTATTTCCTAGATGTTACAGCATGTGAACTATTTGACAAACTTGTTCAAAGAAATGTACTCACATAGACAACAAATGGCAGGTGTAAAGCCAAACTTCCCAACATATGTCAACTTCCTCCTTACCTGTGTAAAATAAGAAAGCCATTGGACTGGGCATGGACAAAGTGTCACATCTTTGGGAATTGATGTCATGAATCAAACATTACTTTAGGTCTAGGTGATGATGTCGATTTGGAAGTTTATTGACACCTGCCGGTTTTGGTGTAACAAGAAACTTATATGTGGTATCAAATACCTAACACAAGTTCAATTCCTCTAAAATATATTAGAGGGGGATTGTTGGACTAACTTCCACGCCTTTGAGAGTTGATCTCATAGACTAACCACCAGTGGGTTTAGGTGATTATGTTGATTTAGAAGTTCATTGAAAAGTAATGACGGTGATTTGGAAGTTCATTAGTAGCTGTAAGTTTGAAGTAACATCAAATATATATAAACATTTGTGAAAACATAATGGAAGGGGATTTTACACATATCTACTTTTATACTTCTTATATTGAGAAACAAATAAAATTTTGAAAAAGAGTGGAAATGTTAACTTAAAATCTTCATCATAGAATTCATATTCTTTCATTTCAAATTTAATTAAAAGAGCAATATATAATTTGCTGTTTTCCAATGTATATAGGCATTGGATGCTTAATCTGCTTACATCATGTTATTCGGTAATATATACACAACATTTGCGAATATATAGAGAAAATACAAGATGCTAGCAAATGATCACAACAGCCATATCAGTACTTTGAAAACATTAACGGATTATAATGGCCCTCTTAACATCAGCGAGCAAAAATTGTTCTAGATTTTGTAACAAATAAAAGCAATTAAAACAGTCAACATCCCCATTTTAGCTCTCTCAATGGCTCTAGGCGTCAAAGATGAAGAGCTTAATCAGACCTCCGTGTATTCCATTATAACGGGAAAAAAAATACAGGGGCTAGATACAGAGAGAATGCCCAATAGCCACTAACATAACCGAATAACTTCTACTGCTTATTAATACAATATATTTTACTTTGCAGGGAGTGGAGGAAGCAGAGATGAGGTTTTGCCTTTTTTTGGTCTGTATTGTAAATCTAAAGCAAGAGAATAAAAAGAGAGCCCAACCTTAACAGACACAAAAACGACATTTACCCATAGCTCGAAAATATTGTTGACCCGCCCAATAGGCAGGGACTAAAACTGATTGCTTGAACCTCTAATTTGTTGTGGTAATCCTCTATGATTAAAAAAAAATTATGTTGGGATTTTAGACGGTATAAATAAACCTCTGGTGGTGAAATACAAGAATCACAGCACTTGAATCAGGCACACGAGCAATTTAAATATGGCAGATGGCAACAAAGTTGAAAACAGAGATATAGAGAGCGTAACCGTATCCATTAAAAACCTTAATAACAGAATTCAATAGAAATCAATACTAGTTACCTATTATATATATGTCGTAGATATGCGTGCCACATTATTTTTGATATAGATCGGAATTTCATGGCATAAGATTCTAATTAAGGGACATAGACAGGCTTGTTCAAAATTACATCTGCATATGGACTGTTATGTGTCATAAGGCTGCAATGAGCTCTACCATCGACTATCTCCATGCATATGTGCTGGTCATTAGGATCATCATAGAAAAACTCCCAGTTTTGAACCTGTAAGTCATCCTCAGCTTCCAGCTTACAATAGCCCCTTATTTTTAACCTGTCGCCTATTCCTGCGACATAAGCATGTTTTCTAACAGTGTCAGTGTATCTCCAGCGCTTACTGAATATGGAGAAGAAGTCGTACATTCCTCGCCGTTGTTTGAAGACGTTGAGTTTAACAAAGTCGGCAATTTTCATGAAAATTCTGTCATAGAGCTTGTACCACTTATGTCTACTGAGATCTAACAGAATAATCACAAGACTGAATAAATTGGAAAACCTGTTATAATTTCTAGCCTGAAGCAGTAAAGGAACTGTACACAAAACCCCCCAAATCTTGCTGCTCAAGTCAACGTAATCAAAGATGGTTGGGATAACAACATCAGCGCCTCTACTAAAGTGATAACGCTTTGTGAATACCTTTTCATAAGCCTCTGTATGAGATATCTCCTTGCCAACTGCCCATGAACCCGTTACTGTGAGAAGCCTTTCAACAAATATTATGTTTTCAGTGATATCACCATGTGTTCCAGCACATCTTGCCAATTGACACAGACTATTCTGATTTGTGAAGTAAAACTGCCTACGATACTTTACCACATAAAACCAATCTTGTCTTCGGTGCCATAATATCTCAAGATTTTTTAGTCGGTTAGCATTTCTGCGCAAATAGGCCTCTCTTTTCCTGACTGGAATAAGATAATCTGTAGTCTTACCCAGAACTACCACTGCTTTCTTCTTGTACTTTTGACACAGGCAAAAGGGCAAATAGGATAATGCAAAGATGGCTAGCGGATTGCAGCGTATAATCTGCCAGAGAGCATAAATCCACTGAATCCACTGCAACCATGGGTTTCCTAACCAGTGGGGCAACGAACTCTCCCACTCATGCATCTTCATTCTGTGACACACTTTTTAAAAACTGAAACAGGTCAGATTTTGTGCCTACTTCTAAAATAGAGCAGATGGTATATTACTGTTTGAAACAGTCCTACGGATTTAACTCCACTTAATCTTTACACCAAACTTATGTCGCCGAATCTACAAGTGTGCATCATACAGCTAATTCTTAACCTCATCTTTGTCAAGAGAAATTGCTAAAGAAACTTGACCATATGACATGTCAAAAACTAATGATTATTGAAATCTATTCGCAAAAATAATTCACCGGTTCAGTTGTTGGCGAATAAATTAAAATGCGTAGGGAAAAACTTGTAATGTACTCCGTCCACATGAAACATGTGGTCAGAGATTATCTAGGAAGTCGAGGCAATAGTTGAGGGGTTCTATTGTTGATATAGTACTTCTGGAGTTCTGGAGGTTTGGAATGTACAAGCATAGTGAAGCATGGTTATATTGTGGGGTCAATATTTGGAGGGGGTCTTATTAGTTCTTCTCAAGGCAGGAATATTTATGCATCTATTGTATTTAATTTCTTTCGTCAGTCTAGTCAATCATTCAATAGAATTAAAAATCTGAGCAAATTTTTTATGGTTTGTATTTAATTTTCTATGTTAGATAATTGTAAAAATCTATTTATTTATTTTTGTTTAATTGGTTCATATTGAGAACCGTGAGTACAAAATTCATTTTAAAAGAAAATTATATCTATATTTACCTAACTCATTGAATCAAATTTCAACTATATTAATTACTTGAATGACATGGGCACTATTGTATATGTCATACATTTTGATATGATAGGTTGCAAAAAAACATAAAAAAATTGAAAGGTATTTTTACTTACAATAAAAACAAATTATCATTCAACTTTTGAATGTATATGTCATACATTTTGATATGATAGATTGCAAAAAACCATAAAAAATTGAAAGGTATTTTTACTTACAATGAAAATAAACTATCATTCAAAATTTGAAAAAAAAAATCGTAGTGCATTAAATTTTTGGTTAAATTGTCAACAATATTAATGCTTTGAGTGATAAGAAATAGTGTTATATAGATAGGATAGGTGGAAAAATAAATTAATTTGAAAGGTATTTCTACTTACAATGAAAATTATTTGAATTAAGTTTATAGACATGATAGGTGACAAAATATATCCATTGGATTTAAAATACATTATTTTTTTATGGTTGAATTTGAATCTCATCAATGTATTGAATAATGTTGTATGTATCATGATATTGAAAAGATATATAAATCTCAAAATATGTGAAAATCTACGGTGAGATATGCCACCCAACAAATTCAATCTATATTAACTTCATTGATAAGATATATACAATCTCATCTTAAACAAAATCTAGAAATATCTTGTCACATAGCTTCTAGAAGAACTCAATAATTTTTTTGTATAATATAAAATAATACTTTGTTTGCAATGTTTGTTGTAAACCAAAATTCTAAGAAACGGATCTAATTTCCTGTGGTGTATTCATACCTTTAATCTCAATCTATGCCTACAAATAGAACAACATACATTCTAATAAACACATGATTATTTGAAATCATATCATGCAACAACTACTCTATCTAGCAATAACTATTGGAAGGAAACTGACACAATCTGTCTCTTGTTGTTGATATAGTACTTGTGATCAAATTTATAATATAAAAAGTACAATGAAGAACAGTCATATTATAGGACAAATAGTTGGAGGTGGTCTTATTGTTGATATAATATAATACTTATGATCCTAAGATTTAGTATCGTAAGATATTGTGTAATGTAAAATAAACAATGCAGTGAGAGTGGTTTATGAGTATAGTCGTCGCCACCAAACCTAGATTGCATACATTTCTATTTGTCTTCTCGCTAAAATTTGTTCTTTGGAGACGAATATGTTTCATTGATTCCGTTAGTTTTGACGGAAGTTGATGTTGAACTTTTAAGCAGTAGCCAATTGACGTGAAGACTTTGGCATCTCCATCAAATGAAAGTGATGCATGTGAGGGTAAATTTTGAATCATCTATATTTATGATTTTCTAGATGGACTGGTTTTCAAGTTGGAACATGCCGTCTACAAGCTCCACTAGGTAGTAAACAACACATAAAAGTAGAAATCCATCTAATGTGTGATGAGTTGGCACTTCGTATTGGCCGCAATAAAAAGTAGTGTTGGGATAGGTGACATAGACACTTCTCTATCTTTGATCAACATCATCTTAAACTCTTTTAAAAGGAACACAAGATATTAAAACAAAATATCATTAATGTACATAACAATAAAATTTATGTTGCAATGGGGTAGTGGGGCTAGCTTGATTGGCTAAAACATCTTGTACACAAGAGGTCATGAGGTCTAGTTTCCCCCCGAACCCCTAGTACCAAAGGGTGTGGTACCCAATCCCTGTAGTCTGAAAAATAAAAAAATGATTTTGCAATAAAATATATTTTATTTATTTAATTAAATTAGTATAGATATTTTTATGAATTATTTTATTTATTAAATGTATTGTATTTTGATTTTAATTTAATTTATTATTATTTATATTTAAAATTATTTAATTTTACTTTATAAGAATGATTTTATTTTATTTATATTATTTATTTAACTATTTTTATTTAACACTTTATCATTGACTTAATGTTTTTAATTTTATTTAATTAAAATTATTATTAATCAAGTATAATTAAATAACATAAACAAAATAAAACATTTTAAAAAATAATAATAAGTTACTAAAATATGTAAATATAGTTATTATTATAAATCTTTTGTCTCTATTATATGATTGATTGTTCTTATATGTCATATAATTTAATGGTAAAAGGTAAATTTTGCAACTATTTACTATTTTAATAACAATGAAGTGAAAAATTATTATTTGACTCATTAAAAATATAGTATTTAAATAGAATGTAATTGATGCAATGCTTTAGATGGATATGGAAAGATTCAAATTCTACAACAAAATATTATAGACAAATGGAGAATAAAAATCTATAATATAACAAATTATACAATAATATCTTATATTTATAGATAGAAAGGGATTTACATAAGTCTCATCTCCAAGACCCAAATAAATAACTCATAATGAATACCTCCCTATTTCTTGAATTCTTAGTCATTATATATCTTGAAATGAAGGAAAAAGGGAGGTAGATAAAAGACCTAAAAATGAGGGATCTATGCCAAAAGCAAAAGGGGGTGTCCACCTAATAAAAAATCCACCTTTTCCATGTTCACTAGGAAGAGGGATAGTTCCACAAATGATTAGAATTGACTTACAACCCTCAAGTTGAGTCAACCTTAGGTTTGGACACTATGTTGCCTTAACTTCCTTATGACATAAATGACTGAACAACAATTTTGGGAGAAGAATAAAAGTGCATTAATAATCAAACCTATGAGATCTATCACTTGGACCACGAAGTATTATGATAACACTATAAAAAACAACCATTAACCAACATATATGAGAAGGTTAGGATGGTGTTTACTTGGATCCAAAAGTGGTTTTTAGGCTCTACAATAGGACAAGATTTCCCAAGGGAAAATGGGTCCTTCATCCCTTTCTAGAAAATCAAAAGTTGATCTTGTAGCCCTTTGTCTACACTCTACTCCTATACCTGGAAATTTTCAATCTCGACTCTGAATATGTAGCACAAAATAAGAATTTGGCTTGTTTGTATTGGGGTTTGCCTTAGACAAACCCCAAATTTCATATTTAAACCTTGATGGAAAGATGAAAATATGATAATAATAGTGCGTGTAAGCCCTAACCTTAAGT
Source organism: Sequoia sempervirens (assembly GCA_007258455.2). NCBI lineage: Eukaryota > Viridiplantae > Streptophyta > Pinopsida > Cupressales > Cupressaceae > Sequoia > Sequoia sempervirens. Next base: position 347,732,087 of record VDFB02193867.1, read on the forward strand.
GCATCTAAGGTGTTAAGAGCTAGAATGCAAATAAACCTTATTCAAGTGTGTTAGAATAAAATCCCTAAATGAATATGAAAAATGACAAGTACCTAGTTAGAGAGAAGTCGAAACAACCTAATAGATTTGAAATCTAATTATACCTTGCTTTAAAGGTAGCTAGTAAAATGAAGATTGAAGATGGGAACACTTAGAAAACAAGTCAAATGTTAGGTTAGGGAGAATGGATAGGTGCATGTCCAAAAACCTAGAATCCATCATGATCCACCATTGCAATCAACCTTCAAACCATGAACAATGCTTGATCTAACTTGGAAAAATGAGCTTGAAAACTTGCAAAAACAAATTAAATGCTACTCCAAGACTTCAACCTTGCTGGCTTGAATGTTCTCTCCTTGCTCTTGAGTGTTAATCTTGTGAATATCTTTTCAATCTCTTGTCAACCTAGTTTGGAATGGTGAGAAGACTAGGCCTTATAGGCTTCTCCTCTAATTTCCTAATTATTAAATCTCGATGGCCAATCTTTGCAACTTGAATTTTGAACATTAAAATGCAACCAATAACACATTTTAAATTGGGATTCGACACCTAAAGGGGATCCATTCACCCAAGGGCGAATGGGTCCTAACCTAAATTGCCAAGACTCATTTGTTTCAGGGCCCTTAATTCATTAAATACATTTGTTCAATGCATGTTGTGGTGTTAGAAAATGATAAAAATAGGCCTATGGATGAATAATAAAGGGAATTAAGGCCCTATTTTGAAGGGTGAAAATGTATAAAATGGAGGTCACTAAAATAGGTGGGTGATCCCACAATACTGCTTTACAATTTTTGGCCAAACTAGACATTGAACTAATTTTTTCTAACTAAATCTTCACTTTCATGCACATATAATGGCTAAACCACGAGGAATTTGAAGATGATGCAAACTAGTGATTTGTGACATTTTGTCTGTAGATTCTAAATACATTTTTTTCAAAATTTTTGGAATCAGATTGCACTTCTTTTTCCATCTCCTTCAAAAAATAGTTTTTTTTCAGTAAACACCATTTTTAAGGAGTGATGCTCACCATACATACAACATGATTTTTTTTCTATGAAGGATAAATTCTTTTTTTTTTTTAATTTAGATTTGTAACTACGATATCTAGCACTTTCATTTGGTTTCATAGTGTTTTATTGTATATTTTTTCCTTAATCAAGTGTCAAAGTCAAACCAATTATAATTCAAACATAGGTGGACTATATACAACATAATTTTTTTTGTATGTATTGAAATTATTATTATTTTTGTTGGATCAAGGACTTCAATATCTAGTGCATTGATATTTTTCAATTTTTTTTTTGATAATCTGCTATTTTCCCACATGTGTAGGACATAGAGCTTGATTTTTGGTGAAAAACCTACATTCACAAGAAATAAAAAATAAATATAATAATAAAATTAAATTCATTTAAAATTATACTTTTTGGGAAGCTTATAATAAGGAATACACACTTACAAAAAATAAATTTTAAATGAATTCATTTGATCCCCCAAAAGGTAAATCAAAAGTGATTTTTTATTAGCATTTTGATAGGTGTAAAGGAGACTTTGTTATAGGTATGGTTTAAAACTAGTGGAGTTTTATCCAAGGGGGTTTGATATAAGGTGGTTCGATCAAACCCTCTTCAATTGAAATCCTTTAAATGGAACTTTTCAAGGCTTAAATCATTATATTTTCTAAAAAAGATGTGATTTCAGCAAAATTCAAGATCTCCCAAAAATTGTAAACCAGTATTGTGGGATAACCTAGGTCCAAATTAAGTGTGAAATTGTACTTTCACTTAGAAAGGAGTACAATTTTCTACACTATATTTAGCCCCCAAATTAGTGGCCATATGCAACTATGTGCATATGCAAGTTAAAGTACTTTGAAAGCAAACTCTCCTTTATAAAATTATACTCATATGGATTCATTCATAAACGGGGAGAATGAAGCCTCCAATGTAGTTATCTACAAAACAACAATGTTAGGAATTTCATCCTAAAAATCCAATTTGTTGGCTGTTCAAAAATAATCTTATCAAACTTCTAAAGAGAATCAAATTCGAGGGTTTGCTTGCTTTATTGAGGTAGAATTAGGGTAGCAATCTAACCTCATCAAATTGCTTTATGTGTAATGAGAATTTTCTACAATAAAATACTGAAAGTATAATAGCAAATATTTATAGACATTAGGCAAGAATGGGGATGAAATTATGAATCTAATGCAACAAATGGCATAAAAAATAGAGTTCACTAGCCCCCATTATATTAGTTTGAATGGAAATGTACTTAGACTATTAAAATATGTTTTCTTTAATAATTTTGACTATATGTTGATGAAAATGACAATTCTAAATATCATTTTAACATTTACCTTTAAAAATTATAGTGTTGTAGAGGGGAGTAGACATGTCCAGCTGATGAGAATATTGATCCCCTAGATTGGATGTTTTACAAGAGGAGGTCACAAAAAGTGAGATCCAGTGCACAGTGAGTCCATTGTACACTCTCTTTTGATTTGTTTTCATGTTCTACATCCTTTTTCATGTATTTTTAGAGGTTGTAGGACCCCATTCAAAATTTTCATAAAGCATCCCATTTTGACGCAAAGCATCTCAGAATGGATAAAGCGTCCAAAAATGGCCCAAGCATATAGTTTTGGCCAAAGTATCCCAGGATAGATTATTTCTTTTAATGGTTCTATTAGATTTTTTATGTATATTATTGATGATTTATTCTATCTTTTTCAAGTTCCACTATGTGCATAAAAGTTCCTAGGTGGCCATCTTTTTACCCTTCTCCAGGAGCAGGTGACCCGATTGTCTGAGGAGGAGGAGATATTGCATAAGATGGGCCTAATTTGGATCTACCTCTTGCCTCCCATGAGGTATCATGATGCCATGTTGATGACACTCGTCGAGAGGTGGAATGCTAATATGTGCACATTCTAGCTCTACCTTTAGGTGAGATAGTCACAATAGAGGATGTCCATTGGATATTTAGGATACCCATCTACAGACATGTGGTCTATAACGAGGAGGTTCAAACATATTGATAGATGAGGGGAGATATTTAGTATCGTGCTAGTCTCCCTATAGCTATAGAGCATGTGGGACCATGCATCGAGCTAGATTGGATGGTGTACTCTTCAACACTGCTGGTATAGTGCATTATAGTGATCATAGTAGCCTTAGCATTAATTCCAAATAGATGAGGCACACACTTAGATGGAGGCATCGTACATACCATTTGACATATGGAGTGACATCACACCAACTATTCACGGGGTCACAATATGTTAGCTTAGATTTGTAATATGATGGGCATTTTGTACATAGGGAGAGACATAGCATCGTGCATTGTACACTATTACAGGTGTGGTAATTTGAACATATTATGTGCATAAGGATGAAAAGATATCCCATGGTAGTAGCCATTGCTTACCCTCAGGCTTTCAAATACACATTGAGAAAGATTTGGAAGCTTAGGGATCTTTGGTTCTTGAGGGGTAGGTTTGATCAGCTCAATGAGGATGACATAGTATGGAGACCCTACAAGACCATACCGTAGTGGCTAGATCTCACGCAATAGCTTGTTAGGATGTAGTGGGATAGGACCTTATTACGGTGGCACGATTATATTTTCTTTCCATTCTACTATGATTGTGTCATGAGGTAGTCTAGGTAGAGGTAGGTACCTCCTAGGCCACAACCTATGTATCTGAGAGCAGTAAAGAGCGATACTTGTCTAGGAGACATTCAATGAACTACTACTGATGATGTCATTTCTAGTGATTTGGATGAGGATCATGATATTCCTAGGCAACATCAAATCAGGGCGATGTAGGTGCCATGATATCTTATGAGTGATGGTGGATGGTAGCACAAACTGTAACAGTCTTCTCTAAGTGCTCATGCCATTAGTGACGTTGGACCTCTTCTAGGTCACCGAGAGGAGAGAGAGGATGGAGCCATGGATGGGGATATAGAGGATGAAGAAAGAGTGGTTAAGATGGTAGATGAGGACAAGGAGGAGTAGTTGATGAGAGATCCTTTGGATATTCTATAGATGCTCTCAAGGAGAGACTTGTAGTTCATCCTAGTGCCACCTAATCGTAGTTAGCAGTCACAGAAGGCATGATATCTCATGAGCATGGAGGGAGAAATGGTGCTAGACCTTCCACATTTCCTACCCATCAAGACCCTAATCGGCGAGCTGGTGGCCTAGGTAATAATGTATTATTTTTATTGTTCTTTAAGTTCTAGTTATGGATTTATCATTATCATGGTTTGATTTATTTTATGTTTTACTTACTATAGGTGATATCCAGGGGTGGAAGGATTTTGTTAGATAGATCATTACATAGATGACCACCATTCTGGCCCCACGTCATGCTGCACAAACAAAGCATGGGACACCACCTATGACAGGGCACCATGCAAACTGATTTTAGCCTGTGGAATGATGGAGGATTGCATATGAGGAGGCTATGAGTGCCCTTGAGGATTACAAATTTTTGGAGTAGTCAAGCGCTGCATTTACAGAACTTCATACTATGTATGAGTCCAGATTCGAGCCACTTGAGTTCCATCTGAGAGCGAGTTAGTGACTATCATATGGACGAATCTTAGCAGACTATAGGGAGAGTTTGCTAGAGTTTAGGTAGATTAGACCCCTAGATACATAGTTAGAAGGAATCTTAGATATTCAAATTTGGAATCTAGGTAGGTCATTGTTTGCTAATTCAATCTTCTACATCTTCTGAGTTAGTTTGATTAGAATAGGTGAACATGGTCTCATTCATGTGGACCCTTCCTCCTAAAAATGTGAGTATGACACCTGATATAACCTTTAAGTCGCATGATATACCTCTTAATAAGGAGCCTTCTTCGTTATACATTCCTATCTTGATCAACAGAAACACTATAATTGGTGTCTTGGTTGATCTAACGAGTTAGGTTAATGTGATAATGGAAGACACTCTATTTATCAAAAATTTACACAAGAAGAGATACGAAGAGTCACATACCACTCTCCATACCCATGATGGAATCTATATTACCCCTATGGGATCTATTTCTTTGTTAGTTTCTATTGCACTCAAATCTTTTGATGTGCCATTTACTGTGATCCTGAAGTCTAACCTATTCAGATTAAGACTAGGCATTCCATGGCTAGCCTTTGCGAATGGTGTTTCCTATGTGTTCCACAAGTGTTTAAAGTTACCTCATGAAGGCACTGTGCATGTAGTGCATGACACTAATATAAATCACTGGTGTCGCATGGGGGCTTCTCACTGGATCACTTTTGGCCTCCCTTCGTCATACCGCTCCCTTCTAGGGGAGGTTTTTATATAAGGATTATGTTAAATATAAGATTGGGGGCTCAACACCAAATGTTTGTTATCAGGTGTCTTCTTATGCTGTTGAGCAATAAAAGCCTCTATGATAGTGCAACAAAAGTTGCCTCTTCTGCCCTATCAAAGGGAAAGGGGAAGCTTGCTCGCGCTCTAGATGCTTCTTCTGTTATGTCTACGGTTCCATCTACTTCTACTTCTCATCTTTTGGTGACATCTTCAACTCCTTATCCCATGCCTCACATTGAAAGCATGATGGTGCTTTCATGGTGAAAAGTGAAGTGTCAAGTTTTCGAGCTTCCTATTTTTCCCATAGTTCCTCAACCTATTTTCTATGGCAAGGGGAAGAGTTCTCATGGGATTGCTTCTATGTCTTGGCCCCCACAACCTCCTACTATTCCTTTTCCTACCCCTAAGATAGTGAATGGAAAGAGGTCCACTGTCAAGGCACCTGTGCTTCCTCCTCCTGTTCTTGCCCAAAAGACTACCCTTCCACTAACTGTGAGGATTATGAAGGATATTCCTATGACTGGGCAGTAGCCTTCAATCTCTTCTTAGGCCACATCTTCCAATGCCCATAACCGACATAACTGGCTTGTACATGAGTGTAAGTGCAGGAAAAAGGATTTGGCCATTAAGCATGCCGCCTTGTAGAAGACAGAGGGGGAGCCAGTTGCCCTTGTTTTTGCATCCTCTTTTGCTGTTCTACTTTCTTTTGCTATTTTTTCCTCGATTCCCATTGCCTTTTTTTTTCTTTTGGATCCCCTAGTGGGTCCTAATGATGCTCACCCAAAAAGGGTGCATGTTTTCATCACTCCCTCATTGGATCCCCCTCTCTTGATGTTCGTCCCACATATCCATCCCTTCTTTTATCCCATAGACATGCTAAATACAATGGTCCCCCTTCTTTAGAAGTTGGTTTTGTCTTGGCCTATGCCATCCTTGTGATAGAGGCGGCCCCATCTTCTCCAGAGCTATTCATCTCCCCTCTTCTTGAGGCTGGAAATGGCTCCCAAGTGCCTTGCCCCTCCCTTGAAAAGTGCATGTTTGATTCAGTGGAGGAAATCCTGACTTTGTCCTTAATCTTTGCAAGATTGATGAATATTTCTTCACAAGAGCTAAGTGAAAAATTCCTTGAGGGGTCTTCTTCCTTGGCCCTCATTGCAGGTGAGTTGGAGGGTACCACCCTCGCTATCCCACCCTTATAGGCCTGTCTTCCCTCCCCCTATAATGATCTAGATTGGGAGTAGGATGACCTATTGGTTGATGAGGACTAGGTGGTACCTCTTCTAAAATTTGTAGCGTAGATTTTTTTTTCTGTTTGTGTTCCCCCATGCTTTTTGTTTTATATTTGTGATATTACCTAGAAAACCCCTTTCTACCCTTGTAAGTGATTGGATATAGGAACAATTGTTTTTTGTGTAAACTTCTATTTGTATCATCATTTTCCTATATGTCATGAAATTTCTTTTTGATATTGGGGATGATGCAAAGCGTTGGGAGCATTTAGGCCTTCTTCCATGTTTACCCAATGTTTTACTTTTACTTTGTCTTCTTGTGCTATTCTTCATATTTTGAGATCTTCAAGAATTGATGACCATTCGTTCATACACCATATTATTATATCTATTTACAGTATCTATGAATAGATTGGACCTCAAACTCTCATATCCCCCTATCTCTTGATGGCTTCATCTCAATCTACTTCTTGATGTTGTGGTTCTTATGTGTTGTCCCTCGTGTGTGTGTGATAACATACCATGAAAACATATCGTTATGTATTGTGTGCCACAACATTTTTTCCTCTCCTTTCTCTCCTTAGGATGCCATGTGCTCCTCTACATAGCACTCACCATCCTAAGGGGGGGCTACCATGTTCTAATTTTCAATAAGGAAAATTATTTCAAAAGGATTCCTTAGTGTTAAATCTCTTTCTACTTTACCTCACATACACATTGACATGTATGCTTGCTAAAGTGGGGGAAAAATGTAATGCCATAAATTTTCACCCTAGGAAGATTTTCCATTTATTTACCCTTACTTTAGAGTTTATAAGTTTGATAATGCAAATCCCGTTGCCATCACCTTGTTCCTCCCACGTAGCCTTGTACTTTTGCATCAATGGAGGAATATTTGTCAAGGAAGCACATACTACATAGAGGTTCATGCACCTCAGTTCTGTCCTGATAGATTCCTACCTTTGAAATTCGTAGAAGGGTATGTGTAGGATCATGATGGGCCAAAAAGTGGCAATATGATGGGTATGTAGGGTATGTGGCTAACGACTTTTTTTTACCCAAAATTGATGAAACGAAAAGGGTTTTTAAAGGAGATTCTCACCTTTCCACCAATATAAATTATTCTTTACTTTGAATTTAATAAATAATTATTATTCATTTTCTATTTGAATTATGACCAAAGCCTTGATTGATAGGCTGATTGAAAAACATCTATAGATTTCAAATGGTATCACATTTTTTGAATCCAAAACATGTGTCACATTCTATGCTTTGCATACTATAGGATTAAAAAAAAATGAATTTCATGAAGTTTTGACCAAGTTAAGGTGGTCAAACATACGAGTTTTATATTTTTAAAATTTGTAATAAAAATTCATAATTAATTATTTACTTAAAAAAATTATAAAAAATATGCATCACATGGGACATGAGTCCTCTACTTATATCTAAAATCTTATAAAAAAATATTATCATTTTTTGGTTAGGTGGTAGACAGACACCTTCTTATTTTTTCTTGAAATTTAAGTACTACTACATTGAAATTTCAAATTTCAAATAGAAAATAAACCTAGTAGTTTAGAAACTACATTCAATTTTCTACAGATTCTATTCTTACATATTTTTGAAATAATATAGATAACTTATTTAGATTTTTACGTCAATTTTCCTAACTTTGATTTTTCTAAATTTTTTGCCACTTAAGGGTTTGTTTTTTCCATGATGATCCTGCACATACCCAAAAGCATTACATTCTCTAGTTGGTCATGAATGAATGTTCTGTTCTAGGTCTTGACCAATGAAAATCCTCCCTTTTCCTCCATTTTATCCATTCAAATTCCTTTTGTCTCTATCACATGCTAGTTCTTCCATTCTTTCTTAATTCTCTAATTCTTCTTTATTCTTGCTTCTATCTCATTCTATCTTGCTGCTACTAGCTTTCTACTTGGACTCTATAGTGTCTTCTTTCTACAACATGATTTCCTTTAGATGATTCACGAAGCTCCATTCTCTTTGCAAGGCACCATTTCTTGTCATCTTCCTCTCTAAACCTTAAGTGATAACAAAAGGGAAGGTGACATTGCTCTTTTCCATTTACTTGCATCATTGTTCTTATAGAGTAGCATTCAGGCTATCTTTTCTCACTATTTGATAGTGTCTTTTCCTTTCCCTTCTTGATCGCTTTCTCTACATCATTGCATATTTGGATGGCCATGGAGGTGGGAACACTAAAACGAGGGTCTGAATGAGGTAGAACTCAAAACATAACCCAACACTTTTTCTATTCTTTTGTGTGTAGGTCCTGGCTTGTTCACTTGAAACCATCTAGAAGACTGGACTGCATATGAAAGGTATCATTTCCTACTCTTGTCATTTTTTCTACTAGAATAATTATTTATAGTATTCTTCTTGTTGTACTATTTATTTCTACATTTTTGCATTAAACTATCAAATTCTAAAAGTTTGTAATTCAGTTTGTAAGTAGACCTTGAGTGTCTTTGACTATCATTTGACTCATTGTCCATATATGATGTCAACACGTTCCTGAGACTCTATCACGATATCCTAAAGTTTGGTTCCCACATTGTTATCCTCAAACAAAGAATTGTTTGAGTTACAATCCTATACCCTTGTAGTCTACTAACCCAAATTTTTGAAACACCTGTCATTAGCAGAAGGGAAATATAGTTAAGTTTTCCCTTCCTTTTCAACCTATCTCTTCTTTATTTATTTTTTAATCAATCTAAGGTAGTTTAGGGTAGTTCATTCCTTAAGGCTCTCTCGTGACCTGGAGCCTTAGGGGTGACAAATCCCACTACTCTACAACAAGTATGAATGCATTTATGGTGGAAAGTTAGGGCACTTGAAATGCATTTTATGTGATTTTTAAATGATTTGATCTCATTTGCATTCAAGAGCAAAGAGTAGTCAAGTGTTGCATTTACAAAGCTTCAAACTATGTATTAGTCTAGCTCTGAGCCACCTGAGTTCCATCTAAGAGAAAGTTAGTGACTATCATATGGATGAAACTTGGAAGACTACAGGGAGATCTTGCTATATTTTAGGAAAATCATACCCCTAGATACATAGAGGGAATCTTAGATATTCATAATTGGAATCTAGGTAGGTCATTGTCTATTAATTCAATCTTCTACATCTTCTGAGTTAGTTCCATTAGAATATGTGAACATTGTCTCATTCACAAGGATCCATCCTCCTAAAAATGTGAGTATGACACTTGATATAACTTTTAAGTCACATGATGTACCTCTTACTAAGGATCCTTCTTTGTTATACATTCCAGTCCTGATCAATGGAAACACCATAACTATTGTCTTAGTTGATCTGACGAGTCAGGTTAAATGATAATGGAAGACACTCTATTTATAAACATTTTACACAAGGAGAGATACGAAGAGTCACATACTACTCTCCATACCCAGAATGGATTCTCTATTACCCCTATGGGTTGTATTTCTTTGTCAATTTTTGTTGCATCCAAATCTATTGACGTGCCATTTATTGTGATCTCAAAGTCTAACCTATCTAGATTAAGGTTAGGAATTCCATTTCTAGCCTATGTGAATGGTGTTGCATCTATGTCCCACAAGTGTTTAAATTTTCCTCATGAAGGCACTATGCATGTAGTGCATGAAACTGATATAAACTGCTGGTGTCACATGGGGGCTTCTTACTAGATCACTTTTGGCCTCCCCTAGTCATACCGCTCCCTTCTAGGGGAGATTTTTTATATAAGGCTTATGTTAAATATACAATTGGGGGCTCAAGACCAAATTTTAGTTATCAAGTGTCTTCTTATGTTTTCTAAGTAAAAGCCTCTATGATAGCGCAACAAAAGCTACCTCTTCTACCCTATCAAGGGGAAAGGGGAAGCTTTCTCACGCTCTAAATGCTTCTTCTACTATGTTTATGGTTCCATCTACTTCTACTTCTCATCTTGTTGTGACATCTTTGGCTCCTACTCTCATGCCTCACACGGGAGGCACAATGGTGCTTGCATGGTGAAAAGTGATGTGTCAAGTTTTTGAGCTTCCTATTTTTCCCATAGTTCCTCAACCCATTTTCTATGGCAAGGGGAAGAGTTCTCATGGGACTTCTCCTGTGTCTTAGCCCAGATGGCCTCCTACTATTCCTCTTCTTTCCCCTAAGATAGTGAATGAAAAGAGGCCCAATGTCGAGGCACTTGTGCCTCCTCCTCTTACTCTTTCCCAAAAGAATACCCTTCCACTAGTGTCGGTTATGAAGGATAATCCTATGATTGAGTAGTATCCTTCAATCTCTTCTTAGGCTACATCTTCCAATTCCCATAACTGACATAACTGTCTTGTACAAGAGTGAAAAAGCAAGAAAAAGGCTTTGGTCATTAAGCACACCGCCTTGTAGAAGACAGAGGGGGGAACCAATGGCCCTTGTTTCTGCATCCTATTCTATTGTTCTATTTTCTTATGCTATTTTTTCCTTGGTTCCCATCATGTTTGTTTTGCTTCTGGATCCCCTAGTAGGTCCTAATGATGCTCATGTTGGAAACAAGCAACACTGAGAGGGGGGTGAATCAGTGTTCTAAAAAAATAACTTTATTATTCTAATCTTTAATCTACTTAGAACATTCAACAAAAAGTCATATGCAAAAATAGAAAGAAAACAACCACAACACCATAACAAATGGATTTTTACATGGGAACCCTATTAGGGGAAAAACCATGGTGGATGGCCAATCAACAATAAGTTCTGAGTATATCCAAAAGAAAGATTACAAAATGGGAATGCACTTGCATTGAGGCACACTGCCTAGAGCTCACTGCTCAAAATAGGAAGGCTCACTACCTTACAAAGATTTGGATTAGATCCAAGATAATGAACTAAAATATTAGCATCTACAAATTCTTGATTACAGTTCCAGTTAGGCTTTGTTGATGATCTTCTGTCCTTTTGATTGATACTGAACTTATGCTCTACTTTGCTTTGATTCGCACTACAAAATCTTTATGCACAAGTGAAACTGTACATAAAATTGCTCTAGCACTCTTTAGAAATTCATAACACACATCAAAACCTTCTTCATATCTCAAAATGATATAATCGATCAACTATATATATCCGCGACTAAGGATTTAATCGCTACAAGTCGGCTTCAATAAAACTTAGAAATATTTGCAATTGTCAGCTCAAATCATGAATAAAATTCAATGCACATCCATAATGGTCAGCTACAACTTAGCTCATACCCAAAACATGATGATCAACCACAAAAATATTTGAATAAAGATTCCTTGAATATCCACAACATATTTTATGAACTAAGTCGACCCCAAAATATTGATAAACAAAAAATTTCCAACCGGATCTTCAAACTTACACAAGGATTGGTACAAGGCACTGAGATTTTTGGATAACATAATAAATATACCAATAAACCTCCCATGAGATCCACAACTTAAAATACCAACTGTAAATCTGTGGTGAGTTGATGAACTCAAAACTACCAGATACTCTATTCATCCTGATTGTTCCCAGTCTGCTTGTTGGTAGGAGAAAATGGTGTAATGTAGATCTAATATTGACTAGGGTTTCCATCAATGACAAAACAAAAGCATAACTGTAGTGTCTCTTGCCAACAATCTCCCCCTTTGGCATTGATGGCAACAATTAGTGAAAAATGACTGTGTCAGATCAAAACCAACATGAATTACACTGCCACTTCAAAACTTCAAAAATAAACTTCAATCAGCTCAGAAAATAAACTCCCCCTATGATGACTATACATTTTTCACTGCACACTTCTCCCCCTTTGACATCAATGGAAAAAACTAGGGAAACCAAAACAAAATTCCAAAACTGTATAAGCAAGAACTTGTAACTAACAAAAGTTTGAAAACATCTGCAAAGTCTTGCTTCAACACTCTTAAATTGTCATCGCAAACATTTTTGAGACTCTCCATAACTATTATGTGACCACACATTAAGTAATATTGAACTTCTGCAGATTCTAGGTTCACCGGGTCACTAACTGCCATAACAACTTTTGCTTCCTTCAAAGCACTCACCATTATCTCAATCTTCAAGAAAATTAGTCCTCTGAGTTCACTGACTCTCCCAACAATCCTATCATATTCATTCTTCAAGCATCTTACTTTTTCAAGTAGAGATGTTACTTGACCTTCTTGCTAAGCAACATCATTGGCTAACAGATCAAAAGTATCAGAAACAATAGCCAATTGATTTTCAAGATCCTTCACCTTTTTCTCATTACCTTTAGCAAACTTGGATAGAACCAAACATACCTTATAGGCCTTTCTAGCTTCAGATATGGAATCTTGAATGTTCTTTATGCAGGTGGCTAATAGATTATTATCCTTTGCAATCACTTCCTTTAACCAACTAAGTCTCTCATCATTAAAATATTTTTGCATTTTATCCTCAGCAGAATTCTCAAGAGACTTGAATTGAGTACTTACAACATTTATGAGCTTCTTTAGCTCACTAGAAGAAGAACCAGATAGATCCATGACATGAGTAGGCATTAATTTCTATAGGACTCCAGATGCAAGGCTTAGCAATTCACTATCCTCTATGTGAGACTTCATAATCTTCTCACTGGCCTTAGCTTGAGCAATTGATGCAACCTTCATCATCTGAATTGGGGACAAAGCAGACAGATTGATTGAGCTTTCATCCAATTCAGGGTCAAAATTTTCCTATTGCTCCACCAAATATCTCTTTACTGCCTTGGTAGTGTCTCTTGCCTCCACTTTGATTTCCTTGACTTGAAATTTTATTGCTTCAACCTTAGGTTCTTTAGAGACTGTTTCCGGATTTCCTTTAGGTGCTTCAACCTCTTCATTTTGCATCTCCTTCTCCTTGAAGCTAATACCACCTTAGGAACTTTGGTTTCCATAGGCGTCTCTGTATTTTCCACACTAGGAGGAATTTAAAAATCCTTAGCATCTGCATTCACTACCTCATACTCTAGAACATTTATCTTATTCTTTAACATAAACTCTTCCAAAATTTTCTTGGTTTCACTAACAACAACATCAGTTTCACCGATCATGAGTTTATTCACCATTTTCTTGCTTTTAAATTCCTTTTAGCTTTTTCAAGGAGTGAATTCATCTCCTCAATTGACATTTTAGAATTCTCTTCCTCGGATTCTCTTCTTCTGTTCTATCACTTAATCTTCTCAACTCCAAAATATTATACAAACTCTTTGGTAAGCCAAACATAATCGCAACAAGAACCTTATTGAGAATGTTCATATGTTTTACTATGGCTTCTTCAAGAACTCTTTGACCAAATTCATCAAAAGTTTCATACAATTCACAAAGGGGCTTAAGATTACCATCCTTGACAATTGCATTCTCAACTTCCTCAATTGACATGCCAGGTTTGTCAAATTTCACTTTCTTTTCCTTTTCTTCTTTTCCAAAAGATTTTCTCTTGTCTAGCTTTACAACTTGAGTTTTGGTAGCCTTGACTTCTCTCATAGATTCTTCTAATTTTGTTTCCTCATCTTCTGAAACAACTTCATATGTTCTTGAGATTTTATTTTTCTTCCTTTTACCAGAAGCCTTGTCTTGAGCTAGCTTGGCTACAGGGAAACTCTTGGTAGACCTAGTGTGGGCAGAAGATGTTCCCAAACTAGCTTTCCCTTTCTCTTTTTATGCTTCATCCTCTTCTCTCTTCCTTCTTACTTATTTCAATTTCTCTACCGGTATGCCCATATTTTCTGCAAGAACTTCTACCTCTTTCCTTACTCTCCTGGTTATCACCAGCTTTTTCAGTTCCCCATGAACTTGCATACTTTTCTCTGCATAGTTTCCAAACCTTTCTTCTCCTTGATCCAAAGGTGAACTCAGCAAGTGTTTTTCATACATCTTCAATATGTTCTCCTCTACTTCGTAACCCATAGGCATGATCCATATTGTTCTGGGATCAACAACTTCCATATGACTTTGGTCAATATCTACCATGAAGCATATAGTGTCTTTGTAAATTGCTCCACAATTGAAGTGGGAATTCTTTCCCTGGCATACACCATATCCTGGAAATTTTTTAAGTACCCCCTAAGGGTAGTATTTTTGACCTGACGATCACCAAAACCAAACAACATGTTCCTTATCTGAACAACTATAGGCTCATTATTTTGCCAATGTACTCTTCTAATACCCAAAACCTCATCCATGAAATAGAAAAAAAAACATAATAGCAAGTTACCATATTTGAATGTGTTCATTTTATCTTTCTTGATTTTGCTTAGATTCTCCAACAACTGACTTCTGAGTAGCTCACACAAGTCATATTCGTCATTTTACTTTACCATTTCATAGGATGCATAGATGGCTGTACCGAATACAAAATTATCCTGGCTAGAGTGGTATATCTTATAACCCATAACCATTGATGTAAATTTTACATCCACTTCAACAATGTCTTCTATTGTCATTGCCCTTCTATCCCATTGAGCACTTGTTTCCTCTGAAACCTTCTCTTTCTTCATGGATTTCAAGACTGGAAGTCTATCAGTGGAATTTAGACCCGTGACTGTACATATAGCCTCTTTTGTGATCTTGAAGGGTATGTTTAGCCACATGAAATTGTCATGAACATGACTCAAAATGTATCTAACCCATTCATTTTCCTCAAATACAGGAAATTTTGCAAACTGTGTGAACTTCTTGTCTTCTAGGGTTTGGTATTCCAGTTTGACAGTGAAGTCTTCTCCAAGTATATGGATTGAATACAAATTCATTATTTGAGAGGTTCCTAACTCTTCAATGTTAGCATGGACATAAGCCCTAATATCCTTAGTGTGTAAAACTCCGTATGACATAGATCAAAATGCACTAAGAGGCTCGGTCTCAATAGACTTATAAGGGTGCCATTTAAACCTAGGATGAGTTCTATCATTGACTATAACTACCAGAGGAGTGGACATTCTTGAAAATTCACAAATTTATCGGTTTTTTGATAAATACCTTTTTGCTAGATCGAGGTTTGATCACAGATTCTTCTTCACACTCTGAATCTTTCCACAATTCAACAAAGTTCACTCTGAGGCTCTTCAAACTACTTTCCTTCAAAATACAAAGTGACAAATGAAGGATAGGAGTGGCTTTTTATCATTCGCACAACTAACCCTTTTGACACAATAAATTCCTTTACCCTAGTACATCCGGTTACTTTGTTTCATGCACTGAGACAAATAAACTTTATGCGGATCTTCTATATTGCATAATACCTTCTCAAATTGGTTGAACAACATCTGAGAAGCATTGATCCACCTACTAGACTAGTCCACATTCCAGTATCAACTTCCTGCAAGGGCTTAAAATATTTTTCTGATATCTCCCCTTAGGCCAATGGCCTAAAACTAATTCCTGGAGGAATTACTAGAAGCAGGTTCTAGTGTAGGCACATTTTCTTCAACAGAGGGTTCCTTCTTCACCCATTTCTTTTGTATCTACCTTCTGATCACCTCTATAGTAATTTTACCTTTTCCTTTGATATCTTGTTGTCTTTTTTAATTTACCAGACCTCTTCTATTCCAACAGAATCTAGTAGTATGGCCAAATTTATTGCAGTTATAACACACAACATTTCTCTGTTCAGACCAACTAATCCACTGATTTTTCCTTGACCTGCATTGGTTAGCAATATTTCAAGGTCTATTGCATGCATAAAATCTAACATCTCTATGAAATTTATTCATCAAAACTCTGCATTCACTTGACTTATGACCATACTTATAGCAATTAAAGCATTGATCTAAGAATGATGGTCCACTTTGATTCATTTTTCTCCTACACTAAGAAGCCATATGTCCAAACCTATTGCAAATAAAATAGTAACCATTGAATCTCTAAGCATTTGGTTGTCTTACTGGATTCCTTCTAGCTCCATTCATATGATTTCCTTGCCGGAATCTTCCTTGTTTGGAATTCCTTTGTTCCTTTGACCAAAGTCCCTTTGTTCAGATCCAAAAATTTCACCTTCCTCATAGCCAAGACCTCACTTGTCACCATCAGTCTTCTGACCTTTAATCAGTTCATCAAGCTTGGTTGAGCTTTCTTTGAATTTCTTCTTGTACTCATTTGTAGTAGTAAGTTCATTTCTAAGATCATCAAGCTATTTTTCAAGCACTTCCTAATTGTTTTTAGATTGTTCCTATTCATTGTCCAATTGGCTGCATTGTTCATATTTTTATTTCAAGGATTGAGCAAGATTTTCGTAATTCTTCTTTCTATCTTCAATCTCCTTGGTCATCATCATCATGATAGATTCCATCTCATGCTTCAGGACAATGTTTTCTTTGGAGAAATTTTCACATTATTTTATTTTCACCTTCAAGGCATGACTTAGTTTTTCATCTTCCATGCTTCTATTCTTCTGCTTAAGATGATCACATAATTATTTCCTTTTCTCCCTTGAATCATTGATCTTGTCTTTCAATGACTGGATGAATTTTTCTACATTCTCAAGATTTTCTTGCAATTCTTGGTTCTCATATTTTGACTGGTCAAAATCATCCAAGGCCACCATAAGTTGTTGTTGAAGACTACTTATATCCATTGAATTTTTTTTCCAAGATCTCCCCAAGCTGTTAGGCTTCTTTTGAGCCGAAACTAGCTCTGATACCAATTGTTGGAAACAAACAACACTAAGAGGGGGGGTGAATCAATGTTCTGCAAAAAAATAACTTTATTATTCTGATCTTTAATCCACTTAGAATATTCAACCAAAAGTAATATGCAAAAATAGAAAGCAAACAACCAAAACACCATAACACAAGGATTTTTACGTGGAAACCCTATTAGGGGAAAAACCATGGTGGATGGTCAATCCACAATAATTTCTAAGTATACCCAAAATAAAGATTACAAAATGGGAATGCACTTGCATTCAGGCACACTTCTTAGAGCTCACTGCTCAAAATAGGAAGGCTCACTACCTTACAAAGATTTGGATTAGACCCAAGATAATGAAATGAAAGATTAACATCTACAAATGATTGATTATAGTTCCAGTTAGGCTCTGTTGACGATCTTCTTTCCTTCAGACTAATACTGAACTTTTGCTCTACTCTGCTTTGATTCACACCATAAAATCTTTATGCACAAGTGAAACTGTGCATAAAATCACTCTAACACTCTTCAGATGTTCACAACACAGATCGACACCTTCTTCATATCTCAAAATGATATAATCGATCAACTATATATATCTATGACTAAGGATTTAATCGCTACAAGTCGACTTCAATAAAACTTAGAAATATTTGCACCTGTCAGCTCAAATCATGAATAAGATTCAGTGCACATCCACAATGGTCGGCTACAACTTTGCTCGGACCCAAAACATAATGATCAACCAAAAAAATATTCGAATAAATATTCCTTGAATATCCGCAACATATTTTATCAACTGAGTCAGCCCCAAAATACTAATAAACAAATAATTACCAACCGGATTTTCAAACTTACACAAGACTTGGTATGAGGCATTGAGATTCTGGATAACATAAGAAATATACTGATAAACCTCCCATGAGATCCACAACTTAAAATATGAACTAGAAATTTGTACGTGAGTTGATGAATTCAAAATTGCCAGATACTCTGTTCATCTTGACTATCCTCAGTTTGTCTGCCGGTAGGAGAAAATGGTGTCATGAGGATCTAATTACTGACTAGGGTTTCCATCAATGACAACACCAAAACATAACTACAGTGCCTCTTTCCAATAGCTCACCCCAAAAGGGTGCATGTTTTCATCGCTCCCTCCATGGAGCCCCCTCTCTTGATTTCCCTCCCGCATATCCCTCCCTTCTATTAGCCCATACACATGCCAAACACAGTGGTTCCCCTTCTTCAAAAGTTGGTTCTTTCTTGGTATGTGCCATTCTTGTGACATAGGCGGCCCCCTCTTCTCTAGATCTAGTCACCGCCCCTCTTCTTGAGGTTGGCAATGGCTCCCAAGTGCCTTGCCCCTCCCCTGAAAAGTGCATGTTTAATTCAGTGGAGGACATCCCAGCTATGTCCCTAATCTTTGCAAGATTGATGATTTTTTCTTTACAAGAGCTTAGTGAATCATTCCTTAAGGGGCGTTCTTCCTTGGCCCTCATTGTAGGTGAGTTGGAGGGTACCCCCTTGCTATCCCACCCTTATAGGCATGTCTTCCCCCACCTACAATGATCTAGATTCAGAGCAGGATGACTTGTTGGTCAATGAGGACTAGGTGGCACCTCTTCTAAAATTTGTAGCATAGATTTGTTTGTCTATTTGTGTTCCCCCATGCTTCTCATTTTATATTTGTGATCTTGCTTAAAAATCCTTTTCTACCCTTGTAGGTGCTTGGATATAGGAACATTTTTTTTTGTACACTTCTTCTGTTTGTATCATCATTATCCTATATGTAATGAAATTTATTTTCGATATTGGGGATGATGCAAAGTGTTGGGGGAATTTAGGCTTTCTTCCATGTTGACCCAATCTTTTACTTTTACTTTGTCTTCATGTGTTATTCTTCTATAATGTCATAAAATTGCACCCCTTACAATTTCACATACATTCTTGTATCCACTTTAGTGTCCAGTCCCTTAGAATTTGTGTAGGCTCATTTTATCCCTTGCATCAACCTTTTTCCCCTTTCAAGATGCTCAACATTTCTTTTCAACAACTATCTTCACATGTCACTTTTACTTCCAACCTTGTGATTTTCTCATTCCTGTCATTTTGTAGTATGATATGTCCAGACACTAGCGTGTTGTGCGGATGTTTGCACGCCGCACTAGCATCCTATGACATTCCAACATTCAAATTTTTTTTTGTGTGCATGTTTTCCACTTGTCACCTACTTTTGTCGGTGGTAACAGCTTGGGATGCATTGTAACCACCTAGGAAGCTTCTTTTTGCTTCTCTTTTCTCCTTAAATGCAATCCTTTCAATCCTATGGCTTCTTTGAAGTTCTTCTACCTTCTTTCCAACCTTGTCTCTAGTATTTCTCTTTTGTTATCTTTCTTGCACAACTCCATTTGCATCTGTTACCCCACTGTAGAAGAAAACCAAAAGTGTTGTGCAACTAAGGCATAAGAAGAAGGTAAAGAGAAATAATTTTGATGAGGAATAATTAGAATAGGAAGAAGAAATTGAAGTTGAAGATATCTCCTTGAAGAAGAAGAAAGGAAAGAAGATAGCTAAAGGAGTTGAGAAAACCCCTTCGATAATACATGATCCTCTTGATTTTAGTGTAATTTTTAATGGAATTTTCAAATATGGTATATTGAATGAAACAATGGAGTTACATCTAGATGTTCTTCTAGAAGATAAGAAGATAGTCGAAAAGGCTATCATTGAATATATGCTAAAGCATAACATTCCCTTCAATGACATTGTTGAAAAAGCTCTAGATAGTCTTTCTAAGGCTTTGATGAAGAGAAGAGAAGAAGCAATCAAGGCTAATGAAGAAATGAAAAAACAATAAACTTACAAGTTTGGGATCTTTGTCTCCCAAGAATAAAAATAAAAGATAGTCTAGAGACAAGCCAAGGATCTTCGCACCAAAATAAGAATAGATTTTCTAATGAGTATGTATGAGGATATCAAAAGAAAGGTTCAGAGTGAAACTAAAGATACCATAAGGAAAATTATTGATGAAATATAAATACATGACACTGATGCTGAAATAAATATACAAGTTCCTTTGGATGAACAAGAAACAAAAAATATGGCTCCTCTAAATAATATAAATATGCAAGATATATCCAATCAGCAAGCAGTGCAAGGACCCTCTGGACAACAAGAAGGAGAGGATATCTCTAATATACATGATAAAAATGAATCCTCTTGTATGGATATAGAAAAGGAAAGAGAAAGAAGAGGAGAAGGAGAAGGAGAAGGAGAAGGCGAAGAAGGAGAAGTAGAAGGAGAAGGAGAAGGAGAAGAAGGAGAAAGAGAATGATGAGTAGAAGAAAAAGGATAATCTTGAGAAAGTTCAGAATGCGATAGAGAAAATAGTTGAGAAGCAAGATGATTATATGGGTATAGGTTAGGAGTCTTCATCTTCAAATTCCTTTAAGGACCTATTTTCCTTGAAAATCCAATTTCAACCTATGGTGACACACTAGCTATTGCAAATTCCTACACATGAGGGACACGTTGACATGCCAAATATTTTTTGCCTCCATAAGTGACATCTTGGTGATATTCTGCAAGCTTCTATAGTAAAGTAAATTATGCAGGAACATTTGAAGAAGACTGGAGTAAGTGATAACGCAATAAAAATATTTTAGGAGGGTTTACCTAACGTAAACATTGATTCTTCCTTGCCTCTGGAACAAAATTTTAAATTTTAAATTAATTCTTTCAAAGATTATTCCTCTCAAATGTAGCAAAAGGAAAAACATGAGGCCTTGAGGAAGATAAATTATGAAAAAATAATAGTTGATGCATCTAACCGGTGTGCCAATGCACAAAATAAATTGCAAGAGAATATGAATATGTTTAAGGAATGTGTAGATGAAATCATTGCAATATATTATATTTTTCAAAATGGTCAAATTCTATCAATAACATCAAAGATTAGATTGACTCCATTGAGTGATAGATGAATCAAATGGTCAGGATATATGATCTATGAAAGGATAAGGATGGATCAACTAGAGCTCAAATAGAAAATCTTCATTTGCAGTTGTCATTTATTTAGGATGAAATAAAACAAATAAATAAATAGTTTGGTCAGCTAAGAGAAGAAGTCAACTTAAGACTTATGTCATTTTTTGAGGTGCTTGCTGAAGTAGAAAAGATTGATCAAAAGATGAAGACTTCAAGTACTGTGGATGAGGTTGAGGATTTATACATGTAGATTGAATGCTAGAATCAAATTCTTTCCTCAAAAAAATAATCTGGGTATCTACTCTTACCTAACTCAACGTAATCTACAAGGGCATTCTTCCATCACCAAAGTGAGCTGTGATTTTTTTTCATGTAATATATATTTCTTTTTATTTTTGTGTATGTATGAATAAGCAGATATGAAGTTATTTTTTTTACATCCTAGAGGGAGTAAAAGTTGAATAGATTAAGGAGGAGCTTGTAGAGGTTTCATTTGTATAGAGAAAATTTTGTTACCATTTTCCCTTGATGTCAAAGGGTGAGAGAGAAAGGAATGTGTACTTAAGGGCGAGTGTTTGTGCAAATCATTTTATTTTCCCATCAATGACAAGGAGGGAGATTGTTGCATCTTGAGAAGATTGGTTGTCATTGATGTCAAATGTATGTGTTGAATATTGTAAATTCTATGGAGATAGTTGATATGTAGTGATATCAGTTGGTGCAAGACAACATTACAATTTGAGAAAGAATGGTGATCAGTCTATTGTCTAAATGTGATGCAAAGGAAGGTGCACTTGTTCCAATATGTTTCTTGTATGCCTACATTGATATCTTACTTGTTTGGTGTACCACACTTAGATATATGTTGTAGAATTTTTTCTAAGGAATTCATAGTGTATTCAATAAGACAGAGTCATGGTGTTTTAGTTTGTATCCTTCCATAGAGAAAGATTTAGTATTTTAGTTCAAAAGCTAAGTTGATGTAGGTGTGAAGGTGTTATATACAATATTTCAAGTCATTACACCTTCTGCAGTGAAACTTATAGGTGGCAGAGTTCTGGTTTATGCTCTAGTAGAGTAAAGTAGTGATAAAGGCTTGTTCGAATTCTCCACATTCCTTTAGCAATGACTTGATTTTTTCATGTTCAAGAATGTTAAATGCATGCTACTTTTCAATATCAGGTGTTTTGGTGGTCCACATGTTTAGTTTTGAAATGAATGTGTGGTACAAATAGTTTTGGATTCCTAATTGTTCTACATAACATATGTTTGGGTGCTTGCACCAGTTGGAGAATATACATATTAGTTATATGAGTTTCTGTGGACATTCTACATGTCTTAGGGTATCTCAAGTTTGAAGCACATGTAGATCTCTCATGTTTCCAATACCACACAAATATTTCAAGTCACTTTATGAAGAGTTATTGTTGTTGAGGCTAACTTGAGCATGTTGGCGATGTGTGCCACAAGATTATGATTGAGTGGAGTCTAATTTTGATCTGATTTGGCACTCCCTTCTAGGGAAGCCACATGCGAGATTGATTCGTTGATACATACCCATTCAGAGCCTTAGTAAAGTATCTTCCCAAAATTAGACCATAAGCATCAGGTATATCTACCACTTGTATGTTAATGACTTGTTGAATTCTAGGATCATAAGCGATCTACATGTGAATCATGTTCAATTCCCCTACAACATTAACTTCAGTTCTATCTAGTTGAGAGAATTTCTTTTGGGAGTCAATAAGGGTAATGCCTAAAGTTCTACAGACACCAAAATGCATCACATTGGTAGAAGCACCTGAATCTAACAAGCAATTGTGCAAGTTCTTACCGAATATGCACACAAAAATAAAAAATGGAGGTGTTTTTTTTCTCCCTTGAAACATAGTTAAAGGGGTATCAACTTGGGAAACTTGAGTTTTATCTTTCTCTTCCTCTTTATCTCTAGGCTGTGTGTGAACTTGATTTTGATCTTTTACTACTTGAGAACTAGATGCTTTATTAACATTCTCATCGACTGATCTATCTTGTGATATTGAACTTGCATAATTATAAGCTCCTAAAACTACATTTCTAATAGTCGAGACTCTCAATAATTCAAATGCAAAGAAACTTACCTTTAGCTTCTTGAGTTCTTCTACAACATATATGGCCAACTATTTTGCATTCAAGTTAGCAAGAACCTCTTTGGGGAATTCCACCACCTTGTCTTTGCTGGTTTCAGTAGTCCGCCCTTTGGATAGATCCACTTGTCCTTGATCTTTAGATAAGTATTATCTAGGCACATGAGGATATGTTGGATTATTGCTAGCATTGGGATCTAGAGGCATGGTGATCTTCTACACTTGCTTCTCTATTATTTTTTTCCACCTAAAATACAATGTCAATTTCAACATATAGTCAGTTGAATAAAAAATTGAAATAAATAACACAATGTAAATTGAACCAAAAATCCATACACTTACTCCACATTTTTCCATTTTGGCCTACAACCTACCTTGGAAAAATGTATATTTAGTCCTCACATTATCTCTTGCTCTCTTGCCTTTGTTACTCTTTGTTAAATATTCTTCAAAACACATACTTTCTTTCAATGCCTCCCACTGTTTGGGAGATAGAGTGGAGTCTAATGTCTCTTTTCCCTCCATGATTGTTTTTTTTGAAATTGTATCTAAAACTATTCATTAGAAGTCTCATCTTGTGCTTGTAATATTTTCTAGATATTTTTCCACCAACAATGTCAAAGGTATTTTCCATTTTTTGTATAACATATTCCACATTTTTTGGATCTTTCTTTGCAAAATTTGATTTGCAGATATCCAAATGGGAACTACATCTTACGCCCAACTCGGAGGCCCACCTTGTAGCATTTTTCCCAATGGGTTCACAATCTCTTGATACCTCAACCAAGAATGGCTTCTTCCCTTCTAATATTCTTTATTTTGCGTTCCTCTCTTTAGATATGTATAAATATTGACTCAATCTTTGTATTTTAACATAAGCAAGCACATTTTCTATTTCACCACTACAAATATTTCTGGATGATCCACTAATTCCTTCAAAATTTGTAGATGCGATAGGTGCACTCTCGGGCACATTAGATGCAAGCAGACTCTCTTCATGACTTTGATTAACTGGAACTTCATGCTTCTTGGCCACATCACATGTGGCATGATTAGTTAGCTTAGTAGTGGTCTCCGACACAGATTTCACTTCATCACAACTATTTTTTTCACCAACTTCATTTTTTGAATTACAAAAGTGTTGGCTTCTATGAGCTGGAAATACTGTATCTTTGCTTTCTTTTTTTTTTTCTCTGCATTTTCTCCTATCTCTTTTTCTTGCCTATAAAAAAGAAAAAATATCATATCATGTCTTATATACATAAAGCTCTTTCCTATAAAATTTCATTAAATAGTATTAAACAAATAATTTACTACTTAGTGGATTTACAACTTGCCTATTTGTCAAACCAAGACATGATAAATATTCATTATTCTTGGCCACATGTTCTTCACGAAAGCACTCATAATTTGTCACTGGAATTTCAACATTGTGATCACTATCATCTAATTTGTGCCTTAAATTCTTTTTCTTCATTTCCTAATGTCCAAAAAAACAATAATGTATAAATTAGCAACTTGACATAGAGATAATTAACTATAACATAAATTGCATAAATACAAGTTTATGAGGTCTCAGTTTTAATGAAAAATCATTAAAACACGTATGAAGTATAAACCATTACAAACAACAATAGTCATTAGATGTTGTGGGAATTTCAGTCAATGGATATTAAATAATGGTGCCATGTAGAAATTTCAGTTGCATAAAAAACTTAGCAATGTATTTGAATCAATCCATCAAATCTTTAGCAATAATGTTTTCATTCATGGTTCAATAAAAAAACTGTATTACCAAATTTTAGCTAGACATGAACTTGTAGCATGTCAACCATTTTGTACAACTAAACCAATGCTTTTCTTAGGTGATAGCACCATCACTAAGAAATGTCTATGGTATTTGGTGATTCTTACTTCTATTGTTTTGTTACATAATAATTTATTCATAACATCCAGATACATTCATGAAGGGGTAGATTTCATGAAAAATAATAGATGTGTTGGAGTGGACAGTGAGTTACAAGCAAGGAACACCATGATTTGAGGACTAAGTAGTCAAACAACAGTGAACTTCAAGATATATGCAAAATAGTGAAGAACATTTGATCAAAGCAAAAAAAAGAAATGACCTTATAGTATATAAAGATACACATGAGACAATGATTTCTAGTGCATAAAGTCAGAAGCACAAATGCTGATAACAGTGATATCACTGTTAAAAACAATCTGAAGACAACAAAGGATGTGAGCAACATGTAATGCCAAAATAGTGGGGATATAATGAGGAAATGCTTCTATTGCAATGGGGAATCACTATATTGATTCCTTGATGATTGACAAAAAATAGTGATCAATCATCAAGGATTGTATACTATTGCTATAAACAGTGAAGGAATAGAGAACAAAAGACCATATCAGTGAGGAAACGGGTGCCACAGTGGGTGGAAGATCCAATAAATGAAGACAACAATGAGAAATACTTCCATGGAAGTGATCAGTCAATGCCAAAGTAGTTCACAAGGAAATGGTATACAATAATATTACAAAATAGGGCTAAAGATAATGCCATATGTAGGGAATACAATGCTATTTTAGTAAAAAAGTGTAAAAGAAAACATAGAAACAATGTATAATAATGCTTCAATGATGGATTTTATAAAGGATGCTAGAACAATGATAGTGATAAAGAACATATATAAAAGCAGTAAATAGTCCAGAGGAGCTGTCAAGAAAAGATCATTGTCAAAGTAAAACAATGATGGTATACATATTCATGTTGGTGTAATTAATTATTAATTACACTTTGCATAAGTTTACTTAGGTAATTATTTAATTCCTAATTTATAGGTTTTCATCTTTATCTTATTGAGCTATCTTGTTGCTCAAGATAAGATTAGGTTTAAGAATCTTTGCTTTTATAAAGCAAATTATCTTTTGTAATTAATTGGTCTTTTCGAATATATCAAATTGCATGTTTTTTATGCAATCTCTACTTTTTTGTTTTCCTCTTCTGTGGAAGGTCTATTTTGGTTTGCAATCAAATCTTGGCTATTCTAACATGGTATCAGAGCATACAAAAACGAGATATCGTTGGAAATCTGTTTCGACGCTCTACGCAATGGTGCTGGTGTTTTTTTTCTGGTTTTTCTTTTTTGATTTCGTTTTTTTCCTTGGAAGTCAGATGTTGCCTTTTTCACTCCGGGACGCATATCTTTTCACTCGCTTATCCGTTTTTCACGATTTTTGCGGTGTTGGAAAGCTGGTTTCGGCCTCTATGCAGATCTGAGGTCATTTCTAGAAAATGTATAACTTATTTTAGACATGAATTCATTTTTGTTTCGTGCTCTAGGTTTGCATTTTTTATTATATTTCTATAATTTTGCATCATCTCCTTATGCAATCATTGGGTATTGTAATAAAAGAACTAATATAAAGTTCCATTAAGGGGGGTTATTGCATCCATCTTTCATGATTGGTGACAACTTGCATGAGTTTGTCTGGTTTCATCTTCGTTTAGCTTCTTTCTTGCTTAGTTGGACACATCGTTGGTTTGTTTCGGTTCACACTTCACATTGAGATTTTATAGTTCTTGATCCACATTGGTTCAGATCTTTCACATTTGAAGGCCATGTTTTATGGTTAATGTTCCAGAATCTTGATGGTACTCATCCTATGGGCAGTTTTAGTTTTAGTTTAGCATCAGCTTTGCGAGACACAACTTCTAGATTTGTCATCATTATGGGTCCATTCATCTACTATTGCTTACAGATTCCAGAGTTGATCTAGTATGTGAGTTTCCAGAGTTCCTTGGCATTGGGTCTGCTATTGCATTTGTGATTCTGATTGGTACCTTGCAAATAGAACTATCTTTCCTTGCTTGCCGGATTTGGGGTTCTAGTGTTGCTTCATCAGAGTTCTTCCAGTGATTCTTCGTAGCAGTTCATCTCACTAAGGGGGGTTTCTCTCTCTTTACATTTGTACATGAGTACCTCATCAGGCCTTGTTGTCGGGACTCATATTTTCATAATAATTTGCTTCTCCCTAAGTTGCACTTATGGGGGGGTGTTGGTGTAATTAATTATTAATTACACTTTGCATAAGTTTACTTAGGTAATTATTTAATTCATAATTTATAGGTTTTCATCTTTATCTTATTGAGCTATCTTGTTGCTCAAGATAAGATTAGGTTTAGGAATCTTTGATTTTATAAATCAAATTATCTTTTGTAATTAATTGGTCTTTTTGAATATATCAAATTGCATGTTTTTATGCAATCTCTGCTTTTTCGTTTTCCTCTTCTGTGGAAGGTCTATTTTGGTTTGCAATCAGATCTTGGCTATTCTAACAATTCATATTGCATACAACATTTATATATGAAAACATATTCATATTGCATTCATATAGCAACTTTTTTCAACATTAAATCTTTGAAATAGGTATTAGTTTGAAGGTTTGTGTCCTTAAAACATAAAATAGTCTTAAAACAACATAAAAGGTCAGAAAATGGGGCTCATCAATAATCATCTGCATTTCTAGCAAGATCATAATCCTGATCACTCATGTCTGCATCTACTTGATTTTATTCATCATCCTCATTTGTGACATGCAATACACTATCTCTCCCAATTTCTTCATGGGTAATCAAAATCTCTTCTTCAAACAGTCCCTCATTGTCTTCATCCACTTCTTTGAATTTTCTTGTAAATTAACATATTTCCCATAAGGCATTACATCAACAACTTCCAAGAATTTTTTTCTCGAATGAGACTCTATTTGAATGACATATGACCAACCTAGGCTTCTTACATCATATATTAGAAATGATTGGTTAATTTGAAGAGGGGAAACATATGTCTCATTTTTCTTTGATAAAAATTTTCGTATATTTTCACGTGCAAATCCATACTCATCAAATTGTACTGCAGATGGTCAGATCCACTTACATTTTAATAATATAGGACTATTTTCACCAAAATCCACTTGAATGATTTCTTGGATGAATCCAACATAAAATTTCTTCTCAATTTCATGAAGAAATTCAACACTAACAACACAATCACAATTTGTCTTTCCTTTGTCTTCTTCTTCCACTCTTAAATGACTACAATAGGCCCACACTCCACTAAAATGCATAGCCCATAAATGTGGAGGTCATGAAAGCTCACTTTCCTCTATTGTTATATCCTAACCTTCTTTTGCATCACTGATTGCATTAGCAATCCATTCTTCAAATTTTGGAAAAAAATCACCTCCAATCAAATCATGACATATGTGCCTTTGAGGTCGATGTTGCATCCAAGTTTGATTCTCTTCTTCATATTTTCTAAATAGAATAATGATGTACAAATAGTAAGATTAATAATATAAATTTGTAAATGCAATTGAGTAAGTAAATTATTGTGTAATTTTTTTTACCCATGCCACTTATTGAATGAAGATGTGCTTTGAAGAATAAAGGAATGTATTGCACTTATTTCTTGATATGATAGCTTGAAGCGACATCCATTGACTTCTAATACTTCACCTGCAACTCTCTCATCTTCATCATCATCCCATACATGTCGATTGACATTTTTAAAATCCTTCATATATTATGTGCAAAATCCCATGGCCTCTTGCATTGAATATCCCTAAGACATGTTGCCTTTTGGTTTTCCCCTAGTACAACCAATTTTTTTCAAAACCTTCATATATCATTCTATAGGATACATCCATCTTGTTCTTATTGGGCCACAATGCTCTAGTTCATATTCTAGATGTATCAAAAGATGCATAGAAATGTTAAAGATTGTTGGTGGGAATTCTCGTTCCAATAGACAAAGGACTTCAACAACCTCCTCCCTTAAACTATCAAACTTCGAAGGATCTAATAAATGTAAACTCATTCTCTTTAATATTAGGCCCAACCTTATAACTTCCAATCTTGGGCCCTTTTTCAAACTTGATATATTTACCACAATAGGTAAAATATTCTCGATTATGACATGATAGTCATGGGTCTTGAGGCCTCTTAAGCTATTAATTTTAGTTTGGCTTCGGATACTACTACTTACATATCCAGTGGGAAAGCGAGTCTAATGCATCAACTGTAAGACTTGTGCACATTGTTCCTTTGTCCAGACATAAGGAGCACTAGGTTTTCTATCTTTTTCATTATCATATTTTTCAACCCAAATATTTCAATGAATCTTTATTTCTTGAAAGTCTTCACATGATGAAATAGTATCAAGAGCACCAAAAATAGTTTCTATGATAGCATAAGCTATATTTTTCTCAGTGTGCATAAAGTCAACAGTATGCCTAATGGCTATATCCTTAAAGTATGACAACTTATACAATATGCACAACCATTTTACACCGCTTTCATTACATGGATCATATCTACTACTAGCAATCCCATCATTTTCAATAAATGAAATTCTTTTTTGTCCATTCTCAACAATGTAATCACCTATTATTAGCAATGGTGCTTAACGATTCTCTTCTTGACCATTGAAATGTGTTTTTTTTTTTTATGATATGGATGATCCATTTTAAGGTAAGGACGATGTCCAAAATAAATACACTTATGCAAACTTCTTGAGTGCCTCACAAAATCCTCAAAGTTGCAAGTAGGACATCCATGGTATCCATGAACAAAGAGACTAGACAATGTGCCATATGTAGGAAGATCATGAATCATAAATAATGAGGAAGCTCTTAAAGTGAATTTGATTGAATGACCATCCCTTAAAGATTGAATTGCTTCAATTCCTTTCCACAATTCCATTAGCTCATCATATAATGGTTCTAGATAAGCATCTATTGTATCTAAATTCACACTTTTCTTTCTTGGTATAATCAATGATAACATTAAGAAAAGTGATTTAGTTGCTAAGCATGGAGGCAAGTTATAATTTATTAGAAACACTAGCCAAGTTGACCATTTAGTACTTTGACCTGAGAATGAGTTCATCCCATCTAGAGCCAAATCAAACCTTATATTATGAGGATCTTGAGAAAAATTGAGCCATCTGTTATCAAATTCCATCCACATCTTAGAATCAGGAACATGTTGTTTTCCATCGGTGCTCTTATTTTGGGCATGCCATTGCATAAGTTCAACAATGTCTCTACACATATACATTTACAGTAATCATGGGATTATTGAAAAGTGGCAAAGAACATTTCTAGGAACCACAACTGATTTCAACCCTTGTCTATACCTCGATTCATGACATTTTTTGGACATTCACTCTCATTTGCAAGATTTTTGTGAAATAATACACAACCATTCACACATGTGTGGATGTTTTCATACCCCAAGCCGAGCTTGCTGATTTTCTTTTTACATTGACTTCATTTTGTTGGCAATGTGGAGTTAGCTAGTAACAATGAACTTAATAATGCCAATAACTAATCTACACTCTCATTTGTCCAACCATGCACCACTTGCAAGTTAAGAATTTGAAGGATTTTTTTCAAATGACTTAACTTTCAAGTAGCATACATAGGCTTTAAAGCATCATCCATTGACTTGGCCCAATCATTGTTTAGACCCTCATGTTCAACATTCTATCAACTTCAAACCCTTTGTCAAACAATTATGCCTCTTCATCTATGTTTGGTGCCACTTCATCTATGTTTGTTTCCTTTTCATCTCTCATAGTATGACATTCTATCATATCTTCATAATAATTGTAAGCCCAAGGGCTTATACCACTATGCCCATATCTTATCATATGTCAATAAATCATATTTCTTTTTTTCACCTTTCCACCAAGACAATTTTTACATGGACATGGATATTTGTCAATGTCCCTCTCATCAACTACTCTCTCATCATATGCATGATATTGATCTGCAGTCAACCTTTGACACTAATCCATCTATAATATTGTGCATTCCCATATTAATTTAGTTTTTTATTTAAAGAAAAAAACATAAATCTAAAAACAAAGATGCCAAAACATTGTTGAAAGTAGTGAAAATAGGTTCATTACAACATCCCATATCAATAAATTTTGATCTCCCCTATTTCCCTTCATTTCATTTTCATGAACCCAATAATCCTGCACTTTAAATTTTCTAATTTGGAGTCCACTCAAATCCTAGATCTAGGATTTTAAATAATTTGCATTGCATTGCATTAATTTGCATTTATTTTAGGGTTGTTACACTTGCGTTAGTTTTCATCTCATTTACGGTTTTAGTTTTACATTTTGCATCATCTAAAATATGAAAAATCCAAAAAAATTGCATGCATATTATGTTGATTTTGCATAGTAGTGTGTGTTAAATCATTTAAATGCAAAAATTGAATCAAAATTTCATTTTAAAAATTTTCATATTGTTCATCATTTACCATTCATTACATTTTCATTAAATCGCATAAAATATGGAAAATTTTGTCACTGAAGTTATAGTTAAAACCCAAAAATAAAAAATTCAAACATTAGGAAAAAAACTCCAAATTTGACTTTTCACACCCTTGAACTAGGACCCATTTTCCCTAGGGAGAATAGGTCCCTATACAAGTGCTTTTCCAAATTTATGGGAATTGATTTGTCTCACTTTGCTTCATTTTGATATTTTGATACATCAAGGTTTTAGTTTTTGTTTGCTTTAGGTTTTAATTGTTCAAATTGAGTGCATTATTTGTAAATAAAAATTGACATTAAATGAATTTTTTTTTTAGTTTTTGCATAGCATAATCACTAGGTTATCAGATTGTTTAAATCTAAAATTTTCTATCTGCTTTTACACACTTGTATTGCACTTCATATTTTTGGGTGTTTGTGAAATTTATTGTCACACCCCATTGTGTGTTTACCTATTTACTATCACTATGCTAGGGTAAATTATTGCATGTGTGAATGTATTTGGAATTCTAATTGAGAATATATGTTCTTACACTTTATTATCAATGAATTTTGAATGAATATTTATTTCATTTAAATGTTATGTGATGAAATGCATATATGTGAAATGGATGAAAATTGAATTGGATAATCTAACTATGGAAAAGTATTATGTACATGCATATTTTGATGAATAGTTGACTACCATGGTATTGTGTTAAGTTTAATGTAGGTTCATATTCAATTCTATAGGAGCAAGGGGATGTATCGCTTAGGGAGAAGAACTTGGTCAAGTAACCAATAACAAAACCTAACTAAGCTTACACACACACTCACAATAGAATGGTTGTATACATGTGTTTGATTTTTGGAACATGGTGAGTAGTTAGGCAAGGAAAAAAACTCACCACGGGATGGCAGGTTTTCCCTTCTAGTAAGTTGCATTCGCCCTTCTAGCGAACATGAGATTACACAATGGGGAATGGGTGGGTGTGCTTCTATAGAGGTGAATGCTTGCAAAGAGGGGCAATTGTGAAATCATCCCTTCTGGGAATGGGTGGGCCCATTGCTATAGAGGTGGAAGTGTGGGAGAATAGGAGATTTGAAATTTCCTAAAATGGGAAAGTGAAAATGCGACACATCCTAGAGGAAAATGTGCAATGGAGGGGTGATTGTGAAATTTCCCTTCGAGAGAAAAGGAAAAAGTAAAATTTCCCAAAAGAGGGAATAGGGTACAGGGGTAGATGTGATTTCACTTGTGGGTTACAATAATGAAAACGTATTTGCATGTAGGCTAGAGGGGTGAACATGAGTTCTCCCATTAGGGAAAGGGGAAAACATGAGTTCACCTCTGGGATAAAAGGGTGAATATGCGGCCAAAGGAAGAAAGACATGAATTCATCAATGAAATAGGAGAACTTGTTGAGAAAAAGATGCAGGGGAAAACATGTGAATTCAACAAGTGAATGCACTAGAAAAAAGGGGATAGGTGAATCTGCACTACACCAAGGTGAATTCACCAAATCGGGGCAAGGGGGAAAAATAAAGGGTAGAAGATAAAGGATAATAAAAGGACTGATAAGTGGTGGGCATGGATGTAGAGTATAGAGACCCTATGGACTAGGGAGAGACACTTAAGCATGATGGAGATGACCCAAGATTTGATGAAACAAGAGGACCACTAGATGCTAGAGTAGGTATGCCTACTACATATGTTCAAATATCCTACATTCAAAGCCCATCAACCCTTGTTGACAGATCTTATGGAGAGATGGAGCTTGGATACCATCGCCTTCCACCTCCCTACAAGGGAGATGGCTATGACCTTGGAGGATGTGTGGAGGATCCTCTGACTACTCATTAGGGGACATTTAGTGAGCGTAGTGGTGAGCTAACCATTGGGGAGGATCCTGTGTGTTGGTGTTTTCTAGTGCACCTAAGGAGTCTTAGAGGAGTAGCCAATTACTATACTCAAGACCCTTAAAATAATTGGCCAACTAATAGGATTCAATCTAAGATTGAAATCCTCTACACTGCTCTATGGGACAAAAGAGGGTGTTCCTATCATGCTCATTTTGATTCATACTTTATAGAACATGTCATTTTGACAGATCAATTGTAATGAAGGGTGAATATGCATGAATTGCTACAAGAATGGCTAATCTTAGAGAAAACTGCAACCCTTTCATCAAGAATGAAGGTAATCTCAAGATATCTCACACACATGCCTTAGGATTAATGAATTTAAAATAAATTTGCATTCTGATTCCAAATTAGTCACTAGATAGACAATTGATACACCCTTTATTTGAATATTAAAAAATAAACCAATGTCTTGTTACATAAGGTATCAAAGTCACATACTCAAAGAGCAGTAACATAGAAATGATTTTCAATCTGATGAAATGGACTACTCTCACAATGAAATTGCACTATGCAGCTCACAACTTCTTATCAAATCCTTCGTAAATAACTACAAATTCATGACCCCATTTAAGCATTTTAATTGATTACTTAAACCAAAGAAAAAATAGAGACAAACATTCAAGCTATAAGTATTTGAAGATGAACGAAGGTATCATTGACATTTCATTCAAAATTCACATGATTTACATCAGGAGAGTATATATATTAGAATTATACGTTTGATTCTATATCAGTCACTTCTGTAAAACTATTTAAGATAATTACATATGTGTATCAGAGCTTAGAACAAGTTATCTACTCTATTTCTTATCTTTCCTCTATGCCTAATATTCTACCCAGATGAGCACCCGACTCAAAACTTGATCAGATTCCCCTACAAATGAGCCATGATTTATCTTTTATAGAATAAGGGAGCCAACAAGCTACCAACTCAAAATGTAATTACAATACAAAATTTCATTTCAACTTTAATTTCACCTACATTTCAAAATTCCCCACATACTGATTCTGCAGAACACGTTAAAAATGGGGAAAACAAAACTACAACCAGCATCGAAAGGAAATGCAAAGTGCCACCAAAATTCCCTTATCTACCAAGCAAGTAGTGAAACCAACGTCCAAATTGCCAGGAAGGTGCACAGTTAGTATCAAACCACAAAACACTAGCCATACACGTAGAGAGAGATAAACTACCACAATAATTTATCAAACTAAAATTTTCCATCCCACATGGTACCTTCTCACCAACTAGCAACCTTTCCCTTACTAGCACTCACACCACAACATGTGTTGACTTCATGTCATTGTAAGGGAGGGAGAAGAAACCTTGGCTCCCTCCTCATCCTTGTTCCTTTGAAGTACAAAACCATTCCGCTCGCTCATATTTTTAACAGCTAGTGGAGGGATGGACAATATCTCTTCACCAGGGGTCAGAATTTGACCCAAGGTTGTGAGATACTGGTGGTAGATAGAGTTGGCCTCCATCTCACTGTCAGATGGGCTATCTATGAGGTTGATGGGAAAATTTTGGCATCCAAAAGAGCCATGTCCATACCTTATCTTCCTACTAGTGCCAGTGACAAAGTGCATTGGCTCCTTGCCTTTGTCTTCTACCTTTCCAACAATAGCACCCTGGAATTGCAACCTCCTATTGCACTTGGTGGGTGAAATCATGGGTTTTTCAGTAGTTTCGTCAATCTCTATGGTTGAAGCAGGCTCTAGGACATCATGACCACACCTTTGCAAATTCAATCGAGCTAACCTTCTTGTTGGTCCCGTAGAAGTTACTAGCTTGCTCATCTTCTTAGTATACTGACCTCTCAAACTCACTTAACCTCAATTAAGGAAATTTCTAACTACTAAATGTAAATTACATAATTAGCAGTTATTCCCTCCTATATGTATCATGTGATGTGATGACAACAACAATCAATACTTAGAAAATCACACATGCAAAATGGTGGCAATTTGTTGGCATGTGTATCATCACTATTTAATTCCCAAATGCGTGGAAATCTACAAATCATGCTCCATGATTTCTAGTAATTAAATCTCCACATGCTTGGAGATCAATTTAATTTCTCCTACATAAATCTAGCCATAATTGTGTGTTGGTTTCAAAACCAAATGGCTATCACATGCATGTTCATTCATTTTGAATATCCGTTGTCGATCTCCTAATGAGATGGTAGATCAGACAAATTATACTAAGTTGATTGTATTTTAATTCTAATGGTTCACTAATTAGTCACCTTCAGCCAATGACGTTCATCTTGATCAGCTTAATAAGTCATCCAACAATAGGTTTTACTAAATTGTATATTTTTTGGCACTTGAGGTATTTCTAGCACTTGTAGGGTTTTTCACCTAAAAGGAGAAAGAAATGGCCAAAGAATATAACAAGTTCACTCAAATATGCAATGATGGATGATGTTATTCCTAAATGAACTAAACTAAATGCAATTGAATGATTGAAACTAATCTAAATGAATGCAAAACTAATATTTAAGCTATGTTTGAAAACATAGTGTGATATGAAAACAATGAAGAAATTGAAGAAAATATGCAGAATAGAGAACATAGGGATGAATTTGAGTGCAATTGGATGTGAAATGTTGATGTTGGGATATCTGGAATACTAAAAGGCTTAACTAAAATTTCTCAGTAGGACTCATTTTCCTAGGGTGGCGAATCAGTCCTCCTACCAGTGAAAAAGTGTCAGGAACTGATTTCTAATAGTGAGGATCCATAATCTAACAAAATATAGATTTTTCAGGTCTTAGGTGGGACTCATTTACCAAGGGTGGTGAATTAGTCCACTCCTAGTTTTCTGGAAAACCAGGCAACAACTTTGCAACACCAAATCTGGAAATGTCTAAATGTCGGGTTGTCGAAGTCAATTCTGGAGGAAATGGATAGAAAACACTCAACAAGCTTGAAATAATGACAAGTTGAATTTAAGAACCTATTTGACTCGAGTTCAAATTTTCAACATCTTTAAACTTGTCAAATATGCAAAACAAAGGGTACAAATACACATGAAAAGGGGAAAAATGTTGGAGGGTTAGCAAATAGGGGTTTGCCTTGGTGAAACCCTACTTTGGTAATCAAACCGAATAGAAATAAATGAAATTCAAAGGTAATGATAAATGAACAATTTTTTTTTACAAACTTACCAAAATCCTTGAAAATGCAAGTTTGAAGTAATGCCAATGGTTGCTTCAAAGTGCTTCAATAGTTGCTTGATGATGCATTGCAAATGCTTGATTGAATGCTTGAATGATTGGATGAATGAAAAAAGTGTTGAATATGTTGGATGGATTGGATGGACATTAAAATGAGGTGAAAATAACTTATTTATATCAATCTTGTGTCTTAGTAACCATTCATACATCATCACATGCCAACATCAAGCATATTTTTGAATAAAATCCTGAAAGAATTTTGAAATACTTTAAATTTTGGAGCCAAGGGGGACTCATTCACCACCCATGGTGAATGGGTCCCACCCAGGACATGAATCTAGGTGTTGGAAATTAAATTTCATTTAATGTTGTGTGTCAGGAGTATATTCAAGAATACAATTAAATAAAGCATATGAGTGTATAAAGGGATCATAAAAGACATAAGAAAGGGATAAATAAGAAGAAAATTCCTAGAAAAGTGTGAATCTTTATTACAAGAATTTACAACACTTGAAAATAGGACTTGTTGATGTCTAAAGAGGTGATTTTTAGGTGAAATATAATAAAATAGAGTGTAGAATAATGTGGAAATTTCTGACAACACTTCACAACACATTCAAAAGACTTCAATATTTGAATTTTAGTACCTAAATAAGCATGTTCAAGCCATGTTGCAACATAAAATCAAGGAAAAATATGTAAAAAACTATGGAACAAGACCTAAAAGGCCATGAAAATGACAAGGGGCCATTTTTCTATAACACATTTAGCTGCCACTTTAGTGAGAGGAAGAACTTGCTTCGAATTCACACAAAAGTAGCCATGAACATTGAGAAGAGGGTTCAAATGCACTTACGTTAGCAATATGGAATAACAACAATCAAGAAGGATGATCAATCCCCCTGGATGAAGATCTCATGGAAAACTAAGCATAAGAACAAAGGAACACACAAGTGTTGAGAATTATATGAAGCTTCAATCATCAATCCAACTAGTTGTGAATTAGATCTAGGAAAAAAGAGAATGTGTCCTCACTCTAGGCCCACAAAAACTTCTGGTCATCCTCAAGGTGAGAAGGGCCAAAAACAAAAGAGATACATATGATAGTTGGTATGCACTCACAAACACAAAATTGGCTATAGGGAAAGTTATGTTGCTAGTTGGGCATCCCACTCAACCATGCCAAAGTTATACCTCCTGATAAATTTAACAAGACACCACAAAGCAAAAGGAATCTAAATTTTGGTTTAAGCTTCATGAGACAAGCAAAATTATGTATGCTTGGAACTCATGAACAAAATAGGATGGCACCACAGGCATGCAAGCTGTGTTATGCAAGGTGGCCAAATAAGAATGCAAAAAATGTAATGTGAAATATTTTCAAAGGAGTCAGATTGTTTAGTTTATGTAAGGTCAATCACTAAGGGAACATTGTGTCTAATGTCTCCAATAGAGGACCAATCAAAGGATAGTAAATTCACAACTTAGGGGATGCAGTGTGTTGCATAAAACCACCAAGAGGAATGTAATATGATAAGAAAGATCACACCCAATTTCATCCACAAAGTGGAAAACACATCATATAAACAACAAGGCTACACTAGGAACAAAGAATGCAAATGATTTATGGTATTGTGTGCCCTCTACTTTAAAGGAATTGCTACACATTTTTCATGAGCAATTGCTTTAAAGTAGAAGAAGAGAATGCAAAATAAAAACAAGACATGAGAGCTAACTAGGAAAGCCCTATGCCAAGTCATATGTTTCAAAGTTAGGTTGCATCATGTCAAAGAAAAAAATAGAAAGAAAGAATAGAAAATAAAAGGGAGTTTCCCCCTAGAAAAGAAAGCACACCAAACACATAAGGGATCTATGGATTTGGGGTCAATATGTATGTTGCTGCAGTGTTTGTATGAAAGATCATGGAACTATCATCATTGCTCGAATACATAGAATGAGAAGAATAACACAGAGAGAGAAAAAACAAAAGGAAAACAAAGATTCATTTTGGGTCAACATGGAAGAGACATTGCGGTCTCAAAGCTTTGCATCATCCCCAAAAGGAAAACACAAGCGAAGAAAAAAAAGGAAAAGAAAAAGGTTTTTGGGTCAACATGAAGGAGACATTTTAGTCTCAATGCCTTGTGTCATCCCCAAAAGGAAAACACAAGAAAAGAAAAATAAAAAGAAAAAGAGACCTTATGGGTCAACATGGAAGAGACTTTGGGGGTCTCTATGCTTTGTGTCATCCCCAAAGGAAAAACACAAAAAAAGAAAGAAAGACAAGGACCATTTGGGTCAACATGGAAGAGACTTAGGCCATATCTACACTTTTCATCCTCCCCAAAGGAAAAACACAAAACAAAAAGTAATAGAGAAGAAAATAAAAAAGCAATGTACGAAATAAGAAGAATAGAGATACAAATATAAATGTACAAAGAGAGAGATAATATCAAACACATGATATGAGGGAACACAATATGTACATAAAAAGAGAAACAAAGATGCTAGAAAGACAAAGGAAAATCAACCATCTAATAGGTCATCCGCCTCCCAATCATGATCATCGTACTACAAAGGCAGATGACTATCCAATGGAGGAATTGAAAGTGTCATACTAGGAGAGTCACAAGGTTGTGCACTTTGTATAATATATTTACTATCTAAGCTCATAGAACAACAGAATAAAAAATTCAAATTATTATGCACATCTTCATCAATTTTAGCAATCTATTCATCATCATCCTCATCAAGATTAATGATGACAAGAGGATGAAGAGTGATGTCCAAGGAAGGATGTATCGGAAATGGAGGTTGTTGGATAATTTTGGGTTGTTGTGATGTTGGTGATGGACTATCATGCGATATGTCAAGAGGATTATCAGGAATTATTTCTGTCAAGGGGGGAGGTTGATTTTCTTTATTTGTTTTAGTTTTCATTTCTTTATCGAGAAAACAATGATGTCGTTGATGCTCTAAATAGAAGCTTTATTTCAATTAATTATATTCTAAAGTTGTTTAGGTGTTAGAGTAGATTGATCAACACTAGGATCCTTTGTTTCAAAAGGAGATGGATCAATCTCTTTCTCCTTAGCTTTATAAAATTGTTTAATTTGTGTTTGCAAGGTTGGACTACTCTCAACCTCTCATGGTCTCTTAGACAAAGAGGTTGAAGGATCGGGTTGCGATGGAGTGGGTAAGGGTTGATCTTTTTCAGAGGTATTGTTAAGCATGGTCTCATCTATAACAGGAGATTTGGAAGTGGTCGGGTATGTATCATGAAGAGACAATCCAGCTATCCTTTTTGCTTTAAACTTTTGGTATGTGATGAAAAAGAAGTCCTTTCGAGGTGTAATAGGTTCCATCGATTTGGTCCAAAAGGCTTCTAGGGAGAAGTTACCTTTGGAGGACAGGGGATTAAATTTTCTATGGTGGATGGTAAATACTTCATTGTGGAAACTTCAAAACACTTATGAATGATTGATGTGACCACTTTCATTGAGTGAAGCCAAGGGTGGCCTAGCCACAAACAAAATTGGTCAAATTGGGAAATAATAGAAAATCTCACATCTAACGTTTTTGGTCATACTTGTAAAGGTAGCACAATTGATTTGAGCATAGGGCAAGCAAAACCATTGTGTGTTTTTATCCATGTACTTGTGAGGAGAGTAATATCTTCCATTGGATGACTTATTAAGCTAATCGAGATGAATATGATTGGATGAAGGTGAGTAATCAATGAACCAATGGAATTCAAATATGGTCAACTTAGTATAAGTTGTCTGATCTACCATATCATCAGGAGATCGATGACGAATATTCAAAATGAATGAACAGGCACGTGATAGTCATTTGGTTTTGCAACCAATGCACATTAATGGATAGCTTTCTACAGGAGTGATCAAATTGATCTCCCTATGTGTGGAGATTTAATTATTGGGAATCATGGAGCATGATTTACATATTTCCATGCATTTTGGAATTAAATGGCAATGATACACATGCCAAAAAATTTCCACCATTTCGTGTGTGTGATTTTCTATGTATTGATTGTTGTTGTCATCACATCACATGATAAATATAGGAGGGAATAACTACCAATTGTGTCATTTTCACTTAGTAGTTAGAAATTTCCTAAATTGAGGTTGAGTGAGTTCAAGAGGTCACCATACTAAGAAGATGAGCAAGCCAATAACTTTTGTGGGACTGGCAAGAAGGTCAACTCAATTGAATTCGTAGAGGCTTGATCATGATGTCTCAGAGTGTGCTTCAACCATAGATATTGATGCTCCTGCAAAAAACCCATGAGTGCATGCACCAGTTGCAGTAAGAGGTTGCAATTCCAAGAGCTACTGCTAGAAAGGTAGAAGAGAAAGGCAAGGAGCTGACACACTTTGTCACTGGGGCTAGTAGGAAGATAAGATATGGATGTGGCTCTTTCAAACCCTAGAATTCACCCAATGACCTCATGGATAGCCCATCTGATAGTGAGACAGAAACTGACTTTGGATGCCACAAGTATCTCACAACCTTGGGTCAAATTCTTTCCCTTGGTGAAGAGATATTGTTCATCCCTCCAATGGTTGTTAAAAATCCAAGTGGGTGGGATGGTTCTATACTTCAAAGTAACAAGGATGAGGAGGGAGCCGAGATTTATTCTCCCTCCCTTTCAATGATGTGAAGTGAGTGCATGTATCGTAGTGTGGGTGTTGGTAAGGACAAGGTTGTTGGTTGGTGAGAAGGTGCCATGTGGTATGGAAAATTTTGGTTTGATAAATTGTTGTGGTAGCTCTGCATGCATGGCTTTTGTTTTGTGGTTTGATGCTGACTATGCACCTTTGTGCCAGTCTAGACACTGGATTTGCTACTTGCTTGGAAACTAAGGTAATTTTTGCTGCACTTTGCATTCCCTTTTGTGGCGGTTGCAGTTTTGTTTTCCCCACTTTCAACGTGTTCTATAGAATCAATAAGGGGGGAATTTTGAAATGAAAGTGAAATTAAAGTTGAAATGAAATTTTGTATTGTAATTGCATTTTGAGCTGATAGCATGTGTTTGAGCCCTTATTCTATATAAGGGAAATCATGGCTTATTTGCAAGGGATTCCAATCAAGTTTTGAGTCAGGTGCTCATCTGGGTAGAATATTAGGCATAGAGGAAAGGTAATGAATAGAGTAGATAAATTGTTATGAGCTCTAATGCACATATGTAATTATGTTAAATAGTTTTACATAAGTGATTGATATAGAATCAAACATATAATTCTGATACATATACTCTCCTGATCTAAATCATTGTGAATTTTGAATGAAATATAAATGATACCTTGATTCATCTTCAAATACTTGTTTGAATGTGTGTATTCATTAATTTTTCTTTGGTTTAAGTAATCAATTAAAATGCTTAAATGGGGTCATGATTTTGTAGTTAT
This sequence comes from Sequoia sempervirens, assembly GCA_007258455.2. Lineage (NCBI taxonomy): Eukaryota > Viridiplantae > Streptophyta > Pinopsida > Cupressales > Cupressaceae > Sequoia > Sequoia sempervirens. Next base: position 347,774,346 of record VDFB02193867.1, read on the forward strand.
TTACGAAGGATTTGATAAGAATTTATGTGTTAGAAGTTGTGAGCTCCATAGTGAAAAGTCATTGTGATAGTAGTACATTTCATCAACTTTAAAATCATTTATGTGTTACTGATATTTATGTATGTGACTCTGATGCCCTATGTAACAAGACACTGGTCTATTTTTTAATATTCACATAAAGGGTGTATCTGATGACCAATTTGAAATCAGAATGCAAATTTATTTTAAATTCATTAATCTTGAGGCATGTGTGTGAGATATCTTGAGATTACCTTTGTTCTTGATGAATGGGTTATAGTTTGCTCTAAGATAAGCTGGTCTTGTAGTAATTCATTCATATTCACCCTTCATTAGAATTGATCTATGAAAATGATGTGTTCTATAAAGCATGAATGAAAATGAGCATGATAGGAACACCCTCCTTGGTCCCATAGAGCCTAAAGTGTAAAGGATTTCAATCTTAGATTGAATCCTATTAGTTGTCCATTCATTTTAAGGGTCTTGAGTATAGGAATTTCCTACTCCTTGGAGAATCCTTAGGTGCACTAGAAAACACCAACAAAATGGCGACTCTACTAGGGATATTCTTCACTCTCTAGATGCAAATATTTGTATTGTAGAGTCAAATAATGAAGTGAATCTAAACATCTTGTTCATATATTAAAAAATTCTTGAACCTGGTATAAGATTTGAGTGCAACAGAATTCAAAGGATTTGGAAATGACTCTGCTGTTGAAGGTAGCTTAGAGCATGTTTAATTTTTGAAGAAGCTTCATCTGATTTGAAGTTCATTCCTCCATGATAGGATTTGGTGACTTTGATAATAGAACTTGACAAAGTTTACATCAAATGTTTAGATCGATATTACTAAAGGAAAAGGATAGCTAGTTGCTATAAAATTCCAAGTATTCTTGTAGAATTTAGGGAGAATTAATCATGTTTCGAGCAAGTAATGATAAATTTTCCATGCTCAATTGTAAATGGTTCCCTAATAGGTGAATTAGCACTGAGGAAATATTTCTGATAATTTTTCATGTATTTCAAATATGAGCTACACACATGCAAATATTGTAAGATCTTAAGTAAAATTTGTATAAATTATGCCTTGTAAGAACTTAAGATCATAGTTATTAAAATAATTGAAGTAGCATTGTGTAGTTGCATAGTGTATTTTCAATTCTTTCCCAGAAGTGAGGGTGGATGGCCTTGTTACACCTGCTAGTGTGGATGTGAATGTAATCATGCATAGTGGAAATCCTTTGTCACAAGGAAGCTTCAATGTTGAGAGGTACAAAGCGATCAAATTTGAGAACATTTGTGGTTATCCAAATGTTATACCTCCAAAATTCAGAGATAGGTTGCCAAGATTCAATGGTGTCAAGTCTGAGTTAGCAAGTAAGCATGTGAAAGAGTTTTTGATGTGATGGGAGATTACGAAGTAGATTTTGAAGATGTAGGAATGGAATTATTTGTTCAATCTTTGAGAGGAGATGCAAGAGACTAGTTCTCTTATCTGCTAGCTTCTTCCATTCATACATGGGAAGAATTCAAGGAAGTGTTTATGGAACAATTTGGAGAAAGGATTGACCCTATTCTAATCAGACGTATAAGTTTATGGGTATGGAGAAGGAAGATGGTGATTTAGTACCTTCTTTCAACCTCAGATTTTCAAAGGTCATAAGATAGAATCCTGAAAGTATAAGGCCAAATGATGCAGTGTATGGTTGTATGTTTGGGTACATTCGAAAAAAGGATGAGTTATCGTTTGAGAGGTAAAGAGCCTAATTCATTGTATCAAGCATACCAAATGGCCATAGACATCAAAAATAATTTGAAATATTCAATCATGAAAGGAATTTTGACTATTCAAAATGATAATTCTAGGCATTCTTTCTCCAATATAGCTCCAAGAGAAATTAGTGCAAATGTAAGTCAAGAGGATAAGTATCTTATTACACCAATTTCTTCATCACAACATTCTAGGAGTTATCCCAGAAGCTAGAGGGAAACTTCATAGAATCAGAGTAGATATAACTCAGTAATGTTGATTAATAGCTTACATGAAATGAAGAGGCGTCAAGGTGAATCACCCTATGAATTTTTCTCTATATTTGTGGATATGATATTATAGATACCAAAAGATCTCAAGCTAGATGATGTTATGTTTTTTTCTTTGTTTTGTGAAATTTATCAATCAGGATTAAGCACTCTACTAAAAGAGTCAAAACCTCATACCTTAAGCCAATTAATTGACTGGATAAGGGTTGTGGAGGAAGCTAAGAGTGAACACACAAGACAATTTTCACCTCAGGGTGTTACTACTAGTTGTCATGAGGAGGTTTCAAAGATTAAGGCTAATGGATCAAGGAGAAGCATTAGGGTCCCTCCTTACATGCAAGTAGTCATGTAGAGGCTAGTGCCCTCCCATTCAGGAGCCACACAGACTAGAGGATATAGTTATTACAAAGATACCCCTCCACATGGCCAAGGACTTGGGGTAGACTCTCCCCAATGATTAGATACGAGGATTAGTGGTGTAGGAGCACCCTGTTAGTTTTAATCCTCCATGAGGAAAATATGGTTTTGGCTTGAGTTTGATGTTTTAAAGATGTAATATGGTCTATTTAGACCACATTTGATGTAACTGGGTCATTTTATAAAAGTTTCTCAAATATTTCAAAATTGCCGAAAGTTCTCATGGCAAAATTTTGTAAAAGTTACAAAATAGAGAAGTTGAAGAGTCAAGGGGTATTAGGTGTTGGTTGGTGGTTTGTAACTGATCAAAACAAGATGTAAAAGGTTTAAATACTTGGTATGGTCGACCTCAAGGGTGGTGGCCATTTGGAAGCAAGTTGGAATCAATAAGTTACTCATTATTTTCTTGCAAAATATGACTATTATTTGTGTTGTATGGTCATGTACAAAATGGTATGAACCTGAAACTCACATGGTTGGAAAGATAATTAATTTCATACATTTTTTGTTCTTGCTAGTAATTTTGGAAATTTCGTTTAAGTGGTCTAATGGTCAAATCTTTCTAGTAGCCTTGTTTAGAAATTAAGGTTCTAGTTTTGAAGAAAAAAATCATATCTCCATTTTCCACTATTGAAATATCTCTTAAAAATTGGTGCGAAGGTCTATTAGAACATACTCTTCAATAATCTCCAAGTTGCAAGGGAAAAAAAATATGTTCTGAGGAAGTTTCATGTTATGGTAAGATGTGGAACCATACTTTTCAATAAACCCTCCTCATACTAGCTAAAAACAAGGGTTTTGTAGTTTGGCATGGTGGAGTGAGTTTCATTTGAGATAAATTGTGGTTTTGTGGTTGAAAGGTAGTCATATTCTACCATGATAGTACTTCCAACCAAAAGAAATTCAAGTCCCTTGAATGCTTTGTTGCTCCATTCATTTGCTTGAACCTTCTTGTCTTCTTGCTCTTCACTTCCTTTTGCACCTGGTAATCCCTTCCAGTTTGTCAAGTATTAGAAAATTGTTCCAATAGTTCCCTTGAACTTTCTCACAACTGTCCATTGCTTCTTCACAAACTATACTTTGATCTTCTTCTTACCAAAAACTAATGGTGTATGTTCCTCTGTACCTACAAACAAACATTTACCTTTTGTCCATAAGAATTTCTTCTTCATCATTTTTGTTGCATGATTGAACTCACTCACTTGCCTTGACAAAACATCCTCTTTCACTTCTCTTTCTATCTTCACATCAAGTTTCAGTTCTTCTGCTCTTTGAACCTCTATGCAATTAGTCTTATAGACCTCTATCATAAAAAATTGTAACTGCCCTCCAACCTCTTGTCCAATGAATGGACAAATTAAGTCTCCCACTATGACCTCTCTAGTCCATTCTTTCCTTTCCTTTGGAAACTCACTCTCACTTACCTCATACTTTCCTCTTATATAGATCTCTATCTCATCTGATCCACAATCCTTTTCACTATCAGGTTCACCCACTTCTTGTCCCATCAATGGAAACTACACTATCTCTTGCACAATCGCGTCTTAATTTTTTTATTTATCTTGTACCTTCTCAAGGAGTTCTTCCTTAGCCTCCTTTATCTCAAATTCTAACACCATCTTCTCTTCCTCTTTCCTTTCTATCATTACATCATGCAACACTGCTATCTTGTCATCTTCAAGCCTTGAAATGGCTTTAAATTTTACTTCCTCTTCATCCTCTACTTGCACAAATTCCTTCTTACCACACATAATTACCCTTATTGCTTTATTTTGTCCTTCATTTTCCATCAATGGTTCCATTGTAAATGAAACCCCATCCTTCTTGATCTAATATGTATTCGTCCTTCCATCATATAAAGCATACCTGTCATATATGCATGGCATACATTCATAGGAACTAAATCACATAGAAGCTTATATCTCTATAGAAATCAATCTTAAATTCTACAAATTCTTGCTCCTTAACCAAAAAATAATGCCCACCATCCAACCAAGAAACATAAAAAGGATTCTCATGAGGTAACCTTTGCAAATTTAACTTGTCTACCATTTCTTGTGATACCATATTATCCAAATTACTTGAATCCTCCATTACCTTATGTACCTTTCCTTGACATTTTCATTTGGTCTCAAAAATTTCATTGCTCCATAGCATCTCCTTCTCTTCAATCAACCCTCTAGTTCCTTTTTCCATGTTGTCCTTTCGACTTCCAACTGTCTTCTTCTTCAACCTTTAAATCGTCACCTTCAAAGATTTAATCCTTGAAGCTCTGATACCAATTGATGCAACCTAGGTTGCATCAATTAGTGGTTAGGGGGATAGAGGGCCAAACACAAGATCCTAGTTTTGGGGTATGTGTGGGATCATCATGGAAAAAACAGGCCCTTAAGTGGCAAAAAAATCAGAAAAATTAGAATTCGGCAACTTGACGTAAAAATTTGAATAAGTTATAGATATAATATTTCAAAAATATGTAAGAATAGAATTTGTAGAAAATTTCAAATGTAGTTTCTATACTACTAGGTTTATTTAAGAAAAAATCTATTTGGTGAAAACTTGAAATCTCAATGCAGTAGTACTTAAATTTCAAGGAAAAAATAAGAAATAGGTGTTTGTCTGACCACCCTAAGCATAATAAAATGATAATAGTTTTTTTTTATAAGATTTTAGATATAATTAGAGGACTCCTGTCCTGACGTGATGCATTTTTTTTGTCATTTTTTTTGAGCAAATAATTAATTATGATTTTTTTTATTACAACTTTTAAAAATATAAAAAATCATATGTCTAACCACCTTAACTTGGTCAAAACTTCATTAAATTCATTTTTTTTAATCCTATAGTATTTGAAGCATAAAATCTGACACATGTTTCAAAGTCAAAAAATGTGATACCATTTGAAAGCTATAGATTTTTTTGAATCAAAATATCAATCAAGACTCTAGTCGTAATTCAAATAGAAAATGAATAATAATTCTTTATTAAATTCAAAGTAAACAATAATTTATATTGGTGGAAATTTGAGAATCTCCTTTAAAAACCCTTTTCGTTTCATCAATTTTGGGTAAAAAAAAGTCGTTAGCTACATATCCTACACATACCCATCATATCACAACTTTTTGGCCCATAATGATCCTACACATACCCTTTGATAGGTGCCCCAACAAATAGTGTACATACATGGAGAGTTGAATTAAAGATTCTTTCATACAAATTATTTAGTAGATTCATTTATTACTTATTCTTTATTGATTCAAGACACCATGATGTGTCAGATGTAACTATATGTATATTATGATTCCTTTGCATAGGTACTTTATTATGTGATAGACTCTGTATGGACTATGGATAGTATTATGTATTTTATGGACTTTATGATAGAATTTATTAACTTTATGATGGAATTTATGGACTTTTCATTATGGACTATGTGATGGACACTATATATATATATATATATATATGATATAGCAGATTATGTTGGTTCTCTATATATGATTTCTATGTGATGGCTTGGATGTTTATTTTGAATATGTGTATGATTATGATTATGATGAATGCATTTATGATGGCATACATAATATGGATGATATGTCTTATGCCTAAATTTGTGTGATGCAGGATGTGATGATTTATGAATTATGATATCCAACTATGATACTAATGGTTTGTGATGTCCAGGTGTGATTTATTATGTAGGATGAAAGGTTTATGAAATCAATATATGTGTATTTATGATTCACTCATTATGGATGGCATGCTAATGTTTGATCACGAATGTACATGATGTGCATAATGTTATCGATGAACCACTATATATGAATGTAATGTGATGAGATGCATGTAACAAAATGAACTTGATGCAATGAATTAAGATGCTTATAATAACAAAACTAAACAACTTAAAATGAAATTGAAAGTGTAAATGCAATTAAATGGACTTAAGATACTTAGAATAACAAATCTATATTAATATAAAAAAGTTAAAATGATAATGAAATGAAAAATGAGAGGATAGTGAAACCTAAAGGGGTGATACCAAAATGGAAAATGACTACAATAAAAATGACAATATAACACAATAGAATGATCCTAAATGATAACAAACATGAAAGGTGAAATGAATAATGGTGTGTGTGATAGTGCATCTACCAAAAACTATAGGGACCCTGATAGGAAGAATAGGTGGTGGGAATAACATTTTCAAAAAAAAAAATCAATAATCATAGGCTAGGGAAAATGGATTGGGATAAATGCAATGCAATGGGAAGGATGAATGAAATTCAAATATAATGTTATTTTATCTTGTTTGGAGCACTAAATTTTGCTATAACATAGGAAACAATATGCCAAGGTATGAAGAACCAAGGCCGATTAGTGTCAAATGTATAGGACTAACACAACAAAAAAGAAGGTTACCCAGACACCCCAAAGTCGCAAGGGATTTGGTCAAGCCTAATTTGGAATAAACAAAAGCACAAAGGATGTCCAAGTGTAACACAAGACCATGAGGATCTTGGTGGGTACTACATGGGATAACCAGGAAGATAAGATCATGCCAAAAATCAAGATATTTCCCTATGTTTACCAACCAAAGAACACCATGATATGATAGATTGTGGTGACCCTAACAATGTATATAAGGAAGCTCAAATGATAAACAAAATGCCAAAAGCACCAAAAGATCACAACAAATTTCAAATATCCTTTTCCTTAGGACCAATAGGTGGGTGGGATTGATGCAGTCTGATTTAAAATATCACATTCACCACTCACATAAAAAATTAACCACCCTAGCTTAGATTCATTGGTATGAATTTTAAACAATTCATTTTTGTATGCATGGATATGAAGACAAAATTTAAAATTCAACTTTATTAACTTGGACCAATGTTTTCCTCCTTTATCTATCATAAGTTGATTAAAATGCAAATTATTTTTAATTCCATCCTAGAATGGTGCATTTGAGGAAAAAAATATAATTCATTTAGATTATTTAGGACAAACATGACATCACTCATTATCCTATACCATTATTCTAGAAAATCCCGCACTTTCCTTTTATCTTAAATTATTGTTCATAGTTTTTAAATTAATGCACCCAATAAAATTATTTACCAAAGTAGAGTCAATTCTTCATTACCAAGTTCCTAAATAGTATCTTTATACATAAGACCACTTCAAGGATAACTATGAGACACATATGTTACAATTAAAAATTCCCTATTAGTTCATCTATATGACTCTATGTTAAATTCTATGTAATGAATTATGTAAGTGTAGAGATAAATTTCAACAAGTGCACATTTGAAACAAAGTAAAAGACAGTAAGCTTATAGAAATTGAGAAATTTCACTAGAAAGACACTAATATTTAATGTTTTTGGTTATTAAAATTCAAAAAATATGAAGAGATTGAGCTCAAGATTTCTCTTAAGAATAATTATTATTCTAATAATAATAATAATACTAAATATAATACTTTGTTTTCTATTTTTACAATTAAAAATTGATTAATAATTTTCAAAACTAACACAAAGTTCCAATTCATAATATAACATAAATTATATTAATTAAACTATATGTATATTAATTATAATTGTACATTTTTAAATTATTATAATTAGCATTTTGACTTAAATTTTTATATTAATATATTAATTTATTATCATGAATATGAATACTTATTAATAAATCACATGAACATACATGCTACAATACCTTACAATGGGTTTCCTATAATATAAAATAAGGGTTATTTTTCTATGGTAGTGCATCTAGAATGCATTTACTTGATAGATTTTAAATATTATGCATTGATGCCACATTATATATTAGCTAGCTTTTGTTGGCATGTGGGATTGCTGAAGTTCATTTTATTTGATAACAAGAGGGAAGTATGAGGGTCAACCAAACCTGTAGTTGTTGTATTTGGAAAGCCTAACATGTTAGTGTTGGAAGTTTGTGTTGTCACTGATGTCAACATACCTTTGTTTTTGCATTGATTTTAACCTATGGAGATGATTTGATTAGCATGTGTTTGTGATGTTCAACCTCTTGTATGGTTGAGATGTTGTAGAAGATGAGAATTTGTTTGTGGTGCTTGGCTACCAAGTTCTAGTGAGAAAATTTGAATGAAAGATGAAACAATGTGGCGAAGTGTGCTTAATGTGGAAAAATGGTGTTAAGTATTTTTCTTTGTATTTCTTCATGGTTGAATATTTTATTTTGTTGTTCAGATATATTTCTTAGAGGTGTTCAAAGGTGCTATATCTAGAGTTTCTTATTCTAGATTTTCAAGTGCAAAGAAATTTGTATTCACCAATGTGTGAACTATGAAAGCAGTGTTGTATAGGAGGAATGGTTTTGCTCCACATTTCTCCATAGTTTGGTTTATGGTCTTGTAGATCTGCAAGTGTGATTATATTGCTAGTATCTATCTTTAGTCAATTTTTTTTTGTGTTTTGGTGTTCTACAAGGTTGGATTTAGGTGTTGTAGTGTGTGTAAGGTTATTTAGTTGTGCAAAATTAATGGGTATGTGCAGGATCATCATGGAAAAAATAGGCCCTTAAGTGGCAAAAAATTCAAAAAAATAAAAGTTAGGTAACTTGATGTAAAAATTTGAATAAGTTATCTATATTATTTCAAAAATATGTAAGAATAGAATATGTAGAAAATTGAATGTATTTACTATACTACTAGGTTTGTTTTAAAAAAAAATATATATTTGGTGAAAATTTGAAATTTCAATGTAGTAGTACTTAAATTTTAGGGAAAAAATAAGTAGGTGTCTGTCTGACCACCCTATCCACGATAAAATGATAATAATTTTTTATAATATTTTAGTTATAAGTAGAGGAATCATGTCCCGATGTGATGCATATTGTTTTGTAATTTTTTTCCCAATAAATAATTAATTACGAATTTTTTATTACAAACTTTAAAAAATATAAAAAGTTTGTATGTCTGACCACCTTAACTTGGTCAAAACTTCATGAAATTCATTTTTCATTTTCTTAATCCTATAGTATGCGAAGCATAGAATGTGACACATGTTTTGGATTCAAAAAATGGGATACTGTTTGAAATCTATAGATGGTTTTCAATCATCCTATCAATCAGGACTTTAGTTGTAATTCAAATAGAAAATGAATAATAATTACTTATTAAATTCAAAGTAAAAAATAATTTATATTGGTGGAAATTTGTTAATATCCTTTAAAACCCCTTTTCGTTTCATCAATTTTGGATTAAAAAAAGTCGGCAGCCACATACCCATCATATTGCCACTTTTTGGCCCATTATGATCCTGCACATACCTAAATATCTTATTCTAGTGTATGATATTGTGAAGGATTTTCTGGATTTCAATGTGTTGATGGAATATTCCAAATTATGTTCGCTTGATGTATGTGTTCCGTTATTCATCTTTTGATCAAAGAAAGCACACATTTAATTGCCTAATGGTGTTAATATAGGTTTGACTAACCTTGGGTGTTTACACTAATCGTGGATGCTTTTTGGTGTTTGTGAAAGCATGGTGTGGCATGTATGTGTGTATTTGGGTTTGATTTAAGGTGTGTTGTGGTCCACCTTCATTCTTTTCCATAGTGGGAATATTTTGGTATAGAACTAATTTGAATTTGCACATTTGAGGTGTATAGCCAACCTTGTAAATTGTTTTCAAGGTTGAAGACGATATATGTGATGAATTGATGGAGAAAAAAAGTGTGTAATGTGAAGTGTTGAGATGTGAAGTGAGAAAGTGTGAAATGAAATGTAAGATTTAATTCCTAAGACTACTAGAAGTAGTGAGTAGAAGGTGTCTACATTCTATAGAGAGAGTGTGAATGTTTTGGTGAAGAAGTGGTAGATCTTTTTTTGTTGCTCTAAGATGTATTTCTCATTGTAACAATCTTATTTCTTCTCCTTTCTAATCTAGAAGTGATCCCTTCTTTTCTTTTGGTAAGTGAGCCCTCCAACAGCGAGCCTATTGTATTTAGTGTTGTAATTGCTTTATATTGTGAGCTAATCCTTATGCAAGAGCATCCAACAATGTAGGGAAATATTGCATCCCCAAAAAAAAAAAAATTCTTTATTTTCTTTAGTTTTTTTTAGTCTCATGATGGCACTTAAGGGGTATAAGATAGTCAAAAGTCAAAAATAGCAAAAATAGTCACTATTTTTAGTAAGTTGGCCTAAATAGGTTTGTATGGACCTAAAAATTTACCCAAAGGAGTAGACCTGAAAAATATTTTTGGTTGCGAATGAATCACCTCAATACCCTAAATGGTTTGGGATAAATTAAAGTTTTCCTCCTGAGAAATTCCTCCAATGTAGCTTTAAATTCAAATATAAAACTTTAGATTCCCCGAAATAGCTCAAAAAGTGGATGAACCGACCTACTATTATTTTGGGTGTTGTATATCTCTCCAAGAGCTTTCCAATGATATACAATAATAGAAATCAGACACCTGGATCAAAAGCTATGGCCCCACAAAGTTGCCCATCTAAAAAGTGAATTTCATTAAAATTTCTTCCTAGGCCATAAATCAAATGGTGGGACTTTTGGCACCAAAACAAAAGGGAAAGTTACACTTTCTAGAAAATTCTAGGGAAATTATTGGGTAAAATAAAAAGGGATATGAGGGGGTTGTAGAAGGTGGCTCCATTAGTGTAGATTGTGGCTTCAAATAATATATTTTGTTTTCATAGTTAATTTTTTTATAATGAATCAAGCCCATGAGGTTGTAGCATGTAAGTTTGAATCTATAATTTAATTTTATGAAAATAATTGAAAGTGGTTTATTTTTGGTCTCACATCTTTTGTGTGGGTATCTATTATTGTGTTTTGCGGGTTTGGGTAGTGTGGCCTTCATTAAGTTGTATCAGAGTAGGAGTTCCTGAGTGTGTACATATTGATCATCAAATGTGAGGAAGTTTACACCAAGACTTGTGGTTGTGGGTCTATGAGAAAAGATTCCTCCATGAAGAAACCATGGTGGAAGAAATGTTGGGGTAATAGAAGAAGGTATTAGAGCCCTCCAAAGAAAAGTTCAAAAACTACAAGAAGAGTTGCAGAGAGGAGCTGATGTTAGAAGAAGAGATGAAAATGAGGACGAGGATGAAGATGAGGAGCCATTCGAAGAGAAAGCACAAGATGTAATTGATCCCAGGGAGAATTCAGACTAATTAGGGCTATTTCCAAGATTGGAAAGAGGCCAAAGATAGAAGTTTCTAATTTTTCTGGAAACCTAAATCTAGAGGAGTTGATCGATTAGATTGATCAATGACATGGAAGAGTATTTTGAGTATGAAGAAATAGAAGACCCAAATAGGGTCAAATTTGCAAAGTCCAAATTGAAACGGAATGCTAGCATATGTTGGAAAGAAGTCCAGTTGGAAAGAAATAGAAGACAAAAAGAGATAATAACAAGATGGGATCAGAGGGTGGAAAATTTGAAAAGATATTTCATTTTTGGGGACTATGAGTTGGATTTGTTGAAGAAGATGCAAGGATTGAAACAAGAAGGAAAATCTATTAAGGAGTATACAAAAGAATTCTATTGAGTCCTAATTAGAATAGGTCATTCTGAGGCCAACAAGGAGAAAGTTCTCCATTACATAAATGGGTTGAAGTTGAGCATTCAAGAAGAAATGAGTATGGTAAGAATGTCTACCATTGAAGATGCATATCAGTTTTCTTTGAAGGTAGAAGAGAAGTTGAATAGAAGGATCAAAAGCAAGCAAAGAGGTGGAGGTCACAGTGGAAGGACTAGTGGGTAGTCATATGGAGTTCAAAATGAAGATAAAAAGAAGGGTGAAGGATCTAGTAGTATCCAAAACCAAAAGTGAGATAATACCTATCATCCTCATGATTAGAATAATGGATACCAAAGAAGAAGAGGAAGATTTGGATGAAGACCGGGGAGAGGAGGATTTCAAGGAACCTTTTTCCAATGTGGAGAAGAAGGGCATAGGGCATATGAGTGTCCCCAACATTAAGGAAGGACACATAGAAAACTTGAGGGTAATGCATGAGTTGCACATGTAGATGAAGATGTTGAGTCTTCATATTCTAAGGATGTAGAAATAGGAGAGGTTCTTGTTACTAGAAGAGACTTGTTGAATGAGGAGAAAGAACCAACTCAACGAAAAAAATTATTTCACACCAGATGTAAGTGTGAAGGTAAAGATTGCAATGTTATTATTGATGGAAGTAGTATTGATAACCTTGTTTCAAAAGAGATGGTTAGTAAGTTGCAGTTGGAGATAAGGCATTTGAATCCATATCGGATTGCTTGGTTGTAGAAGGACCATAAATATTTGGTAAATAAACAATTTTTGGTAAAGTTCAAGATTGGAAATTACCATGATGAGGTATTGTGTGATATTATGGCTAGGGATGTTTGTCATATGTTAGGAAAACTGTGGTAGTTTGATCCACAAGCAATACATGATGGACATGCCAAAACCTATTCTTTGACTAAGGATGGAGTTCGTAATAAGTTGAAGCCCTTGAAAGAGGTAGAGGAAAAGGTATGTAGTAATTTAAGATTTTTTTTGGTTGATGGAAGAAATTTCCTAGAAGGTATGAGGCATGAGAATATGTGTTTTTGCATTAATTCCTAGAGTTGATAAAGGAAACACTAATGAGGTACCTGTAGAGGTTTTAGATTTGTTGAATGATTTCTAAGCTATTATTTTTGATAATGTACTTGAAGGTTTTCCTCCAGTAAGAAAGATTAGTCATTAGATGGACTGGTTCCTAGAGCTAGTTTACCGAATAAGGAAGCTCATCGTATGACTCCAAGAAAGAGTGAAGAGTTGAAAAAACAAGTGCAAGAGTTGTTGTGGAAGGGATTGATCAAAGAGAGTTTGATTCTGTGATCAGTAGCTGCAATACTAGCACCAAAGAAGGATGAGGAATTGTGGATGTGTACAAATTGTAGAGCCATCAACAAGATCACCGTCAAGTATAGATTTCCGTTGTAGAGAATTGATGACATTATGGATTGTTTGAGTGGAGCTAAGTACTTCACGAAGATAGATTTTAAGAGTGAATATTACTAGATTCAGATTAGAGAAGTAGATAAATGGAAGACAACCTTTCAACCAAGGAGGGATTGTACGAGTGGTTATTCATGCCTTTTGGGCTAACCAATGCACTGAGCACATTTATACAACTTATGAATGAGGTATTGAAAGAATTTTTAGGAAAATTTGTTATTTTTTATTTGCATTATATTTTTATTTTCATTAAGACACTAGAGGAGCACTTGATGCATATCTGAAGAGTTTTTGAGAAACTAAGGGAGGAGAAGTTGATTAATTTTAAGAAATGTAGTTTTATGAAGAGAGGGTTGGTGTATCTAGGATTTTTTGTCTCATCATAGGATCTTAAAAGGGACAGGTAGAGAATGTGAGAGTTATCATTGAATGGCCTACCCTAAGGAGTGTTACAAAGGTAAGATCATTTCATGGTCAAACAAGCTTTTACAGAAATTTTATTATGAATTTTATTAGTATTTGTGCACCTCTAATTGAAGCAATGAGAGGTGATTGAAAAGAGTTTAACTGGACTATATGAGCAGCCAAAATTTTTTATATGTTGAAGAAGAAATTTATAGAGCAACCTATTTTGGAACTTCCAAATTTCAATAAGGTCTTTCAAGTAGATTGTGATGCTAGCGGCACTGCCATAGGAGCTTTTTTGAGTCAAGAAGGTAAGCCTGTTATCAATTTTAGTGAGAAGTTGAATGATGCTAAAAAGAAATATTCTATCTATGATGAAGAGTTTTATACTATAGTTCAGGCTTTGAAGAAAAGAAAAAAATATTTGTTGCCAAAAGAATTTATTTTATATATTGATCACTAGGCTTTGCAATATCTCAATAGTCAAGGAAAGTTAAATCAAAGGAACTTAAAATAGGTTGAGTTTTTGCAGAGTTATACTTTTGTTTGAAGCATAGGAGTGGAAGTTCAATCAAAGTTATAGATGTATTAATTAGAAGGAAAAATTTGTTGATAGAGATGAATACAGAGGTTGTTGGGTTCAATGAACTCAAGAGTTTGTATCCAGAAGTTCCATACTTTGTAGAATCTTGGAAGGCTTGTTTGGAACTTGTTACATTGGATAGGACAATATGGCTAAATTTCTTAATCCAAAATGGAACATTTTTTAGAGGAAGCCAATTATTCATTCTAATGAGTTCTATGAGAGAGAATCTAATCAAGGAGAAGCATAGTGGAGGATTGGTCAGACATTTCAATCAAGATAAGACCATTTCTCTTGTTAATGAGAATTATTACTGGCCATAGTTAGAAAAATATGTGAAGAAGTTTGTAGAAAGTTGTAGAGTATGTCAGATGGCAAAAAGAACAAGTCAAAATACTAGATTGTCTTAGCCATTACTTGTGCTTGAGAGGCAATGGGAAGATATTAGCATTGATTTTGTTCTTGTCTTGCCAAGGACACAAAGAGGGAATGATTCCATATTTGTGGTGGTAGATAGATTTTCAAAGATGGCACATTTCATTCCATGTCATAAGACTAGTGATGTTCATATTGCAATTTTTTTTTTTTTATAGAGGTCGTGAGACTACATGGTCTACCAAAGAGTATAGTTTTAGAAAAAGATACCAAATTTGTTGGTTATTTCTGGAGGACATTATAGAAAAATTTGAAGTTTAGTTTTGTACACGATCCATAGACTAATGGAGAAACATAGGTGGTGAATAGGAGTTTGGGAAATCTACTAATATGCTTAGTAGGAGATAAGCCCAAGGGATGGGATTTGATTATACCATAGGAAGAAAAAAAATTACAACAATTTTTTCAATAGGAGCACTAGTAAATCACCATTCCAAATTTATTGTGTAAGGGAGTAGTCCACAAACTGCTTCTGAACTGAGGAAGATGGATAAGGGGGAGAAGAGTAGTGCTAAGGATAGAGATTTTGTTGAACACTTGAAGAATTTGCATGAAGAGGTGAGGAAACATATCAATAAGATGAAATCACAATATAAGTCTAAGAAAGATCATAAAAGGAGGTATAGAGAGTTCTATAATGGAGATGAATTCATGGTTCATATGTGAAAGGAGTGGTTTCTAGTTGGTGCATACAAAAATTTAAAGATGAAGAAGTTTGGACCATGCAAGATCCTAAAGAAGCATGATTCAAGAAATGCATATGAGGTAGAGTTTCCTGATGAAATTTATATTTCATCTACGTTTAACATTTTAGATTTAATAGAATATCATGAAGGGGGAATTCATGAAGAAAAAATAGAAGCACAGTGGAATATTCCAGCACTTACTTCAAAAAGGAGTCCTAAGATAAAAGAAATTTGGGAAAGTAATGTGGGTAGAAGCACAAGAAATAGGTAGTATGCAGAGTACTTGGTGAAATGGAGAGGAAGGCCTATTGAAGATTCATCGTGGTTGTCCAAGGTTGAGGTTAACCATTTGGGCTTTCCACTAACTCTTGAGAAGTGACAAGGTCACTTTTCAAA
>VDFB02193867.1:347790438-347844490 GCA_007258455.2 Sequoia sempervirens
TCATACCTTAAGCCAATTAATTGACTGGATAAGGGTTGTGGAGGAAGCTAAGAGTGAACACACAAGACAATTTTCACCTCAGGGTGTTACTACTAGTTGTGATGAGAAGGATTCAAAGATTAAGGCTAATGGATCAAGGAGAAGCATTAGGGTCCCTCCTTACATGCAAGTAGTCACGCAGAGGCTAGTGCCCTCCCATTCAGGAGCCACACACACTAGAGGATATAGTTATTACAAAGATACCCCTCCACATGGCCAAGGACTTGGGGTGGACTCTCCCCAACGATTAGATACGAGGATTAGTGGTGTAGGAGCACCCTGTTAGTTTTAAGCCTCCATGAGGAAAATCTGGTTTTGGCTTGAGTTTGATGTTTTAAAGATGTAATATGGTCTATTTAGACCACATTTGATGTAACTGGGTCATTTTATAAAAGTTGTTCAAATATTTCAAAATTGCCGAAAGTTCTCATGGCAAAATTTTGTAAAAGTTGCAAAATAGAGAAGTTGAAGAGTCAAGGGGTATTAGGTGTTGGTTGGTGGTTTTTCACTGATCAAAACAAGATGTAAAAGGTTTAAAAGACTTGGTATGGTCGACCTCAAGGGTGGTGGCCATTTGGATGCAAGTTGGAATCAATAAGTTACTCATTATTTTCTTGCAAAATATGACTATTATTTGTGTTGTATGGTCATGTACAAAGTGGTACGAACCTGAAACTCACATGGTTTGAAAGATAATTAATTTCATACATTTTTTGTTCTCACCAGTAATTTTGGAAATGTCATTTAAGTGGTCTAATGGTGAAATCTTCCTAGTAGCCTTGTTTAGAAATTAAGGTTCTGGTTTTGAAGAAAAAAATCATATCTCCATTTTCCACTATTGAAATATCTCTTAAAAATTGGTGTGAAGGTCTATTAGAACATACTCTTCAATACTCTCCAAGTTGCAAGGGAAAAAAAAAATGTTCTAAGGAAGTTTCATGTTATGGTAAGATGTGGAACCATACTTTTCAATAAACCCTCCTCATACTAGCTAAAAGCAAGGGTTTTGTAGTTTGGCATGGTGGAGTGAGTTTCATTTGAGATAAATTGTGGTTTTGTGGTTGAAAGGCAGTCATATTCTACCATGATAGTACTTCCAACCAAAATAAATTCAAGTCCCTTGAATGCTTTGTTGCTCCATTCATTTGCTTGAACCTTCTTGTCTTCTTGCTCTTCACTTCCTTTTGCACCTGGTAATCCCTTCTAGTTTGTCAAGTATTAGAAAATTGTTCCAATAGTTCCCTTGAACTTGCTCACAACTTTCCATTGCTTCTTCACAAACTATACTTTGATCTTCTTCTTACCAAAAACTAATGGTGTATGTTCCTCTGTACCTACAAACAAACATTTACCTTTTGTCCATAAGAATTTCTTCTTCATCATTTTTGTTGCATGATTGAACTCACTCGCCTTGACAAAACATCCTCTTTCACTTCTCTTTCTATCTTCACATCAAGTTTAAGTTCTTCTGCTCTTCGAACCTCTATGCAATTAGTCTTATAGACCTCTATCATAAAAAATTGTAACTGCCCTCCAACCTCTTGTCCAATCAATGGACAAATTAAGTCTCCCACTATGACCTCTCTAGTCCATTCTTTCCTTTCCTCTGGAAACTCACTCTCACTTACCTCATACTTTCCTCTTATCAGGATCTCTATCTCATCTGATCCACAATCCTTTTCACTATCAGGTTCACCCACTTCTTGTCCCATCAATGGAAACTACACTATCTCTTGCACAATCGCGTCTTAATTTTTTGACTTATCTTGTACCTTCTCAAGGAGTTCTTCCTTAGCCTACTTTGTCTCAAATTCTAACACCATCTTCTCTTCCTCTTTCCTTTCTATCATTACATCATGTAACACTGCTATCTTGTCATCTTCAAGCCTTGAAATGGCTTTAAATTTTACTTCCTCTTCATCCTCTACTTGCACAAATTCCTTCTTACCACACATAATTACCCTTATTTCTTTATTTTGTCCTTCATTTTCCATCAATGGTTCCATTGTAAATGAAACCCCATCCTTCTTGATCTAATATGTATTCGTCCTTCCATCATATAAAGCATACCTGTCATATATGCATGGCATACATTCATAGGAACTAAATCACATAGAAGCTTATATCTCTATAGAAATCAATCTTAAATTCTACAAATTCTTTCTCCTTAACCAAAAAATAATGCCCACCATCCAACCAAGAAACATAATAAGGATTCTCATGAGGTAACCTTTGCAAATTTAACTTGTCTACCATTTCTTGTGATACCATATTATCCAAATTACCTGAATCCACCATTACCTTATGTACCTTTCCTTGACATTTTCATTTGGTCTCAAAAATTTCATTGCTCCATAGCATCTCCTTCTCTTCAATCAACCCTCTAGTTCCTTTTGCCATGTTGTCCTTTTGACTTCCAACCGTCTTCTTCTTCAACCTTTAAATCTTCACCTTCAAAGATCTAATCCTTGAAGCTCTGATACCAATTGATGCAACCTAGGTTGCATCAATTAGTGGTTAGGGGGATAGAGGGCCAAACACAAGATCCTAGTTTTGGGGTATGTGTGGGATCATCATGGAAAAAATAGGCCCTTAAGTGGCAAAAAATTTAGAAAAATTAGAGTTCGGCAACTTGACGTAAAAATTTGAATAAGTTATAGATATATTATTTCAAAAATATGTAAGAATAGAATCTAAAGAAAATTTCAAATGTAGTTTCTAAACTACTAGGTTTATTTAAGAAAAAATCTATTTGGTGAAAACTTGAAATCTCAATGCAGTAGTACTTAAATTTCAAGGAAAAAATAAGAAGTAGGTGTCTGTCTGACCACCCTAAGCATAATAAAATGATAATAGTTTTTTTTATAAGATTTTAGATATAATTAGAGGACTCCTGTCCTGATGTGATGCATTTTATTTGTCATTTTTTTTTAGCAAATAATTAATTATGATTTTTTTTATTACAACTTTTAAAAATATAAAAACTCATATGTCTAACCACCTTAACTTGGTCAAAACTTCATGAAATTCATTTTTTTTAATCCTATAGTATTTGAAGCATAAAATCTAACACATGTTTCAGATTCAAAAAATGTGATACCATTTGAAAGCTATAGATTTTTTTGAATCAAAATATCAATCGAGACTCTAGTCGTAATTCAAATAGAAAATGAATAATAATTCTTTATTAAATTCAAAGTAAACAATAATTTATATTGGTGGAAATTTGAGAATCTCCTTTAAAAACCCTTTTTGTTTCATCAATTTTGGGTAAAAAAAAGTCGTTAGCTACATATCCTACACATACCCATCATATCGCAACTTTTTGGCCCATCATGATCCTACACATACCCTTTGATAGGTGCCCCAACAAATAGTGTACATACATGGAGAGTTGAATTAAAGATTCTTTCATCCAAATTATTTAGTAGATTTATTTATTACTTATTCTTTATTGATTCAAGACACCATGATGTGTCAGATGTAACTATATGTATATTATGATTCCTTTTGCATAGGTACTTTATTGTGTGATAGACTCTGTATGGAATATGGATAGTATTATGTATTTTATGGACTTTATGATAGAATTTATTGACTTTATGATGGAATTTATGGACTTTTCATTATGGATTATGTGATGGACACTATATATATATATATATATGATATAGCAGATTATGTTGGTTCTCTATATATGATTTCTATGTGATGGCTTGGATGTTTATTATGAATATGTGTATGATTATGATTATGATGAATGCATTTATGCTGTCATACATAATATGGATGATATGTCTTATGCCTAAATTTGTGTGATGCAGGATGTGATGATTTATGAATTATGATATCCAACTATGATACTAATGGTTTGTGATGTCCAGGTGTGATTTATTATGTAGGATGAAAGGTTTATGAAATCAATATATGTGTATTTATGATTCACTCATTATGGATTGCATGCTAATGTTTGATCATGAATGTACATGATGTGCATAATGTTATCGATGAACCACTATATATGAATATAATGTAATGAGATGCATGTAACAAAATGAACCCGATGCAATGAATTAAGATGCTTAGAATAACAAAACTAAACAACTTAAAATGACATTGAAAGTGTAAATGCAATTAAATGGACTTAAGATACTTAGAATAACAAATCTATATTAATATAAAAAAGTTAAAATGATAATGAAATGAAAAATGAGAGGATAGTGAAACCTAAAAGGGTGATACCAAAATGGAAAATGACTACAATAAAAATGACAATATAACACAATAGAATGATCCTAAATGATAACAAACATGAAAGGTGAAATGAATAATGGTGTGTGATATAGTGCATCTACCAAAAACTATAGGGACCCTGATAGGAAGAATAGGTGGTGGGAATAACATTTTCACAAAAAAAAATCAATCATCATAGGCTAGGGAAAATGGATTGGGATAAATGCAATGCAATGGGAAGAATGAATGAAATTCAAATATAATGTTAGTTTATCTTGTTTGGAGCACTAAATTTTGCTATAACATAGGAAACAATATGCCAAGGTATGAAGAACCAAGGCCGATTAGTGTCAAATGTATAGGACTAACACAACAAAAAAGAAGGTTACCCAGACACCCCAAAGTCGCAAGGGCTTTGGTCAGGCCTAATTTGGAATAAACACAAGCACAAAGGATGTCCAAGTGTAACACAAGACCATGAGGATCTTGGTGGGTACTACATGGGATAACCAGGAAGATAAGATCATGCCAAAAATCAAGATATTTCCCTATGTTTACCAACCAAAGAACACCATGATATGATAGATTGTGGTGACCCTAACAATGTATATAAGGAAGCTCAGATGATAAACAAAATGCCAAAAGCACCAAAAGATCACAAAAAATTTCAAATATCCTTTTCCTTAGGACCAATAGGTGAGTGGGATTGATGCAGTCTGATTTAAAATATTACATTCACCACTCACATAAAAAATTAACCACCCTAGCTTAGATTCATTGGTATGAATTTTAAACAATTCATTTTTGTATGCATGGATATGAAGACAAAATTTAAAATTCAACTTTATTAACTTGGACCAATGTTTTCCTCCTTTATCTATCATAAGTTAATTAAAATGCAAATTATTTTTAATTCCATCCTAGAATGGTGCATTTGAGGAAAAAAATATAATTCATTTAGATTATTTAGGACAAACATGACATCACTCATTATCCTATACCATTATTCTAGGAAATCTCGCACTTTCCTTTTATCTTAAATTATTGTTCATAGTTTTTAAATTAATGCACCTAATAAAATTATTTACCAAAGTAGAGTCAATTCTTCATTGCCAAGTTCCTAAATAGTATCTTTATACATAAGACCACTTCAAGGATAACTATGAGACACATATGTTACAATTAAAAATTCCCTATTAGTTAATCTATATGACTCTATGTTAAATTCTATGCAATGAATTATGTAAGTGTAGAGATAAATTTCAACAAGTGCACATTTGAAACAAAGTAAAAGACAGTAAGCTTATAGATATTGAGAAATTTTAGTAGAAAGACACTAATATTTAATGTTTTTGGTTATTAAAA
Organism: Sequoia sempervirens; assembly: GCA_007258455.2. NCBI lineage: Eukaryota > Viridiplantae > Streptophyta > Pinopsida > Cupressales > Cupressaceae > Sequoia > Sequoia sempervirens. Next base: position 347,796,076 of record VDFB02193867.1, read on the forward strand.
TTCAAAAAATATGAAGAGATTGAGCTCAAGATTTCTCTTAAGAATAATTATTATTCTAATAATAATACTAAATATAATACTTTGTTTTCTATTTTTACCATTAAAAATTGATTAATAATTTTCAAAACTAACACAAAGTTCCAATTCATAATATAACATAAATTATATTAATTAAACTATATGTATATTAATTATAATTGTACATTTTTAAATTATTATAATTAGCATTTTGACTTAAATTTTTATATTAATATATTAATTTATTATCATGAATATGAATACTTATTAATAAATCAGATGAACATACATGCTACAATACCTTACAATGGGTTTCCTATAATATAAAATAAGGGTTATTTTTCTATGGTAGTGCATCTAGAATACATTTACTTGATAGATTTTAAATATTATGCTTTGATGCCACATTATATATTAGATAGCTTTTGTTGGCATGTGGGATTGCTGAAGTTCATTTTATTTGATAACAAGAGGGAAGTATGAGGGTCAACCAAACCTGCAGTTGTTGTATTTGGAAAGCCTAACATGTTAGTGTTGGAAGTTTGTGTTGTCACTGATGTCAACAGACCTTTGTTTTTGCATTGATTTTAACCTATGGAGATGATTTGATTACCATGTGTTTGTGATGTTCAACCTCTTGTATGGTTGAGATGTTGTAGAAGATGAGAATTTTTTTGTGGTGCTTGGCTACCAAGTTCTAGTGAGAAAATTTGAATGAAAGATGAAACAATGTGGTGAAGTGTGCTTAATGTGGAAAAATGGTGTTAAGTGTTTTTCTCTGTATTTCTTCATGGTTGAATATTTTATTTTGTTGTTCAGATATATTTCTTAGAGGTGTTCAAAGGTGTTATATCTAGAGTTTCTTATTCTAGATTTTCAAGTGCAAATAAATTTGTATTCACCAATGTGTGAACTGTGAAAGCAGTGTTGTATAGGAGGAATGGTTTTGCTCCACATTTCTCCATAGTTTGGTTTATGGTCTTGTAGATCTGCAAGTGTGATTATATTGCTAGTATCTATCTTTAGTCAAATTTTTTGTGTTTTGGTGTTCTGCAAGGTTGGATTTAGGTGTTGTAGTGTGTGTAAGGTTATTTAGTTGTGCAAAATTAATGGGTATGTGCAGGATCATCATGGAAAAAATAGGCCCTTAAGTGGCAAAAAATTCAAAAAAATCAAAGTTAGGCAACTTGATGTAAAAATTTGAATAAGTTATCTATATTATTTCAAAAATATGTAAGAATAGAATATGTAGAAAATTGAATGTATTTCCTAAACTACTAGGTTTGTTTTAAAAAAAAAATCTATTTGGTGAAAATTTGAAATTTCAATGTAGTAGTACTTAAATTTTAGGAAAAAAATAAGAAGTAGGTGTTTGTCTGACCACCCTATCCACATAAAATGATAATATTTCTTTATAATATTTTAGTTATAAGTAGAGGAATCATGTCTCGATGTGATGCATATTTTTTTGTAATTTTTTTCCCAATAAATAATTAATTATGAATTTTTTATTACAAATTTTAAAAAATATAAAATTTGTATGTCTGACCACCTTAACTTGGTCAAAAATTCATGAAATTTATTTTTCATTTTCTTAATCCTATAGTATGCGAAGCATAGAATGTGACACATGTTTTGGATTCAAAAAATGGGATACTGTTTGAAATCTATAGATGTTTTTCAATCATCCTATCAATCAGGAGTTTAGTTGTAATTCAAATAGAAAATGAATAATAATTACTTATTAAATTCAAAGTAAAAAATAATTTATATTGGTGGAAATTTGTTAATATCCTTTAAAACCCCTTTTCGTTTCATCAATTTTGGATTAAAAAAAGTCGGCAACCACATACCCATCATATTGCCACTTTTTGGCCCATTATGATCTTGCACATACCTAAATATCTTGTTCTAGTGTATGATATTGTGAAGGATTTTCTGGATTTCAATGTGTTGATGGAATATTCCAAATTATGTTCGCTTGATGTATGTGTTCCGTTATTCATCTTTTGATCAAAGAAAGCACACATTTAATTGCCTAATGGTGTTAATATAGGTTTGACTAACCTTGGGTGTTTACACTAATCGTGGATGCTTTTTGGTGTTTGTGAAAGCATGGTGTGGCATGTATGTGTGTATTTGGGTTTGATTTGAGGTGTGTTGTGGTCCACCTTCATTCTTTTCCATAGTGGGAATATTTTGGTATAGAACTAATTTGAATTTGCACATTTGAGGTGTATAGCCAGCCTTGTAAATTGTTTCAAGGTTGAAGACGATATATGTGTGATGAATTGATGAAGAAAAAAAGTGTGTAATGTGAAGTGTTGAGATGTGAAGTGAGAAAGTGTGAAATGAAATGTAAGATTTAATTCCTAAGACTACTAGAAGTAGTGAGTAGAAGGTGTCTACATTCTATAGAGAGAGTGTGAATGTTTTGGTGAAGAAGTGGTAGATCTTTTTTTGTTGCTCTAAGATGTATTTCTCATTGTAACAATCTTATTTCTTCTCCTTTCTAATCTAGAAGTGATCCCTTCTTTTCTTTTGGTAAGTGAGCCCTCCAACAGCGAGCCTATTGTATTTAGTGTTGTAATTGCTTTATATTGTGAGCTAATCCTTATGCAAGAGCATCCAACAATGTAGGGAAATATTGCATCCCCAAAAAAAAAAAAATTCTTTATTTTCTTTAGTTTTTTTTAGTCTCATGATGGCACTTAAGGGGTATAAGATAGTCAAAAGTCAAAAATAGCAAAAATAGTCACTATTTTTAGTAAGTTGGCCTAAATAGGTTTGTATGGACCTAAAAATTTACCCAAAGGAGTAGACCTGAAAAATATTTTTGGTTGCGAATGAATCACCTCAATACCCTAAATGGTTTGGGATAAATTAAAGTTTTCCTCCTGAGAAATTCCTCCAATGTAGCTTTAAATTCAAATATAAAACTTTAGATTCCCCGAAATAGCTCAAAAAGTGGATGAACCGACCTACTATTATTTTGGGTGTTGTATATCTCTCCAAGAGCTTTCCAATGATATACAATAATAGAAATCAGACACCTGGATCAAAAGCTATGGCCCCACAAAGTTGCCCATCTAAAAAGTGAATTTCATTAAAATTTCTTCCTAGGCCATAAATCAAATGGTGGGACTTTTGGCACCAAAACAAAAGGGAAAGTTACACTTTCTAGAAAATTCTAGGGAAATTATTGGGTAAAATAAAAAGGGATATGAGGGGGTTGTAGAAGGTGGCTCCATTAGTGTAGATTGTGGCTTCAAATAATATATTTTGTTTTCATAGTTAATTTTTTTATAATGAATCAAGCCCATGAGGTTGTAGCATGTAAGTTTGAATCTATAATTTAATTTTATGAAAATAATTGAAAGTGGTTTATTTTTGGTCTCACATCTTTTGTGTGGGTATCTATTATTGTGTTTTGCGGGTTTGGGTAGTGTGGCCTTCATTAAGTTGTATCAGAGTAGGAGTTCCTGAGTGTGTACATATTGATCATCAAATGTGAGGAAGTTTACACCAAGACTTGTGGTTGTGGGTCTATGAGAAAAGATTCCTCCATGAAGAAACCATGGTGGAAGAAATGTTGGGGTAATAGAAGAAGGTATTAGAGCCCTCCAAAGAAAAGTTCAAAAACTACAAGAAGAGTTGCAGAGAGGAGCTGATGTTAGAAGAAGAGATGAAAATGAGGACGAGGATGAAGATGAGGAGCCATTCGAAGAGAAAGCACAAGATGTAATTGATCCCAGGGAGAATTCAGACTAATTAGGGCTATTTCCAAGATTGGAAAGAGGCCAAAGATAGAAGTTTCTAATTTTTCTGGAAACCTAAATCTAGAGGAGTTGATCGATTAGATTGATCAATGACATGGAAGAGTATTTTGAGTATGAAGAAATAGAAGACCCAAATAGGGTCAAATTTGCAAAGTCCAAATTGAAACGGCATGCTAGCATATGTTGGAAAGAAGTCCAGTTGGAAAGAAATAGAAGACAAAAAGAGATAATAACAAGATGGGATCAGAGGGTGGAAAATTTGAAAAGATATTTCATTTTTGGGGACTATGAGTTGGATTTGTTGAAGAAGATGCAAGGATTGAAACAAGAAGGAAAATCTATTAAGGAGTATACAAAAGAATTCTATTGAGTCCTAATTAGAATAGGTCATTCTGAGGCCAACAAGGAGAAAGTTCTCCATTACATAAATGGGTTGAAGTTGAGCATTCAAGAAGAAATGAGTATGGTAAGAATGTCTACCATTGAAGATGCATATCAGTTTTCTTTGAAGGTAGAAGAGAAGTTGAATAGAAGGATCAAAAGCAAGCAAAGAGGTGGAGGTCACAGTGGAAGGACTAGTGGGTAGTCATATGGAGTTCAAAATGAAGATAAAAAGAAGGGTGAAGGATCTAGTAGTATCCAAAACCAAAAGTGAGATAATACCTATCATCCTCATGATTAGAATAATGGATACCAAAGAAGAAGAGGAAGATTTGGATGAAGACCGGGGAGAGGAGGATTTCAAGGAACCTTTTTCCAATGTGGAGAAGAAGGGCATAGGGCATATGAGTGTCCCCAACATTAAGGAAGGACACATAGAAAACTTGAGGGTAATGCATGAGTTGCACATGTAGATGAAGATGTTGAGTCTTCATATTCTAAGGATGTAGAAATAGGAGAGGTTCTTGTTACTAGAAGAGACTTGTTGAATGAGGAGAAAGAACCAACTCAACGAAAAAAATTATTTCACACCAGATGTAAGTGTGAAGGTAAAGATTGCAATGTTATTATTGATGGAAGTAGTATTGATAACCTTGTTTCAAAAGAGATGGTTAGTAAGTTGCAGTTGGAGATAAGGCATTTGAATCCATATCGGATTGCTTGGTTGTAGAAGGACCATAAATATTTGGTAAATAAACAATTTTTGGTAAAGTTCAAGATTGGAAATTACCATGATGAGGTATTGTGTGATATTATGGCTAGGGATGATTGTCATATGTTAGGAAAACTGTGGTAGTTTGATCCACAAGCAATACATGATGGACATGCCAAAACCTATTCTTTGACTAAGGATGGAGTTCGTAATAAGTTGAAGCCCTTGAAAGAGGTAGAGGAAAAGGTATGTAGTAATTTAAGATTTTTTTTGGTTGATGGAAGAAATTTCCTAGAAGGTATGAGGCATGAGAATATGTGTTTTTGCATTAATTCCTAGAGTTGATAAAGGAAACACTAATGAGGTACCTGTAGAGGTTTTAGATTTGTTGAATGATTTCTAAGCTATTATTTTTGATAATGTACTTGAAGGTTTTCCTCCAGTAAGAAAGATTAGTCATTAGATGGACTGGTTCCTAGAGCTAGTTTACCGAATAAGGAAGCTCATCGTATGACTCCAAGAAAGAGTGAAGAGTTGAAAAAACAAGTGCAAGAGTTGTTGTGGAAGGGATTGATCAAAGAGAGTTTGATTCTGTGATCAGTAGCTGCAATACTAGCACCAAAGAAGGATGAGGAATTGTGGATGTGTACAAATTGTAGAGCCATCAACAAGATCACCGTCAAGTATAGATTTCCGTTGTAGAGAATTGATGACATTATGGATTGTTTGAGTGGAGCTAAGTACTTCACGAAGATAGATTTTAAGAGTGAATATTACTAGATTCAGATTAGAGAAGTAGATAAATGGAAGACAACCTTTCAACCAAGGAGGGATTGTACGAGTGGTTATTCATGCCTTTTGGGCTAACCAATGCACTGAGCACATTTATACAACTTATGAATGAGGTATTGAAAGAATTTTTAGGAAAATTTGTTATTTTTTATTTGCATTATATTTTTATTTTCATTAAGACACTAGAGGAGCACTTGATGCATATCTGAAGAGTTTTTGAGAAACTAAGGGAGGAGAAGTTGATTAATTTTAAGAAATGTAGTTTTATGAAGAGAGGGTTGGTGTATCTAGGATTTTTTGTCTCATCATAGGATCTTAAAAGGGACAGGTAGAGAATGTGAGAGTTATCATTGAATGGCCTACCCTAAGGAGTGTTACAAAGGTAAGATCATTTCATGGTCAAACAAGCTTTTACAGAAATTTTATTATGAATTTTATTAGTATTTGTGCACCTCTAATTGAAGCAATGAGAGGTGATTGAAAAGAGTTTAAGTGGACTATATGAGCAGCCAAAATTTTTTATATGTTGAAGAAGAAATTTATAGAGCAACCTATTTTGGAACTTCCAAATTTCAATAAGGTCTTTCAAGTAGATTGTGATGCTAGCGGCACTGCCATAGGAGCTTTTTTGAGTCAAGAAGGTAAGCCTGTTATCAATTTTAGTGAGAAGTTGAATGATGCTAAAAAGAAATATTCTATCTATGATGAAGAGTTTTATACTATAGTTCAGGCTTTGAAGAAAAGAAAAAAATATTTGTTGCCAAAAGAATTTATTTTATATATTGATCACTAGGCTTTGCAATATCTCAATAGTCAAGGAAAGTTAAATCAAAGGAACTTAAAATAGGTTGAGTTTTTGCAGAGTTATACTTTTGTTTGAAGCATAGGAGTGGAAGTTCAATCAAAGTTATAGATGTATTAATTAGAAGGAAAAATTTGTTGATAGAGATGAATACAGAGGTTGTTGGGTTCAATGAACTCAAGAGTTTGTATCCAGAAGTTCCATACTTTGTAGAATCTTGGAAGGCTTGTTTGGAACTTGTTACATTGGATAGGACAATATGGCTAAATTTCTTAATCCAAAATGGAACATTTTTTAGAGGAAGCCAATTATTCATTCTAATGAGTTCTATGAGAGAGAATCTAATCAAGGAGAAGCATAGTGGAGGATTGGTCAGACATTTCAATCAAGATAAGACCATTTCTCTTGTTAATGAGAATTATTACTGGCCATAGTTAGAAAAATATGTGAAGAAGTTTGTAGAAAGTTGTAGAGTATGTCAGATGGCAAAAAGAACAAGTCAAAATACTAGATTGTCTTAGCCATTACTTGTGCTTGAGAGGCAATGGGAAGATATTAGCATTGATTTTGTTCTTGTCTTGCCAAGGACACAAAGAGGGAATGATTCCATATTTGTGGTGGTAGATAGATTTTCAAAGATGGCACATTTCATTCCATGTCATAAGACTAGTGATGTTCATATTGCAATTTTTTTTTTCATAGAGGTCGTGAGACTACATGGTCTACCAAAGAGTATAGTTTTAGAAAAAGATACCAAATTTGTTGGTTATTTCTGGAGGACATTATAGAAAAATTTGAAGTTTAGTTTTGTACACGATCCATAGACTAATGGAGAAACATAGGTGGTGAATAGGAGTTTGGGAAATCTACTAATATGCTTAGTAGGAGATAAGCCCAAGGGATGGGATTTGATTATACCATAGGAAGAAAAAAAATTACAACAATTTTTTCAATAGGAGCACTAGTAAATCACCATTCCAAATTTATTGTGTAAGGGAGTAGTCCACAAACTGCTTCTGAACTGAGGAAGATGGATAAGGGGGAGAAGAGTAGTGCTAAGGCTAGAGATTTTGTTGAACACTTGAAGAATTTGCATGAAGAGGTGAGGAAACATATCAATAAGATGAAATCACAATATAAGTCTCAGAAAGATCATAAAAGGAGGTATAGAGAGTTCTATAATAGAGATGAATTCATGGTTCATATGTGAAAGGAGTGGTTTCTAGTTGGTGCATACAAAAATTTAAAGATGAAGAAGTTTGGACCATGCAAGATCCTAAAGAAGCATGATTCAAGAAATGCATATGAGGTAGAGTTTCCTGATGAAATTTATATTTCATCTACGTTTAACATTTTAGATTTAATAGAATATCATGAAGGGGGAATTCATGAAGAAAAAATAGAAGCACAGTGGAATATTCCAGCACTTACTTCAAAAAGGAGTCCTAAGATAAAAGAAATTTGGGAAAGTAATGTGGGTAGAAGCACAAGAAATAGGTAGTATGCAGAGTACTTGGTGAAATGGAGAGGAAGGCCTATTGAAGATTCATCGTGGTTGTCCAAGGTTGAGGTTAACCATTTGGGCTTTCCACTAACTCTTGAGAAGTGACAAGGTCACTTTTCAAATTACCTTGGGTGTCTAATGTAGGAGCATTCAACAGTGTAGGGAAATCTTGCATCACCCAGAAAAAGTTGTTTTCTTTATTTTATTTAGTTGTTTTGAGTCCCATGATAGCACTTAAGTGGTGTAAGATAGTTAGAAGTCAAAAATAGTTAAAAATAGTCACTTACTATTTTTAGTAAGTTAGCTTAAATGGGATCGTATGGACCTAAACATTTACTTGAACGATCAGAGTTGAAAAAAATTTCTAGCCATGAAAGAATCACCTCAATACCCTAAAATTTTTGGGAGAAATTAATGTTTTTATCTCAATAAATTTCTCAAATGCAGCTTCAAATTTAAATATAAAACTTTAGAGGCCCTGAAACAACTTGAAAAGTGGACAATTCTACTTACGGTGGTTCAAACATTGTAGATATTTTTGAAAGATTTCCAATGATATGCAATAATAGAAAATTGAACAGTCAAATCAAAAGTTATGGCCCCACAAAGTTGCCCCTCTAAAAAGTGAATTTCATTAAAATTTCTTCCTAGGCTAGAAATCAAATGGTGCGACTTTTGGCAACAAAATAAAGGGGAAATTTATGCTTTCTAGTCCATTCTAGGGTGATTATTGGTTAAAATAAAAAGGGATATGAGGGGGTTGTAGAAGGTGGCTCCATTAGTGCAGATTGTGACTTCAAATAATATATTTTGTTTTCAGAGTTGATTTTGTTGTAATGAATCACGCCATTACACTCCACCCCTATTGTCACCATATAATATATCTTTATATTTATAAAAAAGTATCTTAATATTTAATAAGACCATCATAAAGAATTCCCAATTTAGACTTAAATTTTAGAAACATATGTTTTTATTTCTTTAAATATATTAAAATAACTTCTTCCTTATCAAATCGGGTGAAAAAATAGACTAAAAACATAGAAAAGATCTTAGAGTGCCTAGTGAAGATATGCCATCATTAATTTCATAGAATGAAAACTCCTATAAATTTTTATTTAATTTAGATTCTCCATTTTCATAAATAAAGGTTAGGGGATTTTAGAGGAATATAAGAAAAGGGGTAGCTTTAATTAAATAAATGTAAATTCATTTAATTAAAGGTGGTGGATAAGGGTAATGTGAAAAATAATTAAATTATAAAAAAATATTATTTAATTAATTAATGGATTAGGATAGGCTAAAATGTGGTGTAGATGGGTTAGGTCACATTTTAGGTGTCTATAGTTGTTAAGGAAAATTTATTTAAATACAGGGATATAAACCTTTTGTGTGCAAGTGGATTTGTATAATCGTTGTGATTTTGGTAGCATATATCATAAAGAGATGTTGGGCAAGGATTACTACTAGAAATTACATCATGCTTTATGTCAAGGTTGTAGACATGTTGTTAGTTGATAGGGGTTAAAAAATTTAAACTCTATAATATGTATATGCATTATTCATGTGTTGAGAGGGGTATAATTACATATAAATTGGGATTGCTACACAAATAACCATCAAGTTTAAACTTAATAGACCCTTTTGGATGTTCCTTTTAAGAAACCACAAACATGATATTTTATAGATTGAAGTTGAACTAAAATTTTCTATTGTTATATATAATTGTAAGAATTGTATATACCTATTCAATTATGTATAATATTTTTGACCTACAATGATTAGGTTGTTCTTACATATTGACTAGATCATGTAACATGGTGTATTTTATTTGGGGGCTAGAAAATAAATACAGACCACCATCTCCCTATCATAACTCATCGCAAGATCAAAATTTGAGTCTATATCTAACCATTCACTACCCTGGTTTAGATTTATTGGTATGAATTTTACACAATCCATTTTTGTATTCATGTATATGAAGACAAAATTTAATATTCAACTTTATTTATTTGGACAACATTTTCCTTCCTTATCCATCATAAATTGATTAAAATGTAAATTATTTCTAATTCCATCTTAGAATGGTGTGTTTGAGGAAAAATTATAATTCATTTAGATTATTTAGGATAATCATGACATCATTCATTATCTTATACCATTATTCTAGGCACATTGTAAACTTTCCTATTTTCTTCAATTATTGCTCCTAGTTTTTAAATTAGTCCACCAAAAGTATCTACCAAAGGAGAGTGAATCCCTCCTTACCAAGTTCCTAAATAGTGCCTTTATAGACAACCCCACTTCAAGAATAATTACAATGAGGTGAGAGACATATGATGCATTTATAGATTCCCTATTAGTTCATCAATATGACTCTTTGCTAAATTATCAATTCTACAAGTGGAGAGATAAATTTCCACAAGTGCATATTAGAATGAAAGTAAGATACAATAAGTTTAAGATATTGAGGAATTTGACTAGAAATGCCCTAATACTTAATATTTTTTGTTATTAAAATGTAAAACAAACAAAAATATTGAACTTGAGATTTATCTTAAAGACATCTATTATTCTAATAATAATATTAAACATAATACTTTGTTTTCATAATATAACATAAATTATATTAATTAAATGATATTCATATTAACTATAATTATAGTTTTTTATTTTGATTTAATTTTTTATATTAATATATTAATATTTATTATCATAAATTTGAATACTTATTAATTTACTTGATGGAGTTTAAAATATTATGCATCGATGCAAAACTAAAACTGGCTAGCTTTTGTTGGAATATGGGATTGTTGAAGTTCATCTTATTTTATAACAAGAGGGATGCATAAGGGTCAACCAAACCTACGGTTGTTGTATTTGGAAAGCCTACGATGTTAGAAGTATACACATACATATAGAGAATGGCCTAATCCAAGACTATTTTCCACCAAAAACTATAGGCACATGTAAACCATAACTATAAGATTATGATTTTATTTTTTTGAGACACTAGGACAAAAATGTACACAACCTCATTACTAAATATTTAAATATATAAAAAATAAAACGTATGTAAATATTGTATTAAAAAAAGATATAATACCAAAATTTATATAAAATGACTAGAGATATCATTTTGAAGCTACTTCATTTACTTAAGATTTATTTTATTTTATTTAGAATAATTTTATCTTACATGCACACGTGCACACACACACACACACACTTTTTAGCGCTCATGTTATTACATTCCACTTCTTGTTGTCATCATAAAATGCATCTTTACATTTATAAAACCTTTCTTACTATTTGAAAAATACCATCCTAAAAAAATGTACAATTTAGACCTAGATTTTAGAAACATATGTTTTTGTTTTTTTAAATATATTAAAATAAATTCTTCCTTATTATAACAGAAGAAAAAGTGGACTAAAAACATATAGAAGAGTTTACAGTACTTAGTGAAGATATGCAATCATTAATTTCATAGAAAGAAAACTCCTATAATTTTCTATTTAATTTAGATTGATTGTCCATTTTCATAAAAATACATGAATATTAATGCTGAATCTTCTTATTATTGTATTCAAACTTAATTTATTTTAGAAATTAAGTATTTTCAAATTTTATTTCAATATAAATATGACATTAGATTTAGTAAGCTCATCTCTTAAAAGCCAAGTATTATCAAATTTCAATTCAATCTAAATGTGGTTGTGATTAAAGGATATATAGCAAATGCTGGCATGCATTTTGGTCTAGATGGACTGAGATTTATTTTAAATTGTTGGAAAGTGAGTTGCTGCTAAATTTCTATTGAAAGACCATTTTCATTGAACAATATCGAAGAAAAGTTGGTGATGATTTTTCCCCTCTTACACTTTGATTTTTCCTCTAGCAAAATCCAATTGAAACACGGCTGTGATGGTAGGATGGAGCCCAGGACTTTTCATATCATTCAATCCGGATTTGATTTTTCTTCACGTCTACCTAAACTATAGCTGTCACTGATGTTGACTATTTCAGCATTTACTCTGAAATAATGTCGCTTCATTTTCATTATTAACAGAATTGTCCAAATTCTACTCCCATCAGTGGGCTCTGAAATAAAGTTGATAACATGTTAGATACGTCTGAAGTATTAAGTTATATGAGGGTAACATTGTATTATTTTTGTTTTGAATATAAATTTTGATTTTGACTTTGCATAAATAATATTTTGTTGGATGTTGTTTAACATTTTTTAATAAAAGATGATTCAATTTCTTATACTCGTTATATATTATATATAAGAATAATAACATTTTTATGATATGTTAAAATATATTTTATTGAATGTTTTTTTTTCTTTGAAATCTTTACATTTATTTAAAAATCTCAACATTTGATGTTATTCAGTCAAGAATATAATAGAACAGGTTGTGCTTGACTTGTTTGCTTTTCTTTAAATCAAAATTAAGATAAGTATCCATTTTGTGTGAAACAAAATTCTACAAAAATATCATTTTTCTATTATAAGTGATATTATGATACAAAATGAGTGATAGAAATTATATACACCTAAAATTGACTATTTACATTTGATCAATTTATTCCTATTTCATCAATTCCCATCACCTACATTAATTACATAATATTTTATTATTTAATTATATTACCTATTTTCTTCTATCGTCTTATGTCCTAGACGAAAGTAATTTATTTATTTTAATTACCTATCACCTTTTACCTTACTATCCTCCACCACTAAATTAAATAAATATTGCTATTTATTTAATTTAGCTTCATTTATCCTCATTTCCCCCCAAAAAAAGTGAAATAAATTAATTAACTATTTTTTTTCCCTAGTTGCATCCTAAATTTTCTCCCACTTGCTATAATTGTAATCATAATCCCCATCTGATCTACCCTAATCCTATACACACTCATTTATCCATGATTAAGGGAGAGGAAATCTCTTCCCTTAAATTCCCCACCCACCTAGTACACTTCATAAATATTTTCTCCTTTTTGAAAGAACCCCAATAAGGGTTTCCATTCAAAAGAACTCAAAATGAATGTTAACTTCCTTTATTCTCCTTCACCCACATATCTTTGGATTGTGAGGATAAGACTTTCCTTTATAGCATGATCTTTCTACACTCCAAGGACAAAATCTCCTTATCATTCACCCTCTATGTGACACTTAGCATCATCTCATTCTTTGAGGCATCTCATCCACTCCTAGTGCTTGATCTTCATATTTTAATCTTGACCATCCATGCATTTGTACCCCTAACATTTATATCCCATGCTTGGAATTTTTTAAATAATATCAAACGTCTATGATTGGGGAGTTGTTATGCTAACAAAATCTACATGTGATCACACATTGCAATACATAAAATCAAACACCACGAGCACACATCATCATAACAAGAGGTTTGAAATAGTATAAATTGGTTAAATTCTATGTTGTTTAATCTTCTTTTCCCAATCATGAGTGTTTGTTTGATTATGTTTTTTTGTCGTTATTGAAATTCCCATTTGTATTGAGCATATTTTCTAGCACACATTATTAAGATGCTCAGTGGGACCCACACCACACGTTGTACTAACAAAATTTTGTTTTTTTTTGTTGTTGTTTTTCACGTCATGCAAGTCCAAAAAGGTGATTTTTTTGTAGTTTTGGTGACTTCATTTTTTAGATAGACAAAAGTGACTACAAAAGGTGAATTTACAATTTGGATATCCTCACTAATACAAAGGTGAATCCATAGTCTAGATTTCCTTAGTCATAGAAAATAAATGCAAAGCACTTAGGCGAATGCACCTCCCATATTGATGAACTTAATCTCAATCAAGTGAATGCATTGAAGAGATTCCTATTGGAGTATTGAAGTGAATCCAACCTAAAAGAATGTGAACCTAATCCTTTGTAGGAAAGTTTAATGAAGGAAATTTTGTAGACGTGCTTAAGATGAATCTATAAATTCTAAGGAAAATGTTATTTGTGTTCAAGATAATTTGTCATATTAGGGGAGAGGTGTATATGTGATTATTGAGGTTACTTTACCCTATTCTTAGGTGACTATGTGAGGTACAAAATTATTTTTAATCCTAGTCCATTCAGTCAAGGTATTTCATATTACAAAAATAATTCTCTAACATTTCTTTCATGTGATAATAATAATAATCTTCTTGTAGCCTGCAGTAGTCAAAGACTAGTTCAATGAAAACTCCTAATGCTATTTTGTATAGGTTCCAAGACAAAAAAAAATCCACTTATCTAGGAGCATGTGTCAAATTATTAAAGGTTTAAATAGCTTTGTTCATTGTACCTGGCATTCTCCATTGATGTAAGCTCCCCCCTTACACCTTTTGGTGAGATTAGGGCTCAAAAATCATGGATTAACCTAATTCTTGTTATGTATATCCTAAGAGTTCTAGCTACATGTACACTCTTTCATTGCACTTTATGTTAGCTTAGAGATCAAAGACATCCAACATGTCATTCTCTTTATAAGGAATTCTTAGGGATTTCATCACCACAAGGGATGACCTCAACCAAGTGAATTGGTAGGGTATGTAAATGAGGGAGAATAAAAGTTGTACCTCAATCTAGTCATTTCATGTTTAGTGAAGCTTTGATGTTTGGGTGATACCAAGCTAGAAGTGTAGGGTTGGTCTAAAGGGTTGAGCTAATATTTCCAACCCACACTTGTGATGGGCTAGTGTTCATATATGTGCCTCATGTACCCTCCTAATATTTAGAGGGTTTATTAGATTTCCTTATATAAGCCTATCATAATAATCTTATAGCCATTAATTAGTATGGTACAAGGGATGTATATCATACCCTAAAGTTACTCATGATGTGCCTTTGGTTTTTGAGATATGATTCAATAGGATGAAGATTCTATGCCTCCTCAATAAGGGAATTCTCATGTATTCTATTGTCCCTACCTATCCAACATCTAGAAGATGGTATTAGCATGTGTGTTATGATCCTACACTATTTTTTAATCTTGAATAATTCTAGTGCTTATGCACATTATTGGTGTGTCTTCTTGTGATATACCTCTAAATATCTTCCATCTATCTAGTATGAATCAACTATCTTATTTTTTAAGTTTTAATCTTTATTCCTTTTGTAATTATTCATATCCAATTAGTTATTTGAATATTCTTAGTGGTTGGGTGAATGTATCGTCCCTTAGGAAAATTCTCCTTTTGCAAATTCACAGTCCAATCTGTTTATCCAAGTTTAGGTGAATCCATCCTCATATTTGGTCAATCCTATTTTAATAAGATGAATCTAGTCTATATCTAGGAAAATTTTATATGATTTATTATTCTCATCTCATTCCAATTCCTAGTTAGGTGAACCCACCTTGATATCTAGCAAATCTATCTTGTACTAGGCGAATACACTCTGTATTTAGGTGATTTCACTTCAATTCAAAAATTTCCCTCATATTTTAGTCCCACTTATGATAATCTATATTTAATCAAGTGAATACACCCTATCCATAGGAAAATATACTTCCTTGAGTTCAACTCCATCTCACAATTAAAATATTGGGTCTACCTTTAGTCAAGAAAAACCATGATCATTTTAGAAAATTCAAACTATTCCATAGTGAATTCACATCAAAGTGATTATGTTCCCTATTAAGTGATTGCACTTTATGTTGAAGAGAATGCGGGACTGGATAAGAACTATAAAGAAAAAATCATTAGTTCCATAGGGTAACTATTATTTCCTCATTCTTGAGTCTAAAATGAAAAAAACTCCATATTCAACACTAAGAAAACATTTTCATGATATTGACCACCATCAACTCATATAAAATATCATCCTCTTTACATAATTTTTTTTTTAAACATAATCCATCCATCATCATAAATATAACCTCAAATACTTTTTTAAGATCATAAATCCCCAATCAAGCAATTCATCTGATTACTTTGTCAGAACTTAACCTATCTCTAGTTAGTAATGACAAAGTTGAACTATTGTACATCTATCTAGAGGTATAGTTTGTATTGATATCATCCCTTTCTTGAGAAAATCATAAATCTCATGTAAGAAATCTATCAAACAAAAATTTAACACATGATACTTATTGTAGTTCTAAGGAATACTATCAACCACCCATCTAATGTGTATCAAAATAATTTAATTGTAACTTTGGACTTAGGAGGAACAACTTCAAGCACAAAATTAGGTTTGTATCAACTCATGTACAAACCACCCTCATTCCCATTACTTTTTTGCAAGAACAAAGACACATGGACTGTAAATATGTTGGGATATGCAAATCCTCATCACCATACACTCAAAGGTGGTGAAACCTCCAATCCAACCACCCATCTTGAAAAACTTATTGAGAGTAAAATAATGTCCCAAACATAATACTCCCTATTATTAAAAGAGTTCATAAGTAGTTCAAATATTAGGGACTTTTGGAATAATATATTGACTACAAAGAGGATTTTATCCTAGAATAATTAATTAATATAGGTGCTAAACTTCTATATGAAAGTGAATGTCTAAGCTAGATGATATAGTTAGACAATAATTTCCTAAGCCATTATTCAAAAACCCATGGGGTGGTAAACTTCCACAACTTGAATATCCTCTTCTAGGGAATAGTATATTAGTCAAACTTTCAGGTAGATACAATGATAAACTGCATTATCCATCACTCATTCCTTGACATTGGGTTTCAATCATTTTCCAACTCCTACATTTCAAATATCTCTTAACATCCTTCCACCTATATCTCAAAAACATCCCCATCTTACATTCCTTAAGTGTCTACATCTTACATCCCTCAATCATGGCCATTTTATATCCCACCATCCTCTACATATATCCATCAAAAATAACCTCTTGATGTCCCATAATCTTCTTATATCCCCTAATATTTTTACATCCTACTAACATCCACCTCACATTTTTCACATATGTATTACATATCCCCACCCTGCAAATATGTCATTCCATCCAACCACAAAAATCCTCTTAAATCTTAGTTCATTCTCCTTCAATCCTCCATCCAACACATTGAAACAAGCACCCAATCACCCTCCTTATAGCCCATATCCTCATGGGAAATATGTTAGTCCCTTGGGTCATTTGCTTAATCAAAAAAGATATGTAGTTAATACACCCCATCACTAAGTAGGAAGAGATTAAATTGGCCCTAAAAAGATTAAAAGTAAGAACAAATAAGAAATAATATAAAATTTTAAGATCTCTACTCGTATTGAATCATAACACCACTATGGTCTCCTTTCCTCAAAACTTTGAAACTCTTAAGATTTATAAATACAAGGGATGTTGGAAGAATGATAAGTTTGTCATTGATGTTGTTGAAAAAATGAGCATGTATGATAAGCACAGGGTATACTATTATGTGTTGCAATGTTGTCATTGATGTCAATATTGCATTTTGATGTGAAGAATTTGGTGCAGATCATTTTGGTTGGTTCTGGAATGGTTTTGGAAGATAATTTTTTCTGAGATGGTTTGATCTGGTAAAGTTGACTATGATGAAAATTGACTAAGTGTCAATTCTGATAATTTTGTGTAATAGAGCATCTAGTTTTTGGGTTTGCACTGGTCCATGAATGGACATTTCACTTTGCAGTTCTAGCATAATATTTTTGGTTGGTAGAATCATCAAATTCTAAAATCCCATCTTGTTTTGGATTTTATTTTGAAAGTTATAGATAATAGAACTTGGACCTAGCCAATTATAGTCATTTCTTATACAGTGCATATGAGTAAGAGAGTCTGCACTTCTCCATGGATAGGTTTATGAATTTGTAGATTTAGGGAGATATTGATAGATGAAAATAGAGTTTGAATTCCAATTGGAATGATGTTTATATGTACACATTTTCAAATATGGGTATACAGTTGAAGTATTTTTGTATTAGGTCTTCTATAGTGTTGACCTAATAGATGTGAAGATATATACGAAGGTTAAATAATTGTTGTAGAGTTATGTGGGAGTTATTATAGGCCCATGTTGACCTATTTAAATTTTTTTAAGGATTGAATCTTGATGCACAACATGTGTGGAAGGATTTAAGCCAATAAGTCATATATTGTATGGGTATGTGCAGGATCATCATGGAAAAAATAGGCCCTTAAGTGGCAAAAAAATTAGAAAAATTAGAGTTAGGAAACTTGACATAAAAATTTGAATAAGTTATCTATATTATTTCAAAAATATGTAACAATAGAATCTGTAGCAAATTGAATCTAGTTTCTAAACTACTAGGTTTATTTATTTTTTTAAAATCTATTTAGTGAAAATTTGAAATTTCAATGCAGTAGTACTTAAATTTCAGGGAAAAAATAAGAAGTAGGTGTCTGTCTGACCACCCTAACCACAATCAAATTATAATATTTTTTTATAATATTTTAGACATAAGTAGAGGACTCATGTCTAGATGTGATGCACATTTTTTTGTAATTTTTTTCTAAGTAAATTATTAATTATGAATTTGTTATCACAACTTTTAAAAAATATAAAAACTCGTATATCTCACCACTTTAACTTGGTCAAAACATCATGAAATTCAATTTTTATTTTTTTAATCCTATAGTATGTGAAGCATAGAATGTGATGTATGTTTTGGATTCCAAAAATGTAATACTGTTTGAAAGCTATAGATGTTTTTCAATCAGCTTATCAATCAAGACTTTAGTCGTAATTTAAATAGAAAATAAATAATAATTATTTATTAAATTCAAAGTAAAGCATAATTTATATTGGTGGAAAGAAGAGAATCTCCTTTAAAAACCCTTTTCATTTCATCAAATTTGGGCAATTTTCTTTTTTTCAACTACATACCCTACAAATACCCATCATATTGCCACTTTTTGGCCCATCATGATCGTGCACATACCCGTATATTTTGTATGTTACATCTAATTTGGCTAACCTAGTTGATGTTATGCTTGAAGCAGATATATATGCTAAATCATTTTTGGTGTTTTGATGAATGAGAGACGTGTAAGTGATACTAATTGAGTGAATATTATCAGATCAATATGAATTTAAGTTGTGAATGTTGAGTAAAATATTAAAGTGATGCAAATACAAAGGAAAGTAGGGTGTTAGATCAAAATCAAATGAAGTGTGTAAGGTTAGTTAATTGAGCTTCATTAGAACTTTATTTCATGCATATGATAGATGAAATTGTAATAGCTCAATTGACGATATGAGCCACAAGACATTTTCTATATTTTTCTCTCGATGGGTAATGAGTCCACTTGGATTGTGAGTCCACTTGCAGTGAACACTTCTATAAATATACTATAACTAGTTATAATATATTGTGAGCTAATCCTCACCGTGGTTTTTCCATTTTGGGTTTTCCACATAAAAATATTGGTGTTCATGTGTTATGTGATGTTTTTGAATGTTTCATGTTTTCTTTCATTACTGTAGTTGAATCTTCTAAGTTGATGGGATGTTTAAATGTTTAAATGGTGTAAAAGAATATTGATTCATAGGCCCTCCACTCTCACTATTTTGGGTGTTCAACAATTGGTATCAAAGCTTGGTTTCTTGGAAGGAGCTTAATTTTTTGGGGAAGATTTTGGAGGTTGAACACATGGTTGTTAGAAGATTACCTTCTCCTCTAGAAGAGATTCCTATTGCTGTATTCAAAAAATAATATTTTATGCTTGACAATGATGGAGAACTCAAAGTTTCTTTTGAAGATCTTGAAAGGACTGAAGATGAAAACAAAGGTTTGAAAGAAAAATGTCAAAGAAGAAAATGAATGCATCAAAAAGTTTAGAGACCAAATCAAGAAGTTTAGAGAAAGGCATAAGGAAGTCACTAAACAATTGGAGCAAGCAAATAAAACCTTCACCAATCTAAAGATGCAAGTTGAAGAAAAAAAAAGAATTAAAGAATGTCTAAATGTAATGGTAAAAATAAAATATAAGGAATGCACAAAGATTGAAGAAGTTGTGAATCTGAGATCAAATCTAGAAAAGGCAAGGATTCATCAAGAAAAAATCAAGATGAGTTCTATAAAGCTTGATGAAATGATTGCAAATCAAAAAGGCTCTAAAGATAAAGAGGGTTTAGGATTTGAAAAGGGTGAAAATTAAAAATCAAATTAGACATAAAATGTTGAAGATAAGAAGAAAAATGGTCAGTAGGTCTAGAACCAAAGGAATGAAGTTAGACGAGCACTGGTCAGACAACCAAATGCACAAAGGTACCCATCCTTTAATGGTTTCAATTATTCTTGCAATAAATTTAGACATAAAGAAATGGAATGTAGAAGAAAAATTAGTCAAGATGTTCCACCTTTTTATGGTCAATGTGGCTATGTGCAGGATCATCATGGAAGAAATAGGCCCTTAAGTGGTGAAAAATTCAGAAAAATTAGAGTTAGGCAACTTGAGGTTAAAATTTGAATAATTTATCTATATTATTTCAAAAATATGTAAGAATAGAATCTATAGAAAATTGAATGTAGTTTCTAAACTACTAGGTTTATTTTAAAAAAAATCTCGTGAAAATTTGAAATTTTAAGGTAGTAGTACTTTTTGACCACCCTAACCATAATAAAATGATAATATTTTTTATAAGATTTTAGATATAGGTAGAGGACTCATGTCGATGTGATGCATATTATTTTTTATTTTTTTCCAAATAAATAATTAATTATAAATTTTTAATTACAACTTTTAAAAATATAAAAACTCGTATGTTTGACCACCTTAACTTGGTCAAAACTTCATGAATTTTTTTATTTTTTTAATCCTATATTATGTGAAGCGTAGAATGTGACACATGTTTCAGATTCAAAAAATGTGATACCATTTGAAAGCTATAGATGTTTTTCAATCAGCCTATCAATCAGGACTTTAGTCATAATTCAAATAGAAAATGAATAATAATTATTTATTAAATTCAAATTAAAGCATAATTTATATTGTTGGAAAGTTAAGAATATCCTTTAGAAACCCTTTTCGTTTTATCAATTTTGACTAAAAAAAATTCATTAACCACATACCCTACACATACCTATCATATCACCTCTTTTTGGCCCATCATGCCCCTGCACATACCCATGTTTTACATGCAAGAAATTTGGTCATGGAGCTAGTGAGTGTAGAATTCAAATGATGAATGGCTATAACAATGGTAGATTAGTCACATCTTTCAAATGATATTGTTATACATGCTATGGATTTAGGCATAAAGCCATTAAATGAAAATATAGAATGAATGAAAGGAATAATGGTCAAAAGAATGTTATGTGCTACAACTATAATAGGATTGGACATATTTCTAAGTTTTGAAAAAGTAAAACTATGAGGAAGGATAATCTAGTAAAGAAGAATGAACCAATACAAAATATTGGTCCTACAAAAACAAAGAAGGAGATGGATAAGATTTGGTGAAACAAGGAAGAGACAAAGGTTAAGGATTAATCTATACCATCATCTGGTATAGATGTTTCCTCTAGAAACTAAGTTGAGATATTTGGCTCATGGGGAGATTTAATGAATATCTTTTATCCCCTGCCAAAGAAAATGGTGTTGATTCCTCAACACAAAGATATGTGATGTAGATCAACATGCTTGATATAATGGTGAAGATTGTAGAAGAAAATATGATAATGCGGAAGTTTGCACAACATTTGAAATTGATTATGCACACAATGAAAAGTTTGCAAACTTTATTATTTGAAGATTTGAAGGCTTATAAGGTGATTTGACTTAGGAAAATTAATTTACAAAATAATTTAATAAGGAGAAGAGAAGTGAAGAAAGCATTTGGAGTAATCAAGGTGATTTGAGATTTGGTGCACTCAAACCCTAGTTCGGCAAGCAAAAGAAAAGGTATAACCAATCTCTATTTTCTCCTATTTTTACAACTTGAACCTTGTTTGAAAGTGATTTTAATTCATTTGCAATGGCTACACTAAGGGTAATAGAGGTTACTAAGAAGCCACAACCTAGATTCAAGAAATACCTTACAAAATCCATAAAAGATAAACTATTAGGAATATTTTTAAATGTTCCAGTTTTTCCAATAGAGGATATAATGATTTACATTAATGGTAAGATGGAGGAATATGATCATAGTAAGCTAGGATATATGTGGATGAATGAACTTCCTATATAATTTTTTTCTCTAAAACTAGAATACCAAAACCTAGTTGTGAAGAAACATGATTCATGGTAATGGTTTCTATATTTTTTCTTTGATAATAAATGCATTAGGATTACACTAAGAAGAATTCATGAGAAGTAATTTTGGATTGACATGGCTGGAATGATAATAAAGGAGGTAATTAGAGAGGTTACAAGTCTATGCTCCACCAAACTTGTTCCTGTATTGAAATCAATCAAGAGTGAGGTTGTAATGGAACTCACAAGTGAAACATATGATAAGAGAGATATAGCTATAATTTCCATTAGGAATCTAGTTTTGAGATATGTAGTAATGATGATTGGTTATAAAATCACCTTCAAAAAAAGAGAAAACTTTGTATCTACCACTGTAATCAATGTGGCATATCAAATGGTTGAAAAAGGAATGGATTATGATCTTTGCGAACCATTAAGGAAAAAATTGATGGATAACTTGAAGAAAACCAAGGAGAAGTATGCATTTAAGTATGGAACCCTAGTTGTGTGTCTACTTTTCTATTTCCTAAAGGAACCACTCAAAACTAAAAGTGTGAAATGGTTACAAGGAAGACAAATAACTCATCAAATTATAGACTTTTATGAGAAGTCTTTTTGATGCAAAGGTACAATATGATGCCCTTGTCACTTTCTTTGTAGTTTTCCAAAAGAGGGTGCATGAAAGAGATAGAATTCCTAGGAAACTAGTAGAAAATATCAAAATGACATAACATTCCTAGTATCAATAGATGAGTGTATGATAAAAGTAGTAGAACCAAGGAAATAGTGTATCCCAACCTTGGGATATGAAATCAATGAATAAGAAATTATTGGTTTGGATGAAATTTTATTGAAAATTCCAAAAGAAACCACTAAATCAAGGCATGGTACCTATGAAGAAAAATATATGGAGGTGCATATGGAATAGAGAAAACCACATATCAAGAAGAAGCTTGAGAATATAGTTGACAA
This sequence comes from Sequoia sempervirens, assembly GCA_007258455.2. Taxonomy (NCBI): domain Eukaryota; kingdom Viridiplantae; phylum Streptophyta; class Pinopsida; order Cupressales; family Cupressaceae; genus Sequoia; species Sequoia sempervirens. The sequence continues at coordinate 347,819,203 of VDFB02193867.1, forward strand.
GTATGCAAAGGAAATGGGCATTTCAATGGAACAAGTGGAGTAGGAAAGAGAAAAGGCTAAGGGATAATCAAGTGTTATAGGAGTTTTAGGAAGCATAAGAAGATTTGGCAAGACAACTATTGCCCCTCCTACTATCTAAAAGTTCCCTAGGATAATTTTCTCTATTGGAGAAAAAGAAGAAAACTATTATTTTTCTGGTAAAGGAGAAACCATCTCCGGTTGTGTAAAATACAAGAGATGAGAAGAGGAAAACCACCAGGTATGTGCAGGATCATGATGGGCCAAAAAGTGGTGATATGATGGATATGTGTAGGGTATGTGGCTAACAACTTATTTTTTACCCAAAATTGATGAAATGAAAAGGGTTTTTAAAGGAGATTCTCAGCTCTCCACCAATATAAATTATGCTTTACTTTGAATATAATAAATAATTATTATGCATTTTCTATTTGAATTATGACTAAAGTCCTGATTGATAGGCTGACTGAAAAACATCTATATCTTTCAAATGGTATCACATTTTTTGAATCCAAAACATGTGTCACATTCTATGCTTCACATACTATAGGATTAAAAAAAAGAATTGAATTTAATGAAGTTTTGACCAAGTTAAGTTGGTCAGACATACAAATTTTCATATTTTTTAAAAGTTGTAATAAAAAAATAATAATTAATTATTTACTTGGAAAGAAATTACAAAAGATATGCATCACATTGGGACATGAGTCCTCTACTTATATTTAAAATATTATAAAAAAGTATGATCATTTTATTATGTTAGGTGGTCCATTGACCTATTTCTTATTTTTTCCCTGAAATTTAAGTACTACTACATTGAAATTTCAAAGTTTCACCAAATAGATTTAAAAAAAAAAACTTAGTAGTTTAGAAACTATATTCAATTTGCTACAAATTATATTCTTACATATTTTTGAAATAATATGGATAAATTTTTTAAATTTTCATGTCAAGTTGGGTGTAATTCTAATTTTTCTAATTTTTTTGCCACTTAAGGGCCTATTTTTTCTATGATCATCCTGCACATACCCCACTATAGTAACAACACATGTATCCCCTTCCAAGGAAAGATTGAAGAAAAAGGTACTAAGAGAAAATAATACAAGTGTGAATGTACAAGAAGAAGAAGAAGTGAAGGAAGACGGACCATAGTTGGTTCACAAAAGGAAAAGTGCAACTTCACAAGGTGAAGTGTTAAAAAAAGAACATTTGACATCATTGATATATACAATGAAGAAGAGATAGAGGAAGAATAGAAGAAATTTCTAGTTCACATGAGGGAGAAGAAGAAAGAAGACACTAAGAAGGTGTCTCTAAAAAATAAGAAGAGAGTAGAAACAAGCTAGATTGCACCAGCACTAGGATAATTTCCTCTATTGGAGAAAAAGAATAAAACACCTATTATTCCTATAGTAAAGGAGAAACCCTCTCTAGTTGTGCAAAATACAAGAGATGAGAAGAAGAAAACCACAATAGTAACAACACCTATATCCCCTTCCAAGAAAATATTGAAGAAAAAGGTACTAAGAGAAAAATACAAGTGTGAATGTACAAGAAGAAGAAGTGAAGGAAGTAGGACCATCGTTGGTCTGCAAAAGGAAAAGTGTAGCTTCACAAGGTGAAGTGTCAAAAGAATAATATTTGACATCATTGACATAGACAATGGAGAAGAGATAGAGGAAGACCAAAAGAAATTTTTAGTTCACATGAGGGGGGAGAAGAGAGAAGACACTAAGAAGGTGTCTCTAAAAAATAAGATGAGAGTAGAAACAAGCTAGAAGAAGACTTTGGATGAGAGAAAAGAGAAAAAACAAATAGTACCAGTAATACCTCACTCTCCCATTAAATTAGAAGCATTATTCAATAATATTTTGTAGTATGAGATGTTAGTGGAGACTTCATCCCTATATAACGAAGCAAATGAGGTGTATAAGGCCACCATTTTTTAGGCTACAATTAATTACATCATTATTTTAGAAGTTGATATGAAAAACATTGAAAATAAAAGTTTAGTGGAGCTTTAGAATGTATCGGTGAAGAGAAGACAAGAAACAATTCAAGAAGAAGGAAAGATAAAGGAATATGTACATTGGAGAAATTTGGTGCTTCTATTTTGTAGGAAAATAGAGCCACACTGGCTGAGCTATACACCATATAATTCCAAGTGAAGCAAAGGGTAACTACCCTTATGGGTAGAGACAAGAATGAATTTGGGAAGCTACAAAAGGAGATAGTTGATAAATTTTTTGACATTGCACAAAAATATGGTATGATTTTAGAGGACACTACTCCAGAAGTCACTATAGGAGAAGAATCTTAGGAAATTGATTCTCAACATGAGCATGCAACATATGAAGAGTATATTTAGGATAATTTCCCTCCAGAAATGGAAGAATTATCATAGGAAGATGAAGAAGCTAAGAAGAATGTTGAAGAAGAGAAGTCACTGGTGAGGAAGTAGAAAAAGAAGATACATCCACTCCTCCTCCAGTAAAAAAAGAAATGTTACTCCTCTAATTAACATAAAGAACCCTGCATAAGAAGAGAATGTAAGTAATGATGGAGATGAAGAGAGTGTTGATGAAGGAAAAGAAGATAAAAAAGAAAATAATGAGAAGAATTATGAGGATAAGAATGAGGATGCATTTGGAGATGCAAAATAGAAGAATAAAATCTATTATACTTACAAAATAATGAGGAAGAGGAATTGAAGGGAAGATATATCAAAATTACAAAGACTTTTATTGAATCCTCCAACTCCTCTAAAGTTTCCTTGAAGAATATACTAAGTATGTAGCTCAAATTTTAGCCCATTGTGTCATCACAATTGATACAACTCCTAATGCAATAGGTAAATGTAGATCTGGACAAAATTTTCCCCCTTCACAAGCTATGGTTGGGAGATGTATTCCATGCATCTTCCTAGAAGGATATCATAGAAAAACATCAAAAGAATGGAGAGATGATGGAAGAAGTAGTGAAGAAATTACAAGAGGCCATACCTGGTGCAAACATAGATAGTTCACTTTTTGGTATGGAAAATTTAAAGCTATTAATTGATTATTTTAAGTAGTATTCCTTCGTTCTTAGAGGTGAAGTGGAGAAACAAGTTGAAAAGAAGATAAATGATGAAAAGATGTTGGAAACCACAGAGAAATATGCTCCTACACATAAAATGTTTCAAGAGAATCTAAAGGATGCACAACCTGGTGTGTAGATTACTCAAAGGCCCTTTATCAATATGGTATGAACTAGTTCAAAGCCACATATGACATTAGGAAGGATATGAACTCCATTGAGTCCTAGATCAACATTTCCTCCAGTGCTTATGATCTAGCACTTAACTTGGATAGAGACAAAAGGAATGTTATAGAGTATTTTCATAAGAAATTCTTACAGCTACAGGCTCAAAAGGAGCATATCATTTTATAGTTTGGAGATATAAGGGACTTGGTGAGTCCCAAATTCATACTTGTTTCAAGACCCCTTTTGAGTGCTACCAAAGCTAACAAATGAACCATGTACCTAGCACATTGTAAGAAGGAGAAGAGTTACTAATGGAGTTTGAAACTTAATGTAGATTACTTGGGGAAGCCAAGAAGCCACGGGAAGAAGGAAAATAGACATGGTAGATGCATGTATAGAAGTTACAAGAGTCAACCTCTTTCAGCTCACAACATTTCTTACTCTATACATTTTAAGTTTTTAGTTTTAGATTCTTTTTACATATGTATAGTATATAGAGTAGTGCCTTATAATTTTTTTTGGTTTATGTTCAATACATGACTTAGGGGAAGTCAATTCAATATTTCAAATTGTACATATGCATATATTTCTTAGGAGGAGATCCAATATATTAGAACAGTTGTTGTAGACACCCTTTTCCCTTGATGTCAAAGGGGGAGAATGTTTTGGAGATATTTTGGAGATGTTTTGACATGTTTCCATCAATGACAAAGAGGGAGATTGTTGGTAGAGTGATAATTTTTTCATTGATGTTGTTGTTGGCAACATGAGCATGTAGGATAAGCACAAGGTATACTATTATGTATTGCAAAGTTGTCATTGATGTCAGAATTGCATCTTGGTGTGAATAATTTTCTATAGATAATTTTGGTTGGTTCTAACATACATTGGAATGTTTTTGGAATTTTTTTTTTGCAAGATGGTTTGATTCGTTAAAGTTGAATATGATGAAAATTGACTAAGTGACAGTTCTAATAATTTTTTGTAACAGAGCATCCAGTTTTTGGGTTCGTACTAGTCCACAAATGAACATTTCATTCTACAATTTGAGCATAATATTTTTGGTTGGTAGAAGCATCAAATTCTAAAATTCCATCTTGTTTTGGATTTTGGTCTGAAATTTATGGATAACAAAAGTTTGGCCTAACAAATTATAGTCACTTCCTATATAGTGTATATGAGTAGGAGATTCTGCACTTCTCCATGGAAAGATTGTTTACTTTACAAAATTAAGGAGATATTGATAGATGTCAATAGAGTACAATTTCTAGTTTCCATGATGTTTTGAGGTACAATGTCTAAATATGGGTAGTATTAGGTCTTCTATGGTGTCAACCTATTAGGTGTGAAGATATGTGAATGTTAAATAAGTGTTGTAGAATTATGTGGGAGATATTATAGATCCATGCCAACCTATTTCAAAAAAATTGGAATGGATGACTCCAAATTAGTATGTTCTCCTATGGTGATTGGTTGTAAATTGAGTAAAGATGATGATTCACCTAAGGCTGATTAGAGCAAGTATAGATCTATGATTGGTGGACTGTTGTATTTGACTACTACTAGACTAGATATCAGGCATGCAATTTTTCTTGTGCTAGATTTCAAGAAGATCCTAAAGAAACACATGTTGCAATAGTGAAGAAGATATTCAAATATTTAAGAGGAACACCAGATTATGGCTTGTGGTATCCTAAGGATACTGATTTCATATTATGTACTTATACAAATGCAGTTTAGGTTGGTTGTGTTGATGATAGGAAAACTACAAGTGGTGGTGCATTCTTTCTTGGATGTAGATTGGTGTCATGGCTGAGTAAGAAATAGGATTAAGTTTCATTATCCACTATAGAGGTTGAGTATATTGTTACATCATCATGTTGTACACCTAGGTATTATGAATGAGATAGACATTGAAGGATATCAAAATTGTATATAACGAACCTATATCTATCTTCTATGATAATACAAGAGCAATTAACATTTGAAAGAATACAAAGATGCATTCAAGGATAGAGCATATATCTATCAGGTATCACTTCTTGAGAGAGAAGGTTATGGAGAATGAAGTAAAGCTTGAGTATTTTCCTACAAAGGATTAGATTGTTGATATATTTACTAAGGTTCTTCATAAGGATACTTTTGAGTATCTTCAAGAAAATTTGGGGGTTTTTGCCCCTCCTTTCTTGAACTATATGCATATGGAGATGCACTAGTCTAGTGGATATATGGATCTATCTCTCTTTTAGATAGATGTTGGTGGCTATCTCTCAGGGGGAGTAGGTAGTGACATGTGTTGTCATTGAACTGCTAATTTAGTTGGGTGTACTCCTAAGGGGGGTATTTAAAGCAAGTATTTTTTGGTTTAATGTCAAAGAGGGAGAACAATGATTTTTTTTATCATTTTACATTGATGTCAAAGGGGTAGAGAGAATCATGTGAAAAAAGAGCTTATCTACTCAGGGAGAGAGAGAGAATCATGTAAGGTATCAAAAGAGGGTGTTCAGAACTATTGTGTGGTATTTGGTGGCTTTTCATATCTTGTGTTTCCATCAATGAAAAAGGGGGAGATTGTTCTAAGAATCATGGTGTTATCATTGATTTCAACAGAAAGTCTATTGACTTGTGTTGTCATTGACGTCAACTATGGGATGAATATGTTGAGAATATTGAGAAAATTGTGAAATAGAGGAAAATAGGTTGTGCATGTGTAGTTGAGACCTTGAGGAAGTGTTGTGAGTACATGGAGCTATTTTTGTTGTTGCAGAGTCTGAAGGTGTTCTGGAATGAAGTAATGAGTTGAGATGGAGTCTCTGGTACTTGGTTTCCAAGTGCTTTTGAGAAAATTTAATAAACATATTAAACTATGAACTGTGTAAGTGTTCAAGTGTGCTCCAATATTGTGCTCCACATTCTTTCTATGTTGATGCTATGCCTATATGAATCTTACAGATTATTCAAGGTTGTTAGAGGTTCCTATATTCAAATTTTAGGTTTTTGGATCATTGTATAGTATGAGATATTTTCACCAATATGTGAATCAGTTGTTCAGTGATTGTGCGAACCCTTTTCCTAGTACCTGCAAAACAACATGAGTAAACAAGTTAAACAAGGAATTGCAAGCCAAAACAAGGATTCCCCATGAAATCCATTTACAATATTCAAAATAGGAAAAAAAACAATGAAGAACACAATAAAAATGATAAACTAGATTGAATCCTAATTCAAATGTGCAAACTGATGATCCCATGGGGGAATTGGTGCCAATTTGATGTGAAAATTGGCCCTTTCCGAATTCCTATGATGAAATCTTGATATGTTGAAGATGATCTTGATCCACTTTGATGAAAGATGAGAACTCCAAGTCAAATCTGCAAAAATCCTAACTAAGAATTCAATGATGGATGGAAATGGCTAAATATTTTAGCATAATAACTTTGCAATGTTTGTGGATGATGAAATGAGGATATGCGTCCTTTATTTATAGGATTTCAAGATGGATGAAAGTCCAAATTTGAGCAATGTGGGACTAACATTCATCCAATGATATGATGCCACTTGTCAAGCTATGAATGGATGGAGGATGTGCAAGATTTGGGGTTTGTGCCAATAAATGCCAATATTTGAAATTCAAATTTGTTGAAATAACATGCAAGAGGGAAGGGAAAATGCAATAAATTCCACTTGGCTCAAGGAAAAGGACATGTAAGAGAAAGTTATTTCCTTGTTGGATGTAGATGTTGACTTGGAATTTTTGAATTCAAATTGAGAGAATATTCCAAAAGATGCCATGTGAGGAAAATATAGATTTAATAAATGAATTAAATCTATTTTCACGTGCAACTTGCATTATCTAGAGGATGGGACATGAGATTAGATTAAATTAATCAAGGGTTAATTAATTTAATGAGAGGGGTTAGATGATGTGACCTATTTGACTTAGATTTATGGATTTGTTTAAATCAAATAAGAGAGGAATATGACAAGAGATTAATTAAATAAGGATTTTGATTTATTTAATTAAAAGAGATGGTGTTAGATTAAATCAAATAAGGTTTTAATTTATTTAATTTAATGGATAGACTTTAGAGATTTAATCAAATAAATTGATTATTTAATTAAATAGGGATAATTAGATCAGATGGATTGATTTAATTAACAGAAGGAATTGACTTAATGAGATAAAATGATTTATTCAATTAAGGGATGAAAATTGACGAATTTAATCAGATAGGGGGATTTGATTAAATGGTTAGACCGAGCGATGATTCGGGAAGAAACGATGTTAGTAAGTCAGGATCAGATGCACGATGTCAATCAATATATTTTACGTGTCTATAGTGATATTTTCTATGCCCTGCAAGAAATGTATTTGCTCCATGTTTTCTCCACTATTTCGATTCAGGTTGTGTAGATTTGGGAAGTTGATTATAATTATTTTATCTTTTTTTATTCAAGTTTTTACTTGATTTGGTGTAGTAAAAAGTGAGTTTCATCGATCAATATGCAAATAAGGGTTACTAGTTGTTCTGAGTTGAATTATTTGTTGATGCAAGCTTGGATGAAGTGTTTGATGAATCTTAAGTAGTTCATGGATTATTTTTGATTGAGTTCAAGTGAATTATTTTGTCTATTTTTTTTGTCTTTTTCGATTGTTTTAAGGAAGCGTGTGGGTATGTGCAAGATCATGATGGACCAAAAAGTGGCAATATGATGGGTATGTGGCTGATGACTTTTTTTTAACCCAAAATTGATGAAATGAAAAGGGTTTTTAAAGGAGATTCTCATATTTCCACCAATATAAATTATGCTTTATGTTGAATTTAATAAGTAATTAATATTCATTTTCTATTCAAATTACAACTAAAGTTCTAATTGATAGGCTGATTGAAAAACATCTATAGCTTTCAAACAGTATCACTTTTTTTGAATAGAAAACATGTGTCACATTCTATGGTTTGCATACTATAGGATTAAAAAAAGAAAAATTAAATTTCATGAAGTTTTGACCAAGTTAAGGTGGTTAGACATACGAGGTTTTATATTTTTTAATTTTTAATAAAAAATCATAATTAATTATTTACTTGGAAAAAAATTACAAAAAAATATGCATCACATCGGGGCATGAGTCCTCTACTTATATCTAGAATATTATAAAAAAATATTATCATTTTATTGTGGTTAGGGTGGTCAGCAGACACCTACTTCTTATTTTTTCCCTGAAATTTAAGTACTACTACATTGAAATTTCAAATTTTCACCAAAAAGATTTTCTTTTTTTTAAACAAACCTAGTAGTTTAGAAACTACATTCAATTTGCTATAGATTCTATTCTTACATATTTTTGAAATAATATAGATAACTTATTCAAAATTTTATGTCAATTTTCCTAACTTTGATTTTTCTAATTTTTTTGCCACTTAAGGGCCTATTTTTTCCATAATGATTCTGCACATACCCGTGTACTTAGTGATTATGGTGTTTTACATGGATGTTGGCCAACCTTGTGTTTAACACTACATGTGAGGATCGTACAAGTGTCTTGAGATATTTTTAGGTCCTAATTAAGGATTTATGTAGGTCACCTTTCATTCCTATTAACCACATGAATGTTTAAGTGCTAACCTATTTTGAATTTGTGTGTATAATGGCTAGTGGTTGTCATTGGACAAATATTTTTAGGTAGATCTTGAAATAAATATGTATGGTGTTGATGTAAGTGAGAGACAAGAAATAGTAAGAAGTAAGATAGATGCAAGATTCATGTGAGTGATGTGAGCGATGTGAATTTGAGCAAACACTGGAAACTTCATGTTAGTGTTCCTAACGGTAGTGAGCTTAATGCATCCAAAATCTTTCATGTGAGATTGTGAAATGTGAGAAATTTTGGTGGACTCCTTGTTGCATTGATAAGTTTTCTCTATGTAGCATTATTCATCTATCTTCTTGTATTCATTTTGTGGTAGTGAGTCCTGGATGTGATCCAAAAAGAGTCCTGGATGTGATCCTTTTGGATAGTCGGTCCTATTCTAGCAGTGAGACCTTTTGTAATGGTTTTTCTGTTACTTACATTATGAGCTAATCTTCACCATGGTTTTTCCCTCATTGGGTTTTCCATGTAAATCTAGTGTTCTCATGTGTATGGTGTTGTGATTTTAGTTTCTTAACTATCTATATTTCATGTTTACTCAAACTAACAAAATAAGGGTATAATGAATGCTTGTGGATCTAATTAATGTTGATGGGTTTGAAGGTTTAACTTTCTACAACTAATTCACCCCCCTCTCAATAGTCTTGTTCATTTCAACACTCCTTGGCTTGCTTCCTTACTATCTTCTCCTTTTCTACATGGGATAAAAATGACCCAACCTTTTTTATTTCCTACTATTTTAGTTCTTCATCTACCTTGATTACATTCTCTCCTCTTTGTCTCAAAGCCTCAACTAGGATTTCTAGAGACTTTTCAATGATGCAATTGAAAGATATATTTTTATTGAGCATAGACTCAATGATAGCCTTTTCAATTATCTTCTAATCTTCTGGAGTGACTTCTAGATGGAGCTCTATAGTTTCATTCAACAAACCATGACTAACATTTCAATTCAAGATAGCTTCAAAATCAAGGGGGTCATTTGACACTAGAGGAGTTTGGTCTTTTTTCTCCTCTTCTATCTTTTTCCCTTTCTTTGCTTGTTTAGAGGTATCTCCATATCCAAATTCTTCCTCCTCTTCAAGTTCATCCTCATTTGTCTTCTTCCTCTTTTCCTTCTACTTAGGCCTAGCATGCACAACCTTAGTGTCCTTTTGAAGAGGAGTTTCTAATGTAGATTTTCTTCTTGTACAAATTGATTTTGTCGATATAGAGGGCTGCAAAGTAGATGCAACAATAAGAGTGAATCTACTAGACCTTCTTGGCTCTTGGTTAGCTTCCAGAGGGAAAAAAAATCTTTAGAAATTTTTGCAAGGGTACCAAATGAAAACTTTAGAGGAAGACCCCATTTCTTGTGAGACTCATATCTATGTTTTTCCACATAATCCTCTACATGCTTCTTAGAAAGCTTACCCATTATCTCTTCATATGTTCCAAATCTCACATTAGTTGCATCTTTTATCTTTTTCAACCAGAAATCCACATATCCTTGGACATATTCATGTGCAACCTCATAAGGAATAGTAGGAATCCATGAGGTTTTCTACATCCATAGCTTCCATATAATAGTGATCCTTTTCCACCATGAAAGTTACCTATTTCTTATACTTTTAGAAGAAATCAAATAGAATCATTTCTCTACTCAACATCTCTACTTGTAGATTCTTAAGGAATCCTCTATAGAGAGGACTGTATGCTTGCTTATATAAAAAGCCTTTTTATATATTGTTTCTTGATTTGTGATACTACTATAGAAAACTTTACTCATATTTTTCTTTAAAAAGTAGGAAATTCATTCAAGAAAAAGAATGCCAGGAAAATTATCAGTGAACCAAACAAAAAATTATAACTAATTTCTATTGTCCTCTTCAAATTCTCCATAAAATACTTCATCAAAATCTCAAAGAGATCAAAATAACCTCCTTCCTTCATCATTTGATAAGCAGTATGAATTGTAATGGTGGTGGCATAACCTTCTCATTTTGTGAAGTAAATTTTATATGCAATCCTAATAGTAGCATAGTGAACCTTGAGATTCATAGTTAGGGTTATTTTATTAGATTTGGATTCAATAAGCTTAGTAACCCTCTCATTATTGATAGATTTCAAAACTGGGACTAGTTTGAAGGTACAAAGACTAGTAATTGCACTAATTATTTCTTTTATATTCATGTATGGCTTATCCAACCTAATTAATTCTTCATGAATGCATCTTAGAATAATTCTTACCCATTCCTTGTAGTTACAAAATAATTATTACCCATTCCTTTCAATCCTAAAAGTCTAGAAAATATTTCTAGATGACTAACCCTTTTCCTACCACATTTGCATATTCAAGATTGTACACACCCACAGATTTCATGTTAGATAATTTAAAAAGATGATGATCAATTCCATTTAGTGGGGCATGGATGTAGATTCTTACATCTTCAGATTACACCACATCTATAGGAACTTTTTAGAATGCTCTCTCTTTATTAACCTCCATTACCTTGAAAGGAAATTTTGTGTACTTTGGTCTCGGTTTCTCCACAACATCAACCAACTATTGTGTCATCATTGATATTCCAATTGAAATCTTCAAACACCATTTCTATGGTTTTATAGAAGCTAAGAGATAGCTTTAAAACATAACCACTCTTCTTTGCTTCCAACCATGATTACTTTTGATTGTAAATTAGATCAAATCATTCACATAACATGTAAAAATCCTTTTATTTTCCCTAACTTTTTTCCATTAATGTATTCATACTTGTTAGGTAAAACTTCTACTAGAATTATCTATCATCACAAGGATACAAATATTCTCAACACACCTCTGTACATCATTCCTTTACTCTATAACCTTGATCAAAAGGTTTAGTCTTGCTTAGTATACCTGCTCACCAAAGGAATTGATCCAATTCATCTTTCATGTTGAAATATTTAGCATTTTATCCTTTTTACGAGGCTTGAATATTTGAAAATGATAGCTCTCCCTAAGATAATGCTCTATCTCAAATTTTCACAAGATCTTGTGCAAAATGCATAAGCATGTTATCATCCTTTCTTCTCTTTCCAAAATTTTTCATTTCCCTTCTTTTGTTGAATTAGGGTTTCTTCCTTCTTTCTATTCTAAATAGGTGGTTTTTCAAAACCACTTCTACAAATATATTTTTTATGCCAAACCTTACCGCATTTGTATAAAACAATATTATGTGAAGAAATAAAAATATTTCTCCTAACTTTAGTTCTGCACTCTACAACCTTATGACCAAAATTATTACAATCATGGTAATATCCATGAAAAGAAATAACATCATATCTTGGAGGCAAGAAATTGTTTGCTACCCATGTAGTCATTTCTTCTTTCTCTATATCTACAATTAATAGCCTTATGCCCAAATTTATTACAATAATGAAAATAACCTAAAAAATATTGAGAGAATCTAGTAGGGGCATGTGGACTAGCAAGTGGAGGACCTATGGATATTCTTTGTCCCTAGACTAGGATAAATCCAACGTATTCTTTCTTGCTACCTTGATTTGATTGAGTTTTTGGAGGGTATCTTCTTAGGTTCTTCAGTGTAGGCTTTCTCCTCCTTTATTTTAGACTTTTTTTCTACCTTAAAATTCTCATATAGGTCTACAAATGGACTAGTTATTGGACATTATCCTTTTTCAAAACTAAGACCATAATTTTGTTTTGATTCCCTTTGTGAGCTAATTAACTCATCAATAATGTCAAAACTTCCCTTTATCTTTAGACCCTTTTTAATTTTTTCTAGATTTATTTATCCAATTATTTCCTCATGGAGACAATCTTTTCTTCAAGCTTGGAGCATTCAATATATTTTTCACTAATCTTGGAATTCAAGCAATTTGTAATTATTTTACCTTCTTCAACATAAACTTTCAACTTTCCAATTGCTTTTTCTTATTTTCAAGTTTATTGTACTAAATTTCTTCATTCTTTTCTCTTTTTGCATCTATATCATTTAGAGCATAAATGAGTTCTCCTTCATAATCCATCGGGCAATATTCTTTCTTGAAATAAAATTCAAATTCATCCTCCTCCTCATGAAGTATGATGTCTTCTTTTAGAGATCTCTTCTTCTTGAAAACATCATTCCTCATGTGTTCCAAACACATGATCTACCTTAGTTGTTAGGCTTGTATCGAGGAACCTTTCTTTGACGCCAATTTTAGAACACACCAAAATACTGAGAGGGGGCTGAATAAGTATAATTCAAATTTCAATAAAAATTAATGACTACTAAAGCAACCTATGCATTCAACTACTTAATTAGAATAAGAAAGAAGATAAGAACACACATAATAACATAGATGACACCAAATTTATGTGGAAAACCCCACAGGTGAAAAACCACTATGGAAAATGTTGTTAGGAGCTACTATCATAATCAAGCCTCACAAGTAAATAAAATTTTACATCTTTAATTTAGGGATACAAGCTAAGGAAGTTGTTAATCCCTATTTATACAAATTTATTTTAGGGGTTAAAACCCAAGGAAGCTACTACTCCCTAATTGAAAAATGAACAACTAAAATATGACCGATTTTATGGCTTCAACCATTAATAGTCAATAATTCTACATGTTAGGCTTATAGTGGATCTTATCATGCTTTGCTCCTGCACTCATATATCTATGCACACTTCCATCATACTATTTTCATGTTTTATTTTTCTATATATATCATCTAAAAACTTAGAAAATATAAGTTTAGTTGGCCATAAACAAGTAAATATGAAACTTATAGCATGACGGCCTATATCTTCATTGGCAGTGTACAAAAATGATAAATAATTATTTGCATTTCTCCCAAATGAGTTGGAATCACTCATTCAACATCTACAATCAATTCATTAACTACGGTCACACTTGAACTTGTGGTGCACATCATTTATGCACCTTAGTTTTCCTTAGCAGCAACATAACTTCACAAAATGACTTGAAAAAATTGTGTGGTACTCAAAAACAAGAAATGTCTACATGTACTTCATACCTTACACACTTATGAAACATGTGGAGTTTCTACAAAAACTTATACAACTAATATTCACAATCTTCTATTGGCACAAGTATCCAAACATATGTTCTATAGAAGATCAGGCAACCAAAACTAACTATATCACTCCGCCACTTAAAAACTAAACTTGCGGAGTGCGAGAATACTTGCAGCTTCAATATAACATGAATTGGACATCTTGAAGTATTCCCTTAAAACTAATTGGACAAAAACTTGCATTCATAGGAATTCAAAGCATTCCAACAAGCCTTAATAAGCACTTTACACTATCATAGCACATACCGATACTCTATCACTTGTACTGTTCACTGTAGAAGGTATAATGACATGAAACCTTGGATATAACACCTTCATAACTCCATGAGATTAACATAAAAAACCACAAGAAAAAATCTTCTTTTGGAAAAGGATGAAAACTAAAATATTGTGGCTCTATCTTAGAGTATACACTATGAATTCCTTAGATAGAACATCTACAAATTTTCTCTAAGTGTGGTACACCAAATTGGAAAGATATCATTGTAGTCATGTTGAAAACACATCAAGATGTGTACAAACCTCTGCATCATACATAAAAAACCACTAACAACAAATCTTCCAAAAAAATGAAATGATAACTTGTATCATTAAATATCTCTAGATACACACTTAGCAATCTTTGAAGTATATAGAATCATAAACATACTTTTGATATCAATAAAAATAAATCTTATCAAGTTACAACACTACTTTTCATGTTGCATGTGTTAAAAGTTGGCATTGAGATTCAAACATAGATTCTACAACAAAGAATTTGGAAATTTTGAGGAACCTAAAACATTTGGGAATGCAAATAAAATTATCAAAAAAACACAAATGAAACTCCAAAAAGATGATTAGTATTGGGAAAAAGGTCATGCCAAGTGTGATAAACATGTGGATTTATATTTTAGCTACAACAAGGAGACAAATTTAAACAATCAATTCAAAAATATCAAACGGAAGCAACACTCAAATAGAATAATAATGGAGATAAAATAAAGAATGCTAAAAATAAAACTAAAGAATTATACCTCCACTATTATGTGGATGTCAATCTAATGATATAAAATATTGATTGTATATATATGATATTGCTTGAATGTTACTAATTTTTAACATGGCAATGTCATGCAAATGATGGATAATGAAATGAGGAGGAAAATCCTTTCTTAACTAGCCTTTCCAAGAATGAATAGAGGGATAATATTAGAAGATGGATCAAGGGCCAATATTGATTGAATGATCAAAGTATTTAGCATTTTGATAAGTGTCGCAAGAGGATACAAGGTGAGATTAGGTTAGATCAAGTGTTCTCATAGAGAAGTGAAGAGGGGACACGTGTCTCCTATTTCATATGAGAGATTGGAGGGATTTTATTTGATTTTAAATTAGATGGTAGAGATTAAAAAGTCAAGCTATTTTATCTACTAGTTAAGAGTTTAAAGTTGAAGTAAATGTTAAAGGGAATTAGTTGGACAAATCAATTAATTAAGAAAGTATTAATTAATCAATTAGTTGGAGGGATTGTGAATTTTTCTTCTACTGAGGAATGTGGATTATGAAATTGGACGAAAATATTATATGAGGTTAAGTGATTAAATTGATTTAATTAATTAACTTAGATGAAGAGCAATTAATTATTAAAGGTAATTATTGTCACATAAAATTACTTGTTGTTGAAGAGAAGCTCATCATTCCAATGCCACAATGGAAATAACCTAAAGTTGTTGGGCTTGCAGTTGAGGAACAATTTATTTAGAGAAGGCCAACTTCCTCTCAAAACTAGATGCAACAATACTGATGCAACCTATTGTGTGGTCTCACAACATGCCCCAAGAATGTAAGAATTGGGGACCCCAAGTGAAAACTAAGACTTATGGTAGGTGTTGGCTAGTTGGAAAGATCACTAGAAGTGAAGAGCAAAGATAAATCTTAAGAAAAAGAGTACTTAATAATGTAGTGTTTTGGGTACTAGATACCAGGAACCAGGAATGTTAGAAAGGCAAAAGGTAATGCAAATCTTGATAAAAGTGTTATGATCTGATAGTCAAGTTCTGGTAAAGATGCAAATTTTGTTAAAACCGAAGCCTGAGGAAATTCATGGGTAAAGTTGAATACCAAGTACCAGGTAACAATGCAAAGTAAATTTTTAAAATCTTAAGGTTATCCAAGAAGTCTGATAGTCCAATAACTTGGTATATAAAAGATAACTACATAGAAATTTGTGACTTTTAGAAAGTGTGTTATTTATGAGAAATTTATATTATAATAATGATTTAATAATGGTTTTATTTACATGAGACTTTTATAAATGTTTTTTTTAAAGAGATTTAACAAATGGAATTTGTGATTGCAGGAGAAGTAGATTGTGATGCAAAGTTTGGGTATGGATAGTCATGAAAATTTGAATCATGGATAGAAAAATATCTAGATTGGGTTGCCTATTCGAGGATACTATATGCAAAGGGGTTTGAGTCCACTGAAATACCAAGGATCTCGATATTTCACATAGGGTGAAAAAAATTTCCAACCTCTGAGGAAGCTCATTCCCGAGAGTAGAAAGCCTAAGGAAAAACAAAAGTATAGGAATATGATGATGAAATAATCATTCTGAATATATGGCAAAGTTCATACACACTATCCTAATTCAAGATATTTTCCTAGCGATAATAAGAAGATGAAAAACATAGAGTTATTCAATGTGTAGATGGAGGTTGACCTTCATTGACTTCATTTGCAATTCTCTTACGAGTCACCATATTCCACATGCCTTGATGTGATTCATCCCTTGGATTTCCTCTCATGTATTTGTCTTATCCTACCCATGTCTTACTTCTATAAAAGGCCAGGGGATACTTCTTTTTAAGTAAAGTTCATAATTTGTGGATGTCGGAAGAGCCAAAACTTCTTTAAGTTTTGTTCTTTTTCCCTATTTTATAAATCATTCTAAACTAAAAACTTGTATGCATATAGAATTTAATCAATATCTAAATCAATTTGATACCTACCTATCTCATGAATTTTTGTAGCTGGTTTTGTTAGTCTAGCCGAATAAGACTGTATGTTGCACCATTTAAGGGTGCATACAGAACCTACTTGGTGTACAAACTAAAACCCCCTTCTTTAAAAGCTCACCATTTTGTATGTAGCTATGAAGCAATCTAGTGAAGTATAAAGCAGATTTGATTAAGTCTTGGGGCATGCATGGAGAATAGCCAGGAGAAATTTTATTTTTTAGTATTTTTATGCTTTATTTTAGATTATATGTTTAAATTCTTAAAAATGTTTCAAAAAATAGATGAATGAATGGAAATTTATTGAAAATATTTTGTTTTTTATTAAATTGTTGAATGCTTAAAGCCAAATCTACTTAACTGATAAAAAATTGTTCGATGTTCATGAAATATTTTTGCAAATCTTTTGATTTCCGTGAATGGTAATCTTATACCTACACAAATACAACAAAAAATCACACAATTAGTTCATTATGCAAGTTAAATAAACATTCCCCATATAATTCATTTGAAATGCACAAAACAAGAAATGGAATAAATAACACAAACAAAAGTTATCAAATCCTATTTAATGCCACAAAATATCAATCCCATGGGGGAATTGGTGCCATTTTGATGTGGAAAATGGCCTTTTCCCAATCCCTTCTAAGATTGAATGATGATTTGATGAAGATTTGATGCTCCTTGGTTGAATTCCTTCATAACCTAGCTATGAAAATATGAAGATGGATGAACAATGGATGAGAAAATTCAAAATCTGAAGATAATATCTTTACATGAAGTTGTGGATCCAAAATCCAAGTGAAAGCCTCTTATTTATAGATGAGAGTGATGGGGAATGAGGAAAAATAGATGAATGTGGGATAAAATACCAACCAATAGCATGAAGCCACTTGTCAACATGTGAGTGGACAAAGGTGGAGCACATTTTGGTCATTGTGCAATTAAATGCAATTAGGTGGAATTTCAAAATGGATGAAATGATATGTTGGAGGGAGGAGAAAATGAAGTTAATTCCACTTGGCTCAAGGAAAAAGGACATGTAAGAGGTTAAAATTCCTTGTTGGATGTACAAACCCTTTTGGAGGGATTTTTCAAAATTGGAGAATATTCTAACATTGATGCCTTTTTTAAAGTAATTGAAGATTTAATTAATCAATTGAAATTATTTTCATGAGCAAGTTGCAAAATCTACAAGATTTGGGTGATTAAGATTAAGATTAATCAGGATTTGATTAATTAGAAGGGAGATTAGTTGATATGACCATTTTGACTTAGATTTTAGGATTAATTTAAATCAAAATGAGAAGAAAATGATTTAGACTTAATTAAATAAAGATTTTGATTTATTTAATTAAAAGAGGATGATGTTAGATTAAATCAAATAAAGATTGATTTATTTAATTTAATAAAAAGACCTTAGAGATTTAATTAAATAAAATGATTTATTTAATCAATAGGAGATGATGACTTAATCAGATAAATAATTATTTATTTAATTAAGAGATGAAATGTGATGAATTTAATCAAATGCAGATTATTCAATTAAATGATTAGCAAAGGGGATGATTCAGGATGAAGCAGTGTTAGTAATCAGGATCAAGTGTATAGGACCAATCGGTACATTTTACGTGTCAACAATTTCATAAGATTATTTTATGATTGAATTAGAAATCCTATATCTGATGCTCATAATTCTTAATAAAATTGGAGATATTATTAATGAAATTGGAGATAACTATAGACCCCTTGAGATTAACAGCAATATCAAATCATAACCTAGAGTGAACCTAGTATGGTCAAGACCTGACTACCGGAGCCTTGGGATTAAGCTAATTCAACCTTTTCCTATAACACAGACAACTTAGGTTGCCTCAGTTCAGTCTTTCAAGTAAATATAGGTAATTCATGGTTTGCCTGTGAGTATTTTATCTGCACTTTTGTTGCGAGTAAGATCATCTTCAACACAACCCAATAGTGGAAAACTCCACTAATCCTAAACTATCAAACTGTAGAAGGAATAGGGAGATGAGGATGTTAAAAATCAGAAAAATGGTGATGCAACAAGATTGAATAATTTTCTTCTTACCTATGATTGCATAAAATATCAACAAAACCATTAAAGAATCTTAGACAGTTCCCTATTTCATAAATTTTATAAGAAAGAATAAAGGTTGAAGCATGAAGGGTGTAAATTACCCAGAATGAACACTTACAACAAGTTAGCACAATCATACAACCTATATAAATGATAAAATCTTATGCATGTATAGATGTATCAAATATTACACAGGATAAAAGTATTGAGAAGAGGTGAAAATGGATATTTTATTAACATGGAGGCATTAAATCCAATTTCATAGTTGAAGAATACAAAAGTAGCTTATGTCTACCAAATAAAATCCAAGGAAGAACCAGATAAAAAGTGTCATCTATCATTTTTAGGTCATAGAGGGATAGGGCATGTGATTGCATCATAAACTAGCCAAAACCACTAGAAATCAAGTGCAAACATGTGAATATCCAAATATCTAGCGAAGAGAAGTTAGATTCATTGCCAGGAACATCTGGAAAATATAGAGGTAAACCAGTCAAGGTGGTTTATATTGGAAATCCTAAAATAGTCATAGCAAGTGAATCCGAATTCTCTGCTGTTGTGCAGTCCCTCACTGGAAAGAAAAGGCCATCAAGCAAGTCTACTAATTATGATTCTTCATCATCTATGCCTAAAAGACTGAATAAGGATTGTTATGGCAATCAAGTGAAAATACCCAAGTTTGAAGATCGATTAAAATTTAGCTCAATTCCCAACAGTAGCCCGCAGCCTCCACTTTCTCATCAAATGCCTACAATTAGAGTAGATGATGTTTCTACATCCGAAGTTCAGCAGAAGGAAATGGTTTCTGATGTGTCTAACAACCAAATGTTTGACACACTGGAAAACCTTGGAGACGCCAAATTGTTTGAGTTTATGTTCCCATATTTTTGTGATGAACGAATTTGATGTATTCTGAACAATCCACGGAAGAAGCTTTCTTTATTGCTATTCCTGTAAGAAGTTCAGACATTGGTTCTATTTATATTTTCCCTTTGTTTTTATATAAGATACTGAAGTACGAATTCTTACTTTACAAAGTTCATTTTGTAATGTTATCTCTCCACGTATTAGAATAACTAAGAGCTTTACTATTGTGAGGTTAAGGAGTTTGCAATCTCATTTTGTGTTTATAATCTTGTGTATGTTTTGGAGCCTATTATGCTTGCATGTAACATGGATGTGCCAATATTGGCAAGAATAACTAGTAATAATCTCAATTATATCTCTGGAATCATCTTTGCGATTGGCAGGAGGTATGTAAATATGCTTCGTAATCTATTTGTTCCAGTAACATTGAATTTAATGTTTTTCGTATGATCCCTTTGCTCGAATAACCATTAAATCAATTTGTGTTTTATATTATTAAGCCTTTTCCCACACATATGGATGTCAATATCAATGTATAATGAGTTCTAGAATTATTCAATCTAGAGTAGCATGAAGTACACTACAAGAATTTGGAATCCTTGGCTTTGGTCCAATATATGTTTATTTTTACTGAAAATGCCTACGGAATAGCTATTAGAGCAGAATTTTACATACAAAAGTTATGGAATCCTTTTCTTCTAATTCTGTGAACGATAGGCTTTCGCGGCATAAAGAGGTACAATATAGCGTTTTCATTTTGAATTGGCCTTAAACAGGCAGATTAATAAGTCCTTGCGCTCTGAACTGTGCAGACAGACTGGTTAATTGCTCAAAATCGAATTCTGTCCAGTCTTATTCGTCAGCTACTTAATCGAGTTGTTCAACATGTTTAGGCATTGGCATCCAATTTCTGTTCAATCTTCTTCACTTGTTCTTTGGTTAAACATCTGCGGTTTTCCCTTAACCAGAAGGATTGATGTGCCCTTCCGTTCTGATCTGTGCAGTAGATTTTTTTGGTTTTCTGAAATGAAGAGAATTACATTGCAAATGTTGACAACTGATGCTGCATTATCTAATTCCACCGTAAAATCTGGCATGCAATGTTTACCATGAGTTTCACCATGCCCCATGTGCTTTCACCGCCATGCTGAGTACCCTCTCTGTGACGCACAGAAAGGTTGGTTTGAGTATTTCCTGAGCAAGTGTTCTCTCCTCTGTTTTCAGTTAGTCTCTGTTTGCTTCTGTTTTTAAATCTACAGCAAATGATATAGATAAACATACTGAAAATATTATGAAATATAAAAAATAAAAACTTGCATGCCAAATAAAGAATAAAAACTTGTCTTCGCATTTACTCTCCAAAATTGCATGCCAAATAAAGGAGAAAAACTTGTCGAGTTTTCACCAAAAACTTGACAAGCCCAAAAAAAAACTCACCCATCCAAAAAAATGGTCTCCCACGGCTGCTAAATAGGCATTTTCATTTCATTTGATTTTATAGGTACTCTCCAAGTCCAAGTTTCCAAGTTTTCCTACAAGTATTCATCTATAATATCATGTAGTTCTACCTTCCCCTAGTTTTCACTAGACATGGGAAGAGGAGGATGTAAGATTATAAAATATACTAATGTAGTATTTACTTTCAATTTTACAAAAACAATTTGCTAATTTTATTTTGTTTCAGACTATTAGTATTGTGCATTCCGCATGAAGATGCCATTTTCTACCCAATTCACTTTCAAATCAATCAAATACAACTAGACTCAACTTGTTTATTTTATTTACTCATTTATTGACTCATTTGATGCATCTTATCATTGAAATTTTCAAAAAAATATGTTTTAAATGAAATTTAAGAATTTGTCAAGCTTTTGCCAAGTTTTTGGCAAGTCGTGTTTTTTTGGCTTGGTGAGTTCTTTAATTTGGTGAGTTTTTCAACTATGATTACAGTAGACTTGTATGGTCTTATAAAGTCGGTCTCTAACTAATTAACAAATTCCCAAATCAACTCTTTATTAAAAGATTCTTAAATTAGTTCAATAAATTATTATATTAACATAAAATTATTGATTCTAAAATCAAATCTTTGAAATCTATTGTTCAACTTTATCGTCACTATAGTTTTGTATACTCACTTAGTACACTTCTTGTAGAACAAAATCACCCATTTACTAATTTCTCTCTATGGAGAGATCACACAATTTTCCCTTCCTTTATCTAGCATAGAGAAGACTTACTCTCAAATTGTAGGACACCTTTCAATGTGCCAATCATAAGAAGCAATCATTAGCCACTTGACACAAACATGCAAACCTTGTTTGGCCACTGTTTATTTTAACATGCAAACATTTAGGCTTGTACAACCTTTTGAGCATACTTGTAACTTTTCCAACAAGATCCATCAATCCATCCATAATTAATTTGCATATAATCTTTCAGAGATTGTCCATTCCACTCTCTATTCCAATGTGTTTTCTAAAAATGACTCTTCAATCCACAAATAGAACAACAATGAAGATCCTAGCACTTTTCTTGCTTATGTCCTTCCCTATGACAATGAGAACATTGATTACATTCCATTCTTTAAACTGATTTGGATGAACTTGTAACACTTACAACATCATTTCCATCTCTCTCATCATATCCAAGACCTTCATTCTTTTTCCTCACAATTGGTTGAATGGGCTCTCTTATTCCTTGGCCATACTTTCCCAAGCCTTTTCCTTCATATCCCATTCTTTTCATGATGTTTAAACCAACACTCTTTTCAATTCATCCTTTGAACTATTAACATCAAAAGTTGTAAAATCCATAGTTTCAAACACATCCTCACCTTTAAGCTTGCATTTTTATTGAAAGAAACTTCACACAAACCAATAGGTTGATCAAAGTAACAAGACAAATCTTCTATGCCACATGAGGCATCACTAACTAATGACTTTGATTTAAAACACTTGTTTTCTTTCTCCAAAAAAATTATATTTTCTTCCAAATCTTAATTCTTCTTCTTGATCTCATCAAGTAGCTCCAGTCTTCCTTCTAACTCTTCATTTTCCTTTTTCACTTTCTCTAATTCTTTTCTTTCTTTTCTAAACTCCTTTAAATTTGTTATCAATTATGAATCACATTTCTTAATTTCCATCAATTCTTCCCACAAAATATTTTTTGCTTCTTTATTCTTTTTCCTATCTTTCACATTGATGCAAATGATTTAAACTTATCTTTAGTGTTTACCTTGATGACTAGGTAGACCTTTTAAACACTCATTTCCTCCTTTTGAAAACTTCTACAAATTAGTGGACTGCATTCTTTCAAACTCTACACAATCTGCAAACAAAACCTAAAAAGCACTATGCCTCATTTGCTTACCTGTAGTGAACCTCCTTCATATCAGGTATTAGACTACACCATTAAAAAAGAATGAATCAATTTGAACACAATCTCCTCATGGAATCTCTTCTTGGTGCAACGGTTGTCTCTTCAAGAAACTCACAAAATGGTGTCCTATTCTTTTGGTGGCTTTTCTACATCTGAAATCTCCCAATTTTTACTACTTGTAGCTTTGACAAATAATTGTGGACTCTTCCTCGATCTTTTGTTCTAATGGAAATTGGTGATTTTGAAACACAGACAATAAGCAATGAAAATTGCAACAAAAATAAATATTTTGAACACACACAAATGTTTCTTCTATAGATTCAATTTTTGTATTGGATTACATTATGCCTCAATAGAGAGGTCTTATTTTCTCCTCAATTAAGGACACACATACAATCATAAACTAAATAATAAGGGGATCCCCTTATAGAGATAACAACTCCTAAAAATAGACACTAACTGGAGTGGTTTGTTACATGTATTTAGCATTCACAAACATAGAACTCTTTGGTTAACTTTAAGACTTAGGCTTAATTAAGAATCCTAAAAATATCACTAAGCATGCAATATGCATGAGTGATGTATCTCAACAACATGTACATATCTTCTTGATGCCTTGACAATATTTTTGTTTGAGAAATATGTTGGAAATATTATACATATAATGCCTAATTCCATTGGTTCTTGCAATTTGAAGATCCATTGTCTCTTTCTAACTCTACTTACACAATTATACTAAAATTCCTGTATGAACATGCCTCTAATCATTTGTATTTCATGCAATATGAACAATTTGTATTAGCCAATCATAATGAGTATTATCTTTGTGATTCCTTGTACTTGCAATCTTTAGGCTTATTATTAATTTACAACTAACTATTCGACCACATATCAACTAAATAGACACTTTACCTTTGCTTCTTTAGCATAGGGAACACCTGTCAGAAAAATAAAAATGCTTAGATCATGAAGACTTGCTTTCTCTCCTATCAATCAAAAATTTTACCATTCTTTAAATTAATATTTAAACTTAGAAGGAAACATTCCTCTAGCCTCTTAGTAAGTTCTCCAACCTCCATTATAACTCGCTCAAATTTTACTTGTTAATTATAACACACAAATTGTAGGGAATTCTAAAAACACAAACATAAAATGACATTGACAAAACTAAACTAAAGATTATGATATTTGAAAAAATCAGTTTCAAATTAAAATATATCATTTACATTTAATCCTTTAATATCTCTTTATAACAAAATAAATATCCTAATACACTTTTTCTATATAACTTAGACCCTTTATCTCCCCACAAAGAAATGTAAGATATAAACTTACTACCTCCTATGAGATATAAATTTAATTTTTTTATAGAATCTCTTGTTATCTTCTCTTAATATAAATTTAATAAAAAGATAAAACACTTTTTTAGATGGTCGTTTCAATAGAAGCTACAAGCCAACCTTGTGAACAATGTGCATTGTTGGAGAATATAGGCTCTTTTATATGCAAATCATGCCTTAGTAAATGGCCATAAGGAAGATAAAATTTCAATCTATGAACACTACTATGCAATCCTAACCATGCTAGCAATGTTCCTCAATGCTTTCTTAACAGGATAAAATAAATTTCTTACCAAACACTAAGAATAAGATTAAGTTATATGGACTTGGACTTAAAATGTATAATTCTGCTTTGCATTCTACCGCCTATATTATAAAAACGGGAATTCTAGCAAAGGAATATCTTTTCAATTGTGTCACCTTTAGTTTTTTCATATGTATTTTTGATAAGTAGGAGGTATTTTTCCACAGCGTGTCAAATTATGATATTGCTATCAGGATTCAACCGTGTAGTTTCGAGTCAAACTCATTGACCCATGTTTCATGAGTAGTGGTTCAACAAGAACCCATCTCTCATGATATCGAATGGTCCACTTAACACTCATTGCATCTAGGTGATGCTCAC
>VDFB02193867.1:347846084-348111153 GCA_007258455.2 Sequoia sempervirens
ATATCATAATATGTATTTTTGTTAAGATTGTTCATAAATAGATTTATTAAAAAAATTAATATAATTTCAAATAAACTACTTAAACAAATTAAAAAATTAGACTAAATATTTCACCATACACAATCAACAATTGAAAATGACGCCGCAATCTGCCATGCTGTTTGCTGAACGTTGAACATATACTCCAATCTTCAGCAAATGAATCTACTCCTTACATTTTTTAAAATTTAATGCAATTTCAAAAAGTATGGACCGTGTATGTTCTCGAAGAGGCTCAAATAACTGCTATACGGAAAAGTTTACTTGCACGTAAAATATTAACAAAATGGTGCTACCATCATAACCATCCTTCCACAATGATGAATCCATGAATGAAGATGAAAAACCCACAAAATTTTTAGTGGAAACATAATTAGGGATGGCCCCTTAAAAAAAACATCTCTACAAAAATTAAATAAAGCATGGGCACCATTTTTTCCACTTGTATCTAGTAGAAAATCAATTTAAAATAATTCTTCTAGCTCCAAGAATTAGATCTGGTTGTTGGGTAAGTAATTGCAACATTAATAGAAATTTCTAGGTCAAAACGTGAAAATTTGTTGAGCAGCAAGAGTGAGGAATGTAGAATGGATTTGGACATCTAGACTTTGTCCAAATGTTTGAAGGGAACTTGAAATATTGAAAGGTAAAAATATCCATAGGGAACTAAAAACATTGATAGAAATATCCTTAGGGGAATCAAAACCTAACCGAGACATTTTAGAGGAAAAATTTCATTGGGGAATCAAAACCTCGACAAAAAAATTTGGAGAGAAAATATTCTTAGGAGAATCAAAACCATGATAAGATATTTTAGAGGGAAAATGGGGAGGTGAGACCAAGAATGCATGTGGCTTTTTGGATGATGTCCTAAATGTAAATGGGAACTTGAAACTTGAAATGAACCAAAATATCCTTGGGGGAATAAAAACCTTGATAGGACATTTTTGAGAAAAAAAGGTGAAAGGGGAATTCAGAATGGATTTGGAATTTTGGACAATGTCCTAAATCCACATGGAAAGATGAAACTAGAAATGGAACAAAATGTCCTTGGGGGAATAAAAACCTTGACAATATATTTTTTAGGAAAAGGGGAAAGGAGAATCTAGAATGGATTTGGACTTTTAGATAATGTCTTAAATCCAAATGGGGATTTCAAACCTAAAATGGATGAAAATTTCTTTAGGGGGATAAAAACCTCAACAAGACATTTTTAAGGAAAAAGTGGAAAGAGGAACCCATAGTGTATTTGGACCTTTGGACAATATCCTAAATCCACATGGGAATATAGAACCCAAAATGGACCAAAATGTCCTTGAGGGAATAAAAACACCCACAAGACATTTTTGAGGAAAAAGGGGAAAGTTAGTCGCCCTTGAGATTTTGAATTGGGTATTTGATAAAATCTTGGAAAATGGATAATTTAGCTGCAAGAGGGATACTTGAGCATGATAAACCCATTAATATTTCTCAGATCAACTATAATTGATGGGAAATGAAATGGGAGGGACAAAGTGATACCAGTAATTTTAATTTAAATAATGATTTATTTATTTATTTAATTTTACAATAAATTAGTAAGTGAACTTAAGGTGTCTACATATGAATTTCTAGTTGTCACACTAAAGAGTAGTGGGATGATTAGGAACAAATCCAAAAATCATCATCTATCAAATCCAACAAATCCCCTAGCTAGCCAAAACTGCACTTGAATACTCAACATCAATTGATGTTAATGTAATAGTTATCCACTTTTTACAATACCATATAATCAAACCACAGTCGATAAAAATCACAATACTAGAAGTAGATTTCTTATCATCAACATCACCAACCTAGTCCAATCTAATGAAGCCCACAATCTAAGAAGCTACTAATGTGTAATGAATGCCAAATGGATTTACCTAGATGTCCCTCTTGGATATAGTTGGTTTCCTTTTAGTGAAAATTATTAGGGTTCTAAGAGAAATGGGAAAAAACTCCAACTAAAAATGAAATATCAAGATGACTACTTGTCAAGTATAAAATACTACCAACCAACTACTCATACAAAGTAGCATCAAATATGAGAGTAGTGTGCCTAGTAGATAATACAAGAAATGAGTGAAATGATGCTAGGGTGGGCTTACAATCAACCATGCTAAATATTTGAAGAAAATAAAGAGCATACTTCTACAGATAAATGAAGATCCCCTGAAAATTTTAGTGAACCTAAAGACCAAGGAAGAAATGTACAAGACAAGCTAAACTACTTTATCAATGCTCACTAGATAGTTTGGATCATGGAGATGGAACTCCCTATTAGAATAAAATTGAATGTTCACATACAAAACAAGAATCAAAATATCATATCCATGTCTCTGAATATAAATTGTAGGACTAGAATAATGATGTGAAGTCGAAGGATCTACCCATTTTATCATACCAATATTGAGGTTATTTTTTGATACCATATAATGAATGGTGAAACATTGAAACATGTGAAGTGTCAAGCATAAAACCTAAAGGCTACACCATGTATATCTCCTCATGAAGATTATTGTGCATAATAAACTCTTCACATCCATATAAAAACTAACTATCCCTAGGATGTAGTTAGAGAAAATACAAGGTGAATGAAATCCATCTTAATGATAGGAGAAAAAGTCTCAAAATAGTCAACAGCCTTAATATAAGAAAACCCCTTTGCAACAATGCATGCCTTGTACTTGTCAATAGAACTAT
Source organism: Sequoia sempervirens (assembly GCA_007258455.2). Taxonomy (NCBI): domain Eukaryota; kingdom Viridiplantae; phylum Streptophyta; class Pinopsida; order Cupressales; family Cupressaceae; genus Sequoia; species Sequoia sempervirens. The sequence continues at coordinate 347,848,848 of VDFB02193867.1, forward strand.
CTATTGTATATTTGGTGTGATACATCTAGTTACACCAAACTAAATTTCTTCCCTTAGGAAGAGATGCAAAATATCCCATGTATGAATCTTCAACAAAGAAGAATACTCCTTACATTGTCCCATTTTGGAATACCTATGACATTTGAACCCCTATAAACTTAAGCATTTAAATTAATGAAAAATTTCTTTTAGATCATCTTTATAGACTATTCGTAAAAATAATTTAATTAAATGATCATAGGTAAATTTTGGAAAGTAAAAATAGGAGAATTATTCATTAGTTTTTGGTGTGGATGAAGTGTAAAATTACTATTGATTGTTCAGTCATTGAAACATGTGATGTTTAAATAAAGTGTGCTTTATATACTGTGTTATTTATAACCCAACGAGTATCAATGTAAATATATTTATCTACATATATATTCTATTTTTTCTCCTGACATGAATATTATTTAAAATGTGATTTAAAAATAATTAAGGAATGTTCTTAAATACTATTATATAATACTGAAACATAGATTTTAGGACCCAATAGGCTCTCTAACTCTTATAGGGTTTTTCACCCAAAAGGAGAGAGATTACATCCTAAAATGCTTATGTGACATTCAAATTAGGATATATGCAATAAGATATGATGTGGATTGACTAAAATAAATGCAATTGATTGATTAAAATGACTAAAAATGAATGCAAAACTAAGATTTATGCTATGTTTGAAAACATAGTGTAATATGCATAAATGAACTAGAAATGAATACAAAACTTAATAGAAATGAATCAAACTGAAAGTGTGCACTTAGGATATTGATGAAGGATAAAAAATACATCTAAAAGGCTATTGATACTAAAATTTAAGCCTAGTGGCACTCATTCACCATTTTGGGCAAATCAGTCACAGTTCTGCCAAACTGTACCAAAGCCCATTGCTGCCAAAAGGGTACTCAAAAACATAAAAACCCAAAAATTGACCTTGGAGTGGGACTCATTCATCACCCTTGGTGAATGAGTCCACTTTTAAATTTCTTATTTTTCAAAAGTGGATTTTGAGGCTTCTGATCTGCACTTTGATGCCCTACATGTGTCTGCATCGAAAACTCTAATTTATGGGTCTAGAAATGGATTTTTGTTGATATTTTGAATTAATGAATGAGGAGAAGACTTTAAAAACCTTTAAATTTTATCTTAATTGATTCCTAAGCTTCCAAGAGTCCCAAATATACAAACACACAAGAAGAGAGACATATGTTGAATGTTAAGGCATGTGGGTTTGCCTTGGTCAAACCCCATTTAGGTAATTAAACCAAAATGATGAAGTAAAGTAATGAAACATGAAAAAATGGAGATGATTACCTTGTCATGATGATTTTATCTTTAAATTATGCAACATAACATGAATATTCAACCCTTGAATGTCCTTAGAAGCTCAATTGAAGACTTGTAATGAAAAAGCCCTAGTTTGCTTGACTTGTAATATAAGATAGATGAAGAATGGATGCTTGGATTGGTGAGAGAGATGGATAGATGTAAAATGAAGATAAAAACACTTATTTATAGTCAATTGTGCCTTAATACCTGATTATACCTCATCACAGGCAGACATAAAGTGAAAATAAACTTTAAATTTCACCTTTTCTCGCCCAGGGTCAAAATGGGGCCAGATAGAACTCATTCACCAAGCATGGTGAATCAGTCCCACTTGGATGTGACTAATTCTCAAAGCATGGTGAATGGGTCCCACAAGGGCCATTTCGACACCTATGAAGCTAAGGAGATAGGAAATAAGGTTTAAAATGCTATCTTGTCTGGTGTTTGATCAATTAAACCCTCGGGATGCACAGTATGGGTTAATTAGAACATTTTAGTGATGATGTAAATGTTGAGTAGGGCTTAGGACACATAAATAAATGTGAAAGTGTGATTAAATATACTTTACAACACTAAAATTGGGTCCACATAGCCTAGAAAAAAACAAGAACCAATGTGAATGTGTAATTCACACTACAACACTATTTTGTCATTAAGTTTACATTAAGAATCTTCTAGTTTGATGTAATAATGTAATTAAATATGTTTTATTATGTTGAATTAGGGAGAAGAAGTTAATTAAGTCTAGAAAATCATGAAGGTCCTTTGCAAGACTTTACAACACCTTTACAAGACGTCATTAAAAGCATGTTGTTTGATTTGCAAGGGTCCAAGACCTAGTGTGGACACATAAAATATCTCACAACACTATATTAAGACCTCATTAAGTCCATTTAATCTCATGTCAAGCAAGAGGCCATTTTTCTATGACATATTAAGCCCCCACTTTAGTGAGAGAAACTTGCTTCCTCACACTAAAGTAGCCATTCAAGAGAGATTCACATGTATGCCAAGCCCCCAAGATACAAAATCATACAAAGGCAAGATAAACGAGAGACAAATTGGAAAAAATATGTACTCACTCTGGGGACATGGAACTTCGGGTTGTCTGGAAGGTGAGAAGGCCCAAAACATATATATATAAGAAAAAGAGTAACATACACTAGCTAGCATGTACTAACAAAAAAATGGCAAAGTGGTTATGGGGGAAATTCATCCTGCTAGTTGGGCTTCCCGTTCAACCATGTCAAAGCTATACCTGTTCAATAACTTTAACAAGGTGCCACAAAGAAACAAATGCTATGAACAAAGAAAAAAAGGTACCACAATCATGCAAGTTGTGTTATGCAAGGTGGCAAAATGCAAAAATGTAGAATGCAAGAATGTAAAATATGTTCAAAGGAATTTTGTTAAGTTTATGCAAGGTTAGTCACTTTGGGAACATTGTGCATAATGTCTCCAAGAGAGGACCAATCAAATAATAGTATATTCACAACTTAGGGGATGTAGTGCATCACATCATATCACCAAGAGGAATGCAATATACTGAGATAGATCACACTTATGAAGGACATTACACCCAATTTCATCCACAAAATGATAGACACATCACATAAATAGCAATGCTACACTAGGAACCAATAATGCAAATGTATTATGGTGTTGCATGCCCCCCACTTTAAAGGAGTTGCTACACATCGTTCTATGAGAAATTAATTTAAAGTAGAGAAGAGAAGAAAAATAAAAAAATACATGAGAGCCAACCTAGAAATCCCTATGCCAAGTCATATGTTTTGAAGTTAAGTTGTGTCATGTCAAGGATAACTAAAAGAAAGGGAGTATGTCACATGCAAGTCAATCTTAAGACATGTCATCCACATCTCAAGCTTCCTCTTATATGTTCATGAAAGGTTAATGAATAGTCAAAAGAGACAACAATAGGTGACATACAAGGGATAAGGCTATCTAATCCTATGCCCCCCACTTAGTGTAGGACAAACTTGTGAGCCTAAAATGGATGAAGGTATGCTATTCCTTGCAAGGGATGTGAAACATGTGATAGTGAGTATGTTATGGTACTACAACTATTACAAGGAAAGGAGCAAAAACTAATGTTATTTATGTATTGATTTAGGATGTAAGAAGGTTAAAGGTTTCTTGGAAAAATTGTTGGTGATAGTATGAATGTTGAGTGAAGATTTTTTGGATGGGTGAATGGTTATGAAAGAAGAATCATGAGGACCATGAGTTGGAAGAATGAGGGTGGGTGTATTATGAACTTGTTTCTTAGTACACATAGGGTGATGATGAAGGGTTGAATTGTGTTAAGGAACAATAGTGGTGATAATATGGAAAGAAGGCTCAATTTGGTTGTCTGTTTTCTCGAAGGTATCATTCTTATGTGTCATAATATCAACCCTAGGAGGAGAGATAATATGTTCATCATATGTCATAATGGAATTTGGAAAGATAGCTTCATCACTTATTGGAGAGGCCCATCAAGAGAAGGATAACTATGACTGTCATGGTCATTGATTGGAATTTTTTTCACAAATAGGTCTTCCCAAGTGGTAGGGACATCAAGAAAGGGAGGAATAAGATTTTCATGAGTTTCACTTATGATATCTTCTAACACTAAATGATCTTCTTCATAATATGTAGAGAAGATATTAGGAGAAGAAAGGGGTTGATTATCAGGATTATTAAAATTTACAGTCACATGTTCTATGATGTCTTGTTGAGTGGGAAAGGTTATAGAAGAAGAGCTTTCAACATTGTCATGATTCTCAATTAGTGTATCTTCGAGCACCAAAATATCTTCATCACATGTATGAGAGATATTGGGAGAAGAAGAACTCTAATTAGCATGAGTATCAATGCTTTCATCTTCTTGTGTCAAACCTTTAGTGGATGAACTAGGAGAGATGAAGTCATTAAGGGCTTCATCTAACATGGACCAGTCATTGCTACTAAACAGTTTGGGGGATAAGTTGTCATTAATTTCATTAGGTTTCTCATGAAAATCATTAGAGTATGAAGTGAGTGAGAGGATGCTTGTAAGGGCCTCATCTAACTTATCGACATCATCACTACTAAGTGGCTTGGATGAGATACTATTTCTATATTCAATTGTTTGTTGTTGGATGTTCATATTTGCTAATGTATCCTCAATGTAAGTTGATCTAAAAGGACAACGAAATAGAGTTGAACATGAAACTTGCAAAAGTCTAACTACCATGAATGTAAATAATGCTTATTTCTAATAAAATGCAATAAAAACATAGGATGCAATGCAAATTTTCAGATTTCAAAAAAAGTAATTCACTAATGCACTAATCTAAAAGATGAAATGTTGTGAATACAAAAGTGAAATTGAAACAATGCATGAAATGGGATAACTGAAGCAAGATGTGACAAAATGCATGCAACGAAAATGTAACTGATTTATATATATATGTTAAGGCACCAAATAGAAGCCTAAACACAAATTTCTAAGTTATGGAAAATGTTGTTTTAGGGGTTAACATGGACTGATTCACCCAGGTTGGCGAATGAGTCCCACTATAGACATTTTTCTCAAGATTTTCAAAAATTTGTGCTTGATTTTTATGAATTTTGAGTGCTATGATGTAGAGCTAAATGAAAAATGCAGAATTTTAGAAAATATAAATGAATTTAGATGCCAACAATGCAACCTAAATGCAATTTTTTATGAATGTAAAATGCTAAATCTAACATGCAAACTAAGTCTTGCAAACCCTAATACAAGATAAATGCAAGCTAGATGTAAGATAAAGGAATCCAAAATCAGACAAGAAAATGTTCTAAATAGTAGGTTCACCAAAATGAAACATAGATTTTAGGACCCAATAGACTCTCTAACTCTTATAGGGTTTTTCACCCAAAAGGAGAGAGATTAGATCCTAAAATTCTTATGAAACATTCAAATTAGGATGTATGCAATAATATATGATGTAGATGGACTAAAATAAATGTACTTTATTTATTAAAATGATTGAAAATGAATGCGAAACTAAGATTTATGCTTTGTTTGAAAACACAGTGTAATATGTAGAAATGAACTAGAAATGAATACAAAACTTAATAGAAATGAATCAAACTGAAAGTGTCCACCTGGGATATTGATGAAGGCTAGAAAAGACATCTAAAATTCTGCTGATACTAAAATTTAAGCCTAATGGGACTCATTCGCCATGTTGGGAGAATCAGTCCCAGTTCTTCCAAACTATACCAGAGCTTGTTTCTGCCAAAAGGGTACTAAAAAATGTAAAAATCCAAAAATTGTGGGGTGGGATTCATTCACCACCCTTGGTGAATGATTCCACTTTTAAATTTTTGATTTTTCAAAAGTGGATTCTGAGGCTTCTGGTCTACACTTTGATGCCCTACAAGTGTCTACTTCTAAAACTCTGATTTACGGGTCTAGAAATGGATTTTTGTTGATATTTTGACTTAATGAATGACAAGACTTTAAAAACCATGCAGCTTGATCTTCAATGATTCTAAAGCTTCCAAGACTCCCAAATCTACAAACACACAAGAAGAGAGAGATATGTTGAATGTTAGGGCATGGGGTTTTGTCTTGGTCAAACCCCATTTAGGTAATTAAACCAAAGTGATGAAGTAAAGTAATGAAACATGCAACAATGGAGATGATTACCTTATCATGATGATTTGATCTTGAATGTCTTTAGAAGCTCAATTGAAGACTTGTAATGAGAAAGCCCTAGTTTTCTTGACTTGTAATAGAAGATAAATGAAGAATGGATGCTTGGATTGGTGAGAGAGATGGATAGATGTAAAATGAGGATAAAAAAACTTATTTATAGTAAATTGTTCCTTAGTACCCAGTTATACCTCATCATAGGCTGACATAAAGTGAAATTAAACTTTAAATTTCACCTTCTCCTGCTCAAGGGCCAAAATGGGGCCAGATAGGACTCATTCGCCAAGCATGGTGAATCAGTACCACCTGGATGGGACTCATTCACCAAGCATGGTGAATGGGTCCCACGAGGGCCATTCCAACACCTACAAAGCTAAGGAGATAGGAAATAAGGTTTAAAATGTTATCCATTCAGGTGTTTGATCAATTAAAGCCTCAAGATGCACAATATGGGTTAATTAGGACATGTTAGTGATTATGTAAATGTTGAATAGGGCTTGGGACACATAAATCAATGTGTAAGTGTGATTAAATACACTTTACAACACTAAAATTGGGTCCACATAGCCTAGAAATGCACAAGAACCAATGTGAATGTGTAATTTACACTACAACACTAGTTTGTTATTAAGTTTACATTAAGAATCTTCTAGTTTGATGTAAAAATGCAATTAATTTTTTTTAATAAATTAGGGAGAAATAAATTAATTAAGTCTAGAAAATCATGAAAGTCCTTTGCAAGACTTTACAACACCTTTACAAGACGTCATTAAAAGCATGTTGTTTGATTTGCAAGGGTCCAAGACCTAGTGTGGACACATAAAATGTCTCACAACACTATATTAAGACCTCATTAAGTCCATTTAATCTCATGTCATGCAAGTGGTCCTTTTTTCTATGCCACAAATACATAAATCTATATAAATATGTGTCAAGTCAACAAATGATGATTAACAACAAGAAATAATATTAAGTTGAAATTTAAAACTGGAAATTAAATTTTTAATTTTAAAAGTGGATTCTAGACATTAAAAAATGACATAGATTAAACCCTCACTAATAAATATAAACCTTAATTAGTATATGACAAATTGGAAAATTCACCACAAAATTCACCACCATGACAATTCACCACCAAGGAAAAATAATTGCATGACTTTTTGGTGGTTAATTTTCCATGATAGTGGATTGTTGGTGGCGGTGAATTTTCTCATGGTGAATTTTCCATCCAAGAATCGCTAGTGGTGAATTTTCCTAAAGCCACCTTAATGACAAATACAAAGTTTAAGAATCAAAATCAATTTTAAAAATGAATGATAATAAAAATAAACTAAAATAAAATCATAAACTAAATTTAACATGCATAATGTATAAATTTATTATTAAATAAAAATAACACTGACGAAAATCAACTCAAAACATAAAACCAAAAGACACGGATATACGATTTTCACCATTACAAAATATAATGTATTAGTTTGTTTAACATCTCTGATTGTACTCCTTCTAACGTTGAGAATTGGTATTGAATAATGCTAAGAAAGCGTATTCATAGCTAATGAAGGTGAAGAGTAATGCGAAGTGGGGGTAAACAGAGAAAGGAAAGAAAGCGTAGATGTTGTAGTAGGTTTAACTCTTCCGAAATGACGAAGAAATAATCAAGAAAAAACCTACAGAATGATGTCTATAATTTGAAGTCTTGATTTTACATACCGCAATAATAAATGGTGCACCGTGCTTAACTTGTTGGAGATGATTAAGAAAAAATGAAGCAAAATTGTATGTATAACAAAGAAGTGGGACCACTAGGAAGCATAGACGTTACAACAGGTTTAACTCATCACAGACGACGAAGAAAATAAATAAAGAAAATTTGTTAAACCTGCACCGAACACTTTGAAAAGAAGGCTAGACTTGACCTTTATGGATGGACTATCAGCTATGAAGTCTGACTAGTAGATACCTCTATAGTCCAATAATTGCTAAAGTTGAAAATTTTCTACTCAGGCATTGAATCTTGTCTTGTAGCTTTAGCAAAGGCCTTTAGGCCTAGGATTATTCTGTCGCTAGGGGACCCAATGATGGTGGACATTTTGGAAGGTAGCCATTCTCACCTCTTATTATAATTAAATCTCATTTATGCTTGATATTTTTTTGGTGTATTCATGGTTGATCATCAACTAGGAAAACTATATGTCTAAGATTATTCCGTCGCTAGGGGATCCCCACTGATGGTTGACATTTTGGAAGGTAGCCATTCTAATCTCTCACTACAATTACATATATTCATGCTTGATATTTTTGGCACATTCATAGTGGATCATCAAGTATGAAAAATTTAGGTCTAAGATAGTAGGGGACCCCAATGATGGTAAACATCTTGGAAGGTAGCCATTATCACCTCTCACTACAATTACATCTCATTCATGCTTGATATTTTTGGTGCATTCATAGTTGATCATCAAGCATTGAAAATATAGGTCTAGGATTATTTCATTGGTAGGGGACCAGCAATGGTGGTGGACATCTTGGAAGGTAACCACTCTCACCTCACACTACAATTACATAAAATTCATACTCGATATTATTTGGTGTATTTATAGTTGATCATCAAGCATGGAAAATATAGGTCTAGGATTATTTCATCGGTAGGGGACCCCCAATTATGGTAAACATCGCGGAATGTAGCCATTCTCACCTCTCACTACAATTACATCTCATTCATGCTTGATATTTTTGGCCCATTCAAAGCTGATCATCAAGTATGGAAAATATAGGTCTAGGATTATTCCATTGGTAAGGGGCCTCCTATTGTAACTGTAAATTTTTGAATATTTTCACAAGTTTTTCATAACCCTTAGTTTCCATATGAGTCCTCATCATAAACACATGGGTCTGTCTTCATAACATTCTTCCCATTTCTTGCCATATGGTCTCATTGTTTCCATCGGGTCTTGCATAATTCACATCGTGGTCTGTATTGGCATGACAATATCAGGGTCTCCCCGATCCTTTTTCTATTTGTAAACGTCTGTGTTTCCTATCGGCAAAACATTTTTGTGTCACAACGATTGGAGTTTACTTACTGGCAGTTATCGATAGGACATTCACATTGTTTCGGTGACAAAAAATCATCATATCGGTGTGAGTTATACCGTCGAAATGAGGTCTTATCGATTACATTATGTCTCACCGACCAGAGGTAGAAAGTACACATCGGCAAAAGTTAAAGGCTTCGGTGAAAGGTCATAGCAAAGAGGTTTATGTCTTGCCAACCATGTGCGCGTGGACTTGTTTCGACCTAATCGTAAGTCTTCGGAGTAATATCATAGTGAGTTCAAATGTCTCACCAACTAATGCATGTGGGGGTTCATCAGTGAGAGCTAAGCAATATCGGAGTGAGGTCTTGGCGAGTGACCTTTGGTCTCGTCGACATTACACAAAAGGTTTCTATCAAAAAGGCTCGTCAGTGAGAGATGTTTTCTTCAAAATAAGTCACAACGAATTCAAAGGGGTATCATTGACTAACATAAAACAAACATCTCAGCAAGACTAGTGTGACTTCAGAGTATGGTCTTGGTGAGTACGGTGGGTCTTGCCGATAGAACAAGAAGGCTCTATCGGTATAAGAATTGAGTTGTCTTAGTGACACACAAGGGATAAGAGGGCTTTGGGTGAAAATATAATGTAATCTACAAGAGGTCTCCCCGATATCAGAGTGTTACAGCGATACATGTGGAACAAAGGAATACATCTCAGGGAAACAGAATGTGATCGATATGATTTCTCCCTGACTTAGATGATCACGGCGAAACACAGAGAACTAGGGGTGACTGATGGCGATTTAATTGCCTTCAACATCACTGCGATATATCTTGGTGACTATTCCAGTCTTGACTAATAAAATTCAAACACTCTGGCCAATATGAAATGAGCCTGTATTTGGTGGTAGGATGACATGGGATCTCAATATGATATATTTTTCTGATGTTGGTGTATAAATAGGTGTTTTGTAATTGTAAAATGAGAATCATCTATTAGTTATTCGATATACTGTAGGAAAATTAGATGGATATAGTACAATAGATTTATCAAATTAGAGACTATGATGCATGTTTTCAAAATGGAGGTATTTATGAAAGCCAATTGATGTTGCTACACATTTCTAGTGTCAATTATCTGTTGAATTTAATGAAAGTATTGCTAAGCTGTCTCCAAGGTGGATTCTTTTTGATTGTTTAAATTGATATAACAAGTTTGTATTCAATTCATCAGTGCACATTTGTTGTTTTTGTGTGGTTAATTGATTGGTTCTTTCAAGTAAAGATTAAATCCTTTTAATTAATCATAGTAATCAGAGAGATTCATTTGGATTGTTAAAGTAGAGCTTAGTAGTTACAGTATTGCATGTTTATACAAGTTGTAAACAAAATGTATGCCAGATAATTTGAGTTTTCTCTAGAAAGTGTTGCTCATCTTGATTTCATTTGACTCCGCATACCCAATAAGGCACTGGTCTCTGCAGTTTAATCATTAAGATTCATTTATTCTCTTTATATTTGTTAATTGAGCATTTTAGGATTTAGATTAAGAAGATTGCTATTGCGCTTGAATTCATTTGTTCACTTGCATCTGCCATTGTGGAAAAATCATTGCAAGAAGGATAACCACAAGTCAAGTCTTCTTCATTCAAAAAGGTACACCCGCCTAGGTTTAGCAGCACCTAAAGAGTAGAAGGTTGAGTTCTTTTGACCTTGTCTGTTACCCTAAAGCGTATCAAGAGATTAGCAGCCTCTTGAGGCATTTTTCCTGTGTTTTTGAGAGCCAACAAATTGGCGACTCTGATGGGGATACATTAAAAATCAATGCCTTAATCATAGAGTCAGGAACTTTATATAGACTCCACTGGGAATAACAAACATCAAGTATTTTCTCATTTTTGAAAAAGTGAGTGGTGACTCTGAGATAATTTTGAAGATGTTCAAACATGAATGGAAGGAGATCTCAATACAGGGGAGGTCATACTGGAACATAAGGGAAAAGGGATGAGTGAGGATATGTGCCTAACAGATAAAGACAAAGCATCAAAAGCACATTGTGAAACATATGATCGTTATGATACATGGAGAAACACTTCAAGTACAGAGCCTTGTACTCCAAAGGATCAAAGAAATCCTTTCTCTTTTCTCGATCCTCAGAAATAGGCTGAGTTTAGAGGTGAAATGGAGGCTGAACAAATCAGAAATCAACAAGAATATGATCTAAAAATGCAGGGTAATAAGAATGAAGTTATTAATCATGAATCTCATCAAGATGATTATGAATATTTGACTTATGAAGAAGTCAAAGCATGGTTTGAATCTCAGAAAAAAAAAAAGAGAGAGGAGCAGGAGAAAGCCTAGATGATGCAAGCAATGAGAAAATGTGAATTGCAGGAAGCTCGGAACATTACTCAGAGAGCTGGTTGCCCCCCAAAATATGTACTGCCTCATAAGCAGGGTGATAATGGTGCAGGGCCCTCTAATCAATCAAATGCTCCTCACAATCAGATAGGGAATCAGTATAGACAGCCAAATCATCTGCCTCATATTCCCACACAACATATACAACCACCTCATGGTCAGCATTATATCCCATAACATAATGCACACTTCAATAATCCAATGAACCAATATCAATACCCACCTATTCCTCCCCTTCACCAGTATACAACAATGATCAGACAATTTGATTCAGCAGGATTTCAATTATATCCTTACCCTATGGATGGCAGCTGGAGAGGTCTGGTGCCTAAGTTTATAGGGAGTGATGCAATTACTGCTGAAGAGCATATATGGAATTTCAATGTGTTAATCCAAGACATAGGTATGCCATATGAAGATTTACACATGAGGCTATTTATGATGTCACTTACTGAAGACGCTAGGGATTGGTTCAACAACTTGCTAGGATTCTCAATTAATTATCTCCAAGGATTCTAGGACCAATTTCTTGAGCAATATGGGAATCTAAATAAACCTAATGCTGATCTTCATGAATTAATGTGATTTTAGAAAGTTAGAATGACTCAATTTTTTATTTCAACCAAAGATTCAACAAGTTGCAGACTAAAATACTTCCTAGATCAAGGTTGCCAGAATTTGTAGCATTGAGTTTTTATTTGAGTACATTTGATGCTAAGATAGGGTATGAACTGAGAAATAGGTTCCCAAGAGATTTGGTTGAAGGTCAAAAGTTAGCATTGACAATTGAAAACAAAAGGAAGGTTGCTGGTATAATCAGTAAAGGAGACAACCCTGGGGCTCCTCAGCAAAGCAACAATTATCATTACAGACAAGAGAATACATATAGGAATGAAAGGCCGAGGTTGCATGATATGCCTTATAATACAAACCAGAAGGATGGAAAACCTATAACAGCTAGGCCTAGAAGCAAAGAAACTCTTGATCCATTGAGCAAGAAGGGAACTTATATGGTAAGTAACAATTACTTCTATGAGGCTTGTGATAAACCACATTCCCCAGATTACTATGTTCTAGCCCAAAGAATGCAAGAAGAGGGAATGCTGACAAGAAACGGTGGAGAAGATCACACAGTATATTTGACTTCAAATACCTTTCACCATATTGAAGAGAGGTACTCATCTTTAAAGGATGAAGGTTATGAGAATGATGTTTCAAATCAGAAATATAATGTCCATATGGCTTAACAGCAAGTCCTTATGATTCTGAAGAAGATTATACAGAGCCACGTTCTGTTGAGGTGCCTGCTCAATGCAGTATGAGGAGACTTACTGTAGATTAAATAGAGAGACTAACAGTTGCTGCAGTTGAGGAAGCAAGGAGTAAATACTGGTTGAGAAATAGAGCAGTAAATGAGAAGGAAGGTGTCCCTAGGGGAATCTTTATGAAAGATCAAAAGGTGACACAAGGAACTATGAAGAAGTCAGAAAAGAGACATACTGATAAAGATGAACAAAAGCTTGTTCAAAAGGAGGAAGTGAAGGAATTACACAAAGAGATGCAAAAGCCTGACCAGCCTAGTGAAAGAGAGAAGAAAGAAAACAAAGGATAAATTTCAAAACAAAAGAAAATTGTTAAGGTGGAGGGCTCTTCTTTTGACTTCACTCAGGAATTATCCTAGGGAAAAAATTTTGTTCCACTACTTGAGATGATGAAAATTAAGGAATACAAAGATAGTGTTGTTCAATTGATAATGAATTCTGAAAATAAATTAGCTATTAAAGCAGTCAATAGGCAAGAGAAAGTAAATATCCTGGAAGTCTGCTTGAGTGATGTGTTAGCAACTCCCCCACAAGTTGATCCTTTTTTCACTACATTACTCATAAATAACAAATTTCTGAGGAATTGCATGATAGAATCTGGTGCTGCTATAAACATCATGCCAGTAGGAGTTATGAAGCAACTTGGCATGTGGGTTGATACTAATGGGGGAAAGTGCTATGCAATGGATAACAGACCTGTTCCTGTGGTAGGTATTATGAGAAATGTTGAATTCAAACTGGCTACTTATCCACAGGTGGCTTATAATATAGATATAACAGTAATTGATACCCCTCCTCGGTTTGGGATGCTTTTATCAAGACAGTGGACAACAACAGTTGTGGGAAATATTTAGTTTGATTTGTCTTATGCAACTATTCCAGTGAATGGTCAGGAAGTCAGGTTGTATAGGGAGCCAAGAATGAACCAGCTTGTTGACTGTGTACCACAAGATCAGATCAATTGTTTCTGTGATGTGAATATTGGCAATTTCAAGATAGAATCAGCCCAGCCAGAGTTATTCAGTACTGATCCAATTAAAAAATATGTTGCGCCTGACTGCAATGGTGTGTGGAGGATGTACTTTGGTGGAGCATGGAAGCCTAAATCATTTTATTGGCCAGAGTCATCAAAATAATGTATCTTTGATCTAGTGAATAAATTTATTGACACCATGCAAGGGAAAAGGTATGAAGACAATGGTGATATAATGGATAAGCAACAGGAGATCACTCATACACTGCAGCCAATAAAAGATGAGACGTGCAATTCAATATGGTTCATATGATAGCCTGCATAAGGAAGATGAGGATATTGAATTTCTTTCTTGCATATCAGATTATGACATAGAAGGTAGTGTATCTTTTGAGGGATCCAGTGAATATTTAGATTGTGAAGATGGATTTGTGGATTTTGATTTGCAAGAAGGTGATTCTTGCAGTTTTTGTGATGATCAGGAAGAGGAAGTAAAGGAAAATTTGGATCCATTTGATAGAGAACAAGTAACACTTCCAGCCGTAGTTGAGTACTATGAAGATACATTTGATGATGAGGAGGTATTTTCAGATCACCTTGGTGATGAGGAAAAGATATTTTTATACAAACAATGTGATGTGTCAAATTATGGAACAAATGACTGTGCTGGTAATCTTTCTTATTTTTCATTCTCTGATGATCTTGGACCTCTTTTTGATGATGACAAAAGTGAAGAATATAACTATTATGATGAAAATTTAGAAGCTTGTTCACTTAACAGTGAGCAAATTTTAGATTTGCTAACTCTTGAATATCGGAGATATACACATGAAGGTGATTCTGAAGTTTTGTGTCTAGCTTACATTTGTTTTGATAGTGAAAGTTCTTTGTGTGATGTTTCTTATGACTCTCAATGCATTTCTCGAGTTGATGATGAAACCTTTCAAATTGATCAAAAGGCTATGTCCATTCAAGATAAGGTATTTGATTTTGAAATTTCTAACTCATGTGAAAAAGACATTTGTTTGCATACCAAGGATGATAGAGGTCCAGATTTGATTGGTTCATATATGCTTGATATTGGAGATATGAGTCATAATCCAGTGTTGTATCCAAATGGTAGTGTCAAAGAGGTGCAAAAGGTTTCAGATTTGTTTGTTTCAGATAGCATTGATATAGCAAAATTTTTTGATTCCCAAGAGAAGTACTTTGATGCTGAATTTTCAATACAGCTGGGAGAGTGCCTCATAGTACACAATAGTGAGAATGATAATGAGGAATTTTGCATTGAATATGAATATGCTTTGTATGTTGAAGCTGATAGAAGTTTGTCCCATAATAATGATGAATTTGAACTGTAGAATGATGTATGGATTTTGGACCAAACTGAGCATGATGATTCTCTAAAAACTTGCAATAATAGTGACAGAGTCGATTGCATGAGTATTTTTAGGAGGAATCTGATGAACTCAAGGCAAAACTAGGTATTTAACAGGGGAAAGTATGGTTTGAGTTTTAGATCATAACAACTCAGAACGGGTGAAGCAACACAGAGGATTAAGGGTTGCCAGCGCATGGACAACTCTTGATGATCCTCTTTAAAAATTCTTTTCCATCCACAATAGTTTAGGGTTTTGGTTCACCTCCATTTTGAATTCATTTTTCCATTCATCTCCATTTCCATTTTTCTCACTGGTTCATCATTTTTTGTCTGGTCTACTCACCCAAAGATCTGGATCCTTGCAATGATCTTACTATCATTCATCCCCAGACGGAGCCACTTTTGGAACTATAAATTTTTGAATATTGTCATGAATTTTTCATAACCCTTAGTTTCCATATGAGTCCTCATCATAAACACATGGATCTGTCTTCATAACATTCTTCCCATTTCTTGCCATATGGTCTCATTGTTTCCATCAGGTCTTGCATAATTCACATCATGGTCTGTATCGGCATGACAAAATCAAGTTCTCCCTGATCCTTTTTTTTGTTTGTAAACGTCTGTGTTTCCTATTGGCATGATGTTTATGTGTCACAGTGATTGGAGTTTACTTACTGGCAATTATTGGTAGGACATTCACATTGTTTCCGCGAAAGAAAAGGATCATATCGGTGTGATTTATACCGTCAGAATGAGGTCTTATCGATTACATTATGTCTCACCAACCAAAGGTAGAAAGTACACATCAGAAAAATTTAAAGGCTTCGGTGAAAGGTCATAGCGAAGAGGTTTATGTCTTGCCGACCATGTGCGCGTGGACTTGTTTTGGCCTAGCTGTAAGTCTTCGGAGTAATGTCATAGCGAGTTCAAATGTGTCTCACCAACTAATGCATGTGGGGGTTCATCGGTGAGAGCTAAGCGATATAGGAGTGAAGTCTTGGCGAGTGACCTTCGGTCTCGCCAACATTACACAAAAGGTTTCTATCAAAAAGGCTCGTCGGTGAGAGATGTTTTCTTTGGAATAATTCATAGCAAATTCAAAGGGGTCTCACCAACTAATATAAAACAAACACCTGAGTGAGACTAGTGTGACTTCGGAGTATGGTCTTGGCGAGTACGGTGGGTCTTGCTGATAGAACAAGAAGGCTCTGTCGATATAAGAATTGAGTTGTCTCAGTGACACACAAGAGATAAGAGGGCTTTGGGCGAAAACATAATGTAATCTACAAGAGGTCTCCCCAATATCAGAGTGTTACAGCAATACATGTGGAACGAAGGAATACATCTTGGGGAAACAGAATGTGATCGATATGATTTCTCCCTGACTCAAATGATCACGACGAAACATAGAGAACCAGGTGTGACTGACGGCGATTTAATTGCCATCGGCATCACTGCGATATGTCTTGGCAACTGTTCTAGTCTTGACTAATAAAATTCAAATACTGTGGCCGACATGAAATGAGCCAAAATTTGGTGGTAGGATGACATGGGATTTCAATATGATATATTTTTCTGATGTTGGTGTATAAATAGGCATTTTGTAATTGTAAAATGAGAATCAGCTATTAGTTATTTGATATATGGTAGGAAAATTAGATGGATATAGTACAATAGATTTATCAGATCAGAGACTGTCATGCATGTTTTCAAAATGGAGGTATTTATGAAAGCCAATTGATGTTGCTGCACATTTTTGGTGTCAATTATCTATTGAATTTAATGAAAGTATTGCTAAGTTGTATCCAAGGTGGATTCTTTTTTATTGTTTAAATTGATATAACAAGTTTATATTCAATTCATCAGTGCACATTTGTTGTTTCTGTGTGGTTAATCAATTGGTTCTTTCAAGCAAATATTAAATCCTTTTAATTAATCATAGTAATCAAAGAGATTCATTTGGATTGTTAAAGTAGAGCTTAGTAGTTACAGTATTGCATGTTTATACAAGTTGTAAACAAAATGTATGCTAGATAATTCAAGTTTTCTCCACACAGTGTTACTCATCTTGATTTCATTTGACTCCGCATACCCAATAAGGCACTTGTCTCTGCAGTTTAATCATTAAGATTCATTTATTCTCTTTATATCTATTAATTGAGCATTTTCAGATTTAGATTAAGAAGATTGCTCTTGCGCTTGAATTCATTTGTTCACTTGCATCTGCTATTGTGGACAAATCATTGCAAGAAGGATAACCACAAGTCAAGTCTGCTTCATTCAGAAAGGTACACCCGCCTACGTTTAGTATCACCTGAAGAGTAGAAGGTTGAGTTCTCTTGACCTTGTTTGTTACCCTAAAGCATATCAAGAGATTGGCAGCCTCTTGAGGTATTCCGCCTGCATTTTTGAGAGCCAACAAATTGGTGACTCTGCTGGGGATACATTTAGAATCAAGGCCTTAATCATAGAGTTAGGAACTTTATACAGACTCCGCTGGGAATAAGAAACATCAAGTATTTTCTCAGTTTTGACAAAGGTGAGTGGCGACTCTGACAAAATTTTGCAGCTGTTCAAACATGAATGGAAGGAGATCTTAATACAGGGGAGGTCATACTGGAGCTCCTGGTAGCAGTAAGTGGACACACAAAGATGACAAGGTTGATAAGGCAAAAGGGATGAGTGAAGATATGTGCCTAATAGATAAAGACAAAGCATCAAGAGCACATTGTGAAACATACGATCATTATGATACATGGAGAAACAATTCAAGTACAAAGCCTTGTACTCCAAAGGATCAAAGAAATCCTTTCTCTTTTCTCGATCCTCAGAAATAGGTTGAGTTTAGAGTTGAACTAGAGGCTGAATGAATCAAAAATCAGCAAGAATATGATCTAAAAATGCAAGGTAATCAGACTGAATTTATTAATCATGAATCTCCTCAAGATGATTATGAATCTTTGACTTATGAAGAAGTCAAAGCATGGTTTGAATCTCAGAAAAAAAAGAGAGAGGAGCAGGAGAAAGCCTAGATGATGCAAGCAATGAGAAAATGAGAATTGCAGGAAGCTCATAACATTACTCAGATAGCTGGTTGCCCCCCAAAATATGTACTACCTCATAAGCAGGGTGATAATGGTGCAGGGCCCTCTAATCAATCAAATGCTCCTCACAATCAGATAGGGAATTAGTACAGACAACCAAATCATCTGCCTCATATTCCCACACAACATATGCAACCACCTCATGGTCAACATTATATCCCACAGCATAATGCACAATTAAATAATCCAATGAACCAATATCAGTACCCACCTATTCCTCCCCTTCACCAGTATACAACAATGATCAAACAATTTGATTTAGCAGGGTTTCAATTATATCCTTACCCTATGGATGGCAGCTGGAGAGGTCTGGTGCCTAAGTTTATAGGGAGTAATGCAATTACTGCTGAAGAGCATATAAGGAGTTTCAATGTGTTAATCCAAGACATAGGTATGCCATATGAAGATTTACACATGAGGCTATTTATGATGTCACTTACTGAAGACGCTATGGATTGGTTCAACAGCTTGCCAGCATTCTCAATTAATTATCTCCAAGGATTCCAAGACCAATTTCTTGAGCAATATGGGAATCTAAATGCACCTGATGCTGCTCTTCATGAATTAATGTGAATTCAGAAAAATTAGAATGACTCAATTTTTTATTTCAACCGAAGATTCAACAAGTTGCAGACTAAAATACCTCCTGGATCAAGGTTGCCAGACTCTGTAGCATTGAGTGTTTATTTGAATGCATTTGATCCCAAGATAGGGTATGAACAGAGAAATAGGTTTCCAAGAGATCTGGCTGAAGCTTAGAAGTTAGCATTGACAATTGAAAACAATAGGAAGGGCTAGTATAATCAGTAAAGGAGACAAGCCTAGGGCTCCTCAGCAAAGCAACAATTATCATTACAGATAGGAGAATACATACATGAATGAAAGGCCGAGGTTGCATGATATGCCTTATAATATAGACTAGAAGGATGGAAAACCTATAACAGCTAGGCCTAGAAGCAAAGAAACTCCTAATCCATTGAGCAAGGGAACTTATATGGTAAGTAACAATTACTTCTATGAGGCTTGTGATAAACCACATTCCCCAAATTACTGTGTTGTATCCCAAAGAATGCAAGAAGAGGGAATGCTGACAGGAAATGGTGGAGAAGATCACACAGTATATTTGACTTCAAATACCTTTCACCATGTTGAAGAGAGGTACTCATCTTCAGAGGATGAAGGTTATGAGTATGATGTTTCAAATTAGAAATATAATGTCCATATGGCTGAACAACAAGTCCTTTCTGATTCTGAAGAAGATTATACAAAGCCACGTTCTGTTGAGGTGCCTACTCAATGTAGTATGAGGAGACTTACTGAAGATTAAATAGAGAGACTCACAGTTGCTGCAGTTGAGGAAGCAATAAGTAAATACTGGTTGAGAAACAGAGCGGAAAATGAGAAGGAAGGTGTCCCTAGGGGAATCTTTATGAAAGATCAAAAGGTGACACAAGGAACTGTGAAGAAGTCAGAAAAGAGACAGACTAATAAAGATGAACAAAAGCCTGTCCAAAAGGAGGAAGTGAAGGAATTACACAAAGAGATGCAAAATCCTGACCAGCCTAGTGAAAGAGAGAAGGAAGAAAACAAAGGAGAAATGTCAGAATAGAAGAAAACTGTTAAGGTGGAGGGCTCTTCTTTTGACTTCACTCAGGCATTATCCCAAGTAAAAATGTTTGTTCCACAACTTGAGATGATGAAAATTAAGGAATACAGAGATAGTGTTGTTCAATTGATAATGAATTCTGAAAATAAAGTAGCTATTAAAGTAGTCAATAGGCAAGAGAGAGTAAATATCCTAGAAGTTTGCTTGAGTGATGTGTTAGCAACTCCCTCACAAGTTGATCCTTTTTTCACTACATTACTCATAAATAACAAATTGCTAAGGAATTACATGATAGACTCTGGTGCTGCTATAAACATCATGACAGTAGGAGTTATGAAATAGCTTGGCATGTGGGTTGATACTAATGGGGGAAAGTGCTATGCAATGGATAAAAAACTTGTTCCTGTGGTAGGTATTATGAGAAATGTTGAATTTAAACAGGATACTTATCCACAAGTGGCTTATAATATAGATATAATAGTAATTGATACCCTTCCATAGTTTGGGATTCTTTTATCAAGATAGTGGACATCAACAGTTGGGGGAAATATTTAGTTTGATTTGTCTTATGCAACTATTCCAGTGAATGGTTAGGAAGTCAGGTTGTAGAGGGAGCCAAGAATGAACCAGCTTATTGATTGTGTACCATAGGATCAGATCAATTGTTTCTGTGATGTGAATCTTGGCAATTTCAAGATAGAATCAACCTAGCCAGAGTTAGTCAGTACTTATCCAATTAAAAAATATGTTGCACTTGACTGCAATGGTGTGTGGAGGATGTACTTTGGTGGAGCATGGGAGCCTGAATCATTTTATTGTCTAGAGTCGTCAAAACAATGTACCTTTGATCTAGTGAATAAATTTATTGACACCATGCAAGTGAAAAGGTATGAAGACAATGGTGATATAACAGATGAGCAACAAGAGATCACTCATACACTGTAGCCAATAAAAGATGAGACATGTGCAAGTCAATATGGTTCATATGATAGCCTGCATAAAGAAGATGAGGATATTGAATTTCTTTCTTGCATATTAGATTATGACATAGAAGGCAGTGTATGTTTTGAGGGCTCCAATGAATATTCATATTGTGAAGATGGATTTGTGGATTTTGATTTGCAACAAGGTGATTCTTGTAGTTTTTGTGACAATCAGGAAGAGGAAGTAAAGGAAAATGTGGATCCATTTGATAGAGAACAAGTAACACTTCCAGCCGTAGTTGAGTACTATGAAGATACATTTGATGATGAGGAGGTATTTTCAGATCACCTTGGTGATGAGGAAAAGATATTTTTAGACAAACAATGTGATGTGTCAAATTATGGAACAAATGACAGTGCTAGTAATCTCTCTTATTTTTCATTCTTTGATGATCTTGGACCTCTTTTTGATGATGACAAAACTAAAGAATATAACTATTATGATGAAAATTTAGAAGCTTGTTCACTTAGCAGTGAGCAAATTTCAGATTTGCTAACTCTTGAATATCGAAGATATACACATGAAGGTGATTATGAAGTCTTGTGTCCAGCTTACATTTTTTTTGAGAGTGAAAGTTCTTTGTGTGATGTTTCTTATGACTCTTAGTGCATTTCTGGAGTTGATGATGAAACCTTTCAAATTGATCAAAAGGCTATGTCCATTCAGGATAAGGGATGTGATTTTGAAATTTCTAACTCATGTGAAGAAGACATTTGTTTGCATACCAAGGATGATAGAGGTCCAGATTTGATTGGTTCATATATGCTTGATATTGGAGATATGAGTCATAATCCAATGTTGTATCCAAATGGTAGTGTCAAAGAGGTGAAAAAGGTTTCAGATTTGTTTGTTTCAGACAACATTGATATAGCAAAAAAAATTTATTCCCAAGAGAAATACTTTGATGGTGAATATTCAATATAGTTGGGAGAGTGTTTCATAGTACACAACAGTGAGAATGATAATGATGAATTTTTCATTGAATATGCATATACTTTGTATGTTGAAGTTTACAGAAGTTTTTCCCATAATAATGAAGAATTTGAACTGCAGAATGATGTATGGATTTTGGACCAAACTGAGCATGATGATTCTCTAAAAACTTGCAATAACAGTGACAAAGTAGATTGCATGAGTATTTTAAGGAGGAATCTGATGAACTCAAGGCAAAACTAGGTATTTGATAGGGGAAAGTATGGTTTGAGTTTTAGATCGTAATAGCTCAGAATAGGTGAAGCAACACAGAGGATTAAGGGTTGCTAGTGCATGGACAGCTCTTGATGATCCTCTTTAAAATTCTTTTCCATCCACAATAGTTTAGGGTTTTGGTTCACCTCCATTTTGCATTCTTTTTTCCATTCATCTCCATTTCCATTTTGCTCACTGGTTCATCATTTTGTGTCTGGTCTGCTCACGCAAAGATCTAGATCCTTGCAATGATCTTACTATCATTCATCCCCAGATGGAGCCACTATTGGAACTGTAAATTTCTAAATATTTTCATGAGTTTTTCATAACCCTTAGTTTCCATATGAGTCCTCATCATAAACACATGGGTCTTTCTTCATAACATTCTGCCCATTTCTTGCCATATGGTCTCATTGTTTCCATCGGGTCTTTCATAATTAACATTATGGTTTGTATCGACATGACAATATCAGGGTCTCCCCGATCCTTTTTTCGGCTTGTAAACGTCTATGTTGCCTATCGGCAAGATGTTTTTGTGTCACAGCGATTGGAGTTTACTTACTAGCAGTTATCGACAGGACATTCACATCGTTTCGGCGACAGAAAAGGATCATATCTGTGTGAGTTATACCATCGGAATGAGGTCTTATCGATTACATTATGTCTCATTGACTAGAGGTAGAAAGTACACATCCAAAAAAGTTAAAGGCTTCGGTGAAAGGTCATAACGAAGAGGTTTATGTCTTGCCGACTGTGTGCACATGGACTTGTTTTGGCCTGACTATAAGTCTTCAGAGTAATTTTATAGCGAGTTCAAATGTGTCTCACTGACTAATGCATGTGGGGGTTCATCGACGAGAGCTAAAGATATCGAAGTGAGGTCTTGGCGAGTGACCTTCGGTCTTGCCGACATTACATAAAAGGTTTCTATCAAAAAGGCTCGTCGGTGAGAGATGTTTTCTTCGGAATAAGTCACAGTGAATTCAAAGGGGTCTCGCTAACTAACATAAAATGAACACCTCGGCGAGACTAGTGTGACTTCAAAGTATGGTCTTGGCGAGTACGGTGGGTCTTTCCAATAGAACAAGATGGCTCTGTCGGTATAAGAATTGAGTTGTCTCAGTGACACACAAGAGATAAGAGGGCTTTGGGTGAAAACATAATGTAATCTACAAGAGGTCTCCCCGATATTAGAGTGTTACAACAATACATGTGGAATGAAGGAATACGTCTTAGGGAAATAGAATGTGATCGATATGATTTCTCCCCAACTCAGATGATCACGGCGAAACATAGAGAACTAGGGGTGACTGAAGGTGATTTAATTTCCTTCAGCGTCACTACAATATGTCTTGGTGATTGTTCCAGTGTTGACTAAGAAAATTCAAATACTGTGGCCGACATAAAATGAGCCCGAATTTGGTGGTAGGCCGACATGGGATCTCAATATGATATATTTTTCTGATGCTAGTGTATAAATAGGCATTTTGTAATTGTAAAATGAGAATCAACTATTAGTTATTCGATATACAGTAGGCAAATTAGATGGATACAGTACAATAGATTTATCAAATCAGAGACTTTGATGCATGCTTTCAAAATGGAGATATTTATGAAAGTCAATTGATGTTGCTGCACATTTCTTGTGTCAATTATCAATTGAATTTAATGAAAGTATTGCTAAGCTGTCTCCAAGGTGGATTCTTTCTGATTGTTTAAATTGATATAACAAGTTTATATTCAATTCATTAGTGCACATTTGTTGTTTCTGTGTGGTTAATCGATTGGTTCTTTCAAGCAAAGATTAAATCCTTTTAATTAATCATAGTAATCAGAGAGATTCATTTGGATTGTTAAAGTAGAGCTTAGTAGTTATAGTATTGCATGTTTATACAAGTTGTAAACAAAATGTATGCTAGATAATTTGAGTTTTCTCCAGAGAGTGTTGTTCATCTTGATTTCATTTGACTCCGCATACCCAATAAGGCACTGGTCTCTACAGTATAATCATTAAGATTCATTTATTCTCTTTATATCTGTTAATTGAGAATTTTAGGATTTAGATTAAGAAGATTGCTATTGCACTTGAATTCATTTGTTCACTTGCATCTTCCATTGTGGAAAAATAATTGCAAGAAGGATAACCACAAGTCAAGTCTGTTTCATTTAGAAAGGTACACCTGCATAGGTTTAGTAGCACCTAAAGAGTAGAAGGTTGAGTTCTCTTGACCTTGTCTATTTTCCTAATGTGTATCAAGAGATTGGCAGCCTCTTGAGGCATTCCGCCTACATTTTTGAGAGCCAACACCTCCAATGATGGTGAACATCTTTGAAGGTAGTCATTCTCACCTCTCACTAGAATTGCATCTCATTCATGCTTAATACTTTTGGTGTATTCATAGCTGATCATCAAGGATGGAAAATATAAAAATGACACCAATGAAGAGTGAGAAATTTTATATATATCTAGTTAAATATATATCTACAAGGTAAATTATATATATATATATATATATATATATATATATATATATATATATATATATATATATATATATATATATATTGTTCTCACCAATCTTAAGCATGGAAAATATAAAAATGACACCAATATAGATAAATATATATCTACAAGGTAAATATATCTATATATATGTATACATAAATTTATATGCATGTATACAACCTTATTAACAATTGCAAGAAACATGCACATAACACACATACAAGAATGAATAGAAATGAAAATAAAGGAAGCAAATTAGAAGAAAAATAATATGCTGAAAAATAATAAAAATTAAGTACCTATATCTATTTACTTAGAAATACAAAGACATGCACATTATATGAATACAAGTATGAAAAAAGCTAAAAGGGAGAAACAATAAATACTAGAAAATAAAATAAATACCTATATCTATTTACATACATATACAAAAACATATACTTAAAAATAATTCATATACATGATTAAATATAGGATACCAAAATACAAAAAAACACATAAACATATACAATACATAGAAATTAAACAAAAATATATAAAACAATACAAATAAATAATTAAATATAAGTTTAAAAAACAATTATACTATTAGGATTATACCGCACAAAGAAAAATGTAAATATATACGATACAAAACAAAACAAACAAAGAAGGTAAAACAAAATATGTATATGATACAAACATTGGAAGATACATATACATTACAATAAAAATACAAAGAAAAATACAATTACATACAATACACTATAAATATACAAATATATACTGTATCAATGGGTTAATTTCAGATTAGTTAATAGATTAAAATCAATAAGCATAAAACCCAAAGAACTATCAAGTACAATGGAAGCTAAAAACAAATGAAATGATTATACCATATTGCCTACGAAACTTCCATGATTCACCTCCATAGCACCTTCTAGCTTGTTGATTGTTGCCCAGAGATCAAGTGTGTAAGCAATTTGATAACAAAGACCATGACAAGTCCTCAACAAACTTTGAAGGATTTGAGGTGACTAAATGAAATATAAATGTCTATGCCTATGAAAAAATGAGTATAATGCTCAAGACTAGAATTAAGTATGCCAAAATCATAAATTACTAAGAATTGCAAGTATATGCGTGTGTGTGTGTGCAGTCAAAAAGATGAGAAAAATTGGCATTTTATAGAAAATGCAATTATGGATGGACAGACGAGATTAAAAGCTGACAAAGCCTAAAATCAATGGATGAGATTTCATGTGACAATCCCTAATCAAGGTTAGGGAAAAAATATTAAATGAGTGGTTGAGATGTCATTTGAAAAAATCAAATCGACGGTCGAGAACAAATATGATAATTAGTCAAAAAGATAAAAAATTTCAAAAATCAAGAAGATAAGGACTGCTCAATTTGTGAGATTCAAAAAATCAATAAGATAAGAGTTGAACTGAAAAGCAGATTTGAAAAATCAAGAATTTTCCCAATTACTTGATTTTTGGAAGAAGATTACCATTTTGAATTAAATTAATTCAAAATATGGATTTTATGTGATAATAAATAATCGATTGATAAGTAGGAGGTATTTTTCCACAGCGTGTCAAATTATGATATTGCTATCAGGATTCAACCGTGTAGTTTCGAGTCAAATAATCGATTTTCAGATTATTTACTAAAATGAAATGATAGTGAAGAATGTGGTATCATTTTAAATAATTTCATTTATTTCAAATGAGGGAAATGTTTGATTTGGTGATTAAATAATTAAAAATAATTATTTAATTTAGAGGATTCGATCAATAATTAAATAAATTAACAAATTCATTTAATTATGAGAATTAGTGACATATTAAATAAATACATAAAATTCATTTATTTAATAATTAGGAAGACATAAGGAATTAAATAAATTAAGAAATTTATTTAATTGTAAGAAGATAATAGACCATTAGTGACATCGAATAAATAAATATAATTTATTTATTTAATAATCATGAAGACTAAAGAGACATGAATTAATTAAATAACAATCAATTATTTAACTAATAGTCGACTGGACCAAAGACATAATTAAATGTCATAATTATGCTAGGATGAAAGTGGTAAAATAGAGCTGGCAGGCCTAGGTCATTTTTAAGTGTCTACATTTTGCCCCTCTTTGTCATAATGTAGCATGTCACATTGTGACAAAAAAATAGTTCAAGGTCAAGCCCCAATGAAGGTATAGAGTATCAATGCTCCCTCAGAAATTTTTTCAAATTTTGGGCTAGTGAGAAAAAAATTTGGAAAGTGTTTTGATAAGTCAATTTAATGACCAAAAAGACAATGGCGCAGACAGTTTTAGATTCTAACATGTTTAAAGCAGCCAAAAGGGTGGTCAAAGTTGGTCAAATGGGCCTCCAATAATAACCTAGTTGACAAATGTCATTTTGACTCTATAAATAGGTTGACAAATTGGTAAAAGTCAATTCATTTTCACTACTTACCTTAGCAATTTCAAGCTCAAAGCAAGGAGGACTTCGGCTAGGATGGTGATTCCAGTCATAGAGCATCGCAGGGAGATTGTGCGAACTTTCAAGTGGCCAGAGGGTTCTGAGCCAATGGTATGTACCCCTAACCCACTTTGTCATTTTCTTGATTTTCACACAAAAATTAGGGTTTTAGGGTGAACAACAGATGCACGGCGATGTATATACATGCACACAAGCTGCATTTGTTGTCGTATTCGATGCACATGCATTGAGATGCAAGTACAAAGGATAATTAGGCTAGACCAATTATGTGTGATGCATATGCTAAAAATTGTGACGCATTCATCATATCATGCCACATTCGAAAGATATAATGTTGCATATGAAATTTCACAACACATTCGTGTGGTAGAGAGATGCATTTGAATAAAGTTATGCATGTGCCAGAAATTGAGATGCAAGTGACCTGATGCGATGCAAGTGTAGGATAGAATGACACAATTGATTATTCGAGATGCAATTGATGCATATAGCGATGCAAACACTTCTTCGAGAAGCATTTGTAGTCAACACGACACATTTGACTTTGACTTTGACTAGGGCCAATTTTGATGAGTTTTAATTTTTAAATGCTTTTGATGATAATGATGATTGTCCATAAAGTTCTAATGCATTATTTGACCTTGTGCAGAGATAGCTAGTGCCCATCTATACTTGGGAGACCAGGCCATTGACCTTTAGGTTTAAAGATCAATTGAGTCAGCTAGAGTGATGATGGTTGATGCAACTGTGCTTGTATTATGTTGCCTATATGAATTTTATTTAAGAAAATAGGCGATTGGTGATTGCATTGTGTGAGAGATGGTGTTCAGAGACATGCTCATTCCATTTGCCTACGAGAGAGGCCACAGTTATGCTTGAGGACATGTACCATATTCTACATCTGTCGATCTGAGGAGAGTGGATCGTTTACGACCATTGGCATGGTTATCAGACCTCTACAACTTACTATCGAGATGAGGGTGCAGGGCTTGGCATCAAGGGATACGAGATCTTCTGGGAGTTTATGGGAGTTTATGGTGGAGCATTATGCCTGGTTTGATTACATTTTTTGTGACAATGATCGGCAAGATACTTATTTCTGACTGTTGTGGACATGGGTTTCCTAATGGTTGGGGAGATGTGATAGTGGGCATGAGGTGGGACATGACAGTTTATGCCTAGGGGCCCTATTTGTTAGGCATGCTATATCATTAGCTTCACGATGTGGCTTATAGGAGGGCATAGAGCATTGGGTGTGGCACGACACTTCTAATGATATGGGTCTAGGAGCATGTGGCCATATTCTGACCTCCTATCCAGAGACCACAACTAGCAGAGGGGAAGCCTTATGCTTACTACTATGTCAGTGCTCTGCAACAGATGAGAGTGAGAGAGATAGGTTGGTGGTACGATCGAATTGGCACCATGGTTTCATTCATCTGAAGGCCCTACAGAGATTGCCAGTAGTGGGATGATGAGGATGACCACCTCAACTTTTGTAGATAGTATTGTTACCTGATTGGTAGGATAGTGCAGAGTCGGCTCATTATAGAGATGTACCTACCATAGTCTAAACTAAAATAGTTTTGGGAGTAGCAGGGTGTACTGATAGGCACAAATGAGTATGCTAGAACTTCCAGGGAGTCAGCGTGGGGGCCACCGATTCCTATAGCTTTTTTTGTGCAGTAGACTGATGGGCTAGTAGCCCAACAGTGGGGATGGAGAGGTGGAGTTGTAGATATAGGGACTACTATTGACAATGAATTTTGGTGGAAGGTGCATCGACTAGTGCCACTAATAGATCTAGATGGGCCATGCCAATTGATAGGAGATCAGTTATACCACATGTGCCATGGCCAGGTGAGGGGTAGAGGGGCGACAAGGTGGGGTGGGGAGGGGATGGCAATAGAGATGGAGGTTGGGGAGAGGTAAAGATGGGGGTAGGGATAGAGGCTAGGGTGGAGGGAAAGATGGGGGCAGGGATGGAGGCCATGGTGAAGGGTGAGATGGGGGCAGGGACAAAGGTCAGGGTGGAGATGATGGAGATGATGGGGATGATAGAGGGGATGACCAGAGACAGAGGAGAGATGGACAAATTCATGGTAGGAGGGTGCAACAGCATGTGGCCAGAGTGGCATTGGATGCTATCCCAGAGGTGGCCAAGGAGAGGAGAGAGGAGGAGGAGCTAAGGCAAGAGGCGGAGGAGGAGAGATAGGAGGAGCATGTGGCCAAGGAGGAGGCCAAACAGGAGTAGGAGATTGAGGTGGATGTGGATGTTCCCCAGGACGAGGGAGTCGGTGGAGAGGAGGTCGTAGAGGAGGAGGATGATGATGGCAGAGATGATGATGTTATGGATGAGGCTGAGAGACTCTTGAGATAGAAGATGGTGGAGGGAGAGGAGGAGGTACCATCTACCTCGACATTTCCCCAGGACGCCATGACAGACCAAAGGGTGGTAGACCTATAGAGGAGACTAGATGAGAGTGTTGTACAGGTCAGGGTACTATAGTCAAAGCTAGAGGTGGCTCGAGTAGAGTGGGATTAGGAAATGATCCATCATCTAGAGGAAGCATAGTGGTGTATATAGTTTTCCTGACTTTGTACAAGACCATTGAAAAATTTGGCATGAGAGTTTGGCAGGGTTAGTGTATGGCTTGGGAAGTACAAGTAGTTATATGAGTAGGTTGTCTTGGCTGAGATGAGAGATCCCTGTCTAACTAGGACACAGACAAGGACATGTAGCAACAATATGTCAGGGAGTGGTAGTGGTAGCCGAAGTAGTGTAGGAGGTTCGACCTCTTTAGGGCATACTTCGAGTCACAGGTCTCATCACAGACACTTTTCTAGTCATAGTTCAGGGCATTCGCATGGGTCATCATATTCAGGCCATAAATCACTACCTAGTCCACCTCTAATGATAGATCCTTCGGCTTCATAAAGTCAGGCCATAGTGTCATCACATATTCCATCAATGTCAATTCCATCTGGTTCATAGACAGAGGCTGTTACAATTCCACCTGTTATCTCAGTTCTAGTCACAGGTCCTCAGTCACCACACTCTTCACCACGAGGGGATGATTAGAGCCTTTCTTAGTGACATGCTTACTACATTTGATTTCATTTTTCAGACTTTATGTTATGACACATTATGTATTGACCATTTAGCTTGCGAGCTCTATTTTTGGGATATCTCTTGACTTTATGGACTGTAACATTATATATTTTGAGATGATATTATATGATGTAGTTTTGATGCAGCCTACATGTGTGTTATGCAATGTTATTTTATTTATGCATTATGATGTATAATGGATGATGTTATTTATTTATTTATTTATATGTTTTTTCATGTATTTCCTATGATGATTACTTATGATATGATGTCATGATAATGCAATGCTTATTTATGTGTTATGTCGATGTTGTGCCATGGATGATGATGATATGCATAATGTATTTATTTGAATGGATGCCATGTTTATGATTAATGTTAATGTATGACCATGTATAATGCAATGTGTAATGAAACATATATGTTTAAATGCTATGGATGATGTATGTATGGACCTAATGCAATGTCTATATGATTATGAAAGCACTTATGTTTTTCTATGTCACAAGATATCATCGAGAGATGGATGACACAAGATGACTAGAGCGAAGGAGATGCACGTTAGTTCCTAGACCAAATCCTTCAAAACCTTACCAAAGGACTTTAATATTTATTGCTCTTAATCATCATTGGGCAGATTATTGTAATGGCCAACAAACACCATGATACGATATAGATCAAGGTGTGCAAGATTGTACAATCACATAAGATAAGTAGTCACAAACAAGGATGATCATGATTCATACTAAGAGTGCAGTTGCCCCAGTCTTTTTGTCATGACCAAACACAAGCAAAAAAGACAAAAAGGGACAGGTCATGAAATGTCATTTCTTCTCTAAATCCCATTTTGAGGACATCCTTAAGAAACTGGAAACATGATTGTCAAAAATACAAAATAGAGCCATTATCATGATACATCATTGTTTTTCTAAATCCCTAAATCAGGACATTGCTGAGAAACTAGTAACATGCATGTCAAAGGGCAAGACAAACGTCATGATACGTTGCTACTTCTATAAATCCTGTTGTCGGGATCTCGTTGAAAAACTAGTAATATGATGAAAAATTCAAAGACAAGATAAGACAACCATGATACGTTACTGCTTTTCTAAATCCTATTGTCAGAATCTCGCTAAAAAACTAGTAACATGATGAAAAACCAAAAGACAAGTGCCAAGTGTTTTCCAAGTGTGTCTGGATGTCGAGTTTCTTAATGTCAAGATGTCAACTCTAATGATGTCGAGATGCCAAGGTGTCAAGGTTTTGACGATGTCGAGATGACGAATGTCGAAGATTGCCAAATTCAGGAAGGACACATCCTAAATAATGTTGATGTCAAGAGGATTGATCCCTAAATGTCAAAAGGGATTCCTCAAAGTGATCAGGACAGTGACAATGCCTAGGAAGGACACATCCTAAGGCACAAGTAATAGGGTTTGTTCTTCAAAAGGACACATCTGAAAGAATACTGATGTCAAGAGGAGTGATCCTTAAATGTCAAGAGGATCCATCAAAAATGTTGGATGACAATGACAATGCCTAGGAAGGACACATCCTAAGGCATAAATGATTGAGGCTATTCTTCAGAAGGACTCATCTGAAAGATAACCAAGAGTTGAAAATTTGACCAGTTGTGACAAGGTAACTTGTTTCGACCAAGTTTGACTAGAGTTTGACTGAGTTTGACCTGTATTAGCCATATGTTGATATTGATATGTTGGTGTGATTGTCATGCTGAATAAGTGGTCACCATAATTTGTTTTAATGATTTGTTTTGAATTGTAGACTTTTGATGTATGTGCTGGTATAGTGCCATGAACCCTAATGGACTGACCTAGTGCGGCCTCAAGGGCTCATCGATAGATGGCCTTGCCTATGTCATATACTCAGAGACCTCATAGTTCTACACAACCAATGACTTTGTCTTGATGACCAAAGATTGAATCATGATTTTATTTTGACACACCTAAAAGTACTGACTTAATGTCTTGGGGACTTGAAATTGAGTCTCACCTACGTAGCAAATGCGCAGAGACAACGTAGTTCAGACAATTGACAAAGACTAACTATTTTGATGAACTTGAGAAGGAATGACTTCGTTTTTGTGTTTTCTAGACATTTTAACTTTGTTGGGGTTTCTTCAGGACATTTTTTAGTTTTTAGGTCTTTCTTT
Organism: Sequoia sempervirens; assembly: GCA_007258455.2. Taxonomy (NCBI): domain Eukaryota; kingdom Viridiplantae; phylum Streptophyta; class Pinopsida; order Cupressales; family Cupressaceae; genus Sequoia; species Sequoia sempervirens. The sequence continues at coordinate 347,881,206 of VDFB02193867.1, forward strand.
AGGACGTTTAATGATGTTTTTGTCTTTTTTAGGACTTTTTATAATGTTTTTGTCTTTTTTTAAAGACTTTTTGTAATGTTTTTGTCTTTTTTTAGGACTTTTTATGATGTTTTTTCCTTTTTTTCAAGACTTTTTATGATTTCCCAGACCGTGCATGATACCCACTATAGTCACTTGATAAAAAAATTTCCCCTAGTTAGGTCCAAGACTTAGCCAATTTTAAAGGACATGAAGAGGGATATGTATGCGACGTCAGATGGAAAGTATGCAGGACTTGATGTCAATCATTTTTCAACCATGAGAGACAGGGTATGATTTCATGTCAAGTGTCATGGTGGTGACAGAAAATGTACCTCATCATTGGCGAAGATAGATAAAGTCACAGTAGATGGTAGAGCAATGATTGACTATGCATGGTGCCTGTTTGTCAGGTTTTCACCATGGTACTTATCCAAAGCGCCTATTTCCCAAGTTTTCATTGTTCAACAAATTATTTCTCTTTACTAATTTTGTCATTTTTTCATTTTTTTGGTGCCGCCCAAATGCCTGTTTTCCAGGTTTTCATCAAGGCAACAATTTTTTTATCATTTTTCAATTTTTTTTCTCCATTTTTTTTAAAGTTTCCGGCTCAACTTTTTGATGCTATGTATAGAACTTCTGAAGATGTAGACTATTGATAGGCTCTGTCAATTGTTCACCATCTAGGGTAGCTAGTTGATATGCTTTAGAAACAAAAGAAGATATGATGACATAGGGACCCAACTAGTTTGGTTCAAACATGCTTGGCTTTTCTCTGTTAGCCTAATTCTTGGGGTTTTGCATGAGGACTAAGTTACCAATGTCAAACTTCCTGACCATGACTATTTTGTTGTAACTAAGACAAAGATGGTTATGATATTCTTGCAGATGGTTCAGGGAATTATGCCTTCTTTCCTCTAGCATCTCCAGCTCGTGTAGGCACAATTATCTATACTCCTCATCGTCAGTTATACCTTTCAGGGAAACTCGTAGGGAAGGAATTTCAACCTCAATGGGCAAGATAGCCTCAGCTTCAAAGACTAGGGTGAATGGAGTGGCTCCTATGGGTGTACAAATTTTGGTTCAGTAAGCCCATAGAGCAAGGTTGAGTTGAATATGCTAGTCATGGCCAATGTCATTAACAGTCTTTTTCAGGATTTTAATAATGGTTTTATTTGATGCCTCAGCTTGACCATTTCCTTGTAGGTAATATGGAGAGGAAAAATGATGTTGGATGTGAAATCCATCACATAACTCACAAAAGTCTTGATTTTTAAATGAATGTCCATTGTTAGTGATGATGGATTTTGGAAGACCATACCGGAAAATGATGTAGTTAAGAATGAATTTGGATATTTTTTTGCTAGTTATGTACATCAGGGGGATGTCTTCGATCCACTTTGTAAAATACTTAGTGGCGATTATGATGAATTTGTGTCCATTACACAAGGTGGATGGATCTTACCCATGAGGTCAAGTCCCCATTGTGCAAAGTTCCAAGGAGAAGTGATCGACTGAAGTTCATGTGTTGGAGCATGAATCAAATCTCTATGAATCTAGCATTGGTGACAAGTCCTAACATATTCTAGTGTATCTTACTTAATGGTTAGCCAATAGTACCCAAGTCTCGTTATCTTCTTGGCCAAAATAGGACCACTCAGATGAGACCCACATATACCCTAATGTACTTAGAGTAAGGTTGTACATGCTTCGTTGGTGTCGAGACATCTAAGTAGGGTGTCGTCAAAGCGACGATGGTAAAGGGTGTCACTGACGATGGTGTATCTTGCAGCTTTTTCAGATAAAAGACTTCTTCTGGTTATTGGAAAAAATGGGGGGAAGGGTTTAGGACTTAATGTAGTCGTGAATGTCTTGGTACCAGGGAGAATTACAGCCAACAAGATCATAGACCATCTCTGATTCAGGAATGTCATACGCGGGAACCAACAATTATTCTATTGGGAATTCCAACTGAGGCATATTGCTTGGGATGTCAAGGAGAGAGCCAAACATATCCATGGCACATGCCACCTTGTTCTATGCTCTTAGAACTTGTTCAAATGTCACTATGTGAAAATATGTCTAAAAAATGTTAACCATTCATTTGTAGGGCATGAGTTTCTCATCATTAGTGTCATAATCATTGTTAACTTGGTTGATGAATAACTGAGAATCCCCATAGATGAATTGTTCTAATTTTCCATTTTATTTCCATTCCAAGTCCTATGACTAGTTCCTCATATTCTGCCACATTATTTGTACATGGGAAAGCTATGCAGAAGGATTTAGGAATGGAATCTCCTTAAGGGGTGACTTAGGTTCCTTATGGAATATTGACTCATCTAGAAAATTTTCCACTAAAGGGTGATAACTTTGTATAGGTTTGTTCGCCATTTGGTCTACTATGACTTGTCCTTTTATTTCATTTATTTCTACATATTGAATATCATATTTGCTTAGAATCATGACACATTTTTCCAAATGTCTTGTCAATGTTGCACGGCTTAAAAGATATTTGAGGGGGTCAATCTTTTCTACTAGTTTTGTTTGATGGCTTAACATATAATTTCTTAACTTCTGAGTTGCAAAGACCACTGCTAGACAAGCACATTCAATTGATGTGTAATTTAATTCATACTTGACTGGTGTCTGACTGATATAATATATGGCCCTTTCCTCTTTTTTTTGGTCATTTTGTGCTAGTAATGCCCCCAGTGCCAAAGTAGTGGCAGAGATGTATAAGATCAACAATTTTCCTTGAATGGGAGGCATAAGAACTAGTGGTGACAATAGGTATTCTTTTATTTGTTGGAAAGATTCTTGGAATTTAGCTGTCCACACAAAGGGGATACCTTTGCGTAAAAGATATTGGAATGGTTAACACTTGTCGGCTAATTGTGCTATGAAGTGTTAGATAGATTGCAACCTTCCTTGTAAGGTTTTGAGTTGACTGATTCCTCTAGGAGGAGGCGTGTCCATTATGGCTTTTACTTTTGCTGGATCAACCTCAATACCTCGTCAGGACACTATGTAACCCAAAAAATTTCCAGATGTTACACCAAAGAAACATTTCTTAGGATTTAGTTTGACCTTATATTCTTCTAGCCACTTGAAACTTGTGTCCAACACTTTTAGATGGTCCTTTCTTGTTACTGATTTAGCCAAAAGGTCATCTACGTAATCTTCCATTATCTTATGCATCATGTCATGAAAGATTATAGTCATAGCCCTTTGATATGTGTCGCCTGCATTTTTAAGACCAAACAACATGACATTCTAGCAATATGTACCCCAAGGGCAAGGGCATGTGCAGGATCATGGTATGCCAAACAGGCCCTTAAGTGGCAAAAAATTCAGAAAAATCAGTGTTAGGAAACTTGACGTAAATATTTGAATAAGTTATCTATATTATTTCAAAAATATGTAAGAATAGAATTTGTAGAAAATTGAATTTAGTTTCTAAAATACTAGGTTTATTTAAAAATAAATAAAATCTATTTGGTGAAAATTTGAAATTTTAATGCAGAGTACTTAAATTTCAGGGAAAAATAAGAAGTAGGTGTCTAATCGACCACCCTAACCATAATAAAATGATAATATTTTTGTAAGATTTTATATATAAGTAGAGGACTCATGTCCAGGATGTGATGCATATTTTTTTGTAATTTTTTCCAAGTAAATAATTAATTATGAATTTTTATTACAACTTTTAGAAAATATAAAAACTCATCTCGACCACCTTAACTTGGTCAAAAATCATGAAATTTAATTTTTCTTTTTAATCCTATAGTATGTAAAGCATAGAATGTGACGCATGTTTTGGATTCAAAAATATGATACCGTTTGAAAGTTATAGATGTTTTTCAATCAGCCTATCGATCAGGACTTTAGTCGTAATTCTAATAGAAAATGAATAATAATTATTTATTAAATTCAAATTAAAGCATAATTTATATTTTTGGAAAGCTGAGAATCTCCTCTAAAAACCCTTTTTGTTTCATTAATTTTGGGTGAAAAAAAAGTTGTCAGCCACATACCCTACAAATATTGCCACTTTTTGGCATACCATGATCCTGCACATACCCGCAAGTGAATGTTGTTTTATGTTGGTCTTCTAGAGCAATGTGAATTTGATTATAGCCTGAGAAACCGTCCATGAGGGACAACATCTCGTATCCTATCATGAGGTCAACTATGATATCAATATTCGGCAAAGGAAAGTCATCTTTTGGGTATGCCTTTTTTAAGTCTCTGAAATCTATGCAGACGCAGATCATTCCATTTGGCTTTGTTACCGACATAAAGTTAGATATCCATTCAACATAATCAATAGACCATATGAACCCAACATCTAGAATTTTCTTCAACTCAGCCTTGACTAGTAGAGCCACTTGAGGATGCATTTTGCGGAACTTTTGTTAACTAGTTTGGCATTTGGAAATAATGATAGATGGTGTAGAACTAGTTCTGGGTCTAGTCCAGGCATGTCCACATAGGACCATGCAAAGTTGTTCTTATGATCAAAAAATAATTTGTGAAATTCTAGTTTCTCTTCTTCAGTCAAGGATGCAACAAAGAGGACCATTTTGGGATCTTTTGTGGTTGATATGTTTTCTATGGTGTCCTCTATGATCATAGTTGATTTCTCTTGAGTTATGGGAAGAAATTATAGTCCTCCATCTTTGGGCACCTCTGAGAGGTTTTCACCCACAAATATGTCATTTGTTTTTACATTTTTATCATTAGAATGTGCCTTTTGGTTTTCACCTCAAGACGTTTCATTTTTTGCTTTATTTTTATTTTTAATTTTGCGACTAGAGGATAGAGCAGTCTCATCATTTTGACAGGTGTCCAGGATTGGTGGGCCTTGTTGGTCCCAATCAATTATTTGAGGATAAACTAGGGAAATTCCATCGTCAGTGTTGGTGAATTGAGGGGAGGATGTATAAAGCATGCAGATAGATTCAGAGACATTGAAGATGAAGTTGTCATCATCCAATTCCATGTCAAACTCTATCCAATATTCTCCCTCACTTGTCTCATATTCATTTTTAAAATAAGGGGTGAAGGACTCAGAGTTGTGGTTGCTAGTGTCATTTGGCAATTCAAATGTATTCAACTGATGGTTATTAGATTTAGATGGTGGGGATTTTATGTCATGGGGAAGGTAAATGGGACTGTGACTATTTGGTGCCTGATCGATTTTAAATGTTTTCCAAAAAATTTGTTTAGAGGTAAACTCCCTAGCTTCAAGGAACAAATCATCGAGGCAACAGTCACTTAAGGATTGTTGGGAGTCAAATTCCCACTCATGGGAGTCAGTTTCAGTAAAGGATTCCTTGATGGTCTCAACACTTTCCAAAGCATTCATTCGATTACTCGAAAGTTCATTGGTATGTCATTCATCATTGTTGGGTAATCCATACCCTAACCCAAGATACTTTGGTATTTTGAAATGTTCTATGGGATTTCTTCATCTAGTTTTATTTATGCCTAGGCCACTAGTGCCATCATAGCCCTTAGCTTTCATTATGTCATATCCCTTGCCATATTTCTTAACTAGTAATGGGGGTAGGTCCACCATTTCTTTGTAGAGCCATCATGTAATATCGACAAGGTCCTCATTACTCATGTCTCCCCATTTGATGAAAACCGTTTTTGGTAGAACTTTGAAAATTTCTTTGGGTTCCATTCTAGAAAAAGGCTAACCATAGACCTTCAGAGAATTGGGTATTGTTGTGATGCCATATGTCGTATGCAGTTTGAATTCTCCACAATCGAGGTCCTAGATCTTGACATTGGACTCATTCTTAGGGTATGGTGGCATGGTGGAAATCATGGATGGAGTGGACATGGAAGTTGATGCAAGTGTGGATGGGTCAATGTAGAAGAAGAGCTAGGAGCTTCTCGATTAATGGGAACTTGGTTTTCAGAAATACCCCTTAGGTTGGTACAATATTGATAAGGGTTGGGGTCTCCATATATGGCTATTTTTGTGCTATCAAATGGGTATTTTAAGCATTGGTGATATGTAGAGGGGATGACTTTTAGGGCATGAATCCATGGGCAGCCAAGCAAGATGTTGTAAGGTAATTCTAGATCAAGGACCTAGCAAGTTGTATCCACAATAACTGGTCCCACTATGATGGGAAGAGAAATAATGCCTCTAGAAGAATGTTCTTCATCATCATATGATTTTATGACTATATTCTTTGTAGGGTCTACACATGCATTAGAAAATCCTAGAGCCTTAACCAGTTTTAAGGAGCATATGTTCAATCCTGCTCTGCCATCTACTAAAACTCTTTTGACATTGTGCTTATGGATGAAAGTTTCAATATGTAATGCATCATTATGGGTTGTCTTGGGTGATGAGTAATCCTAATTAGAAAAGGTGACCTGGTGAGGTGTAGTGAGGTATCCCATCATGGTCTCAAATTGGTTGAAATCAATATCCTTAGGGACTGACGACTGTTGTAGGGTTTTATCCAATATATCCTTATGTGTGGGAGAAATGCAAGCAACTCAAGTATGGAAATTTTCGCATGGTTTTTTCCTAACTAATCAATAAGGTTGAACTAAATCTTAGGTTTCCACTGCTTTTTGGATGAGCCAGTTTGCGGTTGCTTAAGAGATGGACTAGGTATGGTGATTTTAGGTTGCCTAGCTGGAGGAAAACTAGCTATGGTGATCTTGCCACTTCAAGTAGTAGCATTTCATTAGGGTGATCTCTTGATTGTGATGCTATTGACACATTCATTATCAATTCAGACATTTTTTATAGTAGGTCCACCGAAATAGCCATACTTGGTGTGGGCATAATTGGCTTGATTATTGTTTGTCTTAGGACCTAACATGGAAGCATTATTATAACCATGGCCTTGTAGTGGGTTCTTATGAATGGTATGATCTAAATTAGAGGAAAATTATGGCCCACCTACCTCAATGATATGATTCTCAATAAGGTCTTGTACAATATTTTTCAGTTGTCGACAGGAAGAAGTTTTATGTCCTTTTGCCTAATGATAATCGTAAAATGCATTATCGTCCCACTATGATAGTTTGAATTGTCTTGGGTCATATGGTTTTGGTTCTTGAAGTGTGATGACACCATTCTAAAGGCATTTCTTGAGGACTTCCTCAATGGGCTCACCCAAGGGAGTGTATGTGTGACCCTTGGGGAATTTTCTTATCCGACGACATTGTCCTTGATTGTGACTATTTTGACTGTTTTGATTGTTTGGAGGGACACTGGTAGGGGGTTTCAATATTTTTGTTAGTTTGTTTTGTGTTTGAACCCATTTTAGAGCCAGTACAAGACCCATAATGTTTACAGCCTTGGCATTGACAATACCGTCATTTATAACATGTTTATTTTTGACCCAATACTTTTTTTTTAGGACCATACTTTAGTTCTCCTTTTTCAATAAGAGTCTTCTCAATGTTGATGCCTTTTTTGATTAGGTCTGTAAAATTTGTGCAACAATGAACTTGTAATCCATATTTCAGGGGGCCCAGAAGTCTTTGAATGAACATGTCAACCTTTTCTTTTTCATGTATGTTAATGTGGCAACAACTAACTAGACTCCTCCATCTTTGGAAGAATGGGATAAAATTTTCACCTGTATCCTCTTTTGTGAGTGTACATAGGCTAGTGATAGAGGTGTCCATGTCAATGTTATATGAGTAATTTTTTATGAACTTGTGTTTAAGTTTGTCCCATGTTTTGATATCCTTTTGAGTGGAGAACCATTCAAGGGCAAGACCTGCGAGACTTTTAGAAAAGAGTCTCATCAAGTATGTTTGTTCATAGGAAACGTCGATACAGTTGGTTTCAAATTCTCAAACATGTTTGATAGGGTTTGTCTTTCCTTTGTATTTGGTAAAATCTAGTGACACATATCCTGGAGGAAATGGTGGCATGTATAAGCTCATGTCAAAGGGGTACACAGATAAATAATATGACACTTCGTATTTCTTTGTAGATATTTGAATGTTTTCTATGGTTTTCTCTAGACCTATCAAATTTTCTTGTAAGGCATCGATTATAGGGTCATTTGTGGTACCATACATTGGATTGATTGGTACACCATGGGTACCCATTTTTGTGAGTGGATGTTGGTGTACTGTTGAGGGATGTGTTGTTGCGACGTGTATGATGTGTTTTGGTTTGTGTGTTGGTACTGAAAGTTTGGATTGGGGATGTGTTGGTGGGTATGAATATGAGATGAATATGTCAACATATGTCCCCTAGCCATTTGGGTCAATATTTGGGGAATATGGTGACCATGAACATTTTGATGTGCGAATGATATCATATGTTGCATGTTTTGATTTACTTGTATGAATTATTGTGATTGTACAAGGGGAATGTCCATATGTTGTCCTTGGGAGGTGATGGCATTAAGTTGTGTTGATGTGTTAACATTTTGCTGTGATCCTTGAATAAAGATATGTTGTTTACTTCCTCCCAAAGGATTAAGTGAGGTACCAATGGGGGGTTTGATGAAGATGCACTCATGGTACTAGATATATTTGTCAATGGAGGATTTTTATGGCTTGATGATGCCCCCATGGCATTTACCATAGTGGTAAAGAGAGGATTGGAATAACTTTCCCACATTGTTCAGGACCCAAAGGTGGCTCTAGCTGATTGTGACGATATTGTGGATATTGTGGGCGATGTGATGGATTGTGCTCCTTCAATGGATGCAGTGTTGATTGAATTGGATTTGTTTGGAATGTTGGAGGTAGCACCCATTGTAGTTGTTAAATTTTTTGAGGTAGCTTCAAAAGGTATTGCTTGTGGTATTTGGAGGTTAAACCCTACTAGACATGTTATTTGTGTTGTTGACATTTGTAGATACGTCAAATTTGCATTATGCATATTCATCCGCTCAATAAATAAATCAAATGCATCACATCCATTCACCTGGTAAATCGGGTTCTTATCATTTAAATAAATCAAAAGCTCAATCATAGTTTAATTAAATAAATCAAGCTTTATTTAATTAAAATCTCAAACATGCATCTTCCATCCTTTTCTGATTTAAATAAAACAAATATTTAAGTCTTAAAAGTTAAAATCATCTAATCAGCATTAAATCAGCATAATCATCATCTATTTAATCTAACCCTGATTAAATACTCATCCACTTGCATTCTCTAGATTTGGCCACTTGCACATGAAATTGCATTTAATTGATTTATCAAAATCTTTATTTTCAACTTGGCATAAGGGGAGAATATTCTCCAAGTTTGAATCTCCCCCCAAGTGGACATGTACACCCAACAGAGCATTTATGAGGCCTTACATTCCTCTTACATGTCCCCTTCCAAAGGTCAAACTCAACATTTATTGGAAAATTTGAATTCAAATTTTCCCTCTCATGGGCACTCTTCCCAAATCTTGCACAACCATTGGCCTATCATCACTTGACAAGTGGCCTTATCTTATTGGCTTGGTCTTTTTCCAACATTGGTCCATTTTCAACACTTAGCATTTTGAAAATATATAAAATAGAGGCTTCATCTTTGAACAAATCCTCCACAATTTCATCCAAAAAGCATATGCAAATTTACTCTCCTTGAGAACTAATTTTGCTCATCGTTTCCATTACATTTACATCATCATTTTAGCTATTGATCAAGGGTTGGGAAAGGGTCACTAGCACATGTGACACCAATCCACTATGGAATAGGTACAAAAAAAATAATGAAGGCACAAGGTACAAAAGAAAAGCAAAGGCGAAAAGGTACAAAGCGAAAGAGAAGGCTATAAAACGAAAATGAAAGGAGGAGAATTTTTTTGAAAACACAGTGTTTTTAAATGCTTTAAGTGTTTGATCAACACTACTTCATGAAGTTGTTTATCTTTTTGTTTTAGAAGACTAATTTTCATTTGGGTCTAAAATGAACAATTTGATTTTCATTGCAAAGGGCTTAAAATGAATCTTAGGATAAACTCACTAGATTTTGTTTGAGGTTAAGAATTGAACAATCAAAACTCACACTTCATTTTGGTGCTTAAAATGAACTCACAATTGCTTTGAAGGGTATAAAATGAACAAGTGCTTGAATTGTGTGATTTTTTCTTTTGAGTGTGTATCCTCTCCCCTTGCACTTCGTGCGATCTAGGGTGCAAGAGAAACACTCAAAATACATTTTATTGCTTTGAAACACTTCGATTTGGGCTTAAAAATTGAACATCTTGTGCGAGTGTGAGTAGGGGAATTTTCGCACACATTCTCTTTCTTTGTGCCATCAAAGATCGATCAAGTTACGGATTGTGTTTTTGCTCGCTTTTGTTTATCTTAGAGGGCCTACCTTGGGGAAAAGTACTCACCCAAGGGAACGACTCAACTGGTAACACTCTAAAGCCAAAAGTATTTCCAGCCGGGATATAAATGTGGGTTTTGGTTAAATGCCATTATCACACGGTTGGCTCCGACAGGATGGATCCAAAAGGGGACTCTTGCCATATGGGTCAATCTCCACGAATGGAAAGTCTGAACTAGAACCCTTGTTTTGTAGTGTCCTATTTATCCATTGTGCGAGTTTATCAAGGTGGTGCATTGGAACTTAGATTCCAAGAAGTTACTTGCCATGTCTGATCTTGGTTGAAATATAGAGGTTAGGATTTAATCATACCTCTATATTTTTCCTTGGTTGCATGTAAAATCATCTCTTCTATGAAGGGCATGAGGCAAGCCCACTAAGAAAAATGTACCCATTAGGCTAGGATGTTACATTGCTTGTTTGAAAACACAGTGTTGTATTCAAAAACATTTTGCAAACAAACATTCAACATGATTCTAAAAATTTCAAACCCTCTTGAAGACAAATATCATTGACTCAATCCATATGTTACTGCTTTCCTAGGATTTACGCCCTTAGAGGTTCCTAAGCATTGGATTATACCTCAATTTGTCTTCTTGAGTAAACAATAGGAAAACCCTTGCCTTAAGTTCATTGAATTTCCACATAAAATATCTTGTGGGGTTTAAAGAAATTAAGACATTGGACATCTTAGTTTGAAACTTTAATCAAAGAGAGTGTTTTTGGTAAAATAAATTCATTAAACAAAGCTAAGCAAAATGAACTTTCATGTGTGTTGAAGACTCCAAATCCTAAAAAGCACAAATCATTGATTGGAAATCCAAAATGTTCAAATCATTCCTTGGTTAACAAAGGTCTTTAGGAAGCATATGCATGCTCTTCAATACCTAGGTCTTGGAAAATACAAAGTGGTCATTTTAGGTTCATCTAGGGATCAAAACAAATCAAACCTCTTTCATCCATCTTTCAAAACATCAAAATCCATCTCACAAATCATCTTTTGAAAAAACCTTGAAATCATCCTTGAAGTACTAGGCTTTATGAAAAAATCAAACAAACACCAAAATCATTGAGACCAAGTCCTTGAAAACATTTATCAAAACACACCTTTGGCTAGGAATGTGTAAATGCATCCTTTTGCATATCCTTAGTCAAAGTCATCCAAATCATCTTGTCTAGCTTAGTGTATGTAGATGAATCCTTCTCCATATACTTAGTGAAAAAATAATTTTGTTTGGGTAGGTGTGGGTAGATGCATCCTTCTCCTCACACATGTCCAAATCATCATCCTTTGAACACAACTATCCTTTAGATCATTATCAAACATCTTAGGGGTCCTTTTTGTTCAAAATCAAACTCCAAATCAAGATCAAGGACAAAATCTCAAAATCCAAAGCCTAGTATTTCATTCAAGATCTATCAAAAGCCAAAAACATCCATAACATCCATCTTTAAACATCACCATCATATCATCATCACATTTGATCCTAAAAGCATCCTAAAAACTTTCACTTTGGGACATAAAATAGAGATTAATCCAAGGAATCAAGAGATTCATCTCCCATATTCTCGAAGATTGATCCCCATTTTATGGTTCTAACTAGATCTCAATACAAGAAGAGTATGGAAGCCAACAAAGAAACACTTGCTTCAAGCAATCTTAAGCAAACCAACGCAAAAATTAATCCAGAAGAATCAATCAATCCATTGACCCTCTCATCATCACAAAATCTGCAAGGAGAAAACCAAGGAGAGGACCCTACTTTTGGAATGTCTCGCGAGGAAATGATAGAAATGCTCCAAAATCTGGATAATCATCGAATGATCAATGCCATGATGAGACTCAACCCTTTGTTGTACATGCTTGAACTAGCAAAACAAGGGGCCAAATTGCCTTCAGATTTTGATGTGAGTACCATAGTGGAGACATCATTTCCACCAATCTCATCCACCCCTATCACACCCATCATATCTCAACCACCTGTCATCGCATCCAACACGATTCTAAATCCGCCACCACTACCACCAAAACCAAACTTAGCGAGACAATATGACATTGCGCTAAAGGCTCACCAAGCCTACCAAAAGGCTATCCGACAATATCTAGCCACACAACAAGCAAGAAAAAATCAACAAGCCTCTCAAGCTTCCCAAGCCTCTCTAGCTACCCAACAAACAACAACTGTTGAGAACAAAGATCAAGATCACTCCATCATTGAACACCTTGAAGTTGTGTCTGCTTCATCCAATGATCAAATGAATATATGTCAAGAGTCACTTCTCAATCATGATCAAAATACACCAACAATACCCAACAATGATCCAATTCAACAAATATCAACATCATTTGACCCTATGGTTGAAGACCTTAGAAATCTCTCTACCGCAATTGTTGAAAACAATGTTCAAGATCTATCCATCAATAAAGATATTTTTGCTTCATCCAACGAGGCATCGACTAGTGATCATGTTGAAAATGTATCTACATCACCTAATGAGGTAGAGGACATATCTCAAGAATTTATGCTAAAGTATGATCAATGTCTTTCACCAAAGTATAGCAATGGTCCTTTCCAAGACATATTGACATCCTTCAATCTCATGATTGCCGATATTGAAGGAATCTTCAACTCGACACCTGATCCAATTCCACTCAAAGATCATGAAGATATTAAGCCACTTCCCATGCATAATGAAGATATCCAAGAGCCATTTGTAAGCATTCCATCCTTTGAAACTGACCCATGTCAAGAACTTGATCTAAAGCATGTCGAAAGCAACTCTGAAATCATTCAAGATCAAGAAATTGTATCTTCAAGATACTACAATCATCTAATGGACACTCTCCTATCTATGCAAGATGATCATATCCATACTCCTCCATCTACCCATGAGATGCTTTCTACAGATGGGCACGTAGATGATCTCCATCTAGAGCAAGATTTTGTTACACAAAAAGAGAAGATTCTTAACTCCTACAATCAAACAGAGTTGTCGACATCAGGATCAAATATGTCCCAAACTCAGATTGAAGACATCATGAATAAAGATATCCATCATTATCCATCAACAAAACAAGTCAAATAGAACATCCAGAGTTAGCAGAGCAGCAAATTGAAAGAACGCCAACTACGGTGGTCATTTGTCAGAGCATGTTTACTGAACAAGACATCTCAGAACAGGAAGAGTTAAAGAACAAAGGTACTACCACAATACTGGGGGCAACTTCGTCTCAAGCAAACATCAACATAGGGAGCATGAAGAGTCCTTATGATGAAGCTAGTGTCAATACTACAACCAACCACGTCACGAATCTTCATCCACCCATCACACCATCCATGAATTGGGACCAACTTCAACGGAAAAATTTGAATCAAAGTACGAAGAAAATTATCAAAGCAAAAGAAGTTGAGAAGCATAATGGAAAAATCAAATACAAATGGATACCGAAGAATACAAAGAAATATTATCCCTATCAAACTCCATTAGTCAAAGAAACTATGGGGCAAAATAAAAGAGGGAAAAGTATCTATCAAGGATGTCCGCAAAAGCAAAAGAAATCTTTTCAAGCAATGTACAAAGTGTATCAAGCAGTTGGTCCTAATTCCACACACTTCTGTATCCACCCATCATTGCTCATCTTCCCAAGTTTGGAGAGTCAAAGGTTCCAAACTATCAACCAATCCATCTCTTATCCCTAAACGCACTCCATCCACGCCTCCAAGCATGATATCCAATTCTCATATTGACCATGTATTGGCAATGACCCTTCATCATAAGGATTCAAAGGGCACTCTATCGCGATGTGCGCACAAAGACAAAGTTAACTCCAGTATCGACAAAGCAGATCAAGAATCCCAAAAATTGTATTCAAGTGCACGTATCTTGGCAAAGTAGCTTCTTCAAGCAGGATATCGATGGCACGTCATGATAGGGGCATCTACGTCAACACCACTAGGTGGTTCAGCATGAATCTTTTAGAAAAAATCCAAAAAAGAAAAAAAGAAAAAAATCCAAAAAAAAATCCAAAAAAGATTGAAAACAGTAAAGATAAAAATCATCCTCTAGTGAAAACCACTACGGTGGCACTTTGGGCAAGACCATGATGAAAACTTGGAAAACATGCATCATGTGTAGAATCGAGCATCTATGTGCGCCAGTTCAGTTGAAAGCATCTCAATCATCCATAATAAATTGAGCATTCCATCCATCTTATCCATAATAAATCCATCCATCCATGAAGAATTTATCCAATCCATTTTCATCCATCTGCATCCAAGTTATCTTGATCTTGATGAAATTTTGGGGCACACTTTACACTTTCTTACAGTAAACATCTTGACATGGGTCATTTTCATTGATCCTATCCTATGCAGCATTATCTGAGCCATGAAGCATTATCCAAATGAGCATTCGTTATCCAAACACCTTATCTTATTGCAAGATAATCCATGTCCCTCCATCCATACACTTATTTGAGCATCCACCCATGACACTCCATACATTGCTAGACATTGGGGGAAAAATTTTACATCTTGCTTCAAGAATAAATCTTGGTCTATATCCTCCAACTTATGTGGTGATCTAAACATTGGAAAACATGAAATCAAATTGGTCAAGCATCTGAAATCCAAAGTCCAAATCACTAGCCCATGGCATATTTTGACGAGAAGACATTCCTTATCAGTCTTCATCTTTCATCGAACATCAATCGATATCAGTCGCATCTAATCTATACATCAAATGTCACATCAAATCATCCAAACATCTTTTGTTTGAAACCAAGCTTCAACAATCATGATCAATCAAATCCAATCATCATCTCGGGATATCCTTGTGTTGCTTAACACTATCCTTGCATTATTGTGTATCCTCAACAATGTTATTATCATCATCAATCCATCGATCCAATCAATCAACCCTAGCTTGGTCTTTAACAAAAATCATAAACAGAGCACTGATACCGTCACACATGTCCATATCCTAATCGTCAAAATCGTGCAAAAAATCCAAAAACATCCAAATCATGCAAAAATCCAAAAACATCTAAATCATATCAAAATCCAAAAACAAGTCAAAAATAGAAAACATCAAAAACATTGGGATCCGAACTACGTCGTCTCTGAGCTTAAACGTAGGCAAGGATCATCTTTGATCAGCCCCCGAGACACAAAAAACCAAAAACATCCAAAATCACATCAAAATCCAAAAACATTCAAAAACACAAAATCCAAAAACATTTGAAAAATCAAAAATCAAAACATTTGTAAAATCTCGAGAAAACCCCAAAACATCCAAAACATCAAAATCCAAAAACAGCCTCAAAACATTTCAAAATGTCAAAACATCCAAATATTTGAAAAAATCCATCCACCTCATCTCGCTTGCACCCGCAACAATCAATCATCCATAATAAATCATCGTCGCCTTCATCCTTTGGCAATGCAAATAGAAACAATCATAGCAGTCAGTAAAATCAAAGCTTCAATCGTAAAATCAAAATCGAAACAACAAACCTTTAAAACAAAATCAAACTCTTGATCATTTTCAAACATGTCAGTCAACCTTATATCAACAGCCTATCAATCAACTTATGAAACCATCATCATCCTGTACAATGCATGTCCTAGGATATATCGTTCCGACAATGGGCATCATTTTGGATATCACTTGGATTCCTATCCTATCAAAACACATCCCTTTGGCTGAAGGTATGAAGAACATTGGCTTGTTTGTGTTTTGATAGGATAGGAATACTTGCTTTGTTAGGTATGCCCTAGCAAGGTTTCCGTATGTCAAGTGTGAACAAGAATACTCCTATCTGCTTGTTGAGTCAAAGTCCATAACACTAGGTACAACGCCATCCTGGTTCTTGATACCTTGATGCATCGTACCTATGCATGTTATCAAACATAAAGTAAGTGACCCTTTGAAAGTCCCAATCCTTGATAAGCAAATCATCATCATTTATCATCATCATCATCTATCATCATCATCTCTAATAAAGTCTTGACCAATCATGGACTTGTTGGATCCTCTTGTCATCATCTCATTTCCATGCTAACATCATCATCACCAATGCATCCATCATACATCTTGCATCCTCAATACATCTTGCATCCACAAACTGTCAGCATACCACATATCATTCATATCATACATAGTAGGAAACATCAATCATTTCACATGCATTGCATTTGCATCATCATCATAATATAGATATATTAGTCTAAGCATCTACATAAATCATCCATTGCATAATCACAACATATCACATCATCAATCTCATCCATCTCATATCATATCATCATTTAAGTTGTTTATAATAATATAGATTTGTTATTATAAGCATCTTGAAATCATCTTTGCATCGTCATCCATAACCACCCATTTTGAACCTCTTTATTGTGAGATCGACCCTCAAATTGAATCTTTTCGCTCGATCTCTCAAGGGGGCAATGTACCAGTGTACTTCTTTCCGCTAGGGGCATCCGAAAAATCAGAATTTTTTTGATTTCGATCGCGGAAAGTTTATTCTTTGAACCAACGCAACAAGTACATTGCTTCAAAGAGGGGCAAAATGTAGACACGTCAAATTTTCATTATGCATATTCATCCGCTCAATAAATAAATCAAATGCATCACATCCATTCACTTGGTAAATCAGGTCCTTATCATTTAAATAAATCAAAAGCTCAATCATAGTTTAATTAAATAAATCAAGCTTTATTTAATTAAAATCTAAAACATGCATCTTCCATCCTTTTCTGATTTAAATAAAACAAATATTTAAGTCTTAAAAGTTAAAATCATCTAATCAGCATTAAATCAGCATAATCATCATCTATTTAATCTAACCCTGATTAAATACTCATCCACTTGCATTCTCTAGATTTGGCCACTTGCACATGAAATTGCATTTAATTGATTTATCAAAATCTTTATTTTCAACTTGGCATAAGGGGAGAATATTCTCCAAGTTTGAATCTCCCCCCAAGTGGACATGTACACCCAACAGAGCATTTATGAGGCCTTACATGCCTCTTACATGTCCCCTTCCAAAGGTCAAACTCAACATTTATTGGAAAATTTGAATTCAAATTTTCCCTCTCATGGGTACTCTTCCCAAATCTTGCACAACCATTGGCCTATCATCACTTGACAAGTGGCCTTATCTTATTGGCTTGGTCTTTGTCCCACATTGGTCCATTTTCAACACTTAGCATTTTGAAAATCTATAAAATAGAGGCTTCATCTCTTATCAAATCCTTCACCATCTCTCCACAATCTCTTGCAAGGTTACTCTCTTAATTTGAGAGCTCATCTTGCTCATCATCTCCATTTGCATTTCATCACTTTAGCTATTGATCAAGGATGGGGAAAGGGTCACTAGCACATGTGACACCAATCCAATATGAGATAGAGTTGGATTCTTGCTTCTTTGTGCTTTCACTTAGTTTAGTTGATATTTTGTTGTTTGGATTGTAGTATGAATCATGATTCAATATTTCATATGGATTCTATATCTAATTTGCTTGATTTAACAATACTCATGCTTGTTTGTTTTTGAGCAAAATGCAGATTTAGGGTCCACAACATTATGGTCAGAAGATGTTGGTCTCAAAGTATTAATGTCGAACCCATGGGGTAATTTAGCTCCTTGACTTAAGAGTATGGCCAAATATATGTCTCTGTCATATAAGACCATTTGTTCTACGAAGTGGGCCACCTATGGATCTTGTGCTGCTACCTCTAGGTTTTCCTCAAGTATTTGTCCATATTCATCCTTACGTAAGAATGGTTGAAAGGTTTTTTTTGATGAGGATGGCATGGTCGTGAGAGGCTGAGTATTCATGTTGCTAAATGGGTCATCAAAAGTCCAATTTGGGTCATAAGTGTGATTGGTGACATTGGAATTAGAATCTTGTCCAAAGTTTTCCATTTGTCATTTCTTTCATTGGAGTCTAGTTTCCACCATAAAAGGAGATTGCTCAAATGAAAATGATGATAATGACAAATAAGTGCAAGGATGATGATAGCCTATGTTTTTGGATTTTCGATAAAGGATGAAAATGAAAGACTATTTTTTTTAGATTTTCGGTAATAAGGGATGACAATGCGACAATATTTTGTAAAGAAAATGGTTAATAATGACAGGGATGACAAGTTATGACAATGCAAGGTGATAATGATGTTTTCCTAAGGAGATTATTGATGCAAGATGAAAAGGTTGTCAAAGTCAAGGTTTCAAATGAGGACTAAGATGATAATGTTGACTAAGGACTAAAATGATTAATGCAAATTATAGGTTCAAAATGAGGACTAGAGATGGACAATGCAAAGTCTAAGTTTAAAATGAGGACTAAGTTTGGAAAAAATTTGGAGAAAGGTTTGTCTAACCACTATATGCTTGACTTATGTTTCAATTTTAGTTATCAAAAGGACTAGCTAAGGGACTATGTGATGAGGTTCAAAATGATGAGTGAGCCTTCTTAACTAGACTATTGAGTTGGAGGTTCTCACAAAAAGGATAACGACTCAAAAGAGGAATAGTGACTATGTCCCAAGATAACCTAGTTTTGAAACAATGGTTTTGCAAAGTGTGATGAGTTGGCCTAATGCAAATTTTTCCAAGATGAGACCTAAGGAAAAAATTTATGCTAAAAATGACGATTATGATTCCTAGGGAATGCAACTAAAAACTTGGAAATTTTAAACCTATGGTTAAGATGTGAGATAATGAATGAAAATGATGGATGTTTTGAGAAATTTTGATTTTGGTTTCTAAAAGAGACCTTTGAAAAATATGTTTTGATAGTAGGATAAGATTTTTGGATTTGAATTCTGGTCTAGGATAGCCTGTGTATTTTGTTTCTATGAAAATGCGTCATTTTAACTCATGAATGCATTTCAGTTATCAAATGTGGCACTAAAAATGGCAAATACGATTCAGTTTTTCAAATGCGGCTTTACAGATGGCAAATGTGGTTCAGTATTTTGGATGTGGCTTTACAGAAAGAAAATACGTTTTAGTATAGGAAAATGTAGTTTTTTAAGTAGAAAATGTGTTTTAACAAAGAAGATGTGTTTCAAAGGCTTGCAAATGTACTTCGATAGAACGATTGCAGTTTATCAAATGAGGTGTAGAATGAAAAAAAGTTAAAAATTTTATGTTTGTGGTCAAAAACCTAAATTGTTGAAAGTTTGATAATTTGTTTGTAGATGTTTGGGTGTTGTTTGTTTTGTTTAAGTAACCAGCAAACACTTGGAAAGCATGATGTTTTGAAAAGTAAAAAATCACACAAGAGAACAAGTACGATCCTAGGTTAGGCTAGGATAGTATTCGCTAGACTCCACATGGGTTTCGTCAGCTGCATATTAGTAGCGTGTGAATCCAAAAGTTTGGATGCACGCGCTCCCCCTTACAATGTACTTTCTTCTCAAGCCAACCAAGCTTCCAACACCATGAAACTCCCATGGCAGATTGATCATCTCTACTAAAGACTGCAATGACATGGAAGGCTTCACACTGACTGGTGTTGTACTAGAAAATAGAAGGCTTTGGGCTTACTACACAAGATTTTTTAATTTTGGATCCCCATTCGAGTGGCCATACATGGGGGTGCAAGATTAAGCTTCATTTAGGAGGCACTCCAACTTGAAGAGGTTAAGCTCAACAGGGTTTTGGGGAGTACTACTTGGTCCGTATAACACATCCACACTCATAATCTTAGTTTTTCCCTTAATATTCACATTTATATACCAGTCTAGGGTAGCTTGGCTTTAGCTCCATTACCGGTTTGAGTCATGTTGGGGTGATGAAATCCCTAGGCATGCCCAATTTCTAGAGGCAATAATCATTTCTCTTACACTGAGGATTGCATTACTGCGCAAGGGGAGAGGATACTTGGGTTATTGCATCAAGGTTACACAAGGAAAAAGTGGGTCTAGCTTTCTAATCACCTAGTTTGCATAGAGTGAGAGCATATTTTCCTACCACTTTCAAACACAATCAGACAAAATGAAAGACATGTTCGTTTTAAGTGCACCGAAAATAAATGTGTTGTAATCTAAAAAAGAAACAAGCAAAATGTTTAGAAGTGAGTCTTGGACACTCAAACCTGCAAAATCATAAGTTAGGAGTTTTATAAACTAGTCTTGGACCCACAAAACATAACCCCCACATGCTACAAACAAAGATTAGTAACATGAAAAAAATATGCTAGGAAGAATGCAGAAAAGAAAACCAGAATGCCAAAGGAAATCTAGAAAACCCAAATGCAAAAAGAAGAAAAAAAGATTACCAGACATATGTGTCACAATAGAGCTAATTCGTTGCTTTGTGCAGCAAATGCATCTCGGTCTGATAGGTAGATGCGTCACAACAGAGCTAATGTGTCACTCTATGTAGCAAATGCATCTCAGTCTGGCAGGTAGATGCATCAATTGAAGATTCAAATGTGGCTTGTTTATGTCAAATGTGGCATTACATACTACGATTGAGGTTCATTAAAGAAAATATTGCATTGTGGCTTTCAACTGCATCATGACGCAGTGTATGCGGCTTGGGAAATAGTGATTTTTTTGTTCCATACCTATACCTACAAAAATGATAGAAAACCAAAAAAAATGTACAAAGCAAAAACTAAAGACGTCAGGTTCACCAATGTATCAATGGGTTAATTTTGGATTAGTTAAAAAATTAAAATCAATAAGCATAAAACCCAAAGAATTATCAAGTACAATGAAAGCTAAAAACAAAAGAAATGATTATACCATATCGCATGTGAAGCTTCCATGATTCACCTCCATAGCACCTTCTAACTTGTTGATTGTTGCCCTCAGATCGAGTGTGTAAGCAATTTGATAACAAAGACCATGAAAAAGTTGTAAACAAGCTTTGAAGGATTTAAAGTGACTAAATGAAATATAAATGTCTATTCCTTTGACAAAATGAGTATAATGCTCAAGACTAGAATTAAGTATGCCAAAATCATAAATTACTAAGAATTGTAAGTATATGCGTGTGTGTGTGTGTGTAGTCAAAAAGATGAGAAAAATTGGCATTTTATAGAAAATGCAATTTTGGATGGACAGATCAGATTAAATGCTAACAAAGCCTAAAATCAATGGATGAGATTTCATGTGACAATCCCTAATCAAGGTTAGGGAAAAATTATTAAATGAGTGGTTGAGATGTCATTTGAGAAAATCAAATCGACGGTCGAGAATAAATATGATAATTAGTCAAAAAGATAAAGATTTTCAAAAATCAAGAAGATAAGGACTGCTCAATTTGTGAGATTCGAAAAATCAATAAAATAAGAGTTGAACTGAAAAGCAAATTTGAAAAATCAAGAATTTTCCCAATTACTTGATTTTTGGAAGAAGATTACCATTTTGAATTAAATTAATTCAAAATATGGATTTTATGTGATAATAAATAATCAATTTTTAGATTATTTACTAAAATGAGCTGACAGTGAAGAATGTGGTATCATTTTAAATAATTTCATTTATTTAAAATGAGGGAAATGTTAAATTTGGTGATTAAATAATTAAAGATAATTATTTAATTTAGAGGATACAATCAATAATTAAATAAATTAATAAATTCATTTAATTATGAGAATTAGTGACATATTAAATAAATAAATAAAATTCATTTATTTAATAATCAGGAAGACATAAGGAATTAAATAAATTAAGAAATTTGTTTAACTGTAAGAAGATAATAGACCATTAGTGACATATTGAATAAGTAAATATAATTTATTTATTTAATAATCATGAAGACTAAATAGACATGAATTAATTAAATAATAATCAATTATTTAATTAATAGTCGAATGTGGACCAAAGACATAATTAAATATCATAATTGTGCTAGGACAAAAGTGGTAAAATAGACCTTGCGGGCCTAGGTCATTTTTAAGTGTCTACATATACAATATACCAATATATTGTAACCTTCTATGCCCCCATGGGATGGGGGGCTAGCTTGATTGGCTAAAGCATCCTGTTGTAGGAAAGAGGTCATTAGGTCTAGTCTCCCCCCAAACCCGTGGTACTGGAAGGCGTGTCACACTAGCACCACTAGTCATGTGAAAATTTTTTACCAGGCGCACTACAGTTTATAGGGGGACAAATACTTGACCGATTCCTACAGTTTAAAAAAAAAAAAAAAAAACTTTTATGCCCTCATGCAACCTTCTCTCTCCTTCTCCCTCCTTTGTTCTCTTTAGGTAGTTCTTGATCTACAACTATTCATTTTTTCCCTTGAGCTCTTTGCTTTCATCCAGATGATGGATCACGAGGTGTGATCCAAAACATTGATGCAAAAATTCTCATGCAATCAAATCCATAAATCATTGCAAAAGAGAATACATACAAATTTAATCATATATCAAATAAGATAAACTAATTGAGAGTTAAGAATGTAATTTGATTATATCAATAATTAAACATAAAAATTTAAATAAACAAATGTGCATAGATCCATATTGAAGAATGCACAAAGAATGATGTAACAGATAACCTAATATGTGTTTGGATCTAGAATAAAGTATCTCAAACTATTATTCACCTTGAAATCAATATAGTCTATTATTTTGTTGGGTCAAGTCAATGGCTAATTAAATTGAAATGAAATGACATGGAGGCATGTGCACCAAGATGGGGCACAAAAAAGTGGTCATATGTGTAGACACGTAAATTATCTTGATTGATATCATGCACTTGATTCTGGTTCACTAACACCAGTTCTTCCTTAATCACTTCCTTACTAACCAAATTAATTAAATAATCCTTATTTAATTAATCCATCATAATTCCTCTATTAATTAAATAAACCATTTTATTTGATTAATCATAATGTTTCTCTTTTGATTAAATAAATCATTTTATTTAATTGAATCCTAAGGTCATCTCTTTTAATTCAATAAATTGACCTTTATTTGATTAAATCTAACATTATCCCTTTTAATTAAATAAATCAAAATTTATTTAATTAGATCTAATATTCATTATTCCTCTCATTTTATTTAAATAAATTTGAAAATCTAAGTCAAATGTCAAATAAAACTAATCTCCATCTAAGTTAATTAAAGCCTACTTAACTCTAATTCTAATCCATCAAATCCTCTAGATTTTGCAACTTGTGCAAGTAAATCAATTTAATTGATGTATAAATTCTCCTATTTTCATTAAAAAAGGTATCAATTTGGAATATTCCTCGATTTTGAAATCTCCCTCCCAAAAGGACTTGTCCTCCAACATGGAATTGAAGTCTCTTGCATGTCCATTCTTCTTGAGCCAAGTAGCGTTAACTCTTCTTCCATCTCTTCCTCCACAAGCCATCTTTTTAATTTCAAATTTCCACCTAATAGCATTTATTTGCACATTGATCAAAATGTCCTCTACCTCTCTCCAATAGAATGTTGACAAGTGGCACATTGTTATTGGTTTATCTTTAGTCCCACATCCTTCATGTTTTTTATTCCTCCATCCTTCTTTCTTATAAATGGAAGGCTTTTCTACTAATTTTGGATCCACAACTTGAGGCAAAGTCACTATCTACATATTTGAAACAAAGTTCATTCATTTTCATCCACCATAGCTAGGTTATTGCAAATTTCATCAAGGAGCACCATTGTTCATCATCAAAGCTTGCAAGGAATTAGGAAAGGGCTATTTTCCACATCAAAATAGCAGCAAATCCCTATGGGATTGAGGGTTTGGGCATTTGAATAGGATCTAGATTGCTTTTACTTCATTTCTTTACTTCATTTCTTGTTCATTATGCTTCAAATGAATCTCATGGGGAATGCTAGTTTAGATTTGTATGATTGACAAACATTGTGTTGTTTGTTCATGTTTGTGTAGGTCTAGAGCTACCATTCACATTTTGGAACTAGAAGGAGGGAAAAAATCTCAAAATTTAACACATCTTTTTGGTCAATTTAATTTTTTTTAATAGGTATGTTCGTTAATCTCAATGTAGCATATCCTTGGCGTCTTTCAATGCATAGTTGGTGACTTTTGGTGCATCTAGGCTTTGTTATAGTGCATCCACGATATCTTCCAAAGCATCTGTTTACTATTTTATCACATCTATTTACTATTTTAGTGCATATGTTCAGTGTTTTAATGCATCTGTTTACTGTTTTAGCACATCTGTTACTGCTTTAGTCCATCTGTTCAATGTTTTAGCGCATATGTTCATTGTTTTATTGCATCTTTTTCATCTTTTTACTGTTTTAGCGCATGCATTTACTATTTTAGCACTTTTATAATCACTCTTATAATGGTCATATGAAGGTCTTTTTCGAAGTTTTTTTTGAAATGGGGTAGAATTTCATAAGCTATGCAATGGTGTAAGTGTTTCTCAATTTTTGTATAGTTAAATTTTTTAATTTTATATCTAAAGTCAAAACACATTGCAACATGGTCTAAATTTTAGGGTTTTTATACTTAATCATTCATCTAACCCTTATATCTTATTGTTTCTTGATCTCATCTAACATTTT
The DNA here is from genome assembly GCA_007258455.2 of Sequoia sempervirens. NCBI lineage: Eukaryota > Viridiplantae > Streptophyta > Pinopsida > Cupressales > Cupressaceae > Sequoia > Sequoia sempervirens. The sequence goes on from VDFB02193867.1 coordinate 347,906,090, forward strand.
GAGCACTTTTGTAGGTTAGGAAATCAAAAAGGGAAGGGATGAAATGAAGACAAAGGTTTCTTATGGAATTTTATCTCTATTGTAACAATTTTTCTTAAACATTTTGGGAGTAATTATAATCCCAATTCTAAGGATTTTGTCATCTTCAAGTTTTTAGACTCAAAATAAATTTTAGTTGGGCTTAAAAAGAAAAAATCAAAGGGATTAAAAAGAACTTTAGGAACTTACTAGAGTTAATTTTGGGCTAAAATTGAACAAGAAAACTTTACACTTCATCTTGGTGCTTAAAATGAATTCATTATTGTTTTTGAAGTTAAAATGAACATGTGTTTTTCATGTTTCGTAATATCTTTTACAAAGTAATATAATTTAAAAAGGTGTATGCACTTCTCTCACGCTTCACGGTGATCTTAAGAATCAAAAATATTTTTGTGATATTAAGTTGTATAAAATATTTCCTCCACACTTCAGTTTGGATTCTTAAAACTGAACAAAGCTTTCTAGTGTGGGTTGAGTATATATCACGTGTGTTCTCTCTTTGTTCACAAAATAAAGATTGATCGAACTACGGATGTGCTTGCTCACTTATTTTTACCCTTAGAGGGGCCTACCTAAGAGATACATATGAAAGGATAACTCAAAGGTGACTCCAACCGGTTTTTCACTTGAGCCAGTATATAAATGGATAAGACTAAATTGTCGATTCCTCATGGTGTGTAGACCTTAGCCATACAATGTCTTTTATAATGGGGTACTACTTTAAAAATTATAATCTCTCATAGTAGGATCGATTAAAGCCTTTAGTGGCTTGTTGGACGCTCACAAGGTGCCATTTCCCTAATCACCCTGGCTAAGAACCAATTTGTATAGAGGCCAAAATCCTTACTATTTGTTAGTGCAAGAATGGTCGTTCTTAAGTTGTCCCACATTTTTGCAATTTTTAGTAGAGACGAGAAGTTCATCATGGGAGATTCATGAGAACTAAAGCTTGGCTAACCCAAGAAGTGTGTGTCATGGAAGGGAGCCAGTGTGGTCAAGGTTCTATTCATATGCTCTAAATAAGTGCAACTGGATTTATCCAAGTGGGGATTCAACAAATATTGTCTCTTTCTATCCTAGGGTTTTGCATCATTTTGAAATCAAAGCAATTTGCTTGGATCTAAAACATTGGAAAACAAATATGCAACAAAATAATCAAAATTTCAAACCCTTTGGGAGGAGAAAATACCTTTGAAAAATCCAAGTGCTACTGTTTGTACCTAGGGATTTCATCCTTAGAGGCTTCTAAGTATTTGGATTTATATCTCAATTTTCTCTCACAAAATTCAACATTAGGCAACTATTTCCTTGATTTTCTTGATTTCCACACAATGGACTTTGTGGGATGAAAAAAAATTAGGACATTAGACATTTAGTTTGAAAAGATAAAGCAAGAAAGTGTTTGTGGTAAAATAAATTTATTTTAATCAAGATAAAATCAATTGAACCCCACACATGTGCTTGTTTAGTTTTTGTCTTATGGTCTTTTGAGCAAACATTGTTCTTTTTGTTTGAAGTACTCTTAGGGAAAAGCATGTTCTTAAAAACCTTGGTCTTGTAAACAAGTCTCTCTTAGGTTCATTTAGGATCAAAAAAACCAATCATTTCATCCATCTCAAACATCAATCAAATCCCATCTCACAAACAACTCTTATAAATCTTGGAAAAATCCTTCATACTAGACTTTTGGAAAATCCTTTAAATCAAAATCATCGTGTTTGATTAAGTGTGTTTAGATGCATCCTTCTTCATACTATTAGTTAAATTATCACCTTGTGGACAAGTTTATTCCAAGATAACATCCAACATCTTGGGGTTTATAAGTTCATTATCCAAATCAAATCCAAATCAAATCCAAAATAAAAAAATCCAAAAGTCCTAAAGTCTAGTATCCCTCCAAGGTTCCTAAAAGTTCAACACCCATATCACTAACCCCTTTCATCCTTCATCTCATCATTTTTCCTAAATCCCTTAGAGGTCAAAAAGGTCAAAACACAAGAAAAACATGGAGTATAAACTTGATTCATACATCACAAGTGGTCTAAATCCACCAAACTATCAAAGCCTTATAATGTTGATTGATTATTGAAACTCACATTTATACAATACATACATGGGATAATTATCTCCTGCAAACCTCAATGGTGCAAAAAATGTGAGTATGCCCAATCTAAATTTTAGAACACCTTTCCCTATGGTAGATTTAAATCAAATTCCAAACCTACAAATCTATCAACCAAACAATCAATGCATGAATCTTCAACAAAACAACATTATCCCGCCAAATCCATACATGCCAAATGTGAATATACCAAGTTCAACTTTACTAAACATGAACACTTTGAATCCACACTTGGTAAACATTGGGATAGAAATGTTTGTGAATCATACAAATTTTGTTCAAATTCCAAACAAAATGTTAACGACTCCATGTATTGATCCAAATCAAGGTAACACCATGCAAAATCAAAGTTACCTAAATCAAGGAAATGTGATTCCCAACCACAAAAATTTTCAATTTCAACCTATCATGCCAAATCTAAACATCATCTCAAATCAGAAAATTGTCCAAATTCAATTTTTCCATGATCCCATACAAACACCACAATTATACATTCCAAATCTGCTTGAACAAAAACCAAATCAACTATATCAAGGGTGTCAAGAACAAAATCAAGATCAAATTTTGCAAGATCAAATTGCTACACTTACCAAAATAGTTGATTCATTGTGCCAAGAGAAATTTCCACCCAAAAATCGATACACTCTTCCATTGGTTAAACCATATCATCAAAGCATTGAGTTGTGTCCACAACCACATCAAGAAAAATATCTCCAACGTCAAGAGGTTGGATATTAGGATCAACAACATCAACAACAAACCCAACCTCCACATCTCAAAGATCAATCACCACATCTCCAAAATCAATCGCCACAAGGTCAATTTAAAGTACAAATCTCACAAGGTAACAATGAAAATACACACCACATGGGGGACCAATTGAATCAGTCATGCAATATTTGGTACAAGAAAATCTTATCAAAATTCTTGTTTATGAAAATTATCAATAGCCTCAAGTTAAACTACCATGGTATAATGAGAATCACCTTTGTTATTTTCACAAAATAAAGGGACACACAACATCAAATTGTATTCAACTCAAAAATATCATCGAAGACCTTATTGATAAAAAAGAATAACTATTGAGGACAATGATGAAGATTTAACCACTAGTGATAACATTGAAAATATCTCCACCACAATTTTTGAAAACAATGATCAAGATCTATCCATCAATGAGCACCTTGAAGATGTTTCTACCTCATCCAATGATGAAATCAACATGCATCAAGAGTCACTTTTTAGTCATGATCAAAATCCCTCAACAATATTCGACAATGCTATATTTCAAGGAGTGTTAGAATTATTTGATCCTATTGAAATAATACATGATCTATTGACTAATGATCATGTTGAAAATGTCTCTACATCACCTAATGAGTTAGAGGACATATCTCAAGAATTTATTCCAAAGCATGATTGTCATCTTTTACCAAAGTCTATCAATGGTCCTTTCCAAAACATATTGACATCCTTTGACCTCATGGTTATAGATACTGAAGGAATCCTCAACTCAGCATTTGATCCAAGTCCACTCAAATATCAAGAGGATATTGAGCCATTTACCATGCCTAATGAAGACATACAATAACCCTTTGTAAGCAATCCATCCTTTGAAACTGACCCATGTCAATAACTTGATCCAAAGCATGTCAAAAGAAATTCCAAAATTAATCAAGATCAAGAATTCGTATCTCCAAGATACTACAATGATCTAATGGACACTCTCTTATGTATACAAGATGTTGCAAATGATGATCATATCCAGATAGCACATATTCCTCCATCTACCCATGAGATGCTTACTCCTAATGGACATGTAGATGATCTTCATTCAAAACAAGAGTCTCATACTCTTGATATCATTACCAAGGAACAAGAGTCTCATACTCTTAACATTTGTACACATGATCAAGATATAGAAAAATTTAGAGACATATCAAAAATGGGTCATGAAGAAGGCTTTTACATAAGTGAATCAGAAACATCCTATGAAGGCATATCAAAAATGAATCATGAAGAATACTTCTGCGTGGATAGTGAATCATCAACGCCTCTTGAAGAAGCATTAAAATATGATATTCCACAAGATCAAGCCAACAATATGAATCAAAAATTTATCCCACTTATGGAGGATCCTATCACTTATAAACCTGGATCACTTACCTTTTTTAGGGAAATCTATCTTATCAATGAAGAATCTATCACCTTTGAAGACTCACAATAGAGTAGAGAAGTATTAGCACCTTGCTTCCATGGTAAATCATATCCTATTTAAAATAAAATGTTTCAACAGAAGAATTATCAGGGTAGAGGATTAGGCCTACATGAATAGGGTATCCTATAACCACTGCAAATTATTGGCAATCCTAAGCATCAAGGTCTTGGTTATTCATTATTGGGGGAAACTTCATCTCAAGAAAATGTCAACATAGGAAGCAAAAAGAATCCTTATGATGAAACCAATTCCAATACTACAACCATCCATGTCATGAATCTTCATCCACCCATCACCCCATTCACGAATTGGGACCAACATCAAAAGAGATATTTGAAACAAAGTACAAAGAACATTATCAAATAAAAATAAGTTGGGAAGCATAATGGACAAATCAAATACACATGGATACCAAATAATAAAAAGAAATATTGTCCCTATGAAATTCCATTTGTCAAAGAAACTATGGGGAAAAATAAAAATGGGAAAATTATCCATCAAAGTCGTCCACAAAAGAAAAATTAGGCTTCTCAAGTGACATACAAAGTATATCAAGCAGTTGGTCCTAATTCCATGCACACTTCTGTATCCACCCATCATTGCTCATCTTCCCAAGTTTGGAGAGTCAAAGGTTCCAAACTATCAGCAAATCTCCATACATGCCTCCACACATGATATCCAATTCTCACATTGACCATGTATTAATAGCCACCCTTCATCATAAGGATTCAGAAGGAATCCTATTGTGATATGAGCACAAGGACAAAGTTAGCTCTAGTATTAATGAAGTAGATCAAGAATCTCAAAAGTTTTATTCAAGTGTATGTATCTTTGCAAAGAAGTTTCTTCAAGTAGGATATTGATGGTACATTATAACAAAGGCATCTACATTAGCACCACTAGGTGGTTTAGCATGAGCTTAAAATCTTTCACAAAAATCAAAAAAATAAAAAAATCATGAAAAATAGTAAAGAAAAAAAAATGTCCTCTAGTGAAAACCACTATGGTTGTGCTTTGGATAGGTACCATGATGAAAAATTGACAAATAGGTGTGATGTGTAGAATCGAGCATCTACGTGTGCTAGGTCAGGTGGAAGCATCTCATCCTATACATAATAAATCCATTCATCCAATCCATCTACATCTTGACATGGGTCATTTTTATTGATCCTATCCTACCTAGCATTATCTAAGTCATGAAACATTATCCAATGAAGCATTCCTCTGTTCAAACACCTTATCTTTTAACAACATAATACTTGAAATCCTTTGTATGCTTAACATATCCATCCATCCATACATCTATCCAAGCATCCACTCATGGAATTGCATACATTTCTAGACACTGGGGGAAAACATTTACATCTTGCTTTGAAAATAAATCTTTATCTATATGATCCAACTTATGTGGTGATCCGAACATTGGAAAATGTAAAATCAAATTGGTCAAAGAACTTGTGAGAAAAAATTCCAAATCACTAGCCCATGGCACATTTTCATGAGAAGATGTTCCTTATCAAAAAATTTCTTTCATTGAACATCGATCGAAATAATCAATATCAATCGCATCTAATTTTCATGTCAATGTCACATCAAATCATTCAAACAAATTTTATTCCAAATCAAGCTTTAAAATATTGATAAATAAAATCCAATCAATCCCTCATCATCTTGGGATATCCTTCCCAATCCTCGTGTTTCTTAACACAATCCTTGCATTGTTGTGTATTCTCAACAATTTTATCATCATCAATCCATCAATCTGATCAATCAACCTTAGCTTGGTCTTCAATAAAATCCCAAATAGAGCACACAATCATCATCAAATATTTGCAAGGAATTGGGAAAGGGATTCTTTCCACATCAAAGAAGCACCAATTCCCCCATGGGATGCTAGTTTGAATGTTATGAATAAGTTTTCTTAGCTTTCAATAGATTTCTTTTGATATTTTATCTTGTTTTCTTGTTCATTGGATTTAAATGAATTGCATGGGGAATGATTGTTTTAGACTTGTATATTTACTAACATTGGATTTTTTGACCATTTTTGAGTAGGTCTAGATCAAGCATTCACATTTTGGTAATAAACTTCCATCCATAATAAATAAATCGTCATCTTCATCCTTTGGTAAAATAAACAGAGACAACCACAACAATTAGCAAAAGGAAACTTCAAACGCAAAATTAAAATTGAAACAACAAACTTTTAAATGCAAAATCAAACTCTTGATCTCATTCAACAATATGTCAATCAACCTTATATCAATAGCCTTTCAAATGACCTATCAACTTTCCACCATCCACTAACATGTCCTAGGATGCATCCTTCCTAAAATGGGAATTATCTTTGGCAATCACTTTGGAGTATTAACCTAAACAAAACACATCCCTTTGGCTAGGGGTGTGAAGAACATTGTATTGTTTATGTACTTGATCTATTCTTTTTAATTTATCTTATTGCGCTCATTCTAATGACCTCTCAATGAGGTATAATTAAAATGATTTAGAGAGAAAGGAATGGGGAATTGATCATTATTTTTTGTTTGTTTTGCTTGTTGGACATTCTTGTAAAATAACTTGGTGAATACTTGATTTGTTAGGTATGTATGGAAGGTATTTTGGGCAGCTTGTTGACTATTGCATTGATAGGTTATACCTTGCTTTGTTTTGATTTGAGATGTTTGAAACTTATCATTATCATTTATCATTATCTCTAATAAAGTCTCGTCAGATCATGGACTTGTTGGAACCTCTTGTCATCCATCTTATTCTTCTTATTCTTCTATCTTTCCTAAAATTTCTATCCAAGTATCAAGTGTGTGTAATATATCAAATTATACATGAGGCTACCCATGGCCGATAAACTATCTACATCATAAAATTTGTCTACATCAAACATTTGAGTTGAACTGATCTTGAACCTCTTCATCATGAGATTAACAATCAAATCAAACATTTCTGCAAGATCTCTCGAGGGGGCAGTGTATCGATATACTTCTTTTCATTGGGGCATCCAACAAAAATAAATAAATTGAATTGTGATCTCAGCAAGGTTATTCTTTGAACAACCATAGCAGGTACATTGCTTCAAAGAGGGGAAAAATGTAGACACGCAAGTTATCTTGATTGATAGCATGCACTTGATTTTGATTCACTGACACCAGTTCTTCCTTAATCACTTCCTTACTAACCAAATTAATTAAATAATCCTTATTTGATTAATCCATCATAATTCCTTTGTTAATTAAATAAATTATTTTATTTGATTAATCCTAATGTTTCTCTTTTGGGTATGTGCAGGATCATCAGGGAAAAAATAGGTCCTTAAGTGGTGAAAAATTTAGAAAAATCAGAGTTAGGAAACTTGATGTAAAAATTTGAATAAGTTATCTATATTATTTCAAAAACATGTAAGAATAGAAACTATAGTAAATTGAATGTAGTTTCTAAACTACTAGGTTTATTTATAAAAAAAATCTATTTGGTGAAAATTTGAAATTTTAATGTAGTAGTACTTAAATTTTAGGGGAAAAATAAGAATTAGGCATTTGTCTGACCACCCTAACCACAGTAAAATGATAATATTTTTTAATAAAATATTAGATATAAGTAGAGGACTCATGTCCTGATGTGATGCATATTTTTTTGTAATATTTTCCAAGTAAATAATTAATTATGATATTTTATTACAACTTTTAACAAATATAAAAACTTGTATGTTTGACCACCTTAACTTGGTCAAAAATTCATGAAATTTATTTATTTTTCCTTTTCTAATCCTATAGTATGTGACACATAGAATGTGATGCATGTTTTGAATTCAGAAAATGTGCTACTATTTGAATTCTATAGATGTTTTTCAATTAGCCTATCAATTAAGACTTTAGTCATAATTCAAATAGAAAATGAATAATTATTATTTATTAAATTCAAAGTAAAGGATAATTTATATTGGTGGAAAGCTGAGAATCTCCTTTAAAAACCCTTTTCATTTCATCAATTTTGGGTTAAAAATAAGTCACCAGCCATATACTGTACACATACCCATCATATCGCCACTTTTTGGCCCATCATGATCCTGCACATAACCTTTTGATTAAATAAATTATTTTATTTAATTGAATCATAAGGTCATCCCTTTTAATTAAATAAATTAACCTTTATTTGATTAAATCTAACATCATCCCTTTTAATTGAATAAATCAAACTTTATTTAATTATATCTAATATTCATTATTCCTCTCATTTGATTTAAATAAATTTCAAAATCTAAGTCAAATGTCAAATCAAACTAATCTCCATCTAAGTTAATTAAATTGTGATTAACTCTAATTCTAATCCATTAAATCCTCTAGATTTTGTAACTTGTGCAAGTAAATCAATTTAATTGATTTATAAATTCTCCTATTTTCATTCAAAAAGGCGTCAAGTTGGAATATTCCTCAATTTTGAAATCTCCCTCCCAAAAGGACTTGTCCTCCAACATGGCATTGAAGTCTCTTACATGTCCTTTTTTTCTTGAGCCAAGTGGCATTAACTCTTCTTCCATCTCTTCCTCCACAAGCCATCTTTTGAATTTCAAATTTCCACCTAATAGCATTTATTTGCACATTGATCAAAATGTGCTCCACCTCTCTTCAATAACATGTTGACAAGTGGCACATTGTTACTGGTTTATCTTTAGTTCCACATCCTTCATATTTTGCATTCCTCAATCCTAAGGTTTTCTACTAATTTTGGATCCACAACTTGAGGCAAAGTCACTATCGATAGATTTGAAGCAAAATTCATCAATTTTCATCCAATTTTTCATAGTTTTTATCGATAATAGCTAGGTTATTGCAAATTTCATCAAGGAGCACCATTGTTCACCATCAAAGCTTGCAAGGAATTGGGAAAGGGCTATTTTCCACATCAAAATAGCACCAATTCCCCCATAGGATTGAGGGTTTGGGAATTTGAATAGGATTTAGATTGGTTTTACTTGATTTCTTTACTTCATTTCTTATTCATTATGCTTTAAATGAATCTCATGGGGAATGCTAGTTTAGATTTGTATAATTGACTAACATTGTGTTGTTTTTTCATTTTTGTGTAGGTCTAGAGCTACCATTCACAATATGTCCAAAAACAAACAAAACGTGCTTGTATTTTAAGAAAATTAAAATAATAGGTGTAAGATGGGGTTTCTTAGTTTCTAGCCTAGAATAAGTGACAACTAACACCTCTAGACCATTAACCACACCTAAACAAGAGAAAACAATGAAAGCATGAGAAAATAAGAACATGAAAATCACAATACTCCCCATGCTTGAATCTTGAATCACTTCCCTTGCTCTTATATTTATCCTTTTTGCAATCTTTTCCCTTATATTTTTTGCTTCACATGTGCAGATACTTGCAAAATAGTAAGTAGAAAGTTGGAGATAATTAGTTGTTAAACTTAAAAGGGGAGAGGAAGGTTGTTTTTATAGACAACCTTTTGAATGGATGGCTGAAATTAATCCTCTAGAAGGATTCCAAGATCAATGGTGAAGGATGCATGAGAGGGAGGTTACAAAATGGATGGTTGAGATTGAGCCTCCAAAATGATGCCAAGATCAATGGTCTAGAATTGATGCACCAAGAATACACCATTCTTGGAGGAATTATGGCAAGTATGACACCTGACGACTATGACAACAATGAAAGCTATTACAGGGTTTAATGACAAGGCAACTTTGACTTGGAGGAGGCACATAAATAATTGATTTAAATTATTTATTCAAAAATGGAGGAAAGGGACAAGTGGCAAATAAATAATGCATTCAAATTATTTATTTGGAGAAAATGAAGGATGCAACATTTAATTAAATTAATCAATTTAATTAAATGGAAAGATGGAAATTAGTCATGGGTAATTAATTAATTTAATTATTTATTCAAAAGGGAGGAATGACACATAATTAAATAATTTCAAAAATTATTTAATTATAGAAGAATAAAGGGTCAAATAATGATAATTATTATCTGACTATAGATGAAAGACAAATAATTAAATAAATAATGATCTATTTAATTATTGGAGAAAGGGGTATATTAGTGATGCAATTAAATAATTTTAACTGATCAGGATGGAAATGAGAAGGTGAATTAATTAAATAATTAAAAAATATTTAATTAATAGAGGAATATGATCAAACATAATTGAATAATTAAAATTATTCAATTATTGAAGGATGACGACCAAAAAAAATGACGCTCGTAGACTTCGCAAATTTTTTAGTGTAAATTTTGCCCCTCTTTGAAATAATGTAGTTTATCATGTTGTGTCAAAGAAATTTGGTTAGGAGATGCTCTAGGATGCCCCAGTGAAATAGGTTACGGGTATGCCCCCTTAGGAAAATTTGACAAATTTTCAAAAAAAATCAAAAATTTGGAAAATTGTCTAGATAAGACAAAAGGATGGCCAAGACTTCAATGGTGAAGATAGAATTGAGGATCAAGGTCAAAAAAAGGGTCAAAATCAAGGTCGAGGGTGTCAAGGAGTGCATCCAGAAGGTGAGGTAAGTAAAAAACCGTAAATTTGACCTATAAAAGGCAATTTGAATTTGAAAAAGGGTCATTTTCACATTCCATATTTAGAAATATTGAGAGCTCAAAGTGAGTAAATAGTTAAAATGTCCCCGGTTCCAGAGGCTTCCCACTATGCATATTAGATCCGCACATACCACTATCTAGCACCTCCCTTGATACTTACTATGAACCTAACTTTTAATTTTTTCATTCGCATACATTTATGTTTTGAAATAATTTAGTAGATGAATGTGTCACATGGCGTGTGATGCATATGTCGTTACGTTTGATGCATTTGATAAGAGGTTTGCCACAATCATCTTGGCATAATTCAAATGCATTTTCAAGCCACATATGTGATCGAGAAAGATACAAATTACTTAGTGTGATGCATTCGCGGGTCCAACTAATGCATGTGTTGGGCATGTGATGCATTTATAGTTGCAGGCTAGTTATAATTAATGTGATGCATTAGATAGAAATTGTGACACAATTACTTGATTAAAGATTTTGTCCCATTGTAGTAAAGTTTGACTTGGTCAATTTAGGTTTGATAGGTGAAGTGAAGGTTTTGGATTGACATTATTGGTTGTTTGATGTTTGCAAGAGTTTCTACCATTGATTTATACATGAGAGTCTAGACTAGATGTGTTTGGATTGTGCAACTAGCTAGGCACCGATGAGAGGGGTGTATTGCTAGAGTTGGGTTTATTTTATGTGAAATATATGCCTGTCATCAGGGTGAATAGGGGAATGTTGACGACACTAGCAGAGCATTGGCACTTAGAGATGAGAAACTTCCATTTTCCTATGGGGGAGGTGACATTCACCCTAGAGGATATGTACAAGATCCTAAGATTGCCTATTTGCAGTGAGCATGTACGGTACTACCCGGCTTGAGGACTTCATGCATTATATGAGTACTACAGGACCAATGATGATACAGAGCTCGGGATCAAGGGATATGAGATCTAGTGGGAGATCATATCAGAGACATATGACTGACTTGACTTTGTTTTATGTACACTGATAGTAGGGGTGGTGATTCCTAATTAGAGGGTCCATGGCTTCCTAGTTGGTTGGGGGGAGATGTTGAGGTCAATGATTTAACATAGGAAAGTATATGCATGGGGGCCATGTCTATTGGCCATGTTGTATTTCCAGTTGCATGATATTGTCTATAGGAGGAGGGCAGAGTTTGAGTTGTGGTGTGACCTTGTTAATAGTTTGGGCATGGGAACACATAGCGGTGTTTTGGCCACCGGTGGTTCGGCAGGTGGTGGGAACAACACCATACTCATATTTATATTAGGGATCCTTGACTTAGACAAATGTCAAAGATGTGTACTATTGGAGGCACGACATAGATATATTGGTCAATTTCATTTAGAGACCTTACAAGACATGCCCATTGTGGATAGATGAGGACAACCACTTACCTTGCTATAGCTAGCCTAGATATCTAATTGGATGGACAGTATAGAGTCAAAACATTATTGAGATCTATCTACCAGAGAGAGTCTGATGACAATTTGGAGAGAGGAAGGGAGTGTCGGTAGACAAGGAAAAGTATGGGTGATCATCACGTGAAATGCATTCTTGGGGCCCATAGATTGTAGTCACCATGACTGAGCAAGAGATAGATGATCATCATGAGAGAGGAGAAGATGCCATGGGATGTGGAGACTAGAGAGGGAGAGGGATTAGATAAGAAGAGGATAGCTGCCCTATAGGTTCAAGTGCAGGCCCTTAGGCACAACTAAGGATAGTGACTATAGAGAGGGATGACCTTAAGGCCAAGAGGGATGCATTCCAGGTGGACAAAGACCAAGTAGTGATTGGGTAGTAGTGAGAAGAGCAATGGATTATTAATTTTATAGCCACCTATAGTGGATCAGTGGTGGATATTGCATAGGATATAGCGAGGAAAGGTGTAGCCACCCAGTATTATAGAGGCCTATATGAGAGGGTTGTGCCACAAGTGAGGAGGGATCCGAGCTTTTCATAGGTGGAGACCAGCAGATCACAAGGAAGAACATGTAGCCAATGGTCACATAGTAGGTCAGAGGGTGAGACTTCAGATGCTAGGTGGGCAACCCGATATGAGAGACCTCCCACCACAAGGCATAGGACTACAGGGGCCGAAGATGAGGGAAGTTCTAGATAGATTGTCGTTAGTATTTATATAGACATTGATACACTTGATTATCGAGCTAGTGATCTCCATTTTATTTATGCACCATGACATTGTACCTATGAAACAAGATTTTGAGCAATATGATATCATTTTGGCAATAGTTGATGATATACATTATGATGTGTTTATGCATTTATGATGACATACTATGTGATGGATGCTTATATGTTTAATTATCCATGTTCATGTATTGATTTGCAATATGATGGATGATTATGCATGTATGAATATGATGTTTGTTGATGCTTTATATATGGTGGGTTTATGACTATGTGATAAATGTTTATGCTTTTATTATATGCAATGTGGATGACCTCATGTTTACTGAATGCAGTGTGATATGATGATGATCTATATGATTATGCTATGAGTACAGTGAAATGTAATGCATTTATGATTATGGATGTGTTTATTATGTTACATGTTAATGATGGATGTAATACAAATTTCTTAATGCAATTTGAGATGGAATGTATCAATGTAATGTAATGTAGTGTTTGATGGAAAATATGTAAATGCAAATGCAAAATGTGATGCTTAATGTGATATATGATAAAATGATATGAATATATGTGATATGTAATGTAAAATGTGATGTGATATGTGATGTGACGAATCATAATACAATGTTATACATGTTTTGCAAATGGATTGTAATGCAATATGTTATGCTATGTGATATGAGATGTAGTGCTATGACGAAATGCATGAGGAAAATGATATTAACATGATGATTATGAATACTATATGGATGTATTTTATGTTTTATATTTTCTTATGCAAATATGTGTGACCTAATATGAAAATGATGTCTATGATGATGGTGTTTTCTATGATGCAATATAACATGATTATGGATGCAAGATATATTTGTGTGTCACAAGACTCTATTAGGATGCAGATAGAAGAAATGTTAGTGCAGAAAGGATGAAGGAGATGAGTGTTAGGGTGGAAAAGACATAGATGGAAAGTTAAGCTAGGAATGATAAGGGATCCAACTTTCATGCTTACATTTTTATATTTATCATCATTGAGTGTTAAAAATGTCACAAATGATCCAAAAACGCCATGGTATGACATAGACCAAGGTGTGCAAGGTGACCATTTGGGAGAGAAAAATATTCAAAAGGAAAAGGAATGGCCCAACTGGGTATGTGTAGGATCATGATGGGCCAAAAAGTGGCAATATGATGGGTATTTGTAGGGTATGTGGCTGATGACTTTTTTTTTACCCAAAATTGATGAAATGAAAGGGGTTTTTAAAGGAGATTCTCAACTTTTCACAATATAAATTATATTTTACATTAAATTTAATAAATAATTATTATTCATTTTCTATTTGAATTACGACTAAAGTCCTAATTGATAAGTTGATTGAAAAACATCTATAGCTTTCAAACGATATAACATTTTTTGAATCCAAAACATGTGTCACATTCTCTGCTTCACATACTATAGGATAAAATTAAATTTTAGGAAGTTTTGACCAAGTTAAGGTGGTCAAACATACAAATTTTTATATTTTTTTGAAGTTGTAATAAAAATTCATAATTAATTATGTACTTGGAAAAAAATTACAAAAAAATATGCATCACATCCAGACATGAGTCCTCTACTTATTTCTAAAATATTATAAAAAATATTATCATTTTATTGTGGTCAGGGTGGTCAGACAAACACCTACTTCTTATTTTTCACTGAAATTTAAGTACTACTACGTTGAAATTTCAAATTTTCACCAAATATATATATTTTTTTTAAAAAACCTAGTAGTTTACAAACTACATTCAATTTGGTATAGATTTTATTCTTACATATTTTTTAAATAATATAGATAGCTTATTCAAATATTTACGTCAAGTTTCATAACTCCAATTTTTTTGAAATTTTTGCCACTTATTTTTTCCATTATGATCCTGCACATACCCAACTCATACTAAGGATCCAATTGTCCCAATATTTTTTCCAAGACAAATAATAGACAACAAACAAAGAAAAGAGGCCATGATCCATCATCGTCCCTCTAAATCCATGGATAGGACATCCTCGAGGAGACTAGTAACATGACCCAAAACCAATCAGAAAGATAAGAAAATCCAGATCAACAAAATGTTTTCCAAGATAATGTTTCCTAGTGATAATGATGAGATTGTTTGATTGATTGATTAAGTTAACCAAGATGAACAAGTTGATTGATAAGCTGACAAGGATTTATAAAGTGATTTGATTGACCATTCCTAGCCTTAGGAAGGACACATCCTAATGAAGGTAAGATTATTGACCGGGTTGACAAGATTCATTGTGAAAAAGATTGATCGTTTGTTTGAAAAATATTGATGAATATGATCAAGCGATGTGACAATAGCCAACCGTAGGAAGGACACATCCCATTTGAGGCAAAGGACACATTTGATAAAGTTGAGCAAGTGATAAGTGTTGACAAGCCACCAAAAAGACATATCCTACTTAAGGTGAATGATCAATTTGAAAAAGTCTAATCTCAAGGACACGTCTTGATAAAAGACAAGAGATAAGACTGAATGAGACAAATGACATAATGCCCCATTCCAGTTGAATGAATGAGTTGATTGATTGATGATAAGATGATTGATTGATTTGAGGATGTATGATTCATTCATTTTGTTTGTCTATTAATTCATGATTTGGTGTGTGTGATGATTATTTGTTGATGAGAGACACAACTAGACTCAACAAATCGTAAAGGACTAACCTAGGTGGCCTTTGGGGCTCATCGATGATGGCCTTGCCTACATTATACATGTAGATACCTTGTAGTTCGACACAACTTGACTTTGTTTTATTTGAAAAAAGATGAAGTCATAATTTTATTTGGACAGCCTAAAGGGACTAACCTAATGTCTTGGGGGTTCATTTAAGATGAACCTTGCCTATGTAGCAAGTGCATAAAGACAACGTAGTTTGACCACTCTTAGTATAGACTAACTCAGACTTGAACTTAGACTTGGACTCAAACTCAAACTCTGATTTAGACTCCATTTCTGGGAGTTTTCAAAAAAAATCAATGTTTTTGGGTTTTTAGGATTTTAAGATTTTTTTTTGGATTTTGATGTTTTATGATTTTTTTGGATTTTGATTTTTTTCTAATTTTTTTTATTTTGATGTTTTTATGATTTTTTGGATTTTGATATTTTTCTAAGTTTTTGTATTTTGATGTTTCAAAAGGCCGACACCATGTGTTATTTCCCATGAAGACGTCATTCAAAGAATTTCCCCTAGTCAGGTACAAGACCAATTTATTATGCACAAGGGGAAGTGACAAATTCAAGTGGTGATCATGAAAACAAAGGATGCTAAACATTGGTCATCTCCAGGCCATGAAAGGACTTCAATTATTTTATTATGGATGAGTGATGGGAATAGAAGGATGAAAAGACCAGATGGAGTGACAGTAGATAGAGGAGAAAAGACTGACTACACATGGCAACTATTTGTCAGGTTTTCACCATGGTACTTATCCAAAGCACCACCAAAATGGTTTTCACTTGTGGACAAATTATTTCTCCTTTTTTTTTCATTTTTCTATTTTTTTTGTTGTAACCAAGATGCTTGTTTGCTAGGTTTTCATCAGGGTGACTATTTTTTTGATTTTTTTGTATTTTTGACTTTTTAAAGGATACTCTGAGAGTCACGTGTAGTACTTGTGAAGATGCATGTTGTTGATTGGTTTGGAAAATGCTTCCCATTCTAGAGTAGATAGTTGATAAGCACCTGATTCATATGACGTTGTGACAATGTAGGGGCCCAACCAATTAGGTTTAAACTTTTTTAGGCTTTTCTAGTTTTTCCTGATTCTTTGGATTCTCTTTCAAGATTAAGTCACCAATGTCAAAGATTATAGGATGAATCCTCTTATTATAGTTGTGTCAAAGGAAATTATGATAGGATTGAAGATGTGTGAAGGCATTTTGTCTCTTTTCATCCAATAGTTCAAGTTCATGTAGGAGGGATACATGATATTCCCCTTGATCAAGCAATCCTTGCATAAAGACCCGTAGAGATGGTAACTCAACCTTGATAAGAAGTATTGCTTCTAAACCAAAGAGAAGGGAATATGGAGTAGCTCCAGTAGGGGTACAGACACTAGTACGATAAGCCCATAAAGTAGGGTTGAGTTGCAAATGCCAGTCACAGCTAGCATCATTGATAGTCTTCTTTAGGATTTTTAGGATGGTCTTATTAGACACCTTAGTTTGTCCATTTCCTTGGGGGTAATATGGGGTAGAAAAATGATTTTGGATGTGGAACTTTTCACAAAGCTCATGGACATCCTAATTTTTAAAAGGGCAACCATTATTTGTAATGATGGATTGTGGAATACCATAACTACAAATGATATAGTTTAGGATGAACTTGGCTATCTTTTTTTTAGTGATGTAAGTCAATGGGATGACTTCGATCCATTTCGTAAAGTACTCATTCCATTGGTAGAGGTAGGGTGGATTTTTCCTATGAGGTTGATTCCCCATTAATAAAATAGTAATGATGAATTGGTTGTAGTTCTTGAGCAAGTGCATGTATAAGGGCTCCATGTATTTTACATTAGTGACATTTCTTGAAAAAATGATAAGCATCACATTCCATTGTTGGCCAATAGTATCCCATCCTCAAAATATCCTTTGCTAAGGTTGGACTAGTGGAGTAAGCCCCACATATACCATGGTGTACTTCTTGTAATGAATTTTTTGCTTCACTTGAGTCGAGACACTGAAGTAGGGTACTATCTAGACTACATCGATATAGGGTATGCTTGATGATGGCATATTTTGACTCTTGTCAAATAAAGGTCCTATGTTGGTTAAGGAACAAGTCAAGAGGGATGATTTGGTTATGCAAATAGGTGTAGATATTTATACCAAGAAGACTCGAGGCCAAAAATTTCACACACAAGTTCAATTTATGGGACATCGAATGTAGGGATCAAAAGCTTTTCTACCAATAACTCATACTGTGATGCATTATTAGGAATTTCCAAGAGAGATCTGATGGTAGCCATTGCATTAGCTGCTTTGTTCTAGATTCTTGGAATTTGATCAACGAAGATGTTATCAAAATATAATCTGAAGCTATCCACCATGTGTTTGTAAGGCATTAATTTCTCATCCTTAGTGTCATAGTCATCATTAACCTACTTAATTACTAGCTAAGAATCCCCATAAACCTAAAGGTCCTTAATTTTCCATTAAATCACCATCTAGAGTCCTGTTAATAATGCTTCATACTCAGCTATGTTGTTTGTACATGGAAATGCTATGCAAAATGATTTGGGAAAAGAATCTCCTTGAGGTGTGATAAATAATATACTAGCTCTTGAACCATGATTGGTGTAAGATCCATCAAAGTATAATTTCCAAGTGGTTAGTGTGTCTATGGGAAAGATTGATTCATCTAGAAAATTAGATATCAAAGGGTGATCTGCTTTTATTGGTGAATCTGCAAATTGGCTAGCTATAACTTGTCCCTTTATTTCTTTCTGATCGACATACTCAATGTCATATTCACTTAGACTCTTAACCCATTTGGCTAACCTTACTATCAATGCTACTTTGCCAAGCAGGTACTTCAGAGGATCAATCTTAGCAATCATTTTTATTTTGTGATTCAACATGTAATGTCTTAGCTTCTGTGTTGCAAATACCCCTACTAGACAAGCTCGTTCAATGAGACTATATTTCAGTTCATATCTGACTAAGGTGTGACTGATATAGTAAATTGATCGTTCCTTGCCATCATTATCATTTTTTGCTAACAATGCCCCCAGTGCTCATATAGTTGTTGTTACATACAATATTAGGTGTCTTCCATCAATAGGAGGCATGAGGATTGGTGGAGTTAATAGGTAATTCTTGATCTGATCAAAGGCTTCTTGTCATTTCTTGGTCCAATTGAAGGGGATTCCTTTTCTTAGCAAATGTTGGAATGGATGGATCTTATTGGCTAGCTATGCAATAAACTAGAAGATTGATTGTAACCTTCCTTGTAGTGTTCATAGTTGTTGATGGTGATTTTGGAACCACAACAATGCAAGCTACAAGATATTGCTACTCAGCTTCTTCTGAAAGAGAAAGGAAACACATGGATGCCTTAGCTCCCAAGGTCTTTATAGTTGGGTCTCAACTTTGTTGATGTTACTCAATGGTCAATGCAACACTAATATTCAAGGGACCTGCTGGTGTTGAGTGTCTGGATTGTTCTTGGATCAACCATGAAAATAAAATCTACTTTAAAAGGGGTTTTAAATAAACAACAAAAGATAGATCAGGGTTTTGAAACAGAAAAGAACAACAGTTCATCCCATCTTAACCAGACTTGCTAGCTTCAAGGAATTAGTAAACCAAAACTACAAAACAAGATAAGCTTGTGATTGACACACAACCTCTTTCACTCACAGTGCTAATTCACATAAAAAAATTTAATTATCATTTAAATAAAACACAAAATAATATTTTATTCCTTATAGGCTTCACAAATCAATGATCAATTAAGACAAATATCATTCAGGAATCACAACATGAAGTAGATTAAACTCTGATTGTTTCTACTATTATTAAAATAGATAAACAATATTTACAAAGCTGGCACAATCACCAATATACAGAGAACCTGTGTCTCTAAATTGTTTCCAACTACACTAAGAGAATTCAGAAAATACATTACAGTTTACACTGAAATCTAACTGCTAACCAAGAAGACAAGAGGAGCTCTCATTACTGAGAATCAAGAGCAACTCTATCCCCTTCTATTAACTTACTAATTCCCCAATAGTCCTAACTCTAAGATGGCTCTTAATCTAAAGTCTTCTAAGTTTTTGGAAGTTCTAATCCCTTACTGTCTAACCTTTACAAAGAGGCAAGCTTTCCTTATATACAAAAATGCACCAACTGGAATGTGTTGTCCCCTGAACTAGGGTTTACAAAATATTTGCACCTGGCAGAGTCAGCTCTCAGATCTTTTAAGAGAGTCAATGTGTATTCAATGCAGAATCCCCACTGTCCATGCCTCACAAAGAATTTCTATCCTTAGGAAAAGTCCCTTTGATCCTCTGGAAGTTGCTGCATTTACTCTTTTGTCTCAGTGTTCATCTTCAAACTCCTCCTGCAATCTGCCTTGAATGCTCAAAAGATCATCATTAATATCGATCTATCTTCTCACTAGCAGTGGCCACAGCTATCCCTGTGAGTCACTGATCTTTCATCTTTCTTACAGCTTCTCTCACATCCTAGACTTCCTTTTATATTGACCATCCTTTCGAAAAAGCCCTCGGGCTTCCTTGCTCTTCTGAACATTCAATCTGTCGCCATCTGCTCTCAGAAAGGGACCCACCTGATTGGGCAATCATCGACCGCGTAGGATTCTTCGGTGGTCAAAAGCGGTCAGCTTAGCATCACATGTCAGTGAGACACCTCTAGTGTCTCACCAATGCAATTTTACCCTCGGGCAGCCACCAGCAAGACACAAGACAATCGATGAGACATCTCAACGGGCTTAGAAGCTATATCGAGCTCATAGAAGACCATCGGCAAGAGACCATCCTTTCGCTGAGACCACATGGAAAAACTCTTGTTTTCTCTTGGAGTCTTCCCGACATCCTCCTTTATTGGGGAAATCCATCGCCGTCAACAAGACCTTCAGTGAACTCCCTTTCATTCTCGTCGAGCTCAAATTCCTTTCTTCCTCTCAGGCTCGAGCTTATTCTCTTTCGCTAAGAGCTTCTTGGGTCGGCAAGACATCATACCGAACCCATTGCATTCATTCCGAGTCTCGCCGAGCTCCCTCTGTTCTCTTTGGGCTCCCTTGCTTCGGTGTGACCTTCGCCTTTCAGCTAGACACTGTGCCGAATTCATCCTTCTTTGGTAACCTCTTATGTTGGGGTGACTCCTCTTCAGTTATACTGACATGCATTTCTTTCATTCCCCGTGTGTCGCCAAGACTCTTGCATTTTGCTGAGACCTCTTAGCGCATGACCTTCCTCTCCATGAGCTCCTCCTTACTGGAAAGACCTCCTCTATTCGGCGAGACTTTATACCGACCGAAGCTTCCTTTGCTGAATCTTGCTATCGTAGGGACATTTTTATGGTCTTACCAGTAGACCTCCCTCCTTGTGCCCTGTCGACATGACCAAATGTATTCAGTGAGACCTTATATTGAGCCCACCATGTCCTACCAAAGATTGACCCTTCGGTAGGAACTACAATGATACTCATCTGTGTCACTGTGACTTTCCTTTGTCAGTGAGACACTTTGGTGAAGGAAATCTCCTACCGATGGGAAATCTTTTCCTGCCGATAGAAAACTCCTAGTCGTCGGGACCTTGTTTGGTGTCTTGCCGATATGAACTACACATAAATTTCAATCACTATGACATCTCTGAGGTCTTGCCAACTTTTACCTTAACTAATTTTTAAGACCAACTACATTAAGGAATGGAATTCAACTGAGCTCGCCTAGAAAATACCATCCTGTATGTGACTTAATCCTGCATCCAACGAAGAAAACCATAATGAATATCATACAAATAGAAGTTTAAATAATCAAAAACACCATTGAAATGAAACTTATATTAGTAGGGTACCATTAAATCTTCAAGAAAAATGATCATACAATAGTTCAGGTTTCAGGTTGACCCGCGGAATCCAAGCCAGGGAGGAATTTCGAAGAATTCCATTTCAGGTGGATTTTGGAACAAACAGGGAACAACAGATTTCAGGAAAATCCAGAAGAGAAGGAAATCCATGGAAATTTGGAAGACATCAGGAAAATTTGGTCCATGCGGAATTTCACGATGACCAAAAATCCCAGAACAACAAACTCTCAGTCAGAGTTCGAGTGAGATCTGGGAAAATCCGAATGGGATGGAAAATCCCAAACCCAGGAGAAAACCCGATTTCCAACTGAGGCAAAACCAAAATACCAAGGCAAAGAAAGGAAAATAAAAGGGGGACCCATTTTGTTCCAACTCAAAATGGGGTGGTTATGCAAGGCATAACAAATGGCGACTTAGCTGGGAAAATGGTTTAACCATTTTCAAGAATCTAAAGGATTCAACTACCCAGAACTCCTGGTTCATAAGAATCACAACTCCAGTTGGGTCAGTTTAAGCAAGGTTGAGCTAGAATTCTCAAATGTAAGTCAATCAATGGCTACCCCCTGAATCAATGTGTGTGCTTGATTGTGCATCACCCTTTTGTAAAGCTTCTTCATCTTTTGAACAACAATGTGTAAGATTTGAGCTACATGAGTTGATTTCCTTGGTGCAATGATGTCCCGAGCATTGCTCCGCTGCCAGTCAGGCATCCATATCCCAGATAAAGATACCTCTAGTTTTCTCACAACATTTCTCTACTGCCAGACAGGCGTCTGTAGCCCCGGTAGAGATACTGGAGTCACCCATTCATATTGAATTCTCTTTTCTTTTGATAATTCTTTTCTCTCTTTTTTTTTTTAATATGTCAGATGCTTAACACCTGATCTGGGTTGAAAACTATAGTGGACCTCATAACAGCACTTGGAAATCAGATTTTTCACTCAAAAATTTACGACACTGTCATCCTAGGACAAATACACCACTAGAAGAGGAGATGATTTTAATGATTTGTGACAGATTCAGGGAGCTGATGAAGGCTACTTACTTTGCACCTTGTTTTAAAACCTTCCACAACTTTTATTGACAATAAGCATGAAACAACAAATTGAGGACAAAATCATTCAAGCAGAAAACCTGAAAAATATCTAAACCACTTCTCTTCTAATGACCAAAGTATGTTTCAGACAACAACCCACAACTCCAGATAGAAAGAAATAGATTAAACCCCCAAAGAACAGAACAAACAAAAAAAAAAAAGAAAAGAAAAAACAAAAGGAGACAGGGACAAATGTGCAAATAGGAAGCTATTTACATACAAGAGCAACAGATTATTCACACCAAGGAAAGAATTATTCATAAATAGGAGCACAAAAGTTATATACATAACCACAGATTATTTACAAACAGGGGACAAAATGAACTATTTACATAAAGAAAACAACGAATTACTTATATACATAACATAAATTAACAAGCCTCAAGATTCAAAATAGTGTTTAAGGAACTGCCCATTAATAAGCAAAGGAACCAGCTCTCTAGTTAGGCTACTCAGTTTGAAAGCATTTTCCCCTAGGATCTCAGCAATTTGATAAGGACCTAGCCATAGTTTGTCAAACTTTTGGTGGCTTCCCTTCTTTTCATTGGCTTTATCCCATAACAGTACTAGGTATGATATCCTAAAAGCTTTTATCTTAGCTCTTTTTTCAAACCAGCGTTTGACAACAGACTGATGTCTGAAGAACTGTTGTAAAGCAGCATCTCTTTGCTCTTCTAGTTTTAACAAAGCGGCTAGTCTTATCTCTATCCTATTCTCACTGGAGTAAAACTTCTGCATGAACTCCAAGATAGGTATTTGTAGATGGATGAGAAAGACAGGCTCTTGGCCATATACCAGCTTGAAGGGTGAGGTATTTAAAGCAGCCTTAATCCTAGTCCTATCTAACCATAATGCGAATCTAAGCTGGGTGTGCTAGTCTCTAAGGTTATGCTCTAACAATTTCTTAATCACGCCTAAGAGGTTCTTGTTAGTAGATTTTGCAACACCATTTCCTTGCGGATAATAGTTTGACGAATACTTCAAGATGATCTTGTGATCATATTCCCAGGAAATAAACTCAGCAGAAGAAAAATCAGGACCATTGTCACATACCAGAGCGAAGGGTACCCTAAACCTTGTAGTGATGCACTCGGTAAGGAACTTGATTACTACTTCCATTGTTCTTTTTTTGCAGGGTATGGCCTCTATCCACCTCGTACAGTAATCAGTAGCAGTCAAGATAAACTTATGTCCTACAGAGGAATTTGGGTTAATCACCCTAATGAAGTCTAGTGCCCACTGAGAAAATGGCCTCACCTTGTAAATAGGTTGTAGGGGCATGGCTGAATAGCATTCCCTTGGTGCTGAAACCTGGCAAGTGTGACATGTCCTGACATGTTATTGTGCATCCTTGAATATGCAGGGCCAATAATAACTAGCTTAGAGAATCTGGTGTGCCAATGCATCCGGAGAACCATGACTTGTACCATGTTTCCCATGAAACTCATAGATCACTTGCTTGGCCTCTTGATGATCAAGGCACCTCAGGTATATTCCTTCGAAGTTCCTCCTATATAGAAAACTTCCTTTGAACATATAATGAGAACTCTTTAGAATTAGAGCCCTCCTTTGAGTTGAATTCATCCCATCCGGACAACAATTGTTAAGCATCAGGTGGACAACATCAACATACGAGGGATCGTCCGAAAAGGATTGGGTTGTGTATTGTTGAAAGAAAATATTATCACCGGCATTTGCCATGGATTGGGATAAACCCATGCCTCTGACTAGTTTCATGGGATGCATCTCCAGGTCAAATTCCTGCAAGATATCCATCCACTTGCCTCTCCTTTCTCCTAGCTCACTCTGCATCAGTAGGGACTTCACAACCGCATCAGGAACTACAGTGATGACTTGACTTCGAAGGATGTAATGTCAAAATTTCTTGATGGCCTGGACCAACGCGAAGGCTTGATTTTCTAGAGGTGCATATTTGATTTATGCATTCTTGAATGGAGAACTCATGAATGCAATCAGTCTTTCCTTGGCCTTTTCTTGTCATTGGGTTAGTATAGCCGCACATGAATGCTCAGAGGCGAAAGAGTAAATGTAGAACGACTTGAGGTAATTGGGATTGGTAAGCATAGGTGGTTCTGAAATGGACCGTTTGACTTGCATGAATGTGACCTTCACCTCCTCTATCCATTCTATCTTGGCGTCCCTTTTCATCATTTCGTTCAGAGGCTTTACAATCTCTACAAATCCCGTGATGAACTTTCTTACAAAATTAATTTTCCCGAAGGACTTCATTTCTTTCTTGCTTCCTAGCCAGGTGATCTTCAGAATAGATTCGACTCGGTCTGGGCCGATTGAGATTCCTCTCTCTAAGATTATATGTCCCAAAAGTTTTCCCTCTGTGACTTCGCACAAGCACTTTTTGGGATTCAAGGAAACGCCATATTGAATACATCTCTAGAGAACCTTAGCCAAATTAGCGGCATGATTGAGTCAATCCTTGGAGAGCACTATCAAGTCATCAATGTAGACAATAATGCATTTTCCAATTAGTTCCTTGAAAGCTATGTCCATTACGCACTGAAAGGTCACCCCAACATTTATCAAGCCGAATGGCATTCTTCTGTATGTGAATATCCCCCACTTGGTAGTGAAAGCCATCTTCATTCTGTCCTCACAGTTGACCATCACCTGATTATATCTAGAGTAGCCATCTAGGAATGACATCATCTATGCCCCATTGACAATCTGCAAGACTTCATCCAAGGAAGGGAGCAAGTAATTATCCTTTTCTGAGGCTTTATTCAAATTTTTGAAGTCCACGCATAGTCTGATCTCCTCGTTTTTATTATGAATTGGGACTAAGTTAGCCAGCTAGGTTGAATGGTGCATAGGAAATATTATCCTTGCCGAGTGTAATTTATGAACTTCTTTATAGATCAATGGTTCAATCAGAGCATTGACAGGGCACTGCTTTTGTCTGAAGGGTTTAGCTTCGGGGTTCAGGGGGATAGTGTGAGTCATAACTGAAGTGTCTAATGTTTGTAGGCCTTCATATCCCCAGGCTATCATCGCAATATCCCTTTTGAGTACCCTCAATATGTCTTCTCTAATTGCTTTAGGGCATGCCTTCCCTATGTAGACATTTGTTTCAGGGCCAGAATCAGCCAGGTTAACTGTCTCATATTTTCCTCCCTTTTCTTCAGCTAATGCCTTCTCTCGAGCCCTTGGGTCCGAGTCAAAGATTCTTTCTAAAGAAACTATTCCCTTCGGAATGTTATTACTTTTCAAATTAAGGACCCCTTCTGTATCACATTCTTTAGGGTTCCAATCCCCTTAATCTCTATTGGACTCATCAATAATTTTCCCCTCAAAGACATCTGAGCTTGCTAAGAAGGCTAGAATATGTCGATCATCATCAAAGACCTGGAAGTTCTTGATATTGTCAGGAACCACTGGGGTGGACATCAGTTCTACTAAGAATATTTTGAATTTGGAGCCTTGCATAGGCTCCAAGGTGCTTGCAGCAACTTCCAGTGAATCAGCCACCTAATTTTCTTCTCTAGGGATTAAGCTAATCCCAAATGCATCAAAGTCTTCAATTAGATTCCATACCCTATTTCTATATGCTGCCAACCTTTTATTGTGGCAGGTGTACTGGCTGCGCACTTGTTTGACAACCACTTTTGAATCTCCCTTGACCATTAGGGCTATAACTTTCTTTTTGTGTGCAAAAATTAGTACCCATACCAGACCTTCATATTCAGTTACATTATTAGTGCACTCGAACTGCAGCCTGTAAGAGGCAAAGAAAACTTTCCCTTTCAGGCTGGTTAGTACAATTCCAACACCACAACCAGTTTTGGACTTAGATCCATCAAACGTTAGGGTCCACAACTGATCCGTAGCTGGGGGTAATCCTTTTGAAGTTTTCACAGGTATTTGAATAGGATCAACCAAAGGTGGGAGCTTTTGATCCTTGGGACCAGTCACAAGGGAAGAATTGTCTAAAGATTCTCTAGGTATACTTTGCAATTTTGGCCTAGCTGTATCATCTGACCTATGGTTATTCCCTTGGAAGTTACTTGTCCCTTTAGTTGGTTTCTTGGGTTTTGTTTCATTTGCAATCATAGACTGTGTTAAGCAGATCTTGGGGTTGCTTCTCATCAATGTGCTGATTCAGACATATGTCTAGAGTAGGTTTGATTGAAGTAGGGATTTCTTTTGAAAGCATTGTATCCCTGGTTAACATGGTTGCTTCCTTGGCCTCAAATGAGAAGTAATCTGCAATGATCTCAGGGCGACTTGTGCTAGCTTCCTTAGCTTTGGAAACGTGTTTTAAGATGTCAATGCAAGGTTTACAAGTCAATTCGGAATGGCCTTGATAATGTACCCTGCACCAGTTAGGAAGTAGGAGACTTTGCAGATCTATGTCTGCCTCTAGGACCAGTTGGTCTTGTTGTAGCTTTCTAACCAATGCTTGTTGGTTTTCATTAATTATAGGATCAGGGAACCTTGGTATTGGTAGATCCTTAGGACCAAGGATAGAAAAGGTTAAAATTTCCTCACTTTTATAAACCCCCATCTCAGTCTCAAAGTAGGCCACCTCATTGAGAGAATCATACTCAGTGATGATATGCTTAAGGTGAGGCTAACTTTCAATCCTAATCTAATTAGGAATCCCTTTCCATGATAGCCACATTTGTGAGAATTCAAGGGCAAGATACCCCCCTAAATTTTTCATCAAATCTCGGCTTAGCAGCATACCATAGGTCTCGGGAATATCTGCCACTTGAATATCTATGTTGGTTAGGATCCTAGGATCTAACCCTACTTGAACATGTATATTTCTTAATTCCCCTACCACATTAACCTCTGCTTTGTCAAGTTGAATGACCTTCTTATTGGTTTGAATGGGGTTTAATCCTAACTTCTTGCATATGGAAAATGGCATGACATTTCCTGAAGCCCCCGAGTCCAATAAGCAGTTATGTAAGTTCTTGCCAAAAAATCTTAAACTCAATAGGAAAGGTGGAGTACCTACCTTGTTTCTGTATAAGGCTGCATTTACATCCCCAGCAGGTGCCACCCTACTCTTTGCTTTTGACCTATCAGCTTGTTCTAGAGCTTTCAACACTATCTCCCTTTGAGCAGGGCACCACTTCAAAATGTTAAAATATGGCAAAGAAGTTTTTTGTTTCTGCATCTCAAAAACAATGTCAAATTCTGCATTAAAACTTAGATTAGTTTTGAAAATAACAGAGGGATTACCCTTGTCATGGTGATCAGGTGGGCCTTGTGGTGGAGGAGGATTATTATTAGCACCTTGATTTGGAGGCACCATGTGATTAGGAGGTGTTGATGTAGTGAATGGCCCCTTACCTTGATTTCTTAGGAAGTGTCCTCCCTTTGTCTAAAAAGCATGGGCATCATATGAATCCTCCTCTGGTTCATTCTCTTCTTTCCATGGTAATGAGGGCTCCTCCTCGAAGAGCTCATAAGTCATTGCCATATCCATCGAGTCACCTCTTTTGTGTGAATTCCCCTGGAATGTGTGAGCATCTTTGTGTGCCATCTTGACAATTTTCTCCATTTGAGGGAAATTTACCTCAGAATGGGTTTCCGTATCATGCAACCTGCACCAATTGGTCATGAAATTTAAATTGGCCACATTTTTTGTATATGCTCTCTCCTCATTTGCCTGATAGTTGTGAGGGACTCCACCATTATTAGGCACTGTATTCCATTACCTGTTGTTGTTTGGTCATTGATTATACCCTCTGTTCTGGCTTTGATAACTTCTTTGGTTGTAGTTGTTGCTATTATGATAAGTACTCAGGTTATTGTTGTTTTGATTGGGGTAGTTCCCTTGATTTTGGGAAGGGTTCAACCGAAGTTGAGCCATGTCATTAGTAACTTGGGACAGTGTTTTCTTCAGGGTCTCTAGCTCATTGGTAAGCTGAACTATTTTCTCACTTTCCATGCTCTTAACAACAGGTGGCTAATCAACATGGCCCGATGTTCCAATTTGGTTAAGGTGACCATGGGAACCTTGAGGGACCTGTGGTTGTTGAAAAATATTAGAAGTTCCAGTAGGAAAGAATGGGACAGGTGGTTGGGTTTTCAATTCAGACATAGGCCCATAGTGGGAAGGAGACATCCCTGGGATAGTGTTGAATAGAGGAGTTGAGCTATGCATTTGATATCCCATTGAAGGGAAACCTCCTCCCAGACTTCCTTGTTGAGAACTGACTTGCTACTGCAACTTAATAGCTAAATGATAGACTTTGGATAGGGAATCAATATCAGTGGCTAGATATTTCCTTTGCAAGAACAAGCCAAGCAAAGGGTCTATAAACCTAAAGTATGCTTGGATAGCATTGTTCTCAGTAACCAGATAGGGATCTTGTAATCTCCTATACATTCACTGGAACCTAGTATTGAATAAAGGAAAAGATTCACCTGGTTCCTTCCTTATGGTAGCAAATTGATGATATAAAAGAGTTGGATCCACATACACCCTAAATTGGTTGATGAAAGAATTTTCCAAATGTGTCCAGGTCAGAATGGAACCTTGAGGAAGATTAAGGTACCAATTATATGCCATGTCCCCTAAAGAGTAAGGGAACAATCTATAGACCACATTATGGTGGGCTATTTGAGCTCTTGTACAAGCATCATTGAAATCTTGTATATGCTTTTCAGCGCTCCTTGACTCACCATGAATGTACTTAGGGTAGAATTTCTCAAGGTTTTTGGGCATATCATGAAAACCTCTAGGAATAGTCCCCAATGGAGAGGGATTATTCTGAAAGAATGCCATTGGTGGCGGTGGTGGTGGTTGAGCTAGCTGTTGTATGGGTTGAATCAACTATGATGACAGATGATATACATTGGCAGGTGGATTAATGGGTATCCACTGAGGTATGGGTGAAAATCCTGGTGGAGTGAGCGGAGCTGATAAGGGTGGTATGATGGTTGCCCCAGTTCTATAATGCTTATGTCTTGTTGGGGTCTTGAGTTCTGTGAGGGATGATGGATTCCTAGCTGATCGGAGAACTTTGTGGGGACTTTCTAAGGAATATGACCTAGTTTTATCTAGCTTGCCCTTCCTGGCCCTCCTTCTAGTGCCAGTTCTTGTTGATGGTGATTTTGGCACCACAACAATGCAAGCAAGATATTGCTACTCTGCTTCTCCTGAAAGAGAAAGGAAACACATGGATGCCTTAGCTCCCAAGGTCTTTATAGTTGGGTCTCAACTGTGTTGATGTTACTCAGTGGTCAATGCAACACTAATATTCAAGGGGCCTGATGGTGTTGAGCGTCTGGATTGTTCTTAGATCAAGCATGAAAATAAAATCTACTTTAACAGGGGTTTTAAAGAAACAACAAAATATAGATCAGGGTTATGAAACAGAAAAGAACAACAGTTCATCCCATCTTAACTAGACTTGCTAGCTTCAAGGAATTAGTAAACTAGAACTGCAGAACAAGATAAGCTTGCGATTGACACACAACCTCTTTCATTCACAGTGCTAATTTGCATAATAGATTTTAATGATCATTTAAATAAAACAAAAAATAATATTTTATTCCTTATAGGCTTCACAAATCAATGATCAATTAAGACAAATATCATTCAGGAATCACAACATGAAGTAGATTAAACTCTGATTGCTTCTACTATTATTAAAACAAATAAACAATATTTACAAAGCTGGCACAATTATCAGTGTACAAAGAATCTATGTCTCCAAATTGTTTCCAACTACACTAAGAGAATTCAGAAAATACATTACAGTTTACACTAAAATCTAACTGCTAACCAAGAAGACACGAGGAGTTCTCATTACTGAGAATCAAGATGCAACTCTATCCCCTTCTGTTAACTTACTAATTCCCCAACAGTCCTAACTCTAAGATGGCTCTTAATCTAAAGTCTTCTAAGTTTCTAGAAGTTGTAATCCCTTACTATCTAACCTTTACAAAGAGGCAAGCTTGCCTTATATAAAAAAATGTACCAACTTGAATGTGTTGTCCCCTGCACTAGGGTTTACAAAATATTTGCACCTGGGAGAGTCAGCTCTCAGATCTTTTAAGAGAGTCAATGTGTATTCAATGTGGAAGGCCCGCTGTCCATGCCTCATGAAGAATTTCTATCCTTAGGAAAAGTCCCTTTGATCCTCTGGCAGCTGCTGCATTTACTCTTCCGTCTCGGTGTTCATCTTTGAACTCTCCTACAATCTGCCTTGAATGCTCAAAAGATCATCATTAATATTGATCTATCTCCTCACCAGTAGTGGCCATAGCTATCCCTGTGAGTCACTAATATTTCATCTTTCTTACGGCTTCTCTCACATCCTAGACTTCCCTGTATATTGACCATCCTTCCGGAAAAGCCCCTGGGATTCCTTGCTCTTCTAAACATTCAATCCATCACCACCTACTCTCAGAAAGGGACACACCTGATTGGGAAATCATCGGCCATGCAGGATTCTTTGGTGGTCAAAAGTGGTTGGCTTAGCATCGCATGTTGGTGAGACACCTCTGGTGTCTCCCCGATGTGATTTTACCCTCAAGAAGCCACCGGCAAGACACAAGACAATCGATGAGATGTCTCGGTGGGCTTAGAAGCTATATCAAGCTCATAGAAGACCATCAACAAGAGACCATCCTTTCACTGAGACCACATGGAAAAAATCTTGTTTTCTCTTGGAGTCTTCCCAACATCCTCCTTCACTGGGGAAATCCATCATCGTCGACAAGACCTTCAACGAACTCCCTTTCATTCTTGCCAAGCTCAAATTCCTTTCTTCCTCTCAGGCTCGAGCTTATTCTCTTTCACTGAGAGCTTCTTGGGTCGACAGGACATCATACCGAACCCATTGCATTCATTCTGAGTCTCGCCGTGCTCCCTCTGTTCTCTTCGGGCTCCTTTGCTTTGGTGTGACCTTCACCTTTTGGCTAGACACTGTGCCGAATTCATCCTTCTTTGGCAACCTTTTATGTCAGGGTGATTCCTCTTCAGTTATACCGACATGCATTTCTTTCATTCCCCACGTGTTGCCGAGACTCCTACATTTCACTGAGACCTCTTGGTGTGTGCCCTTCCTCTCTGTGAGCTCCTCCTTATCGGCAAGACCTCCTTCGGTCGGCAAGACTTTATGCCGACCGAAGCTTCCTTTGCCAAATCCTACTGTCGCTAGGACATTTTTGTGGTCTTACCGATAGACCTCCCTCCTTGTGCCCTATCGGCATGACCAAATGTATTTGGTGAGACCTTATATCGAGCCCACCATGTCCTACTGAAGACTGACCCTTCAGCAGGACCTACGACAATGCTCATCTGTGTCAGTGTGACTTTCCTTTGTCGGTGAGACACTTTGGCAAAGGAAATCTCCTACTGATGGGAAATCTTTTCCTATCGATAGAAAACTCCTAGTCGCCAGGACCTTGTTTGGTGTCTTACCAATATGAATTACACATAAATTTTGATCGCTATGACATCTCTGAGGTCCTGCTGACTTTTACCTTAACTGATTTTTAAGACCAACTGCATTAAGGAATGGTATTCAACTGAGTTCGCCTAGCAAATACCATCTTGTATGTGACTTAATCTTGCATCCAATGAAGAAAACCATAATGAAGATCATACGAACAAAATTTTAAATAATCAAAAACACCATTGAAATGAAACTTATATTAGTAGGGTACCATTAAATCTTCAAGCAAAATGATCATACAATAGTTCAGGTTTCAGGTCAACCTACAAAATCCAAGCTAGGGAGGAATTTCAAAGAATTTTGGGTCAAGATTTCAGAACAAACAGGGAACAACAGATTTTGGGAAAATCCGAAAGAGAAGGACATCCACAGAAATTCATAAGACATCGGGAAAATATGGTCCACACGGAATTCTGCAATGACCAAAAATCCCCAAACAAAAAATGCTCAGTTGGAGTTCAAGTGAGATCCGAGAAAATCTGAATGGGATGGAAAATCCCAAACCCAGGAGAAAACCCAAATTCCAACTGAGGTAAAACCAAAATCCCAAGGAAAAGAAAGGAAAAGAAAGGGGGGACCAATTTTGTTCCAACTCAAAATGGGGTGGTTATGCAAGGCATAACAATAGTTGATTGATGTTGGTCAGTGATGGCATTTCCAGAATGGCTTTCACTTTAGCAGGGTCAATTTCTATTCCTTGATGAGAGACAATATATCTTAAGAGTTTCCTAATTGGACTCCAAACACACACTTCTTCAGATTCAACCTAAGTTTCTATTTTTTCAATCGGGTGAAGATCTTGTCTAGGATAGCTAGATGACCACTTCATTCTAAAGAATTGGATAGAAGGTCATCTACATAGTCTTCCATAAGTACATGCATATAATCATGAAAGATGGTGGTCATTGTTGTCTGATAGGTGGCTCCAAAATTTTTCAGTCCAAAGGGCATGACATTCCAACAAAAGTTTCCCCAAGAACATGTGAAAGTTGTCTTCGGTTGATCTTTTGTAACAATTCTTATCTAGCGATAATTGGAAAATCCATCCATCTATGATAGCATCTCATATCCGACAGTGAGGTCAACTATGATATCAATGTTTGGCTATGTAAAATCATAGTTGGGACAAGCTTTATTGAGGTCTTTGAAATCTGTACATATTATGATTTTTCTGTTTGTTTTGGAAATAGGAACAAGATTTAATATCCAATCTGCATAATCTATTGAATGAATGAATCCAACATCTAGGAGCTTTTTCAATTCTTCCTTGATAAGGAGTGCAATTTGGGAGTGCATTTTTCTCAACTTTTTTTTGTATGGATTAACATTTGGTAGTAGTGGCAAGTGGTGTAGAACGAGCTCAGGATCCAACCTAGGCATATCAATGTATGTCCATTCGAAATTGATGTATCTTTCTAGGAATAAATTCAACTTTGTGATCCCCACTAGGTATACCTTCATGAAGTCCCATAAACTTAATGATTGCTTCATTATTTTCAAAAGTGTCTAAACTTGGTGAGTATTGTCGGTCCCATTCTATGAGTTGTGGGTAAACAAGGGGTAAGCCATCATCAGTACTATTGAGGGTCATGGTATAGGAAAATAGGGTAAATATAGAAGAATCATCAGGGTCCCAAGAGGTTGGATCAATAGACTCCCAAAATTAGCATTTGCACAATTCTTCTTTTGTCAAAGGCATTTTTAGGCATTGATTAGGCTAGGGTTGTGAGGGATCAATGGTAAGCATCTAGTCAAATTCTCCAAATGTTTTTTCAATGTCCATAAAAAGTAGTGGAGGATAGGGAGTCATATTCATATTCATTGGAGTCAGTGTCATAATCCCAAGAGTCTTCATGTGTCTCGCCTTCATCTGAAGCATTAACAACCTCACACAAAGGTAACCTAATACCCTAGATAGTCACTTACATTGGTACAAACCCTAGCCCATGGTTTTTGACTAATTTAGGAGGTTGTAGAGGTCCCACCATTCCTTGTTTGTTTAGGCCAAGGCCACTATGTCCATCATATCCATATTATTTCATTATTGGGAACCCTTTTGGATATTGCTCAACTAGTAATTTTTTTATTTCAATTTCCTCCTCTTCTCTGTACAACCATGTGAGAATGTGATCATCTAACAATTCTTGGGATTGTTCCCCAATTTAATGAAGTTAGTAGGGTAATTATGGATGATAACCTTAGGTTGTACATGATATAGTTTTCCATATGACTTTGGTGATGTAGGTAACTTGCAGATGAAAAAGAGGCTCTTCATATTATATTCTCCACATCCTCTATCCTAAATTTGGATCTTAGGCATGGAAGGTATGGCGAATGGTATGGATGATTTGACAAGCGTGAATGGATCATTGTAATGAGATGGATGGGTCAATGAAGTGGAAGGTGAATACTCTCGATTAATGGGTACTTGATGTTTGACAATTCCTTTCAAGTTTGAGCAGTATTGAAAAGGATTAGGGTCACTAGGAATAGTAATGTCAGTACCGTTACATGGGAATTTGAGGCACTGGTGATAGGTAGATCAAATAGCCCTCATGGATGGCCAAAGAGGAGATTATAGTACAAATAAAATCCAGGATGTGAAATACTATATTTTGCATGGCTGGGTCAACTCTAATTGGGAATGAAATTACACCTTCAGATGAACTCTCAACATCATCATAAGCTTTTATCACAATCTTCTTAGTTTGGTCGATATAGTTCTCAGATTATCCTAATGCCTTCTCCAATTTTAGTGAGAAAATATTTAGATCTACTCCACCATCTACTAGGACTTGTCTAATGGGTATGTGTAGGATCATGATGGGCCAAAAAGTGGTGATATGATGAGTATGTGGCTGGCGACTTTTTTTTTACCCAAAATTAATGAAATGAAAAGGGTTTTTAAGGAGATTCCTAGCTTTCCACCAATATAAATTATGCTTTACTTTAAATTTAATAAATAATTATTATTCATTTTTATTTGAATTATGACTAAAGTCCTTATTGATAGGCTTATGAAAAATTCTATAGCTTTCAAATGGTATCACATTTTTTGAATTTGAAACATGTGTCACATTCTATGCTTCACATACAATAGGATTAAAAAAAATGAATTTCATGAAGTTTTGACCAAGTTAAGGTGGTCAGACATATGAGTTTTTATATTTTTAAAAGTTCTAATAAAAATTCATAATTAATTATTTACTTGGAAAAAACTTACAAAAAATATGCATCACATCCGAACATGAGTCCTCTACTTATATCTAAAATCTTATAAAAAAATATTATTATGTTATTGTGGTTAGGGTGACCAGATAGACACCTACTTCTTATTTTTTCCCTCAAATTTAAGCGCTACTGCACTGAAATTTAAAAATTTTACCAAATAGACTTTTTTTTTTAAAAACCTAGTAGTTTAGAAACTACATTCAATTTTCTACAGATTCTATTCTTACATATTTTTAAAATAATATAGATAACTTATTCAAATTTTTACGTCAAGTTTCCTAACTCTGATTTTTCTGAATTTTCATCACCACTTAAGGGCCTGATTTTTCCATGATGATCCTGCACATACCCTGATCTTGTGTTTATTGATGCATACTTCAAGATGTAGGGGATAATTGTGATCAAATTTTGGTGCAAAAAAGTCTTGCTCAGAGAAGGTTATGTGTGGTGGCATAGCTAAGTACCCAATTATGGCCTAAATTTTTTTGAACTCTAGGTTAGTGGGTGTAGACACTTCTTTCAATGCCTTGTCAAGGATAGGTCTATGCTATGGTGATATGCTAAGGAGATCTAAAATAGAAATTTGTGTGTTATTTTTACCCAACTGATCTAAGAGGTTGTATTGACTATTTGGTTGGGGATTAGATGGAGGTCCTAGAATAGTAATCTTAGACTGGCAGGTAGTGACAACACATTCAAAACTTTGCTTTAGATTGTTTATGGTTACAGTGGCAACACAGTTATCAAAAGGTGTCACATTAAGGATGATAGTGTTGTAATCATGTTTGACTATGGCGTAATTAACATTATTATAATTGTTTCATGAGCTGGAGGCCTTCCCTTTATCATGGTCTTGCAGGGGAGTCTTGAATATGGTCTGATCAACATTAGTTTTTACTTGTGAATCTCCTACTAATATGGTTTTGTCTTCAATGAGGTCTTGGATGATGTTCTTAAGTGTCCAAAATCTAGTGGTTTTGTGTACTTTACCATGGAGATATTCACAATATTCATATTCTATCCACCAATCTAGTTTGATAAAGGAAGGTTCATAATTCTTGGTGTCAGGTAGTGTGATGGTATTTGTTTGCAAAATCTGTTTGAGGACTAATTCGATAGGTTGACCCAAGGGGTGTAGATTCTCTTGATGTGGGGTGGGCCTCTTCATTGTTGATTATTTTGGATGAAATTTAATGTTTTATTTTTTCCTTGTGGTTGGGTATTTAGTGTACTAGATGTGTTTGATGAAGAAGGACTTTTAAGTTTAATGACTAAACCTTTAGTTATTAGTTTTGCATCAACAACTCCATCATTTGTGACATTTTTGTTTCAGGACTAGTTTTTACTCTTTTCATTGTAGGTTTTTGGATTTTCTTTGTTTATCTTGACCTATCCCCTGGTAATAAGACCTTTCTCAAAAAGGACACCCTTCTTAAGAATCTCTTCAAAGGTTGTGCAACATTGGATTTGAATTCAACTCAATTCTCTATTAAGGTTTTCTATAAACATGGTGACAAGTTGTTTTTCAAGAATGTGACAAGGGAATTTGTTAACCAATCTTCACCATCTCTAGTAGAATGAGAAAAGTGATTCCTTTTGATGGGTTTTTTTGTACACTTTCTCAACACAAGAAATGCGTAAGTGCACTACCTCTCTTGAAAGGAAATTTCTAGCAACAAGTTGTTGAAATTGTCCCAAGGTCTCTCGAGTGTCAAGTCATGACTTGCATGGGATTCCTCAATTGATATTTGATGTGATTTTTCTAGTAATCATAGGCCAGACTTACATAGTTGGATGCAAAGTGAATCTTGTGAATTGAAGCTTCTGGGATGAAAATTGATGCATATTTTGCTACAGGTTTGATTAACAATCTGAAGCTCCAATGTTTTCCTTAAGTTTTGGATTTACAATGTGCAATGAACCTTAGCATAGGTTATTTATAAAAAAAGGGGAAAAAAGAGTAGGGAAAAGGAGAGTTTCCTGGATCTGCAACTAACTATGAATAGTAATCATGGAGTTCTTACTATGGACAACTTCCTTTAAATTAACAAAGTTCCACTTAACTAGAAATAGTCACAGTCTCATGAAATTTGTGCTATATTCTAAGGTGTATAGATATTTCATCATCCATTCACCATATATATGAAGGAATAAAGATAAAAGTTGAAAGCAACTTTAATTTTTAGTCTAGACTAGCTTTACACAGCCATCTATTAGCAACAAACAACAAAAAGTATGGACTAGGAAGGCATCCACACAACAAAAATTTCATAAACACAGAACAATGTTACCAAATCTATCTAAGCAATCTAAAGGTAACTATAACATCAATGAAAATCTAACCAAAAAATCTAATTATGGGAGATTGAATCATGAAACATAGAGAGAAACTCAAAAAATGCACCCAAGTCAATGTATTTTCATTAAAATTTCTGCAACATGTCATTACATCAACTCAACTCTCTCTTGAAAATGAGAGGAGACCCCCTATTTATAGTGTCCAAAAGGTAGAATGAATGTCCAATATTAATTTTCATTGTGTGGCTAAGATCCACCACAAACTAGGGTTCTACCTACCCCTCAATATATTACAATTTAAAATACAACTTTTTCTTTATCCCTGTTTTTTCATCTAGTGACAAAACTGTAGCAGTTTTGTCTTTTGTTGATTTCCCCTTTTGTTGTAGCTACTTTGTCAGGAATTCTTTGCTAATAATAGGGTTGCCTTCCTACTTCTTCAACGTTGCATATTTCATGAACTTTAGAATTAATGGTTGGAGTTTCTCAACGTTAATGATTTCGGATCACAACACTTGATAACTCCATTCTTTGGATTGCTCGGTGAGATTTTCCCAATCATCCTCATACTTAGCAGTGTGGTCTCGAAACATCTCTGACTGGGTGAAGGCTAGAGTGGAAAACCTCATGAAATAAATGGTAGTCTCATCCGACATCCTATCCTCCATCTTTTTTTGGTAATGGAATGGGGCTTTATCTTATTTGGGTCCATTGTACGATAAGCATCTCATAGCTCGTCATTAGCTTCAAGTATCAGGCACAATTTTCTCTAACTTCCTTGACCCACTCAAAATTCAAATCCACTTTATCAATCACCTTCTCCAACCTTTCCTTTCGGTTCTCAAAGTCATGTTTCCATACATCCATCAACCAATGATCATCCTTCTTGAATGCAAGCTCCTTTTCCCATGTCATGCTTGGCAGTTTGAGAATAGCATCAATCATTGGGTAGTTGGACTCAGATCTCACTGAGAAGTCAGTGCAAATTTTTCTTGTACCCTCAAGAGACTATTTTAGGTCTAAGAACTTGTTTGTTGTCTAGATAGCCCAACTGATGCCCATGTTTCCAATGTATAGAACCTGTAGGAACTAACTTTCTGTAGTCTTGTCCAAACTCTTTCTCTTTTCCAACATATCTATTTGCTCTTTTGATAGTAGTTGTGGTGGGGCAGTAGAAATGGTAGGTATTTCTTCTATTGAAGACCATTGTTGGATGTAAGCTGTAAAATTAGCCACCTGTGCCTTAAGTTCATCCTTTGAAATCTTATCTTGCTGAATCAAATTTACCACGGTGGTGACAGACTCCTGGAGGTGCTCCACTTTCTGCTCTCTAGTAGTTGTTCCTAAATAAATGGTAGAGACATTATAGTTTATTCCTTCTTCATCCACTACTCGTGTGGCTACTTGTACGGTCCTTGATCTAGATGTGTCCATTGTCACCTTTGAACTGATATTTGGCTTCTTATCCTTCTTGGTAGTGATCTAAGCCCAGGTTAGGATAGCCACCAATCTTGCTCTTGGATCCCTCGAGGCAGGAGCCTTCTTCTCAAGTTTCCTTTCAATCCATTCAAGCATTTGAGCCTTTTCTTTAGGTGATTCATGGTCACCCTTTTCTTCATCCCTTATGACTTTGATTTACTCATCTTTAGAAGTCTCCTTCTCCACCCTAGTGTCCTCTCCTTCTTCTTCATTAGAGTCTCAAGTGAATGTTATGTGCTTGATTGGGGACTTGGTGGGTAGGAGTTCTTTGGTACTTTCTTCCCTCTCAACCTCCTCTTTTTTTTTTCATCTTTCCCATCTTCATTCTCGTGCTCCTCAAGCTACTCAATTTTTGGGCTTTTGTCAGTTTGAACTGCATCTTCAAGCTGGTCCTTCTCTACATTTTCTTCTTCTTTGGGAGGTGACACATCTTCCTAATATTCCCCTGTACAAAGTTTCACATTTTCTTCTACTTTTTCATCCTCTTTCCCTTGTTTGGGAGGGGACCTATCTACCTCATCTCACACATCCTCCAATTGTCAGGCCATTTCCTCCCCAAAATCACCATCAAATGTTTGTATAATTTCTGTACTAGGATCTTCTTCATCACCACTTTTGGAAGATCATGTTTCTTCTTCTTCATGAACCACTTTGTCAATTTGTAGGTGCTCATATTCCAGATGTTCATGGTACTCATCCACTTCATCCAATACCTTTGTAGGAGGTCATTCCCATTCCTCATATATTTCTATCGTAGCCCTCATTTTGGGTGGTTCAATTGGAGGATTTGAAACATGAACGACAATAAGTACCTATGCCAAGGTAGCCTAGATGGCTGGATTTGATAACACCTTAGAAATATCGGAAGGGACATTCTTCATATACCATGAGAATGCCTCTAGTAGTGTGAGTATTGGCATTAGTATTGTTGCTACTTTCAACTAAAGTGATGTGGTGGGAGACATGGAGGTGGAGGAGGAGTCAATTATCACAATTTCTCCACTAGGTAGAGAGGAGGCAAGGTGGACTGATATGTACACCGTAGGTGGGGAAGTGGAAATCATGGCTTGAGAAATGGATGGAAGGTTGCAAAATCAAGGGCAGCTGGTGAAGATTTTGGCTGATCCATCTCCCTTTCTTTGTCTTTATGAAGGGGATCCTCTTGAATAACATGTAACCCTATAGTGCTCCCTAACCTTTTTTTTTCTTTGAGGGATCACCCTCCAAAGCTTTCCTTGTATACACTTTTGGATCTAGCTGCTACTCCTCAGTCTCTTTCCTCTTCTTTGATCTCATGAGTGAAGCGGATCTGGATGCTTCTCTGGTTAAGTTTGTAGTAGCAGCATCATCTTTGGAACTACGCTCACACTTGAGCCCTTCATATGTTATGACAACCCCTTGTTGCTTCAATTGGGCCACTTGTCCATCGACCCATTCTTTGGTGTGAGCCTCGATGAGCTTGGTTATAATATCAAGGTCATCAACCTCTTGCTCATCCCAATCAATTGCTAACAGTGGAAAGTTGGTGATTGCATTGTACCTAGGATCCATTATGGTGCTTTCATCTTCTTCAACTCGATCAGGTACAGGAAATAAATTCACCCTTTTTACAAAGTGTGTAGTCATCTGCACATAGTACCTCATGCACACCTCCTTATCATCTTGGAAAGTTTCCAAAAAAATATTCTTCGTGGTGTAGATGGGCATACTCTAGTCCTAGTGCCTTCCTTATGTGTCCATATGGATCCATCCATGGGTGAGTGGTATGAAGATGAAAATGATATTTTACTTACTTCTTCTTTGAGTTTGCAGCACATTAAAAGGTTTGTAGCTTATACATCCCTTGGCCAAAAGAAAT
Source organism: Sequoia sempervirens (assembly GCA_007258455.2). Classification (NCBI taxonomy): domain Eukaryota; kingdom Viridiplantae; phylum Streptophyta; class Pinopsida; order Cupressales; family Cupressaceae; genus Sequoia; species Sequoia sempervirens. The sequence goes on from VDFB02193867.1 coordinate 347,947,264, forward strand.
GGGATAGGAAATCCCTACCAAATTCCTACCATTGAGAATAGAATGTACATGGCACAATTTTCGAGAGACTTCTAACAATATGATCCAGTCATTGGGGTACTGGGGTAGCTTATTCGTCCTCTATGTGTCACCTTAGGGATGGATGTATGTGAATTTAGGGTACTAAATGAATAAGAAGGTGTACTATTTTAGGATGTAAAAAGTCTTTGTTATTGTTTCATCCGACATATTAGCAAGAATGTTTCCATCTCTATCAACTATTGTTTGAGTCTCCAGTTGATATGCCTATTGGAAAGCCATGACCAATTCAAGAGCTAGAAGGGATGGAGGAAAGCCTGCAACCTTAGCAATTCCACTGCTTTTGATCAATGTTGTGTTTTTAGTCTTTGGGTTGATTCTGACTCTTTGTTTAATGCACCCATTAATGCCAGTATGGTGGAAAAAAAGGTAGGTGAGTTTAAATCCCTAGGGGGTTTGTGGGAGATCTGGGACCTGGAGGTTGGAGTGATGCTAGCAGAAAACCACCTCAAAGTTGTTTTGAAAACCATCAGTGAAGGAAATTCTAGGGTCTGAAGGTCAAAACTCTAGCACAGGTTGGTCATCTCAAAATGAAAAATGCATTATAGAATCCCAGTCAGAGAAGTCTAGCAGAGCGGACCCAGCTCAAGTGAAGATGGTTAGTTTTGCAACGCAAGTCGAGAGGATGGCAATCAAGGATCTGGGACCCAGGGCACAGGAAGGAAAAGGCCTTCAACTATTTTGGAACATCAAATGTGCAATGGAAAGCTAGCGAGCGAAACCCGCAAGAATGGATCCATGAGGCCCCAAGGCCGTTGGTAGAGGAAAACTTCCCAAGTGACTCTGTGAAGACCCAAGACCTAGAAACTTTGGAGGGGATGAAACATGATCAACTTTAGGTAAGACTATGGAGGTATCCTGACCATTTAGGTCACCAAAATAGGGGCACGAAAAATGAGGCAGCAACAAAACAACCTGGAAAGGTGAAGGAAAAGAGAGGGTACATATTCCTAACAGGGTATGTGTGCCGTGGTCACAAAAAATGGTGACTCTTTTGGGTAAGTGTTCATTCTGAACCCAGAATCTTTGGTTTCACAGACTAGGGGTCGACATCCAAACATGAACTAGGATAACAGGGTCCCTAACTCAATCTATCTACAAACATCTCAAAAGTGTGTATTTTGTGGATTCATTTCCTTTCCATGGAGACTGTGACAATTATTGGCTAATCCAATGAAGCAAGCTACATTTATCTTCCAACACCAAAAGTAACCTGGACATTGTCCCACTACTAGTTCTTAGAATTGGCTATGGTTGCCAATATCTTGAGACCAAATGGATAGCACAAAAAGAGAGAATATGAATATGACAAGAATAAACTATGTTCAATGTCAATGATATGAGATGATTGTGTACAATGAGATACCCCTTGGTTATATAGCCAAGGTTAGATGCAAGATGTCATTGGATTATGACAAGTGTCTTAATCATATGACATGAGACAACTTGACACAACTACCTAGGTCGCATGTTGTAGTTGTCAAAGGATAAGATAACAACTAATGAAAACTAACACCTTCTAGAAAGATTCCTTCCTAGGACCTAAGTGAACTTAACATGTGTAAATAAGTCCCCTAGTAATGAATTAACTAGGTACAAGACTTTATTTACACCAATACCAGTCAGGCATCCATAGCCCTAGTAGAGTTACTTGCACACCCATACGATTGATTGATTTTAGTATTTTATTTCTTTTCTTTTGTTTTGATATTTCTTTTTTTGCTTTACATTTTTCTCAACCGTGTAAGCACCGAACCCTACAATGGGTTTGCAAACCATAGTGGTCACTAGAGAGGACTTTGGATTTTTCACTTACTGAGCTATCATAGTAACAATTGCACAATCTTTTAGAAATAATTAATATGCATTTTGTGCATGATTTGAGATGAATGTAAGAGAATTCAAGTAAGGGTTGAGTTCTAAAACAAAGATCAAATGAGGAAGTCACTCCATAGTAGCAATTGGAGACCAATGATTGAGAGTGAATGCTTAGTCAAAGAACACAAAGAGCAGGCAGCAAAGCGAACTATTTGTTAGGCGACCACAACCACCACAATCAGAAATGGAAAACACCCTTTTCAAATCAAAACTGTCGAGAGACAGAAAAAAAAAAAAAGAAACGCCAAATAATGAAACACAAGAAAATAAAAAGGTGACATACTCTAACCTATGTACAAATATTTATAGAGAAGATATTGACAAAGCTTAGGCTTAGAAGTAATGCTTTAGGTGATACCCATTGACTAGCAATGGGACATCTTCACTAGTTAAGGTCTTTAGGTGGAAATCATCGTGTCCCATAATTTTAGCTACCCGAAAGAGGCCAAGCCAAAGCTTGTTGAATTTGCTATGTCCCCCTTTCTTTTCATGGGCCTTGTACCAGTACATGACTAGATCTATGATTCTAAAGGCCTTGATATTGGCTCGATGGTTGAACCATATCTTAACCACACCCTGATGTTTGGAAAAATTTCTATTGCGTAGTCACGTACTTCTTCTAAGTGCAAGAGCTCAGCCAACCGGGCTTCTCTATGATCCCCTCCTTCATAGAAGTCATTGATAAACTAGAGGGTAGGGATTTTCAGGTGGATAGGAAATATGGGCTTTAAGCCATAGACGTGAAAGGGGGAATCACCAAGGGCATCCTTTTGGCGAGTGTGATCTTCCTAAAGGGAAAAATAGAGTTGGTTATGCCAATCCTTAGGATTCCTATTGAGTAGTTTCTTGATCATGGTGATTAGGTTCTTGTATGTGGATTCTACAAGGCCATTGCCTTGGGGGTAGTAATTGGATGAAAATTTAAGGGTGATTCCATAATCAAAATCCCAACCAGCAAATTTTAATGAAGCGAATTCAGGTCCATTATCACACACTAATGCATAAGGACAATCGAAGCGATTTAAAATGAAACTTTCTAAAAACTTTGTAACTACCTTAGTTGTACATTTCCTACATACAATTGCTTCTATCCATCTAGTGCAGTAATTAGTAGTGGTAGGAATGTACCTGTGTCCCACAGATGATGGAGGGCTTACTAGACCAATGAAATCAAGACCCCATTGCACAAACGGTCATACTTCCAAGATAGGTTGCAATAGTACAACAACATTCTTTTCTTTGGTAGCAGTGATCTGACATATGTGACATGAGAAAACATGGCTATGAGCGTCCTTGAAAACTGTCAGCCAATAATATCCTGCTCTTAGTAATTGATGTGTGATGGAAGGTCCAGATCCATGACCAATGCCAAAATTGTCATGAAATTCCTTCAAGACTCAATCTACTTCCTCCTTTCCAAGGCATCTCAAGTAGATACCTTCATGATTTTTCTTGTATAAAATGGACCCTTGCAACATGTAACTATTTCTCTTTAGCTTGAGAGCATGCTTCTGAACTCCCTAAAAATGAGGTGGGCATTTGTGGTTGAGCAGATAATAGACTATGTCATCATACCATTCCCCTAGGAAAACATCCTCGAGTTGGTACTGCTGCACTATAAGTTCAGGTCCTACTTTTGTTGCTACTTCAATAATTTTTTGGGTAAGTTCCCACTCTCTGACCAACCTCATTGGTTGAATTTCCATATCATATTACTGCAACAATGTGACACATTTGGCTCTTCATTCACCTAATTCATTTGGCATGAGCAACGTCTTCATGGCTAGGTTGGGAACTATGGCGAATACTTTATTATGCATGATGTAATATCTAAATTTCTTCACTCCCCTAACAAGGGTGTACGCTTTCTTTTCTATGTTGTGGTAACATAGCTCAACATCCTTCAAAGGAGCACTCAGGAAAGCAATTGGGTGCTCATTCCCTTAATTATCTTTCTGAGTTAGAATACTGGCATAGGAATGCTCTAAAGTGAACGAATAGATGTAGAACGACTTCAGATAGTCTGGGCTGAGAAGCACATGTGCCTTAGCAATGGCCCATTTTATTTCTTCAAATTCCTACTTGACTTCGGGAGTCTACTCAATCTTGGCATCCTATTTTAACATGGCATTGAGTAGCTTAACAATTTTAGCAAATCCCATAATGAATTTCCTCACAAAGTTGACCTTTCCAAAGAAGGATTTTAATTCCTTCTTGCTTCCTGGTGGTGGGATCTTTAGCAAAGACTGGATGCATTCAAGGTCAATGGAGATTCCCTGCTTAGAAATGATATGCCCTAGAAATCTTCCTTTAGTCACTTCAAAGATGCACTTCTTCAGATTAAGGGATACTCCAAACTCCCTACACCTCTGAAACACCTTGCATAAATCAAAGACGTGATCACTCCATTTCTTAGAGAACATAGTTAAATCATCCATGTAGATGGTTATGCATTTCCCAATTAGATATTTGAAGGAAATGTCCATGGCACATTGGAAAGTGGCACCTACATTGATGATCCCAAAGGGCATTCTTCTATAGGAAAAGGTCACCCATTTGGTGGTGAACACTGTCTTGTGGTGATCTTCGTACTGCACCAAAACTTGGTTGTATTTGGAGTACCCATCAAGAAAAGGCATCATTTGTGAGCCATTAACAATCTATAGTACCTCATCCAATGATGGCACCAGGTAGTTATCCTTCTCCAAAGCTCTATTCAAATTGTGGAAGTCATCACACAATTTAATTTCTCCATTCTTTACCCTAAGTGGGACCAAGTTGGTCACCCATGTAGAATGCCTAACTGGGAATATAATTCTTGTTGAAAGAAATTTTTGTACCTCTTTGTAAATCATGGGCTCCAACATGGCATTAATAGGATGTTTTCATTGGTAGAATGGCCTCACTTCTTTCTTGAGAGGGATGGTGTGTGTGATGATGGAGGTGTCATAAGTATTTAGATCTTCATAGCTCCATGCTACCACATTGTGATATCTCTGTAAAGCATCAACGATTCCCTTCTTTTCTTCTACAGTGCATACTTTTCCAATAAAAACATTTTTGATCTCTTCAATTGTTCCAAGGTTGTGAGTGTCACACTGATTACTTATGGTATCCTTTTTGGTTTGTTGATCCTTATCCCTAATCTGATCCAAGTCAAAAATGCACTCCAACTAAACCATTCCTCTAGGAATCATGTTGGTCTTGAGGTTGATAACTACCTCTATATCCAATTTGGCCTCTTTTGGATTAGCTTCATCAATGATTTGGGTGGAAAAGACATTGAAATTAGTAATGAAATTGAGGATGTGCTTATCATCCTTGAAGACTTGAAATTGAGTGACATTATCTAGAATGAATAGTGTAAAAGTCAACTCAATAATAAATTTCTTGAGGCCTGATAAGGATAGGGGTTGCAGCGTGTTGGCTGCCTAAGCCAAGGCACCAGTTGTATAATTCTGAGCACAAGAGATCAAATGTATATTAAATGCATCTAGTCCTTCTAGGAGATCCCAAACCCTATGTCTATAGTTTTCCAATCTTCGGTCGTGATAGGAGTACAACTTCCTAACTTGTTTGACTACCAACTCAGAATCATCGAAAACTTGCAACACTTTAACGTTTTTATTTAAGGCCATGAGAAGACCATGGACTAAAGCCTTGTATTCTACCACATTATTGGTGGAGTAGAATTGAATTCTATGGGCAGCAAAATAAGTCTTACCTGTAGGGTTGATTAGCTCGAATTAGGTGTTGGCTCTCTGCTTTGACTTGGACCCGTTAAAGCACAATGTCTAGAATTTGGAAGGTTTTTTGAAGCTAGGGCCATTGAGGTGATCATCACCTTTAAGCTTTGGGTTGCCATTCAAAACTTCCAGAGTAGGTGTCGGCTTGGTATGATGGAGGGTAGGCTGCTTCGATGACATTTCCCTCTAGGGAGTAGCTAATTTATTAACATGTTCCACTATTGTTTGGCACAAGACACATTCAAATTTGGAATGGGATACATCATGTAACCTAAACCAATTGGGAAGCAGGAGCTCTTGGAAATTCATGCTTGCACCCAAGCCTAGCTAATCCTAAATGCACTTTTCCATAAAATCTTGAAATCCATCCAGCAGTCCCAGAGTACCATCTTCTGGAGATTCCTCATCATCAACTTCTACTAACATCTTCGTACTCTAAGGCACATGAGCTAAATCAACTTGAGGGTTGCATTGCACTTGTAGGACTTCAACCACCATCCCTTCTTATTGAATCTCTTAGTTTTCTTGATAAGCAAAGGGACAATAATTCCCCAACTCAATTTCAAAAAATAACACCTCATTCAGGTTGTTATACTCAATGATCATGAACTTCATGTGTGGCTCCTTATTGATGTGAATATGCTTTGACAGTCCTTTCCATGGTAGCCACATGTGTGAAATTTTTTTGGTAGCATACCCATTCAAGGTGCAAGTGAAGTCTCATCCCAAGATGATTCCATATGCATTGGGGATATCAGCCACTTGAATGTTAATGATTTGCTACACCCTCAGGTCCACAACAATCTGCATCAGGATCTGAGTCATCTCTCCCACAATATTTATCTTAGTTTTGTCTAATTGAGTCAAATTTTTATTCAAAGGTCTGGGAGTAATCCCTAGGGCTTTGCATACAACCAAGGGCATGACATTAGCTGATGCTTTGGAATCAATGAGGCAATTATGCAAATTCTTCCCAAATATCTAGATGGTGGTGAGGAAGGGTGGTGTTTCCAATTTTCCTTGAAAGATTCCAATAGGCATGTCCACTTGGGCTACTTGAGCTTTATTTTTATCACCAGTCCTTTCCTTGGTCTGGCTTGAAGGATGATCTTTTGAGATTTTTCTGCCATTCTGATTAGATTCTTTTACAGGTTGCTTACCCATAAGCTGATTAGAGGGAGTATCTTTCTTTTTCCCAATGATTTCTTGGATCACAGGTTCTTGCCTAGGTTCTTCAAAGCTGACCCTTTTTGCTGATGTTTCCTACATTGTTTTAGATGACTAGGTTCCATTAAGCACCCTAAAGAAGGCATGCCTCACAACATGGACTTTAAGTAGTTCAAAGGAAGACAGACTGATTTCTACCTTCTTGATTCAATCTCAGAATCAAAGGCTCGACTATAGTGGAGCTAGCAATTTGGGCTTTCATTTGAGTTGAATGGTTTTGGGATTGGCCTTGAGGCAGATTTTGTGACTAGTTTTGAGGTTGATTCTGTGACCTATCCCTGGTAAAGTATTGGGTGGGAACATGGGGAAGCCTGGGATTATTGCTAGCATTCGGATTAGGTGAGGTATTAAAATTATTTGGCAAGGTAGAAGTAGTAAAGGGTCCACCTGCCTACCTATTCCTAAGTAGGGAGTTGTTCTTTGTTGAAACATATTAACTTCGTCTACATGTGGCTCTTCCTCATCTACTAGACCATTATCTACTGAATCAAAAATTTGGGAAAAGGTTTCTTCATTACTTACCTCTTGTACTTCTTCATTCTTGGCGGTTGTGGTCTTGTTATTTGGCTCATTGAAGTCACTTCATGGGAATGGATCTCAGTTGACCACAAGGTAGGAGGAGTTGTAAGGTTTGGATGGGATGATGTCCCTGCAACTGGCACTATCAACAACATTTTGGACCTCCACCTGAAATATTTTTGAGCCATCTAGAATTCAGGATAGTCCAACTTGGAATGCCTACTTGTCTTGTGGATTTGACACCATCTAGGCAAGGTTGTTTCTATGAGGTACATTCCACTATTCATCTTTTCATTACTGACAAGCTAATCAAGAGGGGTAGGAACACCTCCATTGTTGGGCCTCATGTTCCACATGTGATTCTTTGCCTCCTCTCAAAGCTTTGATTTGAATTCTTCCCTCTGTCATAATTTTTTCCACAAGAGGTGTTGGCTTCATGATTATCCCTACCATCCCTATTGTCTCTACTATGCTAATTAAGCTCAGCCTAGAGGCTGCATTGGGAGGCTTGCAGCTAATTATTCTGGTTGCACAAGTGCATCATTTTTGTTAATTCATTGAGTCGATCCTTTAAAAGATTATTTGGTTATGGTGTCAAGTTTTGAAGGAAAACAGGTGAGGTTGCTAGCTGATTTTGATGTGTTGGAGGAAACTCGGGCCTAGGAAGATATAATGGCGCTTACGATTGCTAAGAAAACACCTAATTTTTTTGGGGAGCCTGAGGGTAAGCCTGCTATTGTTGAGGTTGTAAGTAAGAGAGACTTGGGGGTGCTTGATTCATTAGCTGTACAAGATGTGGGACGATGGGTAGCTAGGACACCTGGTTCAAAAGAGTTTTTTGATGGGAAAATGCTTGGTTGAGTCCCTAAACTTGTGTGGGATGAGCCACTAGACCTAATGAAGACAATGGACTAGAAATAGTCTACCCCAAGTCTGTACTAGCAATAACTTCCTCTAAATAAGCTTCCACTAATCTTGTAAGTGGCAGGTGCATCCTTTTCACCAAGGCCAATGTGAGGTTGTCTAATGTTGCATAGTAGATGGGTAGGGTCACAACATCATTGAGCACATATGGATCTTGAAGCCTCATCAAGGCACGATTTAAGCAATCACTGAAAAATATGATAGGTTCATTAACTTCCATGTGGATAGACATAAATTATCAGTACAACTTTGAAGGGCTTATTGGAATCTTTTACTTCTACAAGAAAGCATTCTTCATGAGGTCCCATGAAATAATGGACCCTCTCAGCAAATTGATATACCAATAAAAAGCCTCCTCCCCCAATGAGTATGGAAAGAGGCAACATGTAATGTCTTCATGATCAATCTGCATATCTTTAATTATTGTTTCAAATATCTTGATATGTTCTTCTACCATTGTTTGCAGGTCATGAGGATTGAACTTCATGTAGAAGCCCTCTGGATTCTTGGGTATGTCATGATAAGCATTAAAGTGCAATGGTGAAGGATTTTGTGCCAACCAAGCCGTAGGAGGTGGAGATGGTCCTACTATTTAGGAATAGCAATCTAGGGTTGGACTTGTTGTAAGACAATAGCTTGGGACTATACCTAGGCTGTGGCTATTTGGACTACGCCCTAAAACTGAAAGGTCAAGAACAAGACAACTCCCTAGCTACCAGAAGGATGAGGTCATATGGCAGTTGGGGGTGGCTGAGTGGATGTTATATGAATGGTGAAGGTAAGTGGAGGTGGAAGGGAAGTGGATGGGATGGAAGAAAAGGAAGAGGGAAAGTCTCCTCCCTTAGTTCATTTAGCCCTTGTGGGGGGCTACAACTCTTCAAGTTCTTCCTTGTTTGGTGTCAACCTTAGAATTCTCTAAAACCTTTCAAGGGAGAGTGATCCAATTTGATCCAACTTCCAAAAGCCCTCCTTCTAGCACCAATTCTATTGATGGGTGTATTTGCACACTTTCTTAACACAGGGAATGCGTAAGTGCACTACCTCTCTTCAACAAAAATTTCTAGCAACAAGTTGCTGAAATCACCCAAAGGTCTCTCAGGTGTTAGGTCATGACTTGCATAAGATTCCTTAGTTGATATTTGATTATATTTTTTTGGTAATCATAGGTTGGAATTATGTAGCTAGATGAAAATTGACTCTTGTGAATTGAAGCTTCTAGGATGGAAATTGATGTGTATTTTGCAATAGGTTTGAACAAAAATTTGAAGCTCCAATGTTTTCCTTAAGTTTTAGATTTACAATGTGCAATGAACCTTAGCATAGGTTATTTCTAAAAAAATGGGAAAAAAAGAGCAGGGAAAAGGAGAGTATCCTGGATTTGCAACTAACTATGAACAATAATCATGGAGTTCCTGCTATGGACAACTTCCTTTAAACAAAGTTCTACTTAACCAAACATAGTCACAGTCTCATGAAATTTGTGTTATCTTCTAAGATTTGTAGATATTTCATCATCCATTCACCATATATATGCATGAATAAAGATAAAATTTCAAAGCAGCTTCAATTTTTAGTCTAGACTAACTTTACACAACCATCTATCAGTAGCAAACAACAAAAAGTATGGACTAGGAAGGCATCCACAATAGAAATTTCATAGCCACATAACAACATTACCAAATCTATCTAACAAATATAAAGCTAATTAGAACAACAATGTAAGTCTAACCAAAACATCTAACAATGGGAGAATGAATCATGAAACATATAGAGAAACTCAAAAAATGCACCCAAGTCAATGTATTTCCATTAAAATTTATGTAGCATGTCATTACAACAACTCAACTCTCTCTTGAAAATGAGAGGAGACCCCCTATTTATAGTGTCCAAAAGGTAGAATGAATGGCCAAGATTAATTTTCATTGTGTGGCCAAGATCCACCACAAACTAGGGTTCTATCTACCCCTCAATATATTACAATTTAAAATACAACTTTGTCTTTATCCCTACTTTCTCCTCTATTGATAGTACTATAGCAATTTTGTCTTTTGTTGATTTCCCCTTTTGTTGTGGCTACTCTATCAGGAATTCTTCATTAATAATAGGGTTTCCTTCTTGCTTCTTCAAAGCTACATATTTCATGAACTTTAGAATTAATGGACGGATTTTCTCAACGTCAATGATTTCAGATTGTAGCACTTGATAACTCCATTCTTTATATTGCTCAGTGAGATTTTCCCAATCCTCCTCATACTTAGCAGTGTGGTCTTAGAACAACTCAGACTAGGTGAAGGCTCGGATGGCAAAACTCATGAAATTGGTGGTGATCTCATCCGACATCACATCCTCCATATTTTTCTATAAATGGGGCTTTATCTTATCTAGGTCCATTTGTATGATAAGCATCTCATAGCTTGTCATTTGCTTCAAGTATCAGGCACAATCTACTCTAACTTCCTTGACCCACTCAATATTTGGATCCACTTTATCAATCACCTGCTCCAACCTTTCCTTTCGATTCTCAAAGTCTCATTTTCATACATCCATTAGCCAATGTTTGTCCTTCTTGAATGTAAGCTCCTTTTCCCATGTTGTGATTGACAGTTTGAGAATAGCCTTGATCATTGGGTTGGTGGACTCATATCTCATTGGGAAATGACTGCAAAGTTTTATTGTACCCTCAAGAGATTGTTGTAGGTCTAAGAACTTGTTGGTTGTCCAGATAGCCCAACTGATGCCCATGTTTCCAACGTATAGAACCTTCTAGAACCAAATTTTTGTAGTCTTGTCCAAACTCTTTCTCTTTTCCAACTTATCTATTTGCTCTTTTGATAGTATTTGTGGTGGGGTAGTAGACATGGTAGGAATTTCTTTTGTTGAAGACCATTGTTGGATGTAAGTCGTCAAATCAACCACTTGTGCCTTAAGTTCATTCTTTGAAATCTTATCTTGTAGAATCAAATGTATTGCAGTAGCAATAGACTCTCAGAGGTGCTGTACTTTCTGCTCTCTAGTAGTCATTCCTAAATCAATGGTAGAGACATTGTAGCTTATTCCTTTTCATCCACTACTAGTGTGGCTACTTGTACGGTCCTCGATTCAAAGGCAGCCATTGTCACCTTTGATCTGATATTGGGCTTCTTATCCTTCTTGGTAGTGATCTAAGCTTGGGATAGGATAGCCTCTAATCTTGCTCTTGGATCCCTTGGGGCGGGAGACTTCTTCTCAAGTTGCCTTTCAATCCATCAAGGCATCTGATCCTTTTCTTTAGGTGATTCATGGTCACCCTTTTCTTCATCCCTTATGACTTCAATTTCCTCATCTTTGAAGTCTCCTTCTCCACCCTAGTGTCCTCTCCTTCTTCATTAGAGTCCCAGGTGAATGTTATGTGCTTGATTAGGGACTTGGTGGGTAGGCATTCTTTGGGACTTTCTTCCCTCTCAACCTCCTCTTTTTTTTTTTCATCCTGCCCATCTTCATGCCCATGTTCCTCGAGTTGCTCAATTTCAAAGCTTTTGTCAGTTTGAACCTCATCTTCAAGTTTGTCCTCCTCTACATTTTCTTCTTCTTTGGGAGGTGACACATCTTCCTATTGTTCCCCTGTGGGAAGTTTCACATTTTCTTCTACTTTTTCATCCTCTTTCCCTTCTTCTTTGGGAGATGACCTATCTACCTCCTCTTCAATATCCTTCAATTTTTGGGCCATTTCCTCCTTGAAATCACCATCAAGTGTTTGTATAATTTGAATACCGGGATCTCCTTCATCCCCACTTTCAAAAGATCCCATTTCTTCTTCTTCATGACCCACTTTGTAAATTTGTAGGTGATCATATTCTAGATGTTCATGGTACTCATCCACTTCCTCCTCCAATGCCTTTGTAGCATGTCATTCCCATTCCTTAGATATTTCCATCGTAGCCCTCATTTCAGGTGGTTCAGTTGGAGGCTTTGAAACAAGAATGGAAGCAAGTACCTATGCCAGGGCAGCCTGGATGGCTAGATTTGATAACACCTTAGAAATCTCATAAGGTAAATTCTTCATATGCCACAAGAATGCCTCTTGTAGTGTGAGTGTTGGAATTGATATTGTTTCCACTGTCAGCTGAAGTGATGTGGTGGGAAACATGGAGGTGGAGGAAAGTGGAGAAGTTGTTGTGGAGGAGTCGATGATCACAATTTTCCCAATAGGTAGAGAGGAGGCAAGGTGGAATGAGATGTCCACCACAAGTGGGGATGTGGCAATTATTTCTTGAGAAATGGATGGAAGGGCAACAAAATTGGGGGCAGCTGGTAGATATTTTGGCTGATCTGTCTCCCTTTCTTCATCTTTATGAAGGGGATCCTCTTGAATAACATGCAGCCCTATAATTCTCCCTGACCTTTTATGTTTCTTCGAGGGTTCACCCTCTGAAGCTTTCCTTGTATACAATTTTGGATCTGGATGCTGCTCCTCAATCTTTTTCCTCTTCTTTGATCTCATGAGTAGAGGGGATTTGGATGTTTCTCTGGTTGAGGTTGTAGTAGAAACATCATCTATGGCACTAGGCTCACTCTTGAGCCTTTCATATGTTAGGACAACCCCTTGTTGCTTCAATTGAGCTACCTATCCATTGACCAATTTTTTGGTATGAGCCTCAATGGGCTTGGTTATAATATTGAGGTCATCGACCTCTTGCTCATCCCAATCTATTACTGGAAGTGACAAATCGGGGACTACATTATGCCTAGGATCCATTATGGTGCTTTCATCTTCTTCAACTTGATTAGGTACATGAAATAAATTCACCCTTTTACAAAGTATTTGGTCATCCAGATGTAGTGCCTCATGCACACCTCCTTATCATCTTAGCAATTTTTCCATAAATCTTCAATGTGGTGTAGATGGGTGTACTTTGATCCGAGTTCCTTCCTTATGTGTCCATATAGATCAATCGGTGGGTGAGTGGTATGAAGCTGAAAATTATATTCTATGAACTCCTTCTTTGAGTTTGGAGCACATTGAGAGGTCTATAGCTTACACATCCCTTGGCCAAAAGAAAGGGGATAGGGAATCTCTTCCAAATTCCTACCGCTAAGAATAGAATGTACATGGTGCAGCTGTTGAGAAAGTTCTAACAATATGATCCAGTTGTTGGGGTACCTAGGTAGCTGATTCAGCCTCTTTGTGTAGCCTTGGACATGGATGTATGTGAATTTAGTGTACAAAATGAATAAGAAGGCATATTCTTTCAGGAATGCCTGAGAATTGTGAGAAACTCTCCTCATAAAGTCTCCTCCAAGTAATCTGATGATGTGACCCATGAAGGCAACATTCACTTTGCAATAATCCTTCTTAAATTTTTTGAACTGGAGTTGGGGGTATCTATCATAAACCTTCAATGCATGACTCGGTTCTTCATCAGGTGCCCTAAACAACCCACTGTACTGCCTCTACTTAGCTAGCGAGTAAACTAGGTAGGATGCCATATAGAATTTAGATTTTTTTTAACATTCATAAATTGCTCATGGAAGTAGTCACTCATTATTCCTCCCTAGTAGAATGCGGTGTTTGTGGTAACATCCTCCTTTTCGTGGAGAATTTTCTCTATGAAGTAAACCATCCATTCTTGAAAGTAGGCCACAGTGGGAAGGCCCATCACTCTGCTCATCATGGTCACCAATTCCTAGTAATCCTCATGGAAATCACTATGGAAGAGTTCTTGGGGAACCTTCATGGCGCTACCCCTCTTCTCTTTGAGCCAATAATGGTTTATAAGATTTTTACACCCCATGGGATCTACATCCCATGTTGCCTTGCATTCCTCAATTGTTGGCAGTTCCATCTCCCCAAAGGTAGGGATGTGATTAGTATTTGTTATTGCTTCACCTAACATATCAACAAGAATGTTTCCATCTCTGTCAACTATTGTTCAAGTCTCTGGGTGATATGCCTGCCGACAAGCCATGACCAATTCAGGAGATACAAGGGATGGAGGAAAGATTGCAGCCTAAGCAATTCCACTGCTTTTGATTGACCTTGTGTTTTCCATCTTTGGGTTGATTATGACTCTTTATTTAAATTCATCAATATTGGTGTGGCCAATATTGGTATATGTAATTCCCTTCCAATATGTTATGACCTTTGAGTGTACTTGCTCTCCTTGGAATTGATCCTTCATTTGGTCTTTTTCTTCTTTCCCATGGGGAACTCTACCTAATTTCTTCCCTTTGTCTTTCTCTACAGCTGCCCCCAAGGGTCCTGCACTTGATTCCATATATCTTGCAAACAAAGGAATGATGAGCACAACCAATCATGAAGACATGAATGTTAGCCAAAATCCTAGGGATGAAGTCCAATTAGAAAATATATCATTCATAAACTCAAATGTTTACTTCAAGATGTCATTAATAGTTCTCTGAAGGGAAATTGGTAAATCTAGGCCCAAGGGGCTAGAATTCCCTAACAAGAATGTTGTTTGAAGGGTGAATAGGGTAGGGCAATCTATGTGGCCTCTCTGAATCTCAGATTTTCATGGTTTGAAAGGCTCATGTAGGAGAGGGTTAGATTTAAGCACGTGGGTTGAGATTGGTTTTTAAATTCAAGGTCAATTGGATCCTCATTGGAGCATCTGGAGTTGCAAGGTGGGAAAGTTGTTGGGGTTTTATCATTTGGAACATCTCTAGTGGAACGATGTTTTAGGTTCAGAGTTCTAGAGTTTGGGACCTGTGAGCTTGAGGGGCAGTTGGAAAAACCCACCAATTGTTTAAATGTCCAAGTGAAAAGGGTCGGGAGCCTGTTGGAGGATGGCCATTTGGAACAACTATGGTGGAACGACATTCTAGGGTCAAAGTTTTGGAGTTTGGGACCTGTGAGCTTGAGGGATGGTAGGGAAAAACCCACCAATTATTTGAATGTTCAAGCGAAAAGGGTCGTGAGGCTGCTGGAGGATAGCCATCTGGAATGATGGGCGATGAATGGAAGTTCGGTGGGGGTAACCTGGTGGACCAGACCCCATGTCATGTTTGGCTTCAAGATTTCTTTGTTAAGTTTTCCTAGTGATTAGAGGGGTGGCCCCCAAAGGTTAGAAGGATGGGTTGGATTTTCCCCTTGGAATCGGTCGAGGTGAGGCGAAGCCTCGACAGAGTGGGTCTAGCGAAGGAAAATACATTTGAGTTTTTATTGCTTTGTCCTTGTGGGTAATGGAGTATTGGGACCTACAAGGCAGAAGATGGTTTTTTGATGGCTATTCAGAAATGAAAAAGTTGTTACAAAACTCTATGGATGGAACTCCACGAACCAGGACCTGGAGATATAAGAGAGTACTTTACTTTGTTTGGTCAACTCGGGCGACAAAGGTCAAGATGGACTCCGATACTTGGGTGGACGGGGCCGGTTTTCCATTCAGAATGACAAAGATCACGTGGCATCCTAGGGGTGGAATCCCAAGGGAGTAGGCTCAGGAGGCATGAATGGAGATCGAGGTTTCAAATTTCTTTTCAAGTCCTAAATGCGATCCACCGAAGGAGGTCCGAGACCACAGGCCTAAGGAGGCATACCACCATTTGAATATTTGATTTGGAAATTTTTGAAGAGGCAATAGGGAGGCTCGAGTTTGGAAGGCGTGAATGTTTTGTGTGAAGAATGACATCGAGATAGTAAAGTTTTGGACTTGTTTTACATGATTTTGGGGGGGTTTTCTTGGAATTCTACCACATGGGTTTTTTAGGTTTGGCCCTCCTCTATCAAATGAATGTACTTTAAAACTTTTTTTTTCCACCATTTAAACATATAATAAAAAAAAACCATGCGAAAAGGTGGATGGCGAACCTACCTCAAGAACCTGGTGAAATAAGCTGTGAAATATGTGAAGGATTGGAAAATGAAAGCAATGGGCGCGAGGGCGGTGGGTGATGAAGGCACTTGAACTCTTGGAAATTGCTCTAAACTCCTATGGTTAACCTAACATATGAAAATGATAGGTTGAACCAGATATTTATACCCTTAATTAGCATTTAATGCACCCATTAATGCCAGTATGACAGACGAAAAGGTAGGTGGGTTTAAATTCCTAGGCAGCGGCAGGAGGTTCGAGACCCGGAGGCCAGAGTGATGCTAGTAAACAAATGCTTCAAAGTTGTTTTGGAAACCATCGACGAAGGAAATTATGGGGTCTGAAGGATGGAACTCTAGTGTAGGTTGGCCATCTCAAAATGGAAAACACATTATAGAATCTTGGTCAGAGAAGTTCGATAGAGTGGACCTAGCTTAAGTGAAGATGGTTAGTTTTGCAACACAAGTCAGGAGGATGGCAGTCAAGGATCTGAGACCTGGGGCATAGGAAGGTGAAGGCCTTAGGCCATTTTGGAACATCAAATGTGCAATAGAAAACCGGTGAGGGAAACCTGCCAGAATGGACACGTGAGGCCCCAAGGTCACTAGCAGAGGAAAAATACCAAAGTGACTCTATGAAGACCTAGGACCTAGCAAATTTGGAGGGGATGAAACATGGTCAACTTAAGGTAAGACTATGGAGGTATGTTGACCATTTAGGGCACCAAAACAGGGGCACCTAAAATGAGGTAGTGATAAAACAACCCAGCAAGGTGAAGGAAAAGAGAGGGTCCCCATTCTGAACGGGGCATGTATGCTGAGGGAAAAACAATTCCCTTTCTTCTTGTTTATTTGTGCTCAATGTTGCAAGGGTGACATCATTTTTAATGTTGAATGATAAATTATTGATGAATTTCTCAGCTAGTTCACCCCATATTTAGATCCTAGGAGGAAAGTGTGCAAACCAATTTAAGGCTACTCTCGTAAGGCTTCATGGGAATAATCTCATCAAATAAGTAGGGTTGTATGTGACTTCCATACATGATGTGTTGAATTTATGGATATGTTCTACTGGATCCCCTATCCCCTTATACTTAGGCAATGATGGTGTTATAAAATGTGGGGGAAAAGGAGGCATGTATAGAGTTTGATCAAATGGAAAAGGGCACACACCTCCATAGAATATGTTTTCTTGTTGGTTACAAACTACTTTTTTGTCATTCGTTGTTCAAGGGACCGTATATATTGCATCAAGAAGTCTATGAGAGATGGTGTTGGGTCATTTTGATTTGGTGTTATGGTGTTTGCATTAAGATCAGATGATGGATTTGAATGAGGATTGATGTGTTGTGACATGAGGCCTTGGTTTCCATATTGATGTGTATTTCCTCGACTTGGTATGAAGTTGGCACTTGATTTTTTCATGTTCATTTGTGGTATGGTGTTTTGGAATTGAGATGTGCATCCATGGTTGATGCATTTTCTTTGAAAATTTGGTCCTTTATTACTATTTGGAAGTGAAGGTCCTTGGTTAATGGTTTGATATGAAGATGTAGGCCATTGGTTAAAGTTCAGACATGAAGGGATGGTACCTTGATTAACATTTTGAAATGAGGGTGTGGGTCCTTGATTGATGTTTTGATATGAAGGAATTATCCCTTGGTTGGCATTTTGAAATGAAGGAAAGGTTCCTTGGGTAGAATTTTGGAATGATGGAAGAGACCCTTGATTAATGTTTTGAAGTGATGGGATAGATCCTTGATTAGTGTTGTGCTTTGGGACCCTTCACGAGATAATGTGAACCTTCCTAGGTTTATTTGGTGGATTTTGGATTGATGAAGGTGTACTTTGGAATTGGAATAAGGACCCTTAGTGTGCATTTTGAGATGTGGGTATAGAACATTGATTTACATTTTTTATCAATAGTGTGGGACCTTGTGATGTTGAAGCTTGGTTTGTGTTTTGCAATGTGGGTATAGGACCTTGGGTTGTGTTTTTAATCAAAGGTGTAGTACCTTGTGATGTGGAACCTTGGTTTGCATGTTGGAAATGGGGATTTGTGAAAGTCTTACCCATCGAGTATGAATAATTTCCAAATGTGAAGCTTGGTCCTTGTGCAATGGTATGGGTTGTCTTGTTTGATATGTTTGGGATGTGTGTAGTGGTGGTAGTCACATGTGAAGTTATTCCAAGAGATATGTTTGACATTTGTTGTGATGAATGTATTCCATGTGTAAATGGGTTTTTCGTTTCCTCTTCTATAATAGTTTATAAATCAAAACCTTGAGGTAACTTGGCACCTTTCTTAGCTAGTGCATAGAAGAATTTGTTTGGGTTTTCACTAATAAGTTGATCAAGTATGCTTAGAACTATTTGGTCTTGATAAGCCTTTTCAATTTCTTGGGGAGTCAATTGTTTGTTAAAGTCTTCTATATTTACATCTTCCCAAGGTTCAATTTGTTCTCTTTGTGGTGTGTCATCTCGAGGTGTAGAGTGATTTGAATCCATTCAAAGGGTAGTATCATGAAAGGGTTCACTTAAGAAGTCCATTTTTTTAAAAAAAAATTTGACCTTGTTTCAACCATGTGATACTTTTGCAAGTTAGGGGATAATGCAAGATGGCAATGAGACTATGCTATGTTTTTGGATTTTAGGATTTTAGGATATAAAAATGGAAGGATTCTAATGCAAGGATGATAATGTCCAAAGGATAAACGATAATGAGTGCTAAAGGATTCTATAGATAGATTGATGATGAGGTGACTAAATTATGCTAAGGTCAAGATCAAGGTGATAATGCAACTAATAATAGATGAGATTAATCTATGTTTTTTTTATTTTTGATGCAAGGATAATGAAACTAATGGATGCAAGAGGGATAATGATATCATGCTAAAGCTAAGGAAAAGTGAGCTTTTTTTTTTGTATTTTTGGAATAAGGATGCAAAGTGAAATCTAAGGAATGTGAATATAAATGAAGGTATTGCAATGCAAAGGAATCCTAAGGCTTTAAGCAAAGGGTGGAACTCAAGCTAATGTGAAGCCAAGGAAAAAAATTCCAAATGTCATTGACCAATTGTGGTAACCAAGGAGATAATTTTATCAAAGTATGAGTCAAGGCTAGGACAAAGACTTAAGAATCAAATGGGATAAGGGTGGTAATGACAAGGGTTGATAATATGAAGGATAATGGTCAATGAAAAATAAAATATTTAACCAAATTTTTTCCAAAAGATCAAAGGTCTTCCTATGCTCAAAATCTAAAGATCAAAATGCGATCTAAGGATCAAAGCCTAAAGTGTGCAATGCTAGGGATGAAGGAATGCAACCTATAATGAAATGTTTTCCTAATGAGGATGCTTAGAATAAGTTGTAAAAACTTGCAAGTCTCTAGTTTATCAGATAGAGGTCACTGTAAACTGGTTTTGATTAGAATATGAACACATATTTTAGAGAATTTTGTTTAGAAAACAATTGTGGTTTAGTTTTTAGTAGATGCATTTCATGTCTAAGGCTCAGGTTATTGATTGTGACTATGTTTCTAGCAATTGTAGTTCAGGTAGATAGTTGTAGTGTTTTAGTTGATAGTTGTGGCTCATAGTAACAGTTTTGAGTTTGTGTCTTGTAGTTGCAGTTTGAGAATGGTGTTTTTGATAGTTTTGATGTTTTCCAATGGTTTTGATCTAAGTTCTTGACTATTTCTGATGAAATATGATTGGAAAACACAACAAATAGTATCAAGCACTTTGTTTTAGGACTAGTTTGATGTGAAAATGTTTTATTTTTAAAGAATAAAAGCACAATCCTAAGGTTGGAAAGGAAAATATTCACTAAATTCCCACTTGGAATTCTCCAGCCATGCTTATCCAAAGTGGGTAGCCTAGAAACTTGGTAGCACTAGCTCCCCTCCACAACACTTACCTCTATAGGAATACCAAGTTTTGAATTCTTGGGTCATGACCTCTCAGAATTTTCTATCTCTATAATGAACCATGAGAATGTGGAACAGATTCAAAGGTTCGACCTCCTACACTAGAAAATAGAAGGATTTCGGAAAATCTACATGTTGTGCAGTTTTCACACACATGCCCCGCTAAAAGCAGGGACCCTCTCTTGCTTTGGTCTTGGGTGCTTGTAGTCCTCTGGTTGTGAAGGTTTGGCTATTTTGAAGCATGTTTGAATGCTTATCTTTCCTATACAAGTGATTCCTTGAGGTAGTTCATTGAAAATCCTAAGTTAAGGGTGAGTTTCAAGTTTTTTGTGGGTCTTAGGTATTTCCTTCTTGGGTAGAATTCTCAAAATTTCGTCAATGTCTCTGATGCCCAAAGGTTACTACTTATTGTTGCATTTCAGAGATTTTAGTGCTTTGTAGAATTCTGTATCAGGTGGAATTCTCTAAACTTCCTTGAGTCTTCAGATCCCCAACTTCCATCACTCCCTTGGATCCCCAAAGTAAATCTTGAGCTGTCATTTCACCTCATTTATGCCTGTTGTCTGAACTCTACAACTTGCCTTTAATGATATTGTGAGAGGTTTTATGTTGGAAAATTAGTGTTATTTGTCTCACAATAGATTTGAAGAGCTTAGTCCTGGGGAGCTGTGTGTGAGTTGGATTGTTGGAGCTATCGATTGCCAGTTTTGGTGACGTCTCCTTGGCCTTGTTCGCACTTGCACAAGATTTAAACCTTGCTGCCAGTAATTGCTTCCCTAAGTTTTGCTTCATAAATGGTATGTGCATGATTCCTTTGATTTTGATTAATGTATATCTATTTTTTTGGTATCATGTGTTCTCTTTGGGTTTCTGCATATTTGGAGGTCCGTGATTAAGCCAGGGTTGTGCCTTTCTTTTTTTCATGCCTCCTCTAAGTGTCAATGTCACAACTCTTCTTTGAATTGATCATATAATAATGCCAATCCTTGCTAGTTTTAGCCTTTGAATTCGGTCATGTGCACAATGATGATTTCATTTGATTGATCTAGGGTTCTTTTTGTTTGATGGATTAATCATCTGAGTGCAAGTTTGAGCTGTTAATTTTCCATTTGCATCTGACCGTCACTTGCTTTTGAGAATTTTGGAAGAGTTGATTATGATTTGATTGTTGAATGAAGTGTATCAAATCTTGCACTGTTTATCCATGGCGGAACCCTAGGGTTATGATTTTTTCTGAATTCCTTGTTAATATGAATCGAACTATGCATGAACGAGTCATAAGTATAAGTCACAGATGAATAGTTTGAGAAAAATAAAAATTTGACCCCAAGTCCCAAATTTGTGATCATTTGAATAATTTGGGAAAAAGTGTGAAAAATTGGGACTTACAGAGATTTTAGGTACCTCATGGAATTCCTTCGCACTTGGAAATCTCTAAAATTTCCATCGCCCTATAATTTCTTGAGAATGCATGCAAATGTAAATGTTAGGATGTCTTCGCTAATTTTCCTCCTAAGTGGAAATCCCCGAAAAATTTTTGAACATGAGAAAATTGTAGAAATGGATGAATTGACATTGCATGACTTTAATATTTTATGATTGGTTTGATTGATTAAGAGATAGATATTTCAATTTCTTGAGCTCTAATGTTAATTAAATGATTTTTGAGGTGATAACTATGTTTTCTTCATTGATTTCCTCCTGGCCATAAAATTCTTGAATTTCCTCCCTGGCTTGAGTTTTGTGAAGGAGTCAAAATCCTGATATTTTTATGGAATTATGTTTATGAGATTTTAAGGGATTTTTGATGATTGTTTGGGCTTATCATGATGATGAATATTTTATTTATGATGGAATAACCTTAACTCCTGTGTTGCAATGGATATTGATTCTAACCTTTTATTGAGTGCAGGCTGAATCAAGCAAGGCTATTGCTAGAAATGGTAAGAACAAACAGATGGATCCTGATGGTGAGGGATCTCCTATCCTAGAGTCTAAAAGGATCAAGTTGGAAAAAAAGAGAAATATTCCCAAGAGTAAGCTTCTTTCCATTTGGTAAGAGGTGATTGACACTAATGTGGTAAGATGGGACTATGAAGAATTTAAGCAAGGATGGCAATGGGCGACCCTTCTATTTTGGTAAGGAGAATGATAGATTCGGGGTTGGCTCATGTGGCTACTTTTCCTTCCTTAGTGCAATCTTATGACCTTCTTTTGGAATGTGCTTGGCATTATGATTATGGTACACAAAAAGTGATCAGTCCACAAGGCAAAGTGATTGCAAACTTTTCTCGTATCTTAGTTGCCCAAATGTTTGACATGCCAAGAAGGTCTCATGTAGTGCATTTTGACATTGATATAGCCAAGAAGTATTATGAGTAGGATACAAATAAGGCTTTGGATGTTATTAATTCCTAGCTAGAGAAACCAAAGGCATATAATTCTAAATTTCCAAAATAGTTGTTCAGAGCTAAGTTCAAATTAGATTACTATGATGTAATCACTATTCTCAGTAGAGTGATGGGTCTAAATAATGTAGTGATGTTTGGAAACTATATGTTGTTCTTGATAGCGAGAATGGAGCAAGGTATATATTATCATTAGGAAGGGATAATCAGTAGGATGATTCATGAGCAATATTGCAATGTGCTACAGACCAAGACTTTCACTATGACATCTTATTTGGTCTATGCCTTGGCAATGTTCCATCCATATAAAGGATTGAGCAATCGAGGGGTGTTTGGTTAGGATGTGATTTATGATGTCTACACGAAGTTGCATTTGGATAGTTCTAGCTATAGAAGGGTGAATGATGCATTTACCATGTACATCACAAGATTTCTCTAGTGTGCAGAGCATGTTTGGATTTCTGATGCTACCAAGGAGTTGGTTCAGAAGTTTGGAGCATGGTTTATATAGTTTCACACATTTTATTACATTAGGATTGATGGTTGCCAAAGAGCTCCATATAGATTACCTAGGTATCCTACTGATCATATCATTCTTTTAGAGGTTACAAGGAAAATTTGTGCCTTTGATGCAATTTTGAAGAAGGATATGCACAAAACTAGTTTTTGTAATGAGTTCCCATTAAGGATAAAAGTTCATGAGTGTGTCCTTCCTTGGCCACAACACACTTTTCTAAAGAAGTGATGGGCACTTTTAGCCTAGCCTTGCATACTAAGAAGCCAAGATTTTCTAAAATAGATGGGGCTCAAAAGAGAGCCAGTAGGGAATTTAGACATAAGGATGATCTTGAAGACTATTGGGCCAATTGCAAAGATGAATTCAAAGTTTTGAGGGAGAAGTTCTCTAGATTTCTTGCCAATTTGATTAGACTGTATAGTATCAAGGCCATCCTAGATCAAATTGATGATGATGGAGAAGCTATAAAAACCAATGACTATGAATTAGTTAGATACAAGCCAACAATTGAGATTGATTGGATGGAAGAGGAAATAATAGAATTGGAGAAAATCAATGCCCCTATAATCAAATACAACAAGTTGTGGATCAAGCATAAGATTTGGGAACTAGATAGTGAAGGGAAACCGTATACTTACGACTTGATGGGAGGCTTGGAGTCTTAGTCTACTTCTGAGGAGGAGAAAGACCCAAAAGGAAATGAAAATGTAGGTTCTCCTTTTAAAATTAAGATCAAAGGTAGTCAGACAAAGACCAGAGAAGAAAAGAGAAGAAATCCCATTGCAAAGAAGAGGAAGATTGCCTCCAAAGAGAAGAAATCTGCTTGAGAGGAGGAACATGAGAAAGAGGGAAAGAAGGATGATTCCCTATTCTTAAAAGGAGAAAAGTAACAAGAGCATCAAGGAAGGAGAGTGAGCTTTGTAAGGGAGAAGATGATACATGACCACAACTGGTGGATGTTGAGAGCTCTGGAGAGAAAACACAAGTGTATACCAGAAAAACAAGAACTCCATCCCCTAAGGAAGGTCTGGTAAAATAAGGTGCCTCTATGATTCCCTCTGCTACACAACAACAAGAGGATAATTCTACCCCTCCTTCAACTTAGGAACTGCATTGTGAAGAAAAGGAACTAACAAAGGCAGTTGTTGAGGATATCCATCAAGGTGAGGACATAGAAGAATTCAAGGATGGGGATCTTCACAGTACAGAGGAAGAGATTGATAGAATTTTGTAATCTTCTTTAGTATTGTATGAAGATTCACCTATTAGGGATAAATGAGAGAAATCCATAGAGAAAAAAGATATGCATGAAAGAACTCTCTCTCCAAGTCATGAAGTGATATGGACTCATAACAAGGAAAAGGATGAGTGTCTAGAGGAGGATAAGGAGAAAGATGAAGAAAAATAAGATCAAAGTGGAGAAGTTTTTGCAGTGCATGGTTAAAAATTTGAATCCTCAATTGTTCAACAAGAAAATGATAAAAAAGGAGAGCAACAATCAAAGATTTATGCTCCTAGTTGGCTCAATGAGAAATTCAAAAGCAAGAAAATAGTTATAGATGATATTCCTCCAAAGTAGGATGATCTATTGGCTAATATTGGAAAAGGTAAAATAAAGAAGAAGGCCAAGATTATTTCTAGAATCGCCAGGAATGAATCAACTAAATTCATATTTCCACTCCTACAGTAGATAATACTAAGGGTGAGGTGACTCCTCAAGATTACAACATTCAAACAATAAACTTGGGGCCTACAAGCAAAGATCAAGAGAAGGAAGAATTCCAAGAATCCTCTCAGGCCATTCTGAGGAGATTGGATAGGGAGATAGAGGAAAAATGGAAGTTGGAAAATTAGTTGAATGATGTGTACAAGTATGTGTAGCAATTGATGAAACCTTTGCAAGGAATGGGAAGTGAGGGAATGGTTCTTAAAGGATTGTTGCCTAAGGATGCAGTCAGTGAGCTTGAAAATATGAAAGCTTCTACACATGTTACACATGAATGGTTACAAGGAGTAGGGCTTAGAGGAGACAAGATGATTAAGGAAATTTTGTCAAGTTGTGGAGATGCACATAGATCATTTGAGTGGTTGCAGAATTTATTGGTGGAAGATAAAGATGATGTAGATCTTCTCTTGTAGAAAATAAAGAAAATCATGGTTTATACTAAGGAAAGATTGAAAGTGATGGAATCTTTCCTTCCTCAAAGGTTTTAGAGCCTTGGGAGTGGTATGAAGCCCTGAAAATCAAGCAAAGAGTTCTAAAGAAAATTCATAAACAAGGTTAGTAGGTAAACAAAACATTGAATGATATTTATAATAGAGGCATCTCATTCTTCGAAGTGATGACTGGAAGGAAGAAATTTTCACCAAAACATCTAAGCTTGGAACAATTAAGGAAATGGTGGCATGAAGTCTACGCTCCAAGTGATGATGGCTCAATCATTTCCCATCATTTGGATGATGCAACCATATATATTGTTGTTATACAGAAGTTTCAAGATCTCAAGGTTGAGTGGGACAAAGTCATGAAAGAATCAATGGAGGAGATTAAATCAATTGAAAGAAGATTTAAAGTATTGATCACTCCATCACTAGGTAACTTAGAGAAGATCTTTCTTAGTGTGCAAGATAAATTGGGTCAAGATAAAGACAAGGGGCCAACTAAAGCATGATGGCATCGAGATTTGTGCTTCCCATTTATCCAGGGTTTTCTACACATTTCTTCTTCTGACCTCTACATGCATTGGAGCAGGCTGCTATTAGAGAACCCCAACAAACTTGGAATGAGTCCCAAGTATTAAATGTCAAAAATACTATTTCATTGAAAGAAGTTTCTTGGACAACCTGTTTTGGCTGACCTTCTTGTACACTAATTATGTGGACCTAGCATGAAATTTCAATAAATAGGGTGGTTTGCCTCATTTTTGAAGGCTAGTTATATTTTGGAGAAAGCTAAGTGATAGAGCAAGAGATAGAATTGGGAGTTAGTTATTTTGGAAGTAAGTGCTATAATATTGAATATTGGAATTGTTGCAAATTTGGGGTGAATCAATATAAGTAAAGACATTGTGCTTTGGTGCTCTTTCTTGTATTGGTTTATCTTCCATGGTTCTTGTTATTCTATCTTTCAAGATTACTTTGAAACCATTGGATATATGTTAGATTTAGAGTTTGATGTGATTTAGTGGTGTTTATGGTTTTATATTTGAAGTGTTTGTAGCAATCCCTGGTCCATACTTTTAGCAACTGGCTGATTGTGAGTTGCTATGTAAAGTTAGCCTAGACCCTATATTTATGTTCTTAGCTCAATTGTAAGTATTTATTCATCTCAATTACGAAATAGGGTTCGTATGAATGAATGTATCATGATTTGAAAATCTTTAACTCAGAAGATTGCACTGTTTCTGTAAGATTGCAAATGAATTTTGGGTTAAGTAGGAATTAGTTTTGAGGATTGGTCCATTTCAAATATTTAATCGTTTGCATTGTTGATCTTAGGATTAATCTTAATTTTAGGATCTCTCTTGAACCCTTATATTTTTTTATTTCTTTTATCGTCTAGGTCAGATTTAGGATTTCAAGTATCAATACACTGTAAAATTTGATAAGTTCGAAGATCCAACATTTTTTGGTAAGTTCCCTTAGTGATTACCAACATTTTCATATTTATAACTGAGTTTTATTTTCATTGTCAAGACCTAACATTAGAGACCTTGGGATTATCTCTTGAGGCTTGTTGATAGAGATTTACCTTTCAAGAGAGATAGGATTTCCATATTTTGTATGAGTTATTGTTGTGTAGAAAACACCATCAATAGATTGGCACTAGAAGGAGGGCCTGAATAAGTAAGTTAGATAGTTTTCTATTTTCCATTTCTCCTAAAATATTTTGAAGAACTAGATCTACACCAGGAGAAGAGTAATTTCAAGAATTGCAAGCTCCTACCAGGTCAAGAAGAACTAGAAGAAGGGGAGAATCATCTTCCACCCAACCACTACCATCATCCACATCATCCTCACCATCATCAAGTCCATCTTCATCTGATTCTAAAGTTGTTCCCATCTAATAGCCTCAACCATTCATAAATCAACGTTTACCAACTCCATCCCCACCAATGGCTTTCCTAGCTAATAACCCATCTCCATTATCCTTCAATAATTGCAATGTCATGCCAAAGAACCCTAAGAATTTTTGTTCTAAGTTTCATACTAATGACCCTAATAGGACTATAGAGGAACATATTAGGATTTTTTAGACTTGCCCTGGGGATAGGGAAATCAACCATGACGATGTTTCATGTAGACTCTTTCCTTATTCCCTAGGAGAAGATGAATTTTACTTGTATAATAATTTTCCTACTAGGTCAATTCATAATTGGAATGAGTTGGAAGCTGAATTTTTGTAGAAATTTTAGATTCCTATTAGTGATAATGAAATTTATCTGCAGTTCACCAAGGTTAAGAGAGAGGTTGATGAGCCTATAGGGTCCTTCAATAACACATTTTATCATGCATACACTAGACTATAGTCCCCTTATGTTGTAGATGATGCTACTACTTTGGAAGTTTATTATGAATCTTTGGATAGTCTCACAATTACCTTCTTGAAGTGGAGACCTAATCCTCTAGCTACCTTTCTTGATGCATACACGGAGGCTATCAAAGTTAGTACCAATTCGTGGCAACACTTTTTAGGGCCTTTACGATCATTAGGATCCACTACTCACCTAGGGAAAGTCCATTCTCTCAATCAAGCTCTCACCAACCACACCCCTATTATGAACCCAGTACCACAATTGCCTATAGTTTCACATCTAGGATCTTCAATGAATCAAGTCCTGCCAATGGTTAATTACCCTCAACAAAGTGTCAATAAACCCCTTCAACCATAGCAGCAGGTTGGCTTTCCCACATATCTATAGAATTCTAAAGTATTGAATTAGTCTTGGTGCTCTAGTGTAGCGTTAGGATATCCCCAAAACAATGTAAACTAGAGTCCCTATAACAATCATGACAATGAAAGATTAGATGAGTTAACTAAGTAGGTGAAGAAGTTGAATATGGAGGTTGCTTATCTGAGAAGTAAGAATAGTCAACTTCAGGCTTCCCAAAGGAATATGTAGTCCCATTATAATAGAGAGAATAGGGACTCCAAACAAGGGCAAGGATAGAGCTTTGACAAAGGATAGAACTTTGAGAGAGGGCAAGCTTCTGGACAAAATTTTGATAAGGGATAGACTAGTGGACTAGGATTTGATTGAAGACAACCCCCTAGGAAAAATAGAACATGGAATACAAGGCCAAATAATGGAGGTGTTCCTACTCCATTACATCAGACTCCTAATCAAGAAAAGCCTTCTAGTTGTGTGTTTTTAGTAGAGGTAGCTTTGTTCGGTTGGTGCAGGCTTCAAAACAATTCAACATTCTGAGCTAGATTATCCAAAATTTTAGACTGCTACTTCATTTTCCAGTATGAGGTAGAGAATAATGCCAACAATTAGGAGTTAGTCCCATCCATTCCTTATGAATCACCTGTGTTGGTGTTGAATCATCCTCCTTTCCCACAAAGTGGGGAGAATGGACCTAAAGAGGATTCAGGTAAGCAGGAAGAGGAGACAGATCAAGTTTGCAATGGAGATGAGATTACATAGTTATTTAATGAAGGCACTGAGAATGATAATGGCCCTTTGAATAAAAAATAAATTGGCATTAAAGAAGTGCAAGTGTTCTAGTAGATTTCCAAGAAGTATTACTTGAGAGATAGGCCAACAATAGGTCCACAAGCTAGGGGTCTATTTAATACTTCCATCCCCCCAAACAATTTTACTACACCTCGTGATCGTAATACTAGGAAAAACCTAACATATACCCATGTTCCCAAGCAATATCTATCTAAAGATGGGCAAGGACAAGTTGATTCATCAAAAGAAAGCATCATTGAAGCAAGCAAGGATAAGGTAGTGGACCATATCAGGGAGGTTCCTGCTGATATGAGCATAGAACAGTTGGCTGCATATGTGGTAGAGGGGCTTAAGAAACTGAAGGTAAGACTTTCTGCATTTGAATTATTTAGAGTCCCTACTATTAGGAATGCAGTCTTAGGAGCTTATAGTAAAAATCTAGTATCACAAGATAGGTCAGTCAATGGGACAACTAGTAAAGTACCTAGTTCTCAAGTATCAAAGGATCAAGGGTAAGCTCAAACACCACCACCTAGAGACAAAGGGAAAGAAAAGTACAAAAAATAGGTTGTAAAATTTGATACCCATCTAACTTTATTCCAAGGTAGAATAGAAACTCCTCCATTTTTTATTTATGTCTGTATCTTTAGCAAGAATTTGCACAATTGTCTACTAGATTTAGGTTCTTCCATGAATGTGATGCCCTTTGCTATATATAGAGCCTTAGGAATTACCCTTGTTGTCTCTCAAAAGAATGTCACTCAACTTGAAAAAATAGAAGTTAATGTGGTAGGAGAATTAAACATGATTCCCTGCAAATTGCTTTGGACCCAATAATTCAATAGTCATTAATATACAAGTGGCGGATATACCCGATACTTATGGTTTGATTCTAGGAAGAGACTTTACTAAGGCCTTAAATGGATATGTATCAACTGATTAGTCCCATATGTGGCTTCCTTGGAAAGGAGTTCCAAATCATATTAGGATAGAAAGAGAGCCTAGGATGAAGTATGTAATCACAAAATATTAGAATACATCCAATGAAATATTAATATCAAAAGTGAGCA
This sequence comes from Sequoia sempervirens, assembly GCA_007258455.2. Taxonomy (NCBI): domain Eukaryota; kingdom Viridiplantae; phylum Streptophyta; class Pinopsida; order Cupressales; family Cupressaceae; genus Sequoia; species Sequoia sempervirens. The sequence continues at coordinate 347,977,053 of VDFB02193867.1, forward strand.
TGGGAAATTATGTCTTTGCAACCCCTGTTGAAGAGTCAGATGCCGAAGAAATTTTTATGCTACATACCACACCCATTGATTTTATAGTAGAATCTAATAGTATTGGAGCCTTGGCAGAACCAGTTCAAGATGATGATGATCCTAAAGATAACAAACTTAGCTTGCTAGAAAACTTTCAAGAATTCATCTAGAAGTGTATAAAGTATCAGATTCACTTGGAAAAAGACATGAATTTTGGAGAGTTGCTACTTCCAACTTCATGTAGATTTCATAATGTTGCTCACTCAAAACTAGAATGCTACCTATTCCAAATAGTAGTAGAATAGATACAACATGCATTAATCCCACTCCAGTAGTCATAATTAATATACAAAATACCCAAGCTGATCCTAAAGGAAAGAGGGTGGTGTCTTATGAAGAACCCTTTAGTAGAAGTAGCACAAGAGATAAATCAAAATGGTTTGCAGCGACTAGCTATTGGACACTAAGGTTTGATGGATCCAAGTCAAAGAAAGGTGTTGGAGCAGGTTTTGAGTTGATCAACCCTAAAGGTAAGACTTATTTTTTTGCTCATAGACTTCAATTTCACTGCACTAATAATGTAGCTAAGTATGAGGCTTTGATTCATGGATTTCTCATGGCACTAAGAAAGAAGGTTAAGATTATGTAAGTATTTGGAGATTCTAAGTTAGTGGTTAAGCAAGTTAGGAGGCAATACTCATTTCATGATAGAAGGATGACCAATTATAGGCACAAAGTATGGGATCTCATTGAAGGGTTTGATGCCTTCAATATACAGTTAATACCTCACAACAAGAATCAAACTATAGATTCTCTAGCCCAGACAGCTAGTACCTTGCAACCACTATCACTTTTTGGATTAAATAATTTCACTGTGGAGCTAACTCCAATACCTTCAGTACCTGACAATGTGACCAAATTTCAAGTATTTGAAGATGATAAGCATATATTAGATTTTATCACAAGCTCTAATGTGTTTAATTCACAGATCATTGATGAAGTTGAACCTTAAGAAGTAGAAATGGACCTTATTCCAAGGGGAATGGTACAGTTAGAAAGGACTTTTGATCTTGATATAGTAAAGGATTAGGAGCAAGAGGCTAAGAAGGAGTCTATTAGTAGTCAATGTGATAAATACAACATGGGAACTCTAGATAATGTGAAAAATGTCTTCATTGGCAAGGTATCTACTCTAGATGAGAGAAAAGGAATCATTGATGCATTACATACATATCAGGATGTGATAGCCTAGAGTTATGAAGACTTGAATACATATGACACTTAAATTATTACCCATACTATTCCTCTCAAGCTAGGAGCAAGACCTTTTAGGCAAAGGAAAAGACAAATCAATGCCTTGTTGGAGCCAATCATTCAAAAGGAGGTACAAAAGTTACTCTCAGCTCATATCATATTTTCTATAATACATTCAACCTAGGTTGTAAATTTGGTTCCAATGAGAAAGAAAAATGGAGAGATTAGGCTGTGTGTTGATTTTAGGAACCTTAACCGGGCATCAAAAAAAGATAATTATTCGGTTCCTTCATTGGATGAGGTGCTTGAAATTGTGAATGGATCTCAAATGATGTCTTTTCTAGATGGGTATTCTGGATATAATCAGGTTATGGTGCAATATGAGGACAGACATAAGACTACTTTTACTACAAAGTGGGGCACTTTTGCTTATAGGAGAATGCATTTTGGGCTAATTAATGCTAGAGAAACCTTCTAGAGAGCCATGGATATTTCCTTTAAGGACATCATAGGTAAGTGCATAATTATTTATATGGATGATCTGATAGTTTTTTCTAAGAAGTGAGAAGATCATATAGCAGATTTGTACAAATTGTTTCAAAGGTGTAGAGAATTTGGAATTTCACTTAATACCTAGAAGTGTGTCTTTGGAGTCACTGAAGGAAAGCTACTTGGACATGTCATTTCTGAGAAAGGTATTGCTATTGATCCTAAATGAGTGGAGGCCATACTTAAAATACAACCACCTGCTAGTAAGAAGGAGTTGAATTCATTCTTAGGAAAAATCAACTTTGTAAGGAAGTTTATCACAGGATTTGCAGAAATAGTCAAGCCATTGAATGCAATGTTGAAGCAGGAAGCAAAATTTGAGTGGAGTATAGAAGCAAAGGAGACATTTGCAAAAATTAAAAGAGCCATTGTTGAAGCTCTAGTACTGGTAAGCCTTGATTATGCCAAACCATTTTATATATACTCATTTTCCTTTGATCACTCCCGTGTCGGTATGTTAACCAAAAAGTCTGATCAAGGGAATGAACATCCCATAGAATTTATGAGTGCTCCTTTAAAAGATGCAGAATTAAGATACTTGAGTGTGGAAAAGAAGGCATATGCCTTGGTTAGAGCTATGAATAAATTTAGAAATTATATTTTTAGGAACAAGGTCTTTGCAATAGTTCTTGATCCTGTAGTTAAGTTGTTATTGATGAAAAATGAATTGGGAGAACACAAAGCTAAGTGGGTGACCATGTTACAAGAGTATGACATTGAGATCTAGCCCATGAAATTGGTAAGAGGGAAAGGGTTAACTAAGATGATGGCATATATGGTCCCTCACCTCACAGCTCAGCACTACCACCTCCAAGATGTGTCTCTAGGGGATTGGTATGATGATATCATCTACTATATTTTTAATCAACAATCTCCTAAATATCTTAATTTAGTACAAAGGAGAGCTTTGCATTTGAAGAGTGATATTTTTATGATGAAGGGAGCTATCTTGTGTAAGAAAAACCATGAGGGTGTCTACTTAAGGTGCTTAGGAAAAGATGAAGCTAAAAAGGTCATGGAAAAATTTCATGATACATATGGTACAGGCCATGGACCTGCACTCTCTACAATAAATCAAATTCTGAGGGCTGGTTACTATTGGCCTACATTGTTCAAAGATGCTCATAACCATGTGAGGACCTATCATGTGTGTCATACTACAACAAGCAGAGAGAAGTATGCAGCTCTTCCACTTCAACTAGTCATAGAGGTAAAACCATTTGCACAATGGGGGATGGACTTTATTGGTCCTATTAATCTACCTTCCTTTGTAGGTCACAGGTATATTCTTTCCGTCATTGATTATTTCACTAGGTGGACTGAAGCTCTTGCATGCAAAAAATGCACTTATGAAGTGGTAATCAATTTCATCGAATTAGGTATTATCAATATCTTTGGATGTTTGTTGGCTTTAGTTTGTGATAATGGTCTTGCATTTTTATCATTGAAATTTTCCAATTGGGCCTTTGATCATGGAATCATCATAAAGTTTACATCTAATTATTACCCATAAGGAAATTTTTTGGCTAAGTCTTCCAATAAGAACCTTTTAATAGTCATTCGTAAGCTATTAAAGAATCCCAAGGATTGGCACACTCAACTCAGGTTTTCCCTTTGGGAAGATCACACTAGACATAAGGCATGCCTAGGAACTTCTCCCCATCAACTTGTGTATGGTTTAGAGCCAGTATGCTTGATTTATTTGAAGATCCCCACTTTGTAGTTCATTAATGAATACTATAATGAAGGGGAAAAGCATGAAGCCTGCCTACCTGAACTGTTACACCTTGAAGAGAGAAGAGATGAAGCTTTAAAAAATGTTTCCAAAACATCAGGGTGTAGTTAAGTGATGGTTTGATAGAAGAACCAAGGTGAAATTCTTTAAAATCTTTGACTTGGTTCCTTACTAGGATAAAGCACATGCCCAAAAAAGGGGAGGATGGAAAATTTGACAAATTTGGCCCTTACCAGATTTCAAAGATTCTGGGAGATAATGCTTTTCACTTGAAAAATCTCACTGGAGAAGACATCCCATTGCCCCTGTTAGCGGGAATTATTTGAAGCATTACTTATAATCCTGAGTTGTTCACAACTGTTTCCTTGTAAATAGTTAGACTAGGTTTCCTTTCCTTTGTTTTATTGTTGCTTTGGTTAGAGTAGGTTCTTTCTACTTTTCTTTGTTTATATTTGGTTAGTGTAGGTTTGCTTTCTATTTTTCTCTTGCTTTGGGTTTTCTTGTTTTCTTTAGGGCTTGTTGCACCTGCATGGAAACCATTATATTACCTGGGATTGTTTTGAATATTTATTTTAAAAAATCTAATCATCCTTCTAGAGTTAGTTGGTAAAATTTCTTTATTTTGGTGTCACATATGCTTGGAGTAGATGGGTCACTGGATTAAGTTAAATTTGGAATGTATTCAGGTCTCATATCTCTATACATATTTTAAAGATTCTAGGGTTGTATGCAGTCCTTACTAAGTTTATTCCAATGAAAAATATTATATTCTACTTCAGCAACACTGTGGTTCTTAACCTGAGTGTGAGATTCATTGCTTACAAGGTGAAAGGGAAAGTTTAAAAAGATCTTATCAGAATATCAAAAATAAGAGAAAAGAAAAGGGAATCTTGAAAATGAAAAGAAATATTCACCTTATCAGGAGTTTCCTAGTATCTCTACTAGGGCTATAGATGCATGGCTAGCAGTAGAGCTATGCTTAGGAGGACCACAATGATAACCTCGTCGGGGCTATGGACGCGTGACTAGCAGTGAGGCTCTATCTGAGATGCTTTTGGAGTCAGAATTCTTATGTAGCCTAGCTAGACTATGTTTGGTTTTTACTACAATCGAGGAAAGGTAAATGAATACATGTGCACATACTTTGACCCTAGTATAGGAGAGGTTTGCTTAGCTATGAACTCTAAAACTCTATTTACAAGTGACCTGATGTGAGTACTGAAACTAGAGATTCTAAGTTCTTGATTCTAGTTTGTCATTGAAATGCTATGCAGCATTTCCATAGCTGGAGTCACCATTTGTTGTGCAGTTTTTGCACACACACCCCGCTGAAAGTAGTGATCCTCTCTTGCTTTGGTCTTGGGTACTTGTAGTCCTCTAGTTGTGAAGGTTATGGCCACTTTGAAGCATGTTTAAATTCTTATCTTTCCTGTACAAGTGATCCCTTGAGGTAGTTCATTGAAAACCCTAAGTTAAGGGTGAGTTTCAGGTTTTTCATGGTTCTTGGGTATTTCCTCCATAGGCATAAATATTTGGTTTCCATCAACATCTCGGATGCTTGAAGGTTACTGCTTATTGTTGCATTTCAGAGATTTTAGTGCTTCACAGAATTTTGTATCTAGTGGAATTCTCTAAACTTCCTTGAGTCTTCAAATCCCCAACTTCCATCACTCCCTCAGATCACCAAAGTACGTCTTGAGTTGTCATTTCACCTCATTTATGCTTGTTGTATGAACTCTACAACTTTCCTTTAATGAGATTGTGAGAGGTTTTATGTTTTAAAATTGGTGTTATTTGTCTCACAACTGATTTGAAGAGCTTGGTCTTGGGGAGCTGTGTGTGAGCTAGATTATTGGAGATGTCAATTGCTAGTTTTGGTGATGTCTCCTTGGCCTTGTTCACACTTGTGTAGGATTTGAAGCTTGCTACCAGTAATTGTTTCCCTAAGTTTTGCTTCATAAATGGTATGTGCATGATGCCTTGTCTGTTGATTGATGTGTATTTGGTTTTTTGGTATCATGTGTGCTCTTTGGGTTTCTGCATATTTGGAGGTTCATGATTAAGCTAGGGTTTTCCCTCTCTTGTTTTCATGCCTCATATTAGTGTTGATGTCACAAATCTTCTTTGAATTGATCATTTAATAATTCCAATCCTTGTTGATTTTAACCTTTGAATTCTATCCTATGCCTAATGGTGATTTGGTTCGATTGATCTAGGGTTCCTTGTGTTTGACGGATTAATGATCTGAGTGTGAGTTTGATTTGTTAATTTTACATTTGAATCTAATCATCACTTGCTTTTGAGAATTTTGGAAGAGTTGATTATGATTTGATTGACTGAATGAAGTATATTGAAGCTTGAACTCTTTCTCCATGGAAGAACCCTAGGGTTACAAAAAAAAATTAATTCCTTGTTAATATCAATCAAACTATGCTTGAATGAGTCATAAGTCTAAGTCACAGATGAACGATTTGAGAAAAATAAAAAATTGAGCCCAAGTCCCAAATTTGTGATCATTCGATTAATTTGGGAAAAACTATGAAAAATTGGGACTTTCAAAGATTTTAAGTACGTCGTGGAATTCCTTCACACTCGAAAATCTCCAAAATTTCTATCGCCCTGTCATTTTCTTGAGAATGCATGCAAATGTAAATGTTAGGATGTCTTTGCTAATTTTCCTCCTAAGTGGAAATCCACGAAAACTTTCTGAACATGAGAAAATTGTAGAAATGGATGAATTGCCATTACATGACTTTAATATTTTATGATTGGTTTGATTGATTAAGAGATAGATATTGCAATTTCTTGAGCTATAATGTTAATTAAATGATTTTTGAGGTGATAACTATGTTTTCTTCATAGATTTCCTCTTGGCCATAAAATTCCCGAATTTCCTTCTTGGCTTGATTTCTGTGAAGGAGTCAAAATCCTGATATTTTTAAGGAATTATGTTTATGAGATTTTAAGGGATTTTTTTATCATTTTTTGGGATTATTATGATGATGAATATGTTATTTATGATGGAATAACCTTAACTCCTGTTTGTAATAGATATTGATTCTGACCTTTTGTTGAGTGTAGGCTAAATCAAGCAAGGCTATTGTTGGCAAGGGTAAGAACAAACAGATGGATCTTGATGGTGAGGGAGCTCCTATCTCAGAGGCTAAAAGGATCAAGTTGAAAACAAAGAGAAAGATTACAAAGATCAAGCTTGTTTCCATTTGGTAAGAGGTGACTGACACTAATGTGGGAAGATGGGACTATGAAGAATTTAAGGCAAGGATGGCAGTGGGTGACCCTTCTTTTTCGGTAAGGAGAATGATAGATTTTCGGTTGGCTCATGTGGCTAGTTTACCTTCCTCAGTGCAATGTTATGAGTTGGTTTTGAAATTTCCTCGACATTATGATCAAGTTACACAAAGAGTGAATGGTCCATAGGGAAGAGTGTTTGCAAACTTCTCTCCTGTCGTAGTTGCCCAAAAATTTGACATGCCAAACAAGTCTCATGTAGTATAATTTGACATTTATATAGCCAAGAAGTATTATGAGTAGGATAAAAATAAGGCTTTTGATGTTATTAATTCTTGGCTAGAGAAACCAAAGGCATATATTTCTAAATTTCCAAAGCAGTTGTTCAGAGCTAAGTTCAAATTAGATTACTATGATGCAATCACTCTTCTCAGTAGAGTGATGGGTCTAAAGAGTGCAAGGATGTTTGAAAACTTGATGTTTTACTTTAGAGTGATAATGGAGAAAGGTACATATTATCATTGGGTATGGTTAATCAATAGCATGATTCATGAGAAATTGTGCAATGTGCTACAGAACAAGGCTTTCACTATGACATATTATTTGGTCTATTCCTTGGCAAGGTTCCATCCATATAAAGGATTGAGCACTCGAGGGGTCTTTTGCTAGGATGTGATTTATGAAGTCTACCACCAACTACATTTGGACAGTTCTAGCTATAGAAGGGTGAATGATGAATTTACCATTTACATCACAAGATTTCTCTAAGGTGCATAGCATGTTAGGATTTTTGATGCTGCCAAGGAGTTGGTTCAAAATTTTGGAGCATGGTTTATAAAATTTCCCACATTTTCTTACATTAGGAATGATGGTTACCAGAGAGATCCATACAGATTACCTAGGTATCCTATTGACGATATCATTCTTTTGGAGGTTACAAGGAAAATTTGTGCCTTTGATGCAATTTTGAAGAAGGATATACACAAAACTAGTTGTGGTAATGAGTTCCTATTAAGGATCGAAGGTCATGAGGCTTGTCCTTCATTGGCCACATCACACTTTTCTAAAGAAGAGATGTGCACTTTCAGCCTTTCCTTGCATACTAAGAGGCCTAGATCTAACATAATAGGTTGGGCTCAAAAGAGAGCTAGTAGGGAATTTAGACATAAGGATGATCTTGAAGACTATTGGGCCAATTGCAAAGATGAATTCAAAGTTTTGAGGAATAATTTCTCCATATTTCCTACCAATTTGATTAAACTGTATAGTATCAAGGCCATCCTAGATCAAATTGATGATGATGGAGAAGTTATACAAAACCATGATTATGAATTAGTTAAAGAAAATCCAATAGGTAAGATTGATTGGATGGAAGAGGAAATAATAGAATTAGAGAAAATCAATGCCTCTATAATCAAATACACCAAGTTGTGGATCAAGCATAAGATTTGGGAACTAGATAGTGAAGGGAAACAATATAATTATGACTTGATGGGAGGCTTGGAGTCTCAATCTACTTTTGAGGAGGAGAGAGACCCAAAAGGCAAGGAAAAGGTATTCACATAAAGACTTGAGAAGAAAAGAGAAGAAATCTCATTGCAAGGAAGAGGAAGATTTCCTCCAAAGACACAATAAGAGGAACATGAGGAAGAGGAAAAGAAGGATGATTCCCCTGTGCCTAAAAGGAGAAAAGTGACAAGAGAATAAAGGAAGCAGAATTAGCCTCCTAAGAGAGAAGATGAGATAGGACCACAACTGGTCATTGTTGAGAGTACTGGAGAGAAAACACAGGTGTATACTAGAAAAACAAGAACTCCATCCCCTAAGGAGGTTTGGTAAAAGAAGGTGCCTCTATGATTCCCTTGGCTACACAACAACTAGAGGATACATTTTCCCCTCCTTCAACTGAGGAACTGCATGGTGAAGAAAAGGAGCCAAAAGAGGCAGCTATTGACGATATCCATCAAGGTGAGGACACAAAATAATTCAAGTATGGGGATCTTCATAGTACAGAGGCAGAGGTTGATAGAATTCTGCAATCTTCTTTAGTATCATATGAAGATTCACTTGTCAGGGATAAAGGAGAGAAATCCCTAGATAAAGAATATATGCATGAATGAACTCCCTCTACAAGTCATGAAGTGATAGAGACTCATAACAAGGAAAAGGATGAGAGTCCATAGGAGGATAAGGAGAAAGAAAAATAAAAAGAAGATAAAGGTGAGAAAGTTTTTGTGGTGCATGGTTCAAATGTTGATCAACAAGAAAAATATAATCAAGGTGAGCAATAGTTAGAGATTTCTGCTCCTAGTTGGCTCAATGAGAAATTGAAAATAAAGAAAATAGTTATAGATGATACTCCTCCAAATTGGGATGATCTATTGGCTAATAAAATAAAGAAAAAGGCCAAGATTATTTCTAGAAGCACCAGGGATGAATCAAATAATAGTCTGATTCATATTTCCACTTCTTCAACATATAAGAATAAGGGTGAAGTGACTCCTCAAGATTACAAAATTCAAACAATAAACTTGGGGCCTACAAGCAAAGATCAAGAGAAGGAAGAATTCCAAGAATCCTCTCAAGCCATTCTAAGGAGATTAGATAGGGAGATAGAGGAAAAAGAGAAGTTGTAAAAGCAGTTGAATGATGTGTACAAGTATGTATAGCATCTGAGGAAACCTCTACAAGAAATAGGAAGTGAGGGAATGGTCCCTAAAGGATTGTTGCATAAGGAGGTAGTCAATGAGCTTGAAAAGATGAAAGCTTCTACATAGACTACACATGAATGGTTACAAGGAGCAGGGCTTAGAGGAGACAGGATGATTAATGAAATTTTTTCAACCTGTGGAGATGCACATAGATCATTTGAGTGGTTGTAGTATTTATTGGTGCAAGATAAAGATGATTTAGATCTTCTACAAAAAAAAAGACAATCATGGACTATACTAAAGAAATATTGATAAGTGATGGAATCTTTCCTTCCTCAAATGTTTTAGAGCCTTGGGAGAGGTATGAAGCCCTACAGATCAAGCAAATAGATCTAAAGAAAATTCATAAACAAGTTCAATAGGTAAAGAATACATTGAATGATATTTATAATAGAGGCATCTCATTCTTTGAAGTGATGACTAGAAGGAAGAAATTTGTACCAAAACATTTGAGCTTGGAAAAATTAAGGAAATGGTGGCATGAAGTCTATACTCCAAGTGATGGTGGCCCAATCATCTCCCATCATTTGGATGATGTGGCCACCTATATTGATGTTATGGAGAAGTTTCAAGATCTCAAGGTTGAGTCAGAAAAAAGTCATGAAAGATTCAAGGGAGGAGATTAAATCAATTGAAAGAATATTTAAAGTATTGATCACTCCATCACTGGACGACTTAGAGAAGATCTTTCTTAGTGTGCAAGATAAATTGGGTCAAGATAAAGACAAGGGGACAGTTAATGCATGATGGCATCAAGATTTGTGCTTCCCATTTATCCATGGTTTTCTACATGTTTCTTCTTTCGACCTCTACATGCATTGGAGCGAGCTGCTATTGGAGAACCTTGACCAACTTGGAAGGAGTCCCAAGTATTAAATGCCATAAATACTATTTTATTGAAAGAAGTTTCTTGGCCGACCTTCTTGTAACCCTAATTGTGCCAACCTAGCATGAAATTTCTATAAATAGGTTGTTCTGCCTCATTTGTGAAGGCTAGTTAGATTTTGGAGAAAGCTAACTAATAGAGAAAGAGCTAGAACTAGGTGTTAGTTATCATGGAAGCAAGTGTTTTAATACTAAATACTAGAATTATTTCAACTTTTGGGTGATTCAATATAAGTAAAGACATTGTTCTTTTGTGCTCTTTCTTGTATTGGTTTATCTTGCATTGTTCTTGTTATTCTATCTTTCAATATTTCCTTAAAAACATTGGATATATGTTAGATTTAGATTTAGATGTGATTCAATGGTGTTTATGGTTTGATGTTTGAAGTGTTTGTAGCAATCCCTGGTCAATACTTTTAGCAATTGGCTAATTGTGAGTTGCTATGTAAAGTTATCCTGGACCCTATATTTATGTGCTTAGTTCAATTACGAGTATTTATTCATCTCAATTGCAAAATAGGGTTGGTATGAATGAATGTCTCATGATCTAAAAATCTTTAACTCCTTAGAATATTGCACTATTTATGTAAGATTGCAGATGAAATATGGGTTAAGCAGGAATTAGTTTTGAGGGATTGGTCCATTTCAAATATTTTATCATTTTCATTGTTGATCTTAGGATTAATCTTAATTTTAGGATCTCTCTTAAAACCTTATATTTTGTTATTTATTTTATCATCTGGGTTAGATTTGGAATTTCAAGTATCAATATTTTGTAAAATCTAATAAGTTCGAAGATCCAACATTTGTTTGTAACGTCCCTTTGTGATTACCAACATTTTCACATTTATCACTAAGTTATTTTTGCATTGTCAAGACCTAACATTAGAGACCTTATTGTTATCTCTTGAGGCTTGCTGATAGAGATTTACCCTTGAAGAGAGATAGGATTTCCATATTCTGTTTGAGTTGTTGCTTTGCAAAAAACACCATCAACACTACACAAATGGTTCTTAATCAAGGCACCCGTTGAGGCAGCCACACAAGAGGCAAGATTAACTTTCTTTTCTATAGAAGCACCCGTAATGTTGAGATTTCCCAAACATACAAATTTATATACCGTTTAGGAGTAGCTTGGCTTTATCTCATTACTAGTTGGGTCATTCCCTTAGGGTGAGTGCTTTTTCCCTCTAAGGTAGACCCTCTAATGGGTAAACACAAAATTAAATGGGTCTGGCTTTCTAATCGTCAAGTTTTCACAAGGTGAGAGAATAATACCTACCACCCTCAAACATTAAGATATGGTGTTATTTACCCTCTAATTAAAGCTATGTGAGAAAAACAATCGTTCCTTTTAAGCACCAAACAAAATGTTTTCTAATCTAAAACAAGCAAAGTGTTTTAAAAGTATAATCCTTGGACATCTAAACCTACAAAACCACTTGTTAGTAGTCTTTAAAAGAAAGATCTTGAACCAATGAAAAAGTTGCACAAACTTCATGTTAGCGCCAAAAAGGAGTTAGCACCAAACCATAATATAACAACCAAAATAAAAGTGAAAGAAAATAGATTAGCTAAACTAAAAATCAAATAAAACCAAAAACTAAAGGACTCAATTTTTTTGTTACTCCTCATTTTGGGAGTCCCAACCTAAAGCCACACGTTGCAAATAGAATACTAGAAACCTAGAAACTCTATTCTACTCATAGAAATCAAAATAAAGATGAAAAAGATACTAAAAATGAAAATTTTTACCTAGCAAAAAAATGTGTCACTTCTTTCGTTAGTTGTGTCATTGCATTGCATCACACGATGGTGATTCTGATGTGATTTTGAATTTAAATTCTCCCACCCACAATTGTCCTCTGCAAATACATCATTTCTCATTGGATCTGTCAGTGTGCTTAATAGTTGCATCATTTCTTGTCAAATGTGTCATTGTGCTTAACAGTTGCATCATTTTGTACCCAAAATCTACAAAAACAAGTAAAATCTATACAAAAAATTTGCAAAAAACTATGTTCATGTTGGGTTCACCAACATAAGATGGTGTGTCTTAGTTTCTAGCCTAGAATAAGTGATAGCTAACATCTCTAGACCATTAACCACACCTAAACAAGAGAAAACAATGAAAGTATGAGAAAATAAGAACATGAAATCACAATACTCCCCATGATTGAATCTTGAATCACTTCCCTTGCTCTCCTATTTCTCCTTTTTGAAATATTTTCCATTAGATTTGTTGCTTCACATATGCAAATACTAGCAAAATAGTAAGTAGAAAGTTGGAGACAATTTGCTATTAAACTAAAAAGGGGAGAGGAAGGTTTCTTTTATAGACAACCTTTCGAATGGATGGATAAGATTAATCCTCTAGAAGGATTCCAAGATCAATGGTGGAGGATTCATGAGAGGGAGGTTACAAAATGGATGGTTGATATTGAACCTCCAAAAAGATGCCAAGATCAATGGTCCAAAATTGATGCACCAAGAATATGCCATTGTTGGAGGAATTATGACAAGTATGACGCCCACAACTATGACACTTGATGGCTATGGTAGTAATGAAGGCTATGACAAGGGTTAATGACAAGGCATCTTTGACTTGGAGGAGGCACATAAATAATTTATTTGAAATAATTTATTCCAAAATGGAGGAAAATAGAGGAAAGGGACAAGAGGCAAATAAATAATTTATTCAAATTATTTATTTAGAGAAAATGAAGGATGGAGCATTTAATTAAGTGGAAAGATGGAAATTATTCATGGGTTATTAATTTATTTAATAATTTATTCAAAAGGGAGGAATGACAAATAAATAATTTCGATGATTACTTAATTATAGAAGAATAAAGGGTCAAATAATGATAATTATTATCTAACTATAGATGAAGGAAAAATAATTGAATAAATAATGATCTATTTAATTATTGGAGAAAGGGGTATATTAGCAACACAATTAAATAATTTCAATTGATTAGGATAGAAATGAGAAGGTGAATAAATTAAATAATTAAAATTATTTAATTAATAGAGGAATATGATCGAACATAATTGAATAATTAAAATTATTCAATTATTGAAGGATGATGACCAAGAAAAATGATGCTCGTAGACTTAGGAAATTTTTCAATGTCTACAACAGTATAGTGTAATGGGTCAAAAAATCAGAGCCATAAAACGATCAGGTTATTTAAATAAATAACACACGCATGTTATTTTTATTTTTTTATATTGATAAGTGCTATCAAAGGGGATAGTTCCTGATTACATTGTAAGACTACACAACCTCCAACCATAAACAAAATTTACAATAAAAAAAAGAATAGACTGCCAATGGCTGACCAAACTACCCTTGCAGATAGTGATAGATAATAGACAGACATCTCCCCACTTGCAGCACCTTCGCCATACTACCAGCACTAAGCCATGACTGATTGGTAGCCATTTATCTGGAGAAGGAATTGAAGTTGGAATTCATTACTCTGACCTAGAAAACTTCCCACCCATTAGCCATGTTGTTCTCCACAACCCTCCTGCGCCATTGGAGGTCAGTAGCATCAAGATTCTCATCATCGTCCTCCTCTAGGTCAATGTAGGTAGGGTCAAAGATAACCTTAACAAAGCTGGCAAAGCCCTCAAAATTGAATTCCAAGATTGCATTCTCAATGGCCATGGCATAAATAGGTGATACAAATCCATCGCACCACTCAATCGTCTGCTACTGAGAATCAAACACATCCACCAATAGCCCAAGCACAGTCTCGTAAACCTTGTTGTCACACCAATACTTATCTGCATTCAGAATCCCCAAAACTAGGTGTAGACATGTAAAATGTACCAATTGACATTGTGCATTTGATCCCGACTACTAACATCCTTTAATCCTGAATCATCCATCGGTTTAATCAATATTCCTCTCTTAATTAAATGAATCATTTTATCTATTTGAGTCTCTCTCTTTTGATAATTAAATTAATCATTTGATCTAACTATCCCCATTTAATTAAATAGTTGATTTTATTTAATTAAATCTCTATAGTCTATCCATTAAGTTAAATTAATTAAAACCTTATTTAACTTAATCTAACAGTCATCTCTTTTAATTAAATAAATCAAAATCTTTATTTAGTTAATATCTTATCACATTCTTCTCATTATTTGATTTAAATAAATCCATAAATTTGAGTCAAATAAGTCACACCAACTAATATCCTATTAAATTAATTGATCCTTGATTAATTTAATCTCTTATCATGTCCCATCCTCTAGCATTTACCACTTGCACATGAAAATAGATTTAATTGATTTATTAAATCTCTATTTTTCCTCACAAGGCATCTTTTGGAATATTCTCCAAGTTTGAATTCAAAAATTCTAAGTTGACATGTACATCCAACAAGGCATTAAATTCATCTTACATGTCCTTTTCCTTGAGCCAAGTGGATTTTAATGCATTTTCCCTTCCCTCTTGCATGTCATTTCAACAAAATTCAAAATTCAAAAATAGGCATTTATTGGCAAAATCCTCAAAACTTGCACATCCTCCATCCATTCATAGGTTGACATGTGGCATCTTTCCATTGGATGAATGTTAGTCCCACATTTCTCAAATTTGGACATTCGTCCTTCAATCTCATCTATGAATAAAGAGGTTCATCCTTCATTTCAACATCCACAAATTATGTAAAGTTATTATACTCAAATTTAGAGCAATCTTAATTGAGATTCTTAGCTAGGTTATGTAGGTTTTTAGCTTGGAGCACTCTTCAACATCATCAAAGTGGATCAATTGTCATCAACACATCAAGCTTGCATCATAGGAATTGGGAAAGGGCCAATTTTCACATCAAATTGGCACCAATTCCCCCATGGGATCATGTGTTGGCTAGTCTAATTAGGATTGAATCTATATTTTGTTATCTTTATTGTGTTCTTCATTGTTTCTTTCCTAATTTGAATTTGGTGAACGGATTTCATGGGGAATCCTTTTTTTAACTTGCAATCTCTAACTTAATTTTTTTGTTCTTACTTTTTTGTAGGCATTAGGACTGGGGTTCACACATTTGGTGTTAGAAGGAGGGAAAAATATCATTTTGAATCACGTTTCTCACAAAATTCTGTGTTTCTGTTTGTGCACAGAAAAATTTCAACAGTGGAAGCTCAACATCATTGTTTTAGCACTGTTGAAAAATAAAACTCCGATGTTGTAGTCTTCCAACCCAAAATTTGAATTTAAAACTATGATGCTTGACCAATCTGACCTTCAAGAATTTTCAAAAAATCAAATAGCAACATTGGGAAAAAGGGCGATGCAATTAAGCTCTCTAGTCCTGACACAAAGTGACATTGACTGGTAAGTGGCATTGTATAGCACCACTGGGAAATCAAACTGCGACACAGTCACGGGTTGCACTGCTGGCAGGGAGTAAAATGTTGAAATTTTATTTTAGTATGTGCTTTTTGTCAAATGATGAATTTATCTTCTATTTTCTACTTTTTAACCTCTGTGTTTTGTGAAATCTGCCTGATTTTTGTTCTTGTAGGTTGGATAAATTGAAAACAAAAGAAGGAGAAACATGATGATGGGAATTCACAAAATCAAAGTTTTTTTAAACATTTTAGTGCTTTCTCAACACTCTTAGGAAGCTATTATTCCTTTTTTCTTAGGACACTAATTTCGTTTGGGCTTTAAAAAGAACCCTTTTCAATTTTTTGCAAAGGCTTAAAATGAACATTAGGAGCACAACTTACTAGAGTTTTTTTATTGGTTAACAATTGAACAAAAAAATCTCATTTGTCTTTTGGCGCTTTAAAATGAAGTCATAATTGCTTTGAGGGTTTTTAAAATGAACATGTGCTATTTTGTTTTGTGAGGGCTTACTTGAACTAACTTCATTGGAAAAGGACGTATGTGCTTCTCTCATATTTTATAGCAATTTTGAGAATCAAAAGGCCTTTTTCATGATTTTAGGTTGAGATAAAGCACTCACCTCCACACTTCGTTTTGGGTTTAAAATTGAACAAAATCTTGTGCGAGTGTGTAAAAATTTATTGCATGCATTCTCCCTTTGTTTCTAAACAAGGTTCGATCGAACTATGAATAAGTTTATTCGCTTTTGTTTATCTTAGAGGGCCTGCCTTGGGGGAAAAGTACTCACCCAAGGGAATGACTCAACCGGTAACACTCTAAAGCCAAGAGTATTTTGAACTGAGATATAAATGTTGGTATTGGAATAAATGCCAATATCACACAGTTGGCTCTGACAAGATGGATCCGAAAGGGGACTCTTTCTGTATGGGTCAATCTCCACGAATAGAAAGTCCTAATTAAAACCCATGTTTTAGAATTGCCAAAATCCTTTATCTATTTGTTGGTGCAAGAACGATCGTTCTAAACCCACCCACACTTTTACGGTATTTTAGTAGAAATGGAAAGCATGCCATAGGAGTTTCATGGGTTTTGATGCTTGGTTGCCCCGTATAAGTGAGTGTCATGGAGGGGAGCTAGTGGGGTCAAGCATCTAACCATTCGCTAAAGATAAGTGTAGCTGGACTTGTCCTTGAAGTGGGAATCAAACAAATATTGTCTTTCACATCCATATGGTTGTACTTATTCTTGGGCGCAAAATTCTTTTCTTGTTCCAAAATATCTTGAAAACAAACACTTAAACATCATCATCAAAATTTCAAACCCTTTAGGAGACAAATACAATTGACTCAATTCATGTGTTATTGCTTGCCCTTGGGATTTATCCTTAGTGGTTTCTAAACACATTAGATTGCATCTCAATTTGTCTACTAAAGTAAACAATAGGTAACCCTTGCCTTGGATTCATCAAATTTCCACATAACATACTTTGTGGGATTCGAAGAAATTAAGACATTGGACATCTACTTTGGAAAACCTAAATCAAAGAAGTTTTTTTGGTAAAATAAAGTCACTAAGCAAAGCTTAGCAAAATGAACTCTCATTTGTGTCTTGAAACCTCATGATTTTCAAGAATTCAAAACCCAAAATGAACATCCTTGACTCAAAATCCGGGAATGTATGTTCAAATTAAAATCACTTCTTGGTTATAAAGGTCTATAGAATCATTACATGTTCTTCAATACCTAGGTCTAGGTAAACAAATTGTCTTTTTTAGGTACATCTTAGGATCAAAAGAATCTTTTTCATCCATCCTTAAAAAAATCAAATCAAAAATCATCTCATCATCACCTTTTGAAAAATATTGAAACCATCCTTAAAATGCTAGACATTTTGAAAAAAATCAAAATCATCAAATCCTTGAAATCTTTATCAAAATCATCTTTGGCTAGGTATGTGTAGATGCATCCTTTTGCATATCCTTAGTCAAAGTTATCAAACCATCTTGTTTAGCTAGGTATATGTAGATGCATCCTTCTTCATATACTTGGTTAAATTATCATCTTGTTTGAATAGGTGTGGGTAGATGCATCCTTCTCCCTAAACATATTCAAATTATCATCCTTTGTGCAAGTCTATTCCTTAAGATAATCATCCAACATCTTGGGATCTATTTTATCTATCAAAGAAAACCAAAATCAATCAAATCAAGGACAAATCTCAAATCCAAAAACATATCCAAAAGTCCTAAAAGTCTAGCATTCCCCTCAAGATTTATCAAAAGATGAAAACATCCACATCATCCATCTCTCGCATCATCATCGTCATATCACCCCTTTTGATCCTCAAAGATATCCTAAAAAAAATTCTCTTTTGAGCATAAAGTAAAGATCAATCGGAAAGAATTAAGAGATTCATCTCCCATATTCTTGAAAAAATTGATCCTTTTTTTATGGTCCAAACTAGATTTCAATACAAGAAGAACATGGAAGCCAACAAAGAAACACTTGCTTAAAGTGACCTAAGCCAAAAAAATGTTGAAATGAATCCAGTCGAATCAAGCAATCCTTTGACTATCAAAGAGAAGATCCTACCTTTGGGATGTCACATGAAGAAATAACCGAAATGCTCCAAAATATGAAAAACCATAAGATCATCAACATCATGATGAGGCTTAACCCTTCACTATACATGCTTGAACTAGAAAAACAAGGGGCCAAATTACCTTTTTATTTCAACGTGAGTACTATAGTGGAGACATATTTTCCCCCAATCTCATCCACCATTCCCATCTCATCTACACCCCCATCCCAAAACATCACTCAAAAAATTTCGCAAATCACATCTTTTGCTTCAACTCAACCTAATGTTAATAAGGGAAATGCATTTCTGAATGCTATTAAAACACACCCCCTTGTTAAGTATCAAGATTTGGATGGAAATACCACTTTAGATCAAAACATACCCGAAAACCCATTACATAAGAATGTCCCTCTCACTTTCCATAATGATCCATCATCATCATTCTTCCATGCAACACCTCAAACTTCTCTCCTCACAAATTCGCAAGAGGAAGGTGACATGTTTGGACTAGGGGGAATTTTTGACACCACACCCCTCACATTTCCACCACTTATTCCATTACCATCATCATCCACACCTCTCCTTGGCTTAGGGATTCCCCCTTTACCAAAAATCAACCAAACCAACATCCCGAATATCAATCAAAATATCATGCAAAATTTGTCATCGACATTGCAACAACAGATGACAACTACACAAGCAATCACGACATCATCAAACACCCCCCTAACATCTCAAAGTATGGTCTCTCAAAGACCAACCACATCAACAACACCATTCACCACTCAAACCACATCGACAACACCGTCCACCACTCAAAACACCAACATGACATCCCCACTCACTACCACCACAAATGCCATTCTGAATCCACCACAACCCCCACCACCACCAAATTCCAGCATATCAATCCAAAACTACATGGCATTGCAAGAAACTCAGAAAGCTACTTTTCAAAGGGGATTCCAATAAGTCCAAAAGAAAAAAGCCGCACAACTAGCTCTTCAGCAAGCTGCTCAAGTAGCTCAAGCGGCATTACAGGAACAACAGGTTGCACAAGCCCAAGCGTTATTGCAACAACAACAACAACAACAAGCCACTCAAGCTGCACAAGCCACTCAAGGAACCCAAGTCAAATTACAAGCACAAAGGGATGCGCAAGCCCAAATTCTATTGCAAGAACAAGCGGCACAAGTACAAGCCCAAACACAAGCAGTGCAAGCACAAACTTAAGCTCAAGAAAATGCTCAATATCAAGCACAAGCTCAATAAAATGCTCACTATCAAGCACAACAAGCACATGCACAACTTCTTGCACAAACACAAGCAACACAAATGCAAGCATATCGGCAAGCAATACAACAATATCAAGAGCATCAAGAAGTAGTCCGATTGGCATACCAACAACAAGCGTTGTTGGAACAATAAGTGTTGTGAGAACAACAAGCATTGTTGGAACAAAAACAAGCACAATAGCAAGCAATCCTAGCACAATAACAACAAGCACAACAGCAAGCAATCCTAGCATAGCAACAACAAGATCAAAAAGTGTTGTTCATATAGCAACAAGTGCAAGCATACCTAGCATGACAAAATGTGAAAATACACACACCAACCAACCCAACCATCCAACACACAATTGAAACACCTCAGAACACCTTCATTCCACCCCCTGATCCACAAAACCATGTAACAACACAAATCAGGTTACTCTCGCAACAAGTGCTCGATCTTTAATCAAGCAAACCACAAAAACACCAAGCAACTTGTGTCCCTATCCATTTGATAGGAGACTTGTGATGAAACCATTCTCTAAGGGATTTGAGATCCCCAACTTTCACAAATATCATGGGATGGGAAACCCTAGAGATCACATCAGATAATTTCAGGTTCATTGCATGGAAGTCACATACGAAGGTACTTATTTGATGTGGCTATTTTTGAGAAGTTTGGCTGGCCATGCAATGGAATGGTTTTCTTGCCTACCTACATGCATTAGAACATTCCAAGAAATTATAGACACATTCATTAAAAATTATGCATGAAACATTTCCATGGATGTTAGTCTAGAAGAAATCTCAACTCTAAAACAAGGAAAAAATGAATCATTTGCTTCATTCTTACAACGATGGCAATCCAAGGCCAATCGGAGAAACTAGACCATGCTCGAGGAACAACATGTTTGTACCATCATATCCAACCTTAACAACTTTTTTGGAATTTCATCTCAAGGTACAAGGGATTACCACATACGATCAGTTGATCTCCAAGGTGCTCAACATCGAATGATCCCTCATGACACAACCCCTAGGATCAATTTCATACCCTAAACAACAACACAATCACCCATCCTTCAATTACAATGATAAACCTCACACGTAGGCAAGGAATAAAAATGTTACTAATGATGGTGTCATTGACATGAAATTTGTCATCAGTAGACCCTTCCAAAATACACCCACATCACAAATCCAAATCCAACACCAAAACAATCATCAAACAACACAACAACCAAACCACAATCTGACTATCAATAATCTCAATTATCAAAGGGGACCACCCCAATGGAACAATAATTATCCCAAATGAAAATAAATTAATTTGGGGGAACCACTTGAAGTCATAATGAAAAAAGTTGATAAACAAAAAACTCATCATGGCTCCTACCTTTGAGAATTACTAAGAACCAGATGTAAAATATCCTTGGTATAATGAGAATCAACTTTGTGAATTCCATAAAATCAAAGGCCATACAACAAAAAGTTGCATGAGATTAAAAAACATAGTTCAAGATCTCATTGGTCAAAGAATTATAAACATGGAACAACCAACAGGAAACCAAGATCTTAAGATATACACAAATCTGATGCCCAACCATGGCAACAAAGGAAATAATAATAACACTGATAAAGGGAAAGGAAACCACAGAAATATGAACCACGTGTAAGAAATTTTTGTTGCCTCCCTAGATGAATACTGTATAGTCATCACCATCAAAGGCGCCCATGCCAATTGTGGAGTCACCACAAGAGGCGACAAAGTTACCATCGCAAGATCATCCCAGCAAAATAGAGTCCTTGCATCTAGATTTGTCCTAGGTAATGCCTATAATGTCCTAGATCAACTCAAGAGAATGCTAGCGAAAATCTCCATCATGGAGTTGCTAAAATTTTCATCTGCCCATAGGAAGATCCTTGAGCAATCATTAGCTTCATCCACTGTCCCCACAGATCTTGATGCGGAGCAATTCCAAGCTATGGTCAGAAATATCATTATGTCAAATCTCCTCACATTCTTTGACCAGGATCTCCCCACTCAACCATCTCACAATTGTGTGCTTCACTTAGAAGCCATAGTACATAAGAGCAAAGTAAAAAGGGTGTTAGTGGATGGAGGTGTGGGTTTAAATATATGTTCTCTTAACCTCATCAAACAATTGAAAATCTCAGAGGATTCTATCAACAAACGAAAGGGTATCACAATAAGATCATATGATGATCAAGAAAGACTGTCCCAAGGCACGATCAAACTCCCTATTCAAGTAGGGTTGGCTATTATGGAAACCACTTGTCAGGTCTTGGACCTCGACTTACCATATAACATCCTCCTAGGATGCCCATGGATTCATGCAATGAAGGCAGTAGCATCAACTTTCCATCACTGTGTGAAATTCACACATGAGGGACAAGAAGTCACCATCCATGGAGATCCCAAACCATTCTCATATTGAAAAATCCTTGAAGCAAAGTACTATAAAATCCCCCAAGTACCAAAAAATGATGATGGCCCATCCATACCATACATTGATCCTACCACTCTCGCATCCACTTCTACAATAGAGACACCCGCCACTCCGACCATTCCCACCATTTTTGACATTAAGCTCATCATCCAAGATAATGGTTGTGGAAACTACAAGCTCCCTAACCATGCTTTTGTGATTGGAGAGTTACCACAATCTCCTAGATCATGGGGATGTCCACAAGAAAATGAAGCCTCCACATCTCACACGTCTCCTGAAGACTATCCTGAATTCACAAGGTGGGGAGACCTTGGCTAGGAGGTTATTGAGGTAGATCTTTCTCATATGCTATATCAAGATGAAAGACTAGTAAGTGATTTACCAATGGATGATAGAAGCAAGGGTCTACAAATGATGCTCGCAATGGGCTATAATTGAAATCAAAGACTTGGAAAAAATGACAATGGGCTCATAACACCTATCATTCTAGAGAAGCGAACAATAGCAAATCTTGGCCTTGTATGTACCCCTCCGAGTGTAACCATAAGTGGCCAAATTCCTCTAGTTAGAATGGTTAATAATCCTCCTTAGCTAATCGCAGTAGAACTATGCTTACTAGTATCCACAGGTCACGTCATAGATAACTATATGTTTGATATAACCGATGTCTATAGTAGTAGCGATGACGAGGACCCTGCATCCAATCTACCTAGGCTTTTTGAGGAAACCACTCTTTGCATTATTAGCACCCTATCTTTTGAATCAGACCACCAAAATCATGAAATCTTCCTAGTATACCCCCAACTCATCGAATATGACCAACGAGGACGACCAATTCTCGATACATTTGAAAATGATGAGGCACGCTCAGAATTCATGGGACTATGGGATTACATTTCATGTGGGGATCATAAATTAGGTTTCATAATTGAGTTTGATACACATGCCTATTACGAGGAAACGATTGAATCCCTCAGTTGCAAAAATGAAAAATTAAGAATCATATCAAAGTCCTTGAGTGAAAACCACACTGTGGCACTCTCTAACCAGAAAAAAGTAAAAAGAAAGGACACATCCAATGGTGAAAACCTCTGAGGCACCCAAGGATGGGGGATTCAGTCTTCCTTCTAGAGCTATTCATCAAGAAAAATTAGTAGTCTTGGTAGAAACGTGCAATCCTATCAATTTGGGAACAGAGGAAACCTCGCATATCACATTCTATGTAGAATCATTACTATCAGAGGAACAAGAGCTCCTAACATCCTTCCTAAAAGAAAGACAGATAAACTTCACATGGAGCTATGTTGACATGTGAAGACTTGATCTAGAAATCGTGGTCCACCACTTAGCAGTATATCCAAAAGCAAAGCCTGTTAAACAAAAACTTCAAAAAATGCTCCCTTAGATTGCTTTATTGGTCAAAATGTAGCTAAAAAATCTATTAGATGCAAGATTCATCCAAGTGATAGATTATCTGAAATGGGCATCAAACTTGGTACCTGTTTCAAAACCTGATGGAGGCATCAGAATCTACACAGGCTTCAGAGACTTGAATAAATCTTGTCTGAAAGATGACTTCCCACTTCCAAACATTGACATGATAGTAGACATGACAGTCGAACATGAAATGTTGTCACTAATGGATGGATTCTTAGGATACAATCAGATCATGATAGCTAAGGAGGACCAACATAAGACAACTTTCACTTGTCCATGGGGGACTTACTACTGGAACATGATGCCATTTGGCTTAAAGAATGTAGGAGCAACATACCAAAGGGCCATGAAATTTATATTCCATGACATGATTCATAAGACGGTCGTAGATTATGTTGATGACATTCTAGCCAAATCTAGAAAGAGAAAAGATCACATAGAAACTCTAAGTGCTATTTTTGACAGGCTAGAAGAGTACAAGGTCAAATTAAACCCAATGAAGTGTGTCTTCAGCCTACAATCAGGTAAATTGCTAGGATATATAGTGTCAATGAGGGGTATCGAGGTGGATCCAACAAAGGTAAAAGCAATCCTCAAGATGGAGGCACTAAAGACATTAAAGCAATTAAGAGGTCTCCAAGGTAGGCTCCAATCCATTTGTAGATTCATAGCACAGTTGGCAGACAAACATAACCCATACTCTCACCTACTCCACAAGGGATTAGCGTACAAATGGGATACCAAGTATGAAGAGGCATTCAATAAAATCAAAGAATATCTATAGACACCACCAATCTTAATGCCACCAATCCCAAGAAAGCCATTGATCCTCTATGTGTCAACAACAGCAGCAGGCCTTAGGGCTCTCCTAGCTCAATATAATGAAAATGGAATAAAAAGGGCTATCTACTACATCATCAAAACAATGGTTGGCCACGAGCTAAATTATTCATTCATAGAGAAAGCATGCCTAGCGGTAGTGTTTGCATCACAAAAATTTAGACATTACATGTTGGCACATAAAATAAAACTCATTGCCAAAATTGACCCCCTCAAATATTTATTATCAAAAGCAATGCTCATGGGAAGAATGGCCAAATGGGTGATGATACTGTCAGAATATGACATAGAATATGTGGAGCAAAAAGCAATCAAGGGTCAAGTCATCACAACATGGATCAAGAGCTGGCATATTCTTTATCACCTGGCAAGGGGATTGCATACCAAGTTCCTACAAACTAGCATTTCCTTGCACTAATAACATTGCAGAATATGAGGCCTTAACCATAGGTCTCAGAATAGTAGTGCAGTGGAACATTATAGCTCTCAAAGTGTACGGAGATTCCCAATTGATAATAAATCAAGTGAACTATGAATACCATACCAAGGATGACAAGCTTACTCCATACAAGAAATTGGTGGAGACTCTCAAAGAATCCTTTATCGAAATTACATTTGAACAGATTCCTAGAACCAATAACAGAGCAGCAGACACCATGGAAATATTGGATCCTTACTCAATATCCCCCACAACATTCCAAAAATGAATTCCTGATAAAGAAGCTTCTCATGCCCACATTTGAGGTACCAAAATTAGAGTTCGTGTGCAAAATCGTTGGTCCTAGTGATCCTTGGTACCATGACATTTACACATACCTTCGAATAGGAGTCATACCCACTGAACTACCTTCAAACCTAAAATGAACCTTTGTAAGAAAACCATCCAAATTTGTCATCCTAGGAGATACTCTATACCGTAGAAGCATAGAAGGAACCCTACTGCACTACCTAAACACTGAGGAGGCATTAACCACTCTAACTGAAGTACATAATGGTATCTGTGGTTCACACTCGAGTGGGATGACCATAACCATGAAACTACTGAGGATGGGGTATTATTGGCCCACTATGGAATGAGAAGCACATGACTATGCCAAAAAGTGTCTACAATGTCAGCAACATGGGGACCTCATCCATGCTCCAACTCAAGAGCTTCATCCTATTGTCACACCATGGCCCTTTTCGTAGTGGGGACTCAATCTCATTGGGAAAATCACACCCACCTCATCTAATGGCTATATGTTCATCATAACTACCACTAAGTACTTTTCTAAGTGGGTGGAAGCCATACCCATGACATACATAACTGGGAAGTAGATTTCAAAGTTCATCCTGAACTATCTCATTTGTCGATAGGGTGTCCCACAAGCCATTATCTCAGATAATGGGACACTATTCAAGAATCAAGATGTCTACAACTTGTAGAATAAATTCAAAATCCAACATCGCTTCTCCACCTCGTACTACCTCCAAGGCAATGGCCAAGAAGAAGCTACAAACAAGACCATTCTAAAAATCCTCAAGAAAATAGTCAATGACATAGGTCATGACTGGCACCTATAGCTTAATCCCACCCTCTAGGCCCATCAAACTAGTATCTGCACACCCATTGGTGCCACCCCCTTCTCCCTAGTCTACAGATCAGAAGCGGTACTCCCCATTGAGATCAAGCTCCCATCCCTTAGGATATCACTGCAAAATCTCATCACGGATGAAGAGTATCGGGTATCAAGACTAAACGAGCTAGAGCTACTGGATGATTGACACATAGATTATTTGAATCATTTGCAAGTCTATCAGAATAGACTCAAAAGAAGCTACAAAAAGAAAATCAGAAGCAAGACTTTTGAAGTCGGAGAACTGGTCCTAAAGGAAAATCAGAATAATGTCCCAAACCCAAGCAACAAAGGCAAGTTTGAACCCAATTGGTTGGGACCTTTTGTCATCACAACAAGTTACAAATCAGGGGAATATCAATTATCAACACCTGAAGGGGAACCTCTGTAGGATCCTATGAATAGCTCCCATCTCAAAAAAATTTATGCCTAAATCTTTCATGGTATATAACCAAAAAATCAAAAAAATCAAAAAACATCCTAAAAAATGGTTACCTTGGTGAAAACCTGGCAAATAGGCATCTTGGTGACAAAAAAAAAATCAAAAAAGAAAAAAGTCCAAAAAAAATCAGAAAAAGGATTGAAAATAGTAAAGAAAAAAATTGTCCTCTAATGAAAACCACTTCAGTCGCACTTTGGACAAGTACCTTGGTGAAAACCTGACAAGTAGGCACCTTGTGTAAATAAGCACGTTCCATCCACCAAGATATGTATGAATTTTTCTACATCATCCATCCATTACATTTCCATCATCCATCACATTCCATATCTCCATCCATCACTCATCCACCCGCATCCACACCATAGCTTGGTCATGATCCCTTGTAGTACTACTCAACCCATTCTCAAGGTCAGCTTGTCCTGCCTTTATCGGAGTAGTCTATTGCATCACGCTGGGAGCATGTCCTCATTGGATTAGATTCATGTATATCCTAAAATTAGAAAATCCAAAAACATCAAAACATCAGAAAATCCAAAAAAAAAATAGAAAATCCAAAAACATGAAAAAATAATCAAAATCCCAAAACAGGTCAAAAAGTTAGTCAAAAAAGTCAAAAAAAAAGTTGTCTTGTCAAACTACGGGTCTCTAAGCCTTGAACATAGGCAAGGTTGATCTTTGATCATCCCCTAAGACACTTAGGTTAGTCCTTTAGGAGTTTGTCATAATAAACTAACATTTCATCATGTATATATTCATTTGTAAATCGGTCAAGTTGTTAGTCAAACTACATGGTCTCTGCGTGTATAATGTAGGTAAGGCTAGTTTTTTTATCAGCCCCCAAGGCCCCTAGGGTAGGTTTTTAGGTTAGTATCTTGGTCAAAATCTTGAAAAACCCCAAAACATAAAAAAATCAAAAATCAAAACATTTGCAAAATCTCAAAAATACCAAAAACAGCCTCAAAACATTGCAAAACATCAAAAAACATCCAAATATTTGAAAATCCATCTGTCTCATCTCACTTGCACCTGCAATAAATATCACTCATAATAAATGATCATCATCCTCAATCTTTGGTAAGACAATCAGAAACAAGTTTAGCAGGTTAAAAAGTGAAAACTCAAAATGTCAAGTCTTAGGTCTAAGTCAGTGTGCAAATTTTTTTGTCAAGTCTTGGTGTTGATAACCTATCATCCATTTGGTCCCACATCAATCATTTGAAAGAATGATTAGGATAAATGAAATGATGTGCTTCCATCCACTAACATGTCCTAGGACGCATCCTTCCTACAATGGGCATTATCTTTTGGCAATAGTTTCGGTCCTTATCCTTAAAAACACATCTCCTTTTGGTTAGCGGTATTGAAGAACATTGGCTTGTTTGTGTACTTTGTCTTTATCTTTTGACTTATCTTATTGTGCTCATTCCAAGGACTCCTCAAAGATATCCAAACAGAGGATTTAGAGAAATAGGAATGGGGAAATGATCATTATCTTTTTTCTGTTGCACTTCTTGGACAATCTTGTCATATTACTTTTGGTGAATACTTTGTTTGTTAGTTATGTATGGAGGGTATTTTCAACAACTTGTTGACTATTGCATTGAAAGGTTGTACCTTTCTTTGTTTTGGCCTGAGGTGTTTGAAACATCTAAAATGCATCCTAGCAAGGTTTTTGTATGCCAGGTGTGAACAAGAATACTCCTATCTAATTTTTAAGTCAAATTCCATCACACTGGGTACAACGCCATCCTGGTTTTCTATACCTTGATGCATCATACCACGTGTGTTATCAAAAATAAGAAAATTGGCCCTTTGAAAATCCCAATTCCTCAGCAAGTAATCATCATCATTTGCATACTCGTCATCTTGTGTCTTGTTGAAATGAATTCTTCTCGTTCCTTGCTTCTTCTTGTTCGCACTAACAAAGCACTATGATAGTTGATCATTGGCATCATCATTATTGTCATCGATCCTGCATCCACAAATCATCAACATATTGCATAAACATATCATATAGGAAACATATGCATTGCATTTCCATCATCATATAAATATGGTAGTATAAGAATTTTTTATAGATTAGCACATCCCTTTCTCATTACATTGCATCCATTTTTTGCATCACATTGCATTTATCACATAGATCATTGCATAACATTCATTTACATAAGCATTTCATAAATTATTTTCATATTACCACCTATTGCATAATCATGCATAATAGATACATAAGCATTATAGCTAAACCATTGCATACATACTCGCATAACATCATAAGGAAATCTCCCATATTACATTATCATTACATTGCATATAGCACATCACAGTAAATGCATCACATACATTGTATACATTTAACATGTTTAGGATAATATTTGTTATTCTAAGCATCTTAAGAAACCATCTCATTTGCATTATCAATACATATCATATAAACCACGACCATTGCATTTGCATTATACAATTCATTAATCATCCATACCATCTCATAAATAGTATCGTAATCACTTTTTCATTTCATTGCATAAATCATTCCACATCATTATAAACATAAAAAATAAAAATCCATCACATGCAAAGCATGCATCCATCCATAATCATTTCACATATAAGCATGATTCACATATCATTTCGCCTGTGCACCATAGCTCATTTCTATCATATTGCATATTACATATCATATCATTTCAAATCATCATAAATGCATCATCATATATCATCCATTCACATAAATGCATATTATAAGTTAACGACAAAATATAGATCTGGTAGTCATAATCATCATACAAGTATCATCGGAAATAAATGCATCCATAAAAACATCATTACACAGCATATAGAAATAGAATCATCCATACATGCATAAATAAGTGATACACATCACATCACAACACATCGTAATCAGAATCATCGGCTCATATATATCATCAATAATATAACTGTCATAGTAAAAAATAATCGGATCACTGTTCATGTGTGTCAATCATTATAAAAGGCCCATTGGGATATCAAAAAGGATCCCATAAGGAACAAAACATGATATCATCTTGATCAAAAGGAGGCCTAACCCTCTTGTCTATTTCCCTCACCTCTATCCCCATGACCCTCTGCTAGTCTGAAGCTGGTCCGCTATGAATACTTTAGGACCCATGATGCTCTGGGTATGGCCTCATGATAATGCATCTAATAATACTTGACCTCTCGGATGGCCTCCTTGTAGGATCGAATCAACACTGTACACTGAGAAGAGGAGGTTTCCATGTTCTCTAACTATTATCTTCGGCCTAGCTCTATGGCTACCTGTAACTCTGCAGCCTACCTCTACTAGATGTCATGATCCCTCTTGGCCCTGGCCTAATCCCTCTCAGTCCATGCCTTATCTCTCTCCCCTGTCAAACTCTGCATCTGAGCCTGTAGCTGTACAATCAACATATCTTGGGGATCCACCTATTATGCTGGTTTCCCTGCTAGCTACGCTCATGGAGGCTATACCAAAAGCTGATCCTCAACCCCGGCCCATGGTGGTGGACCTACTGGCACCTGCTCCTGATCCTACATGTGCATGTCAGGTTGAACTACCTGATTTGGCTACATTAGGGGCCCAATCGATTGGTCTTGTTGTACATACCCCCTCCATCCTCATCTACCCCCTCTACCTCTCACCCTATATTGATCGGCGACTGCACTGAGAATTTTCAATTAAAGGGGAGGCTGAAACCAATCCCTGTATGCCTGTTTCGTACCTGGATCCACAGGCAGGCCACCAACTATCTGAAACTGTCGACAACATCTAAGGCAGGAATATACCACCCCCATGAAACCTATGAAAGGGTATGGGCAAAGATGGCCACATAATCATCATCTAGCCGATCTTGGGGCTCACCAAACTAACATTGCTCATGCATGGACATATATCTCTCAATCATGGTGTGCTCTCACCCCTGCATAAAGCAGTCCTGACAAGCATAGAACAGCTGCTCTACATCGTCGGCCCATCCAGGTCGACCAAGGTACAATCACCATGTAAAAACCTACATCTCATCCAAAACCCTCCTCTAGTAAGGGATCCCATGCTCACCTATCTGTGTGAAGGATACACTGCCTCTGTAGTGCCACACGAGGGGATCGTCTGCAAACATCAGAACTAGAACAACTCATTTTTTGAGGATGGGAATATGCTCCCACACCCAGATGTGGAGGAGCATCACACCTGCTCTGAGTGCTCTGTCGTCCATGTAGACATACTCGTGAAAGTCTCTGTACAAGGAGGCAAGAAGAACTGGCCCCCAGGCAAAGCAAGTGAGCTTGTCACGCATAACCATGCACTCCTAGCAAAGCCCCCAACTAGGATTGAACTATCGTCCTTGTCAGTCTAGGGCAATGAGACCTAAAATAACTACCACAACAACTAGGCGGATGGGAGGTGCCAGAGTCCTATGCCACTCCAACTCAATCTACCCCTTGCAAATAACAATGTCCTCTATGGCGAGGACCTTGTGGTAGGCATTACACCCCACCTCCATATCAAAAATAACACGTCAACCATGAATCGACAATCGTAGGATGTGCCAAACGTCCTCCAAGGTGACAGTGGCCTCATCGGTCAGAAGGTGGAAGGAAGACATCTTGTTGTGCCATCTCTCGAAAAGCATTGACATCATCCCTAGGTGGGTGTGAACTGTGTAGGAGATGAACCTTAGCCCTATGTCTCGAAGTCGGTCTTGATCTCTGTCGTTGAGATCCCGCAAGTAACTAAAAAGATCCTGTGATCTGTGCTCTCGGGAGTAGAGTTCCCTCCCTGTGTCCTGCATCAAGGAAGGTCACCATGTTAAAAATTTTGAAAGCTCTTTTGTTGAGCATCCAAGAAACCACTCGAGTGTCAGAATCCATGAAGGCATCGTAGTTTGATTTTTAATCAAACTTCGACACTAAGGCACAAAAGGGAAAAGTAGCACTATCGCGGTGCACTTTTCTCCCCAGCGGTGCACTTTGAGTAGATAAAAGACGGTTGCATTGCACTTTTCAAATCCCCCTTCCAACCATGAGCTCAGTGTTAGAGTTTTCAAACTCCAAATTGCACTGCCATGGCGCAATTTCACACTGAGCGACGTAGTTTGATTTCTGAGCGGCACTATATAGCGTCGTTGCAGAAGGACTAACTTTTAAAGCATTAATTGAGCATGAAAAAATGAGAAATAAAGGTAAAGTAAGGATCACTTACCGGTGCCCCAATGGCGGTGGCCACTGGTACATCCAGAATCGATCAGAAATGTGCATCGAAAGCTTTTGTTGTGCCATATCGTTAGGAGGTCAGAGCTCAAATCTCAAAGTTGCTAGATGGCAGTGTGTGAAAATGACTTGAAAGTGACCCCTCAGGGCCCTTTTAAGCTTGAAAATTAGGTTTTTTTACCCTAATTAGCTGTCCTACTAGGGTTTTGGACCCTTGAACTTGTTTTTGACCAGTTGAGGCCTGTTTTACATCATTTTATTGCATTTAGACATGTTTTTGGCCTCTTGGAGCCTTTTTGGACTTGTTGGGCACCTTGTTCTCTTTTTTGACAAGATCACCCAAAAATTAGAAATTTTTGTCCAATCTTTCAAGGGGGAAATATATTGGCATGTTTTCTCTCATCGGGCTATAGTGAGGCAAGATTTTAAATAAGAAAACACTTTTGGCTTTGATTGAGATCATTTATTCTTTGAACCAATGTAGCAATTGCATCGCTTCAAAGAGGGGCAAAATGTAGACACGTAAAATGTACCAATTGACATTGTGCATCTGATGCTGACTACTAACATCATTTAATCCTGAATCATCCTTCAATTTAATCATTTAATCAAATCCCCTTATTTGATTAAATTCATCAATATTCCTCTCTAAATTAAATGAATCATTTTATCTATTTGAGTCTCTTTCTTTTGATAATTAACATAATCATTTGATCTAATTATCCCTATTTAATTAAATAATTGTTTTTGTTTAATTAAGTCTCTATAGTCTATCTATTAAGTTAAATAAATTAAAACCTTATTTAATTTAATCTAACATTAATCTCTTTTAAGTAAACAAATCAAAATCTTTATTTAGTTAATCTCTTATCACATTCTTCTCATTATTTGATTTAAATAAATCCATAAATTTGAGTCAAATAAGTCACATCAACTAATCTCCTATTAAATTAATTGACCCTTGATTAATTTAATCTCTTATCATGTACCATCCTCTAGCATTTACCACTTGCACATGAAAATAGATTTAATTGATTTATTAAATCTTTGTTTTTCCTCACAAGGCATCTTTTGGAATATTCTCCAAGTTTGAATTCAAAAATTCCAAGTTGACATGTACATCCAACAAGGAATTAACTTCATCTTACATGTCCTTTGCCTTGAGCCAAGTGGCTTTTAATGCATTTTCCCTTCCCTCTTGCATGTCATTTCAACAAAATTCAAAATTCAAAAATAGGCATTTATCGGCACAATCCTCAAAACTTGCACATCCTCCATCCATTCATAGGTTGACATGTGGCATCTTTCCATTGGATGAATGTTAGTACCACATTTCTCAAATTTGGACATTCATCCTTTAATCTCATCTATAAATAAAGAGGTTCATCCTTCATTTGGACATCCACAAATTATGCAAAGTTATTATACTCAAATTTAGAGCAATCTTCATTGAGATTCTTAGCTAGGTTATGCAGGTTTTTTTAGCCTGAAGCACTCTTCAACATCATCAAAGTGGATCAGTTGTCATCAACACATCAATCTTGCATCATAGGAATTGGGAAAGGACCAATTTTCACATCAAATTGGCACCAATTCCCCCATGGGATCATGTGTTGGCTAGTCTAATTAGGATTGAATCTATATTTTGTTATCTTTATTGTGTTCTTCATTGTTTCTTTCCTAATTTGAATTTGGTGAACGGATTTCATGGGGAACCCTTGTTTTAACTTGAAATCTCTAACTTAATGTGTTTGTTCTTATTGTTTTGTAGGTATTAGGACTAGGGTTTGCACACTAGGCTTGTTAATGCCACCCCCACCTCTGGACGTTGTAATGTGAATGAATGGTTGCATTTCCCTGCAAGTGTCTCCCTAGAGCATAAACAACTCAGTCCAAAAATGTGCACCATTTGGAGGACACAAAAAATATAGAGTTTTGAATCCCCGAAAAGCAAAATATTTAAAAAGCCACAAATCCTAGCCCGTGACCACCAACCAAGCAGCCACCACCGTGCATACAAAGACTGCCAGTCCTTTCCATATCCAACACAAATCTTTGGCCTTGAAAAAAATTGGAAACATATGAATCTTGCTTCCTACCGACATTTAGCCAACCTTATGCACCATTTAGAAAATTGTCCTGATTCTCAAAGAAATCTTTGTCAATGACTTCTTGTAGTCCTAGCCAGCATGTAGTGGATGAGTCTGCAAAAATCCTATCATTTTGGGATACTCCCTAGTTTGCTAAAAATTCAGCCCCATGATTAGCTTCCCTATAGACATGGCCTAGGGAGGAATTATTGAGTTTTCCTAGTTGCTCCTTAATTGGCCCAATCCAATTACTAATTCTCCAATTAGACGAATGTCCAAAAGTAACTGCATGTATACACCGTTTTGAATCACCCTCTATTTCCACCGAATCGATGCCATTCTGTATGCATAGTCATAAGCCCAACCATAGGGCCTCCATCTTAGAATTATTATTCAAATAGACACCCAAATTCTTCGACACTGCCAAGACACATTTTCCACTTGAGTCTCTTATTATGCACCCAGCCCTAGCTCTACCAGGGTTTCCCTTGGTAGCCCCATCAAAGTTAAGCTTCCATTTTAACTGAACTAGAAGCAACCAATGAACCTCTTTCCTATTAACCTTGTTTTTCTTGGGGATCATAGACTTAGGAATCTTCAAATCATTCCACGTCTTCTGCATTTCTTCATCCCATTTTGAAAACTTTGAATTGGAGCCAATATGTGATTTTTTATTTGCAACCTCAACAATTACTCCTTGAATCTTTGTTATAAGTTGGCTACAACTTAAGGAAGTCTCTTTGAAGATATGTATATTTCTTTCCTTCCAAATGTTCCAAGTAACCATGGACGGTGCCAAAATCCATAGCCCATACCAATAACCCTTTATGTTAGCTATTGGCTAGCTACTTAAGAAATCCTAGAGTTTCAGGTGTCTTGGGCTTTCAAAATGCAACATTTCAGAATACAAGTAGTCCCAACAATATGTAGCCACTGGACAATCAAGAAATAAGTGGTCCACACCTTCCTCAACTTGCTTTCACATTACACAACTCGACAACCCAACAATCCCTATCCTTTTCAATCTTTCACTAGTTAGGAAATGGTGATGCAAAGCCACCCAGAGAAAGGCTCTTGCTTTAGGTTAAACCACTTGCTTCCAACATAAGGTGGACATCCAAGTCTTCTCCTTGCCTTGCACAAATTGGAGGCGATAGCCTAGTTTCACTGAGTATTCATTAGACGTCGCCCTGCACCAGATTAATGAATCTTCTTTGTTACATAATTTATCCTTCTATTTTCTAATTCCTGAGCTAGGCCAACCTCCAAATCATGCAGCAAAGACAAGGTACCAACATCAATCCATTTTGAGTGACCACTCAAATTGTAATCCTCCCAATGAATGTAATCTGCCACCTTGTCACCAAATACCATTTGGATCCTATCCATGTGTGGTGCCAGATCGAACAAATCTGCTAGGAATCTATGCCTGTCCCATGAGTCAAACCAAAACAAAACCTTCTTACCATTCCCGATTCACCAAGATGGATGGTTAGTGATCAATGGATTTCATTTAGAAATGTATCTCCATACTATTGAGCCTCCTTCTATGTTTTCATCTGTTAATATCCCTGATGGGTCCATGTCATCTAGATATTTATTTTGTAAAATGTGACACCACAACATTTTAGGGTGCCTATACATCTTCCAAATTAGCTTAGAACCCAAGGTGTTATTTTGTAGGCTGATATTGTGTAAACTAGTCCACCCATCTTCCTTTGCTTTACATGCAGACTCCCAACCTATAAGTGTAATATTCTTATCACTCTTTGAGCCTTCCCATAGAAATTTTTTCATAACTTTCCCTAGATCATTTGCCATATTTGACAGGGCATTGTAGTAGGACATAGTGAAAATAGGTATTAGAGATAAAACTACTTTCGACATAGTAATCATTCTAGCTAAAGTAAGCCAACTATTTTTCCATGCCATCACTTTATTCCTACACCTACAAACCACATCCTCCCAATTTATATCTTTGCATGCACCATCAAATATTTGTACACCAAGTATTTTTGCTGGGAGTTTCCCAACTTGGAACCCCAAGATAGTAGTAATGGCATGCTGTAAGATAGGCCTTGTATTGAAAAAATACACAACTTTTCCTTGTTCATCATTTTCCTAAACTATGATTCATACTCATGAAGCACTTATTTAATGAATTTAGCTTCCCTGATACTCACCTCTCCGAGCAAGGTGTGATCTATAAATTGGGAATGTGTAGCAGGATCAACATTTGGGGCCACCTGTATACCCTTCCACTCCAAACACTATTTTATTTTTTTAATGGAGCAACTTAGAGACTCTACCATGATCACAAAAAGGAAAGGTGAGATTGGGTCACCTTGTCTAAGGCCATTAGTGGCCTAGAAGAAACCATGGAGAGATCTATTGACCGAGACTGAGAACTAGGTAGAGGATATGCAATGTATGATTAGATTGCACCAATGACTATCAAATCCCATTTTTGCTAAGATCTTAAGCAGGAAGTCCCATCATACCATATCAAACACCTTACTCACATCCAATTTAATTAACATCCCCTTCATCCTATTGGATTTTAGAGAATGGACTGCCTTGCTGATAAGCATGATACTATCTATAATCTATCGCCCAGCGACAAAGCCATTCCATTCATATGAAATGAATTTCCATAAAACCAACTTGAGGCTATTGGGAAGGACTTTGGCCACCACCTTATAAATTGTGTTACATAGCGAAATGGTCCTATAGTCTCCAAAGGAATGACATTCAGGATTTTTTAGAACTAGAGCTATTACTGAATTATTCAAGTCCCTGACAAACCTTTTGGACTTACGAAAGTCCTCCACAAGCTCCCAGAGATCCTCCCCCACAAAATCCCAACATATTTGAAAGAATCTAGCCATAAACCCATCGAGTCCTAGCACTTTATTAGGATGCAACTGGAATAAGGTAGTTTTTACCTCTTCTTTGGAGATTGGCCCACAGAGCATATTGTTATATGCTTTAGTCACCTGTCAGCTTATAGAATCAAGAATACTAATATCAAACATCTGCAAGGCCTAATCCCCAAGGATTTTTTTGAAGAAATCTACTAATGCCTTACCAACCTCCTCCCCATCATGCACTAGTTGGCCATTATTATCCTGAATTTCTTCAATTTTGTTAGCCACTCTCTTGGACAAAACAAAAGTGTGGAAGAACCTAGTATTGGAGTCACCCTCTCTTAACCAAACCTCCCTAGATTTACATGCCAGTAGATTTCCTCCCTTTTCAAAAGTTTAGATAGCTTTGTTTTCAACTCTTTTCTTTTAGAAATTCCTCATTCCTCATGCCCAAACTAATGAATTTATCATTCAGAGCTTCCAGTTCACATTCCACCATTGTTTTTTTTGTGAATACATTTTGAAACTTAAACTTATTCCATACTTTGAGTTTCTGATTTATAAACTAGAGTTTCCTTACCATCTTGAAACTAATCAAGCTACCCACCCTGGCCTCTTTCCACTAGCTTTCTAGTAGACCAGGTAGAATAGGATCCTGCCACCACATATTTTGAAATTTGAAACTAGTTTTTGCAAAACCTTCCCCTTGGTTGTAATCAACTCCACTGGGAAATCATCAAAAATAGAATTTGGCTCAATCCTCACTGACACCTGTTGCCCCAAATTGAACCAAGGTGGTGACAACACAAATCTATCCAACCTCTCAACAATTGAGGTGAAATATTTCCACCTATTAGTCCACATGATTATCCCATTATGAATAGGACAATCAACTAAACTAGCCTCCTTCACAAAGCTTTTGAAGCCCATAATTGCTTGAGAAACACTTCTAATTCCACTGCTTTTCTTAGAAAACTTCAAGATGGCATTGAATTCACCACCAATGATCGATCTATCCTCTAAATAAGGTCATGAAAAACTTAGCACCAAATCCCAAAGAGAGGCCTTATCTTTAGTTTTTATTGGCCTATAAATATTGATGACCAAAAATTGATAGTTTAGGCTGAGATCATATGCCTTTGCTACAATCCAATTTGATACAGAACATATGATATCCACTGATATCTCATCCACCTTCCAAAAAATTCCAAAACCCCTAGTGGAACCACATGAATCTTGAAAATAACCATTCCAAAACTGACAGTATTTCAAAAGCTTACCCACATCTTCACCAACTAGTTTTGTCTCCTATAGCAGAACAATATTGCTTGTGCACTTCTGGGGATGACACCTGACTAGGTGTCATTTTTCAAGGGCCCTTAGGCCCTTGAAATTCCATGTTTTGATCTTCATTGCTTCCCAAGGGAGGGGCTTCCTCCCTTGGTACTCAAAAACTTGGTGATGTTGGTGTAATTCTTAGTGGCTACTTCTTC
This sequence comes from Sequoia sempervirens, assembly GCA_007258455.2. Taxonomy (NCBI): domain Eukaryota; kingdom Viridiplantae; phylum Streptophyta; class Pinopsida; order Cupressales; family Cupressaceae; genus Sequoia; species Sequoia sempervirens. The sequence goes on from VDFB02193867.1 coordinate 348,015,167, forward strand.
TTCTCATAATTTCTTGAGGGACTTCCTTCTGCGTGAATTGCCAAAAGGGCCAAATTTTCCTAGACCCAGGTGTTTAACAAAAGATTAGGAAATGCATCTCTCCTTAACTATGTCCAAATCATCTTCTGGGTCCATGTTTGAGTCAATATCATCATTGGCTAGAGAAGCGACCTTAGTCCCAACATTTCCATTCATTTCACCACTCTACACTAGGGGCAAGGACACAAGTTTAGGGGAGGCCATTCAAATACTGTCTCATGCCTTCTAAGGATGTGTATCCAACTTTGGTATGGCTGCCTCATTATTCAGGCCTACACCCATGGGGAGAGCCATTTTTGTTGTGGCTGCATGAGACAACCTAGGGGCCAGGGAAGGGAAAGCCACCTTTTTCTTCTTTTTCTAGACTTCTCCCATTCCAACCTTGTAGTTTGAAGCCATATGATCATGCATGCCACACTTGATGCAAAACAGCTTAGCCTCCTCAACCTCCAATACTTCAAGCTAGTGATTCCCATTAATCAAAAGACAAATCCCTAAGGAATGGTGTCTATCACCATGATTTTTAGCCTAGCATATTTATAAAGATTTCCTTCGAGGATATCCATATCTATTTCAATCATCACTCAAAAGGATCTACCAATTTTTTCTAGGCAATCACTAGTCTAGTACTCCACTAGAAGGTTGTAGAGCCTTACCCAAACTAGTTGGTCATAGGGTTGCAATTTTGTAGGGTCAAAATTGGGACACCATGGTTCCATATACAATGGTTTTCCATCCATGGTCCAAAGATCGCCTTTTGTAACATGATTTTTCATCTCTTCATTTGCAAATGCCACCACAAAGAAGCCTTTCAGTAGAAACCTTAAAAGATCTTCCATCTCCTAGTGGGATTGAATCCAACTTTTAACCATGGCTCTATCAGGAGTGCCTCCAATAAATTGGAAAATGAAGGTGAAGTCTTTCAAAATTTCCACATCCAATTTGATTTCCTCAGTTACTTGTATTTCCAAAACTTCATCCGCACCAAACCCCCAAGATTCCCACACATTTTCCCCCCTTCAATTGAAAATCAGTCTTCGGTGTGCAGGATTCTCCAACTGTTTTTTTTTCCTTCTAAAAGGCCTTCTTTCCTGTGATGGAATAGTTTGATTCCTGGGTTGTTGAGGGTTCACCAAAGATTCAGGCGTATCATGCCTTCTATGCACATTTGGATATTCTTCTATAGAAACTGCAGATTGTTTCCAATAAAATGGGTGGCATTTATCCACCCATCTTTCCCCAGAGAAGACCCATTGGGGAGAAAACCTATTGCGCATGTTATCCACAACCACCTTCTCTACTTCATCACCCCACCACCACTTTTCCTTGATCTCACTATTCTGTTCTGCATCACCACCTTTCATAGCCATTTTGCCCTTTGAACCTACTATGCTCTACTCTACTCCATTTTTTTTTTCTTACACACGTATGTTATTATTAAAATAAAACATATAAAAATTATTATCAAAATATAATCTGTTTGTGTCTTTATTAAAGGAAAAAACATGTGTTTTTAAGAAAGAAAAATGTGTACTTGTTATTCTCAATAAAGTTATAAAAAGAAAAATATTGTCAATTTTACTCACCTACAACCCACATTTTCTACAATTTTTTTCCTTCCCTCATCTCTACATAATGTGAACATTTTTTCCCTTTATAATCTTTCTTCACAATACCACATAAGAGAAGAAGTAAGTAATTTTTTGACATTTGATTTAAATTTTGTTTGCATTAGGAAAAATCGTCTATTTTTTATCAATTTCATATATTTTTTTAATTATATAATAGATCATGTAAACCTTTATCCACAAGAAAATTTAAATGATGAATTTCCTAAGGAAAACTCTAGGATTCTTAACCATCCTCCTACCCTTCCAACAAACCCTAGACAAAGCCAAGAGGATTTGTTAGGGCATCTAGAGAAAAACAAAGTTGCAATTCATGAATTAGTTTCAAAATTGAGGGGTTCAATATTAAACAAGCATGACCAATCCCTTGCCTCAATAGTGGAAGCCATGTTGACAAATTCACAAATCAAATAAACCAATTTAAAACTTATAGAGATTCATGTCATCAATATTATGCAGCAAAATTGTCCTATGATGATGTGAAAAAGAAAGACATAAACAAAGAAAACATGTCTTATTTTTATGAACTCTAGAACCAATGAACCTATTCCTCTGAATTCAAAGAGGTTTCCAATACATTGGTGTAATGACGAGGAGATAAGAAATAAGTCTTGGGATATAGGTGGTAGATGGTCTTTGACCAACCTCCATTTAATAATTATGAGGTGCCACTATATTTTCTAAGAAAAGTATGTTGTGAGTTTATCTTTCATGAAATACGCAATTACTTTGATATGAGGGTGTTTTAATGTAGAGGTGGAGGCTCTACCCAAAATAGACTAGGAGTTCATTGGGTAGATACCTATGCGAATTAAAGAACACTAGCACAAAGACTTTCTTACCATGCGATGGTTTGAGTAGCCATTGGGGAGAGTATGGATGTGTAGGATCTCCATGCAATTTCTATCATGATAGACACCATTATAGAGCATGGCACACAAATATCCTATCCTTTTGCCTCACATGATGATGCACTAGCTCAAGCATCTATCTTGAGTTCCCTTAACTCTCATAAATTCCAAAACTATTGTAATTCATACTGTGGGAGAGATAGAAATCTAGAGGGTGCAAATGGTTCCACCTCCCATATGTGTTCTCATTGTTATTATATATGTCGTGGCATCCATGAAGGCCATCAAGGTGGTGCATCAAATGATGCAATGATGACATATGAGTTGCTAAATGAGGTGTATGCTAGTCAAATGCAAGCATGTTGATTTGAATTTATAACATTTTATCTATTAAATACTTAAAACCATAAATACAAATATATTTTTAATTATAAAATTAAATTAAATTGATGCAAAAATTATGCATTTCCAGGTGTAATGCCATTTTTGGGTGCATCATTGAGCATTCTTGCAACAACTTGTATAGTTACATCTATATTCTCAGTAAAATTTGTATAATATATCAAAATAAAATAATACTTACTATTCAAAATAATGTTTAATAATTTAAATAATTTTTTTTAATTGAATAGGTGGGCATGACATCAATATCTACTATATGCTACCATGGATGGTTATGACATTAGATTTACTCAGGTACACTGTAACACATTTAAGTTTTTTTTTACAAATTTCATATTTATTATTTATATATATTTGTGAATTTTTGAGTTTATTCTATTATTTTTTTTTAGTTGATGAATTCATTAGACGCGCCTCCTAGGATAAGAGAAAATTTGGAAGTTGGTGTTTGTGTAACAATTTCATCCTCAATGAGCTTAAGTCAAGTATGAGTATGAATACATATGCATTAAGTAATGTTTATATTATGTGAATCAATATTAGTAGACCTATCAAAAATAATTGATAAATATGACTTTGTTATGTTATAGATGGATGTAAGCATGCAAAGTGAAGTGAAAATCCATTAGAATCACATTAAGAATAAAAATAAAAGTACCCAATTTTTTTTTTGATGGAGAGCTATTTTATTCTACAATTAGACAAGGAGTTTTAGTAGCCTTGCCCAAATTAGAAATAAAGGGAAGGATTATGTTAATGAATTAAAATTAAGATGTCAAGGTTTAGTTCCTTAAATATCATTGTTCTAGAATAAATAGTCATTACTAAATAGGGGAATCTATATCCTTGATGGATTTAACAAGAACTATTAAAAGCCACAATTTCACACATGATAGAATTGATAAATTCTTTTATAACTAAAGGTTTACAATGAATACTCTATCAATCATCCAATGGAACCATATTGGTGTAAAAATTAAAATTTACAAATAAATTTGGTAAGTTTTTAAACCTATTGTCATCCTCAATGGAATTTTCTCTAAACATGACTACATGAATTATATTTGAATGAACACCTTTAATAGTTAAGGGTTATTCTTTTTGTGTAGTTCAATGAGATTAAAAGTAATAAGCCACACAAACACAATAATATGATGGTGAAGGATCTCTAATGGCACTAAAAACATAGACCCTCTCACAAAACACCTTCACATTTATTCCAATCAATAATTCACTCATCATGATAAGGTGAGATGCCATGAAAACATGAAAAAAATCCCTTTTTCATAGAAAAAAATCATTCTTGATACCCATTCCAAATAGAATGAATAACCTTAAAAATTCCTTCAAATAGTGAAAAATTTATGGGAGAAAAGGATGGAGTTAGAATCCTGGATACTTAAGTCACGATATAAAAATAAAATAGAGGAGTTGTATAAGAGGAGGTAATTTTTTGTACCAACATTTGAGATGATGAATATATTAAGTAAAATATAGATAAAGAGATTTTAGCCTATGACCAAGTTTCAATACCCAAACATTAAGGCTAATAAATTTATTTTTTATCATATTTAGTGTATTTCACGAGATATAAAAATTAGACACCATAGTAATTGACATAAGTATTTCATAAATTATATTTCTATTTATCCTAATAGAAACAATAAAAGATAGTAAAATCTTAAGAGGAAAATGTATTTTATGTTAGGATGCTTTTAAGGTGACATTAAATTTCCAATCCCAAGTCATTTTCATGTGTCTCCATGATCCTTGGAAGGTGTATTGGATGCTTAAGGACATGAGGATATGCATATTTAATATTTATTTTCCTATGACAAACTATAATTGCATTTATAGAGGTGGATCTAATCATTTGTGGCAGTTACAAAGCATAATGGTAGAATATTCCTTCAAGGAATCCATATTGTAATTGGGGCCACATGGGCTTGCATGCCAATGCATGTTATTTGCATGTTGTCTATAGCGGGGTACCATGTAGAGCATATCAGTCATTAGAGCCATCTAGAGTAATAGATTAGTCCAAGTTGAAAAATTATGGGCTAGCTGACCATGTGAAAATTGTGTGATTATTTATTATTTTTACTATGCTTTTATTAAATATAATAAAGAGATTTATGGTTTTAAATGTGGTTTTTGCCTCTTTTTCTAAGATACCAAAGTTGTATTCACTCCAACTCTTCTATAAATTGGTGGCTTGGGCTAGTAAAAGGTAAGGATTGTTTCCATTTTATTGAAATGAAGAAAATTGGTGTTCTCTCTTTTAGGAGATGGAACTAAAGGGGGATTAGGGTTCCTCCAACAATTTCCTTCAAGTTTCATTAAACGAAACCCTAGAGATATCAATCTAAGGGTGGAATTGGGAAAAGAGATCTACAATAGGGTGTCCTAGGGGTTTGATTAAAGAAAAAATGGGGTTCACCACCAAGATAAGGCTTGGAAAGAAGATGCAATGATATAGAAACCTAACTATGCAACTCAAGATATAAAACTGAAAAATCAAAATAATAAACTGAGAAAGGATAGAGGGGCACTTAGAAAACTAAAGATACTTGAAATAAGGTCTGCACTCCCAAAAATCTAACTTTTAATGCATATTGGGACTCATACACTAGTAGGGGTGATTTAGTCCTAGTTTAGGGTTTTGGGCTGAAACTAGAATCTAGAATTGCTAAACTAGGATCTATAGAAAATTCTTGAAATCAAGTATATTGGGACTCATACACCGCAAGTGATGATTTAGTCCTAGTATCAAGGTTAATATAAAACTTTGATATTCTCTAATGATTTCTTGTAGCTTCTTTCATGCCAAATCTTTGAATCTAAAACTTTGGACTCTACTCTATAGATGACTTTTCGTGATCTTGCAAGGTAGGTGACAATTTTCACAACTTTGTAACTTTCTCCAATCTTTCTCTTCAATGGATCTTCAATCTAAATCTGAAAATCACACATCAAAGAGAGGGAAAAAAAAAATTAGTGGATAGAGGGTTGCCTTTTTCAAACCCCAATTTGGTAATCAAACCTTAAAATTAAATCAAATAGAATAAAGGAATGGTGAATGAACAAATATGCTATGTTGCAACTCAACATACCTTTGAACAAAAGGTTACAATCCTATATGTAATGGATAGCATGAATGTAGATGTTGACTCTTGATTATATGTAGATCTTGACAACTATCATGCTCGACCAAGTGTCACCGCACTACTACTAGATAGCTAGAAGGCTTTTGCGGGATGGCAGTATACATTGTAGTACAACTAGACAGTGAGGAGGCCTATGTGGGATGGTGGTATACACCACACTACCACTATATAGTGAGGAGACTTCCACAAGATGGTGGTATACACAACACTACCACTAGACAGTGAGGAGACCTCCATGGGATGGTGGTATACACTGTTCTACCGCTAGACATTGAGGAGACTTCTGTAGGATGGAGGTATACACCGCACTACCTCACCTCTCTCACAATCACCTAGCAGTATATCAATACAATCATGAAAGTAACACATGTAATTATGAGCTAATTAGTGATAGAACCAGGGTTCTACCAGTGAGTTTGAGACACATTTTCTAAACAATCTCCCACTTGAAAAAGAACTCACTAAACCCTTTTCAATACATGAATTCACTAAATATTTTGGACCCCAAGGCCCATAAAATTTGCACACCATCTGAACTTATCCATTCTCACTGGCTTTCTTAATGCATCAGAAAAATTCTTCAGAGTATCCACCTTTTCCAAATAGACCTTTCCATCCTCCACCATATCATGTACAAAGTGGTACTTCACATCAATATGTTTCATCCTCGCATGGAAAGTTGGATTTTTTGCCAGAAAAATGGCACTCTAACTATCACAACAAATAATAATCTTCCCTACATTAAAACCAATATCGAAACACAATCTCCTAATCCAAATGGCTTCCTTACAAGAATGAGTTGCTACCATTTACTCATCCTTTGTAGTGGATAAAGCAACTATAGCTTGTCGCTTAATCATCCAACTAACTGCACCACCATTTATCATGAAAATATATCCATTGGTGGAATTTCTACTATAAGTGTCCCCTACCCAATTAGAATCCACATATCCATGAATGCTCACTGAATTCTAAGATCTATTAGAATGACCTTGATAACACAAGGCATACTCTAGTGTACCCTTCAAGTATCTTAATACTCTTTTTACAACATCCCAATGCGACCTTCCTGGATTAGCCATAAATCACCTAAGTACTCCCACTGCTTAGGAAATGTTTGGCCTAGTACAGACCATTGCATACATGAAACTTCCAACTGCACTTGCATAAGGCACTCTAGTCATGTCCTCCATCTTAGTAGGAGATTTTGGAAAATCTTCAATAGATAACTTCATTCCTTGCAAAAATGGAACAAATAGCTACTTGCAATCAGTCATACTAAATCTCTCCAGAATAGTGTTAATATACTTACTCTGTCTAATCCAAAGCTTTTTTCTCTTTCTATCCCTAGTTATTTCCATTCCAAAAATATACCTTACTACACCAAGATCCTTCATTTCAAACTTTATAGACAACTAAGATTTTAGATCAGAAATCACAGACTTACTATTCCCTATGAATAACATATCATCAACATAGAGTGCTATAATAAGAACTCGATTATTTTCAGTTTTGAAGTACACACAATGATCTGATTTCAATCTTACGAAACCTAGTGACAAAAAAAATGTGTCAAATTTCTGGTACCACATTCTAGGTGACTATTTCAAACAATATAGAGATTACTTTAACTTGCAAAGTATATTTTCTTTACCTTTTTCCACAAAGTTCTTAGGATAGGACATATAAATTTCTTCTTCAAGATTACCATGAAGAAATGTTGTCTTCACATCCATTTTCTCAATCTCCAAGTCATATGTTGTTGCAAGTGACAAAAGAAATCTGATAGATGTGAACTTTGCTACTAGAGAAAAAAATCCCCATAATCAATTCCCTCTACCTGGGAATATCCCTTTGCAACCAACCTCACTTTATACTTTTCAACACAACCATCTACACCAATTTTCTTTTTAAATACCCATTTTCATCCCACAGGCTTTCTACCTTCAGGCAATGGAACTGATCCCAAGTATCATTTTCCTTTAATGATTCCATTTCTTCATTCATGGATTCCAACTATGAATCTGAATCAAACATTTTAATTGTCTCTTTTACAGTCCTAGGCTAATCGGTATTAGTAATCAAAGCATATGGACAAGTAGAATCTAACATAGAGAACCCATACCTATCAAGTTGCTTCTTCTCATGTGTAGACCTCCTCACAGGCTGAGGCTGAGGTTGTGGTTCTTCTTCAGAACTCTCAGAGCTTCTCAAACTCTCCTCAATTTTAGGTACACTATCAATGTGTTGTTACTCTTTTTTTTGGAGTTAGAGGTATTTCAACAACATAATTTTCCTCTTTATTTTCTTTCATCCCTCACTACAGATCCACTGAAGAAAGTTTTAGCTCCTGAAAGATTACACTTTTTCTATATACAACCTTTTCATTCACAGGATTTCAAAGGTTGTATCCTTTCACACCAATGTTGTAGCCAATGAAGATACATTTAACAACTTTGTTCTCCAATTTATATCTCTTCTCATCTAGCACTTAAACATATGCTTCATAGCCAAAGACACGAAGATGTCTCAGAGAGGGCTTCTTACTAGACCAAGCTTCCATAGGTGTTTTGTCAACAAGTGCTAATGAAGGAGACTGATTCAACAAGTAACATGTTGTAGCCACTACCTCATCCCATAAATTTTGCTCCAAACCAACATTGCTCAACATACTTCTTTCCTTCTCCATTAGCATCATGTTCGACCTTTTAGAAACTCCAATTTTTTGTGGAGTGTAAAGGTGTTGTTTCATGCCTCTTAATTCCATGGTATTTGCAATACCTTTCAAAATCTCCAAAACAAAATTTACCACCATTATCTGTCCTTAAGCATTTATGTTTTCTTTCAGTCTGATTTTCTACCAATTTCTTAAACTCTTTAAACCAACTGAACACTTCAAATTTAATTTTCAAAAAATATATAAATTCCCTCCTCGAATAATAATCAATAAAAGATACATAATATTTTGAATTTGATAATGAAAGAAAATTTACTGGACCAAAAAAATCAGAGTGAAAATAATCTAGAATACCAGAAGATTTGTGAGGACTAGAGTAAAAAGAAACACAATGATGTTTACCATATATACAATGTTCACAGAATTCAAATTCCAGATTACAATCATCAAGCCCCTCAACTAGGTTTCTATTTTTCAAGGATTTTAAACTTTTTTCACCAATGTGACATAGCCTTTAATGCTAGAGCATAGTCTTCTCTATTGGAAGTTTAACTTCCAAAGAATTTTCCCCTATAGGTACTTCAGTCTCCTCTACACAAACAACCTTCTATGACTTTGTAGAGACACTATTACATTGAATAGGAAGTGCATATAGCTTATATAGAGTACCTATTCGGGTACCCCTAGCCAGTACCATCGAGCCTCTAGTCATTTTACATCCATTGCTTGAGAATGATACTTGTACTCCAACATCATTTAGCTTACTTATAGAAAGTAAATTCTAAGATAGACTTGGTATATTCATTATGCCATCAATTCCCTTAATTCTTCCATCGGAAAACTAATTTCTAACTCTTCCATGACTAACAATTTACAGAGATCAATTGCTTGCTAAATACACCTTTACACCATCGTATTTTTCATACTTTGTGAACTAGACTCTATTAGATGTCATGTGGAAAGATTCTTCAGAATCAATCAACCAGACATCAACTGATGCCTAAGTTTCCAAGGCTGCAATAGAGGCATCTGCTTCACTCTGAGAAGATTCATTATCAAAAGAGTTCTTCTTCTTCTTTTTCTCCTATTTGCAATCCTTTCGGACATGACTAGGTTTCCCACAGTTCCAGCACTTCACCTTGGAATTTTTTCTAGGATACTTTGATCTTCCTTCTTATTTCAATTCAGAAATTTTATCCTTCTTCTTCCCTTTTTCTTTCAATTTTCCACAAATAGCTAGAGCCTCCTTTTCCATCTCAAAATATTTCCTTCTCATTCCTTCTTACAACAAAGAAGAAATCACATCTTCTATCTTGAAATTGGTTGTTGTGTTCCCAATCACCATCACTAAATGATCCCAAGAATTAGGCAAAGAACACAACAAAAGCATACATCGATCTTCATCATCAATTTCACACTCAGAAATGTTAAATGAGCAATCAATGTGTTAAACATATTTAGATGATCAGCCATAGATGCCCCTTCTTCCATATTCAAAGAGTATAACTTCTTCCTTAAGTACAAATTATTCACCAAGGACTTGCCCTGATAAACCTTTCCAAGCTTCTTCCATAAAGAAGATGCAAAATTCTCTTCGTGAACATTCAGGAGAAGAAAGTCTACCAAACAGATTCTTATCAACCCTTTTACTTTTCTGTCTATGAGGTCCCAATCTTCTTGCTTCATGTCAGAAGGTTTCATTCTAGACAAAACAATCCAAAGATCATGATCCACCAACAGGTCTTCCATTTTGAGTTTCCACAACTCAAAATTTCTACCATTGAATTTCTCAATTTCAATCTTTCCTAATGTGCTTTCCATCTTAATCTGCAATTGAGATTACCAGACTTCTACAAAAAAATCCCACCAAAAAGGATTAACACAAAAATCCCAACCTACCCACAAGGATAACACAATTGGCTAGGCTCTGATACCACTTGTAAGGAAAGCTTAAGGTGTGGAACAAACTCTCCTAATGTCAAGCCTTAGAGAATAATGTAGATATGTATTTAAATTTTTAAATTACAGTTCATTAAGATGAACATGAAAGGGATAACAGAATAGAGAAATAAACACACACAATTGAACACCATATTTACGTGGGAAAACCCTTATGGGAGAAAAACCCACCACACCAAAGAAAAATATATTGTATTACAATAATTGAATTACATACAAGTTACAGACTCTACTTTCAGATAATTAATCTCACAGCAACAACATTTGCTTGATCAACCTCATACATAAATTATTTTGATCACACTTCGTTATGTCTCATTGTTATAGTGCATATAAAACATACAATAAAGAAAACTCACTAATCACTCGACCATCTAACCCATAACAGTTACAATGTGTTGCAATGTATAGCAACAACCATGATCGAAATGTTCTTTGTATAAACGGTTTAGTTTAGTTTCCTTTGTTAAGAAACTGCCAAACTTACCAGTCATTGAATGACCATCTCCAAGTTAGAAACATCCTCAACTATTTGGTGTACACCTCAATAGTCAACCAATTTTGTGCTCGTTCACCGATGGTTTGCTTCAAATTCATGGTACAACAATATGTCTACCACACAACTATCATGCTCGACCAAGTGTCACCGCACTACCACTAGACAACTAGAAGGCTTTCACAAGAAGCCTATATACATCGCACTATTGCTAGAAAGTGAGGAGAATTCCATTGGATGGCGGTATACACTACACTACCACTAGACAGTGAGTAGAATTTTGTGAGATGGCAATATACACCGCACTACTTCTAGACAGTGAGGACACCTCCGTAGGATGGCAGTATACACTATACTGCCATTAGATAGTGAGGAGACTTCCGTGGGATGGCGATATACACCACACTACCACACCTTTCTCACAATCACCTAGTGGTATAGTAGTACAAGCATGAAAGTAACACTTATGAAATTCTGAGTTGATTGGTGATAGAACTAGGGTTATACCGGTGAGTTTGAGACATATTTTCTCAACACTAGTAAGCTAGGCTTGGGACACAAATTTCAAGAATTCTTATGTTCTATACCAAATTTAGGTTTAGGCCTCAAAAATTAGGTGGGACCCATATGCCCAAGGTGGCACATGAGTCCTAGATCACTAAATCTAGTCCATACAAACCAAAATCATTAAAATATGATTGGTCATTTGATATGTGTCTGGATTATCCTTGAAAAAATGCATTAAATAAGGTTTTTAGATGTAAAATAGGACCAAATAAGGCATAAAGAAGCCCAAGTTTAGTAGGGAGGGCCCAAACAAGTGTGAAAATGTAGAGGGATACATTTCTCTACACTACATTTATAAAACTAGAGATGTGTTTTTGGATTGAAGAAACATAAGGAGTGATGGATATTAATGTATTTTAATCTTTCTATTGAATATAATACATAGTTTTCCTCTCTATTTGGTGGAAATTTTTCTTGTAGTGATATAATCTTAATTTATTTTATGTATTAAGTTCATATAAGATATTTTGATTGAGAATGTTAAAATGGTTATTTTAAGCAACAAAGACATTGATATCTTGATGGTTTTTCTACATTAAAGCAACTTAATTTAAAATTTTCATATTGTAATGGTCTAATTACTGTATCTCAACCAATTTAATATTGGGATAAAGATTGTTATATTTTTCCAATAGTATATCCTCATTTTTTCCAACATTTGACATTAGAGATTGACTTGTGTAAGTAGGTGTTGGAGGTTTGTGAATTGTACTGTATGTTATGTGTTTTAACATTGTTCTATGGATTTGTGAGAATGGGGTCTATGGTGGGAATTGGAAGCTCATGTTTATTTCTTATGGAGTTGGTCATGTGTTTGCTTCTTGCATAGTGGTGAGTTGGGGATCCTATTTGGCAATATGTAACTCTCCTATTACATGGTGGTTATTTTTGGGCCTTTTCACTCATGCCCCTTTTTTCTCTTTGCAAAATGGGGACCTCATTTTTTGGCTTTTGGTGTTGTGGTCTTTCCCTTCCATTCCCTTTTTCTTCTTTCCTTTTCCTTTGGTTTTTATTTTTTCCTTTCTCTTTTTGTTTTCGGAGGTCAAGCATCAATATTCCTAGGAAGAATATACCTTCCTTGTTAGGCCCAACCACCAAATTCTCCTTGCCACTTCTTAGCCTCAATAAGGTTTGTCTTTTCCTTCCCATGATTAAAACTTTAGGTCCCTATCAGGATAAGGGTATCATATTTTTGCTTAACGATTTCACAAAAGAAACTAAGATAAAGTATAGTGAAGCTATGAACTCTAAACTCTAAAATGTCTTTCAAACTTCATGTGCCAAGAATATCATTTAAGAAAAGAACATTTTCAAGAATGTATCAGGTATTAAGGGTCTCTATTACTTGATCCTTGTAACCATGACAAAGTCATCTTTTCCTTAGTAAAATGAATGATTTTAGAAAAAACACTCTTAAAGGATTTTTGAAAGATCAACCAAGTTGAAAAATAATGATCTTTAGGCTTCAGGGATTTATCTTACCACATGATAAATTCTTAAAGAATAAATGATAGAAGGTAGACCCAGTGCCTGACTTCTGATAGCCTTAAATATTTCAGACTTCGCAAGTCGAGAGTACTATTTACACAGTGTTGATAATAAAAGGGAAAGGGGTAAAGGGGATCTCCAATCCCTGATACTTGGTCAAAATACAAATATCCCTTGGGAGAGTTCATAGAGAAGTAAAGGATACATGATACCCAGATTATAATAGTAAAAACTTAGCCAAAATTTTCTACCTTTGCAAAATCTTTCAGACATCGGGTATTGTCGATACCTCTTACCCATTGCTTATAGAGGTGGAAAGGGTAAGGGTTATCACAAAATATCCACATATAGGAATGATTTCTTTGATTTTAATTGTTATAAAGAATGGATGCATCGTTTATGTTCAAAGGATAACGTTTAAAATATAAAGTGAGGTTAATTAACATTCAAAAATTTTGTGTTAAGCAATAAATCAAAGAGACAAACTATAATCCCCAAAGTTATTTCATACTTCACAAGTTGGAGATAATGCTTAACCAATACCATTATCAAGAAGGTAAATGGTAAAGGTAATCTTTGATCCCCAACACTTGATCAAGTGATGAAACATGTCCTCAAAGAGAATTTATTAATAAATAAATGGTAGAGGATATCTCCAATATCTGATACCAAAGATGCTTTGAAATTTAGCAAAGAAAGTTCATTATATGAGTAGCTGGTGTGAGGGATCCCCAATCCTCGATACTTGAAGATGGTAAAATTGAAAGATGTTGGCAGTTGAGCTAGCTGTTATTCCCAAAAGGTTGGCCTATCAGGAATCCACTACTATCCTAGATCAAGGATCCACAGGAGAATGTTAAGCCATGTCATGAATCACATGGTCAATGCTAACCAAGGTGTGGAAGTGCCAAGCTTCCAACGATCCACCTCCAGCACAACCACAGGATTCAAACCCGCAACCTAGGCTCTGATACCACTTGTTAGGAATTAAGCTAGTCGTTATTCCCAAAAGTTTGGTCTATCAGGTTTTTGCTACTATCCTAGATCAACGATCCATGAGAGGATGCTAAGCCATGTTACAAATCATGTGGTCAATGCTGACCGAGGGGTGGAAGCATCAAGCTTCTAACAAAAGAATCTAATTTTTTTTAGTGTATATGGTGATGGTAAGAGGTAAGGGGTAGGCCCAAGGCCTAACCCTTAAAAATTCACACAATCTCCAACCTTTTTTTGATGAATCATTATTTTACAAATATGGAATGTATCTTGATCAATATAACTTATCTTTTAAGATTTTCTTTCCTCTAAGATAAGTGAATGGTAACACATGTTATTTTATGTGTAGGAGATATGCCACCAAGGTATTTTGCAAAGAATAAAGGAAACATCGATAAAGGATCTCCTAAAAGCTATCATAATTGCAAGGGTAGTTTACATAGATAGGCATTGGTAAAATGATGCTGAAGATGGCATTTTTTTCAAATCCCCAAGATTTTGAGGAGATGGGTGTTTAAAATGTTGTGGGTGTCGCTTCTAAAGATAACAAGTTATCTTTTCTAGTTCAACCCTAGATTAGAAGATGCCAAAGATAGGCATGATAATTTTGATGAGACTATAGCATATATCATGCACTAGAGGAAAAAGGTGATGGAATTATGAAGCAACTTGTGGACTTTAGTTTACTTCAATTTAATTTTCAGTTATTTCATGCATTCCTTAAATTTATAAAAAAAGACCTGATTGTAACTAGGGTACCTAGTTTAGTTCTATTTCATTCTAATGTTTTAATTTTTTGTTTGATTTTAGTTAAAAACTCAAGCACTTGAGGTACTTCCATTTAGTTTTTTTAATTAGATCCACATTATTAGGAGCTTTGATTTTTATATAACTTTGGTTTTAGATCATTTCTAAGGATCTAATTTTGGTGTAATTTTTTGCAATTAAACAATACAATCTCAGTGTGGAATTTCCTACTAACTTTGTGAATTATTGACTCAATCAAAGGATTGTGCATGTTGCATGCATTTTGAATTGGTATCATGGTGATGGTATGGATATTTTATTTGAATATGAATTGTCAAATTAGTAAAATTTCATTGGTAATTGTGGACTTAAGTAGGATTTTGTCTTAGATATGTGCATGCTTGATGATGTTATAATTGCATGAAATATTAAAATCTTATGTGGTGACTTATTTCCTTTGAAGATTGCATTGCTATTATGGGTAAATGTGTGAAATACTATTTGTTGTAATGGCGGTTTGGAAATATTGCTTAAATGCATTGAAATGATGAATAAAATGTTTCTTGTCATTTCTTAATTAATTTAAATTCCCTTTACATTACTTCTTGTTACCCTTTCTATCTTTTGACTTTTATTTAAAATCAAGTCTAGAATTATTGAAATAGAATTGAATTATTGTAAATTTTCTATTTATTTGAACATGCAATGCATTTATTAAATGGTTAGATCTATTATTTTGCATGTTATTTACAAGAAGTTAAAATCCAGATCCCCTCGTGAAATCACATTTGATCTCTACCACTGTGCTATCCACATGGTCATGACCTAATTCTAGAAAAGGAACCTTGGAGTAGTCTCACTAATTTTTAAGAGGGGCAATAAAATCTTATTGCCTAGCACATTGGAAGTGATTAAAACCACCCTCAACAAAAAAGGTGCTAGATGGAGAGCCTAAAAATATTCTTGGTTAAATGCATAGTTGGAGTGAATTTTATCTTAGGAAAACTCAGCTTTGATGGGAAACCCTTTGTGTATACTAGGGATTCTTCATGAAATACCTTATCACACACACAATAGGATTCCTTTATTCTACCCTAAAAATTTACGAATTGCTTCATATGATGTTAGGATATGTAAGGGTTTATTGGATTTTCTCAAATTTGAGCATGAGGATATCATTTGTCATTTTTTCATCAAAATGTTTCAAGGTGCCCCATCGCACTAGTATGTTAATATTCCACCAAATTCTATCTATTAATGGATAAAATTAGAAATTGTATTCTTGGTTCAATTTGATCCTTATGTGGGTGCACAAGATCCATCATTTCAATTTGCAATAATGAAAATAAAACAAGAGGAATCAATTTATCAGTTCAATCACAAGTTCATGTTTATGTAGATTCAATGAGTTTAAGAATTGAATAGATAGTTTATTAATGATTTTATGTGAAGAGAAAATTATTATTGAGGTTTAGGTGCTTCATTAGTAGAGAAAATTAGATATTTTGGTGAGGTTACCACCCTACATGATGCATTTAACAAAGTTCTGTTACTAGCACAATATGGAAATGATGTTACTAGAAATGTGAGTCACCAAAATGAGAATTATAATGCTCTTGTGCTTGTGAGTTGCCAACCTTTACAACCTCATACTGATTTACCCACTGTGCTTACCTAGATGCAATCATTTCCACCAAGCAAATATAGCATTCCAAATTTTCCAAGCATCTCATTCTCTAACACTTCAAATCAAGTCAACCCCATACAAGACCAATTCGGGAATCAATATTTACAAAAGAGGAATGTGTTGGATGTTGATATGTGGTTGTCATTGATGTCAACACTATTAGCACTATTGTATTGAAGGTTGTATATGTCGAGGATATTGAGAAAATTGTTGAAGGAAGAATTGTAGGTTGCCAGTGGAACAATGTAGGTCATGAAGGTTTTTTGTTCTATATGTTGAAGATCATTTGTTGTTGACTAAATGTTTTATTGTTGAGAGTATCTAGTTCATCTACCATAATTTTTAGAGATTCACATGAAGTTTTGATCGTGCTATGAATGGTTCTATTCTAATAGTGTTTCTATGGTTCTGTCAATGTTCCTTATTGAAGTTTATGTGATTTTGGTAATCTTAGTTGTTTCAGATGCCTCTCTATTAAATCTTGTTATTTGTGGATGCTTCTTGATCATTCTCTATCTTTTTTATACGTTTGTGTTGATCAGAGTGCTTGTGGTCAAAGTTTTTTCTCATGCATGTTTAGGTTTTCATGTTCTTGGCTGACATAGTGATTGTAATGTGTCACAGTTCCTTGAAGATTTAAATTTGAATGTTTGGAACACTCGAGGATATTGTTTTATGTCACATCATAGTATTAGCTAATGGTGTTTGATTTGGATTGAAAATTTATTTATAAATTTGGGTTGACATTGTAAATATGTTTTGTATTTTGGGCCGAAAAGGTTATTGATGTAATTTCATGTTGTAGATATATAAGAGTGTTTGTTTGAGTGAAGTTAGTGTGTGTGTAAGGAAGAAAATCTAGAGAAGAGAAAGTGTGGGAATATTGATCTATTCATTTGATTAAATAGCAAAGTGTGAAGAAGTTTGAGAAAAGTACGAAGAAGGTTTTTTGTGCTTAACTAGAACTATAATGATAGGGACAAGGTTGGATTGAGACTATCACTATCTCAATGCTCCGGGTCTCACCTCGATGAACCCCTTTGGTGTCACTCTCCACCACTCAACCTATAGGTCCTATGCTATTTAGGCACCCCTGGTTCTTCTGGCCAACCCTGCTATCATTTCAAGTCCATTAACCAAGCCAAACTTGGTGCTTTTCCTCTCATTCACTCCCTAGCCCTTAATACTCTTAAAGACTAGCTATCCTATAATGCTTCCTAATCTTGTTGCAGGGGTGTGAGATATTCCCCATGGCATGAAAACCATCTCACAAGGATTCTTAGTTGACCTTCCATCAACATTTTTCCATCGCTTACACAAAAACCCTGTTTTAGGGTTTGAGAAGGGCTACTAGCCTTGAGCCCCCATTAGGTCTCCTCACCCTAGAAAATCAGTTGGTACTCCTCTCCTTCAAAGGTTTGTGCCAAACTTTCTTTTGACATCCTGGCTCAATTTCCAAGCTCTAAAATATTTTTAGGGTTTAGGACCCTCTCTGTCCGTACATAGGCATAACTCATATTTCTCAAGAGCTAGGGTTTTCTAGACCATTTTCTTGGTCTGTTTTCTTTTTCCATCCTCCAGATGATCAGATAAGGACTTTTCATTCTTGCCCAACCTTTGTGAAGACTCCTACAACCACTACACACTTTTCATTATTAAACATTCATCACCCGTGCCACATTAGGACTGTGCATTTCACTGTCTTCCCAAGCCGAGTATCAACAAACTCACCTAGGGAAAGACTTTTATCATGATGCTTTGCCTCCTACAGACCCCTACTGCTAATATATGTACAATCATGGAGCTTAGCCTTGTTTCCAATAACCCATACTTCTTGGTACGGTGAGAAAACAAACTAAAACTCCATGTTTTCCAGTTTTACCAGTCAAAACAACAATAAAGGGAAACACAGAATTTACAAGGATAATAGAAAGCGATTAAAAAACCAACTACTATGCCAACATAATGCTTCAAAAGATCACACTACATGCTGTTCAATCCCACAAAAGCATTGTTCAAAACATTTCACTATTGTTACTAGAACAAGAACAGAAAAACCAGAAATTGCACACTAAATTATTGTTTTTCTCCTTATTCTCATGAAACTACAAATGTTCAAAATTCTTCCAACCCCTCAAATAGGTCAAGAGTTACCTTTTAACGATTCACCAGGTGGTTATTTCTTCCCTGGTCGGACTTAACCACCACATATGACCTAATATTGCAAAATATAAAACCCTCTGTGTTTTCTAACCTTTGACAAGGTTGGCAATCTAGACAAATTAGGACTATAAAAACCCATCCATGCTTTCACCTCCTAATCCATTGATTATAAAGGTCAAGTTTTATTCCTACTCCACCAATTGCTAACAACATTGGTCAACATGACCAAAAACAATACAACAAAACAATAACTTAAACAAAACTTCCAAGAAAACTAATATTTACCCAGGTGCTCCTGCACCATATAATCAAGCTTGTGTAGAAGCTATTTTCTTAGTTCATACCCTATGGATTTAATCCATATTGTTTTGTATTCATTGGGCAGTGAGCCCTTTTATATTTGAGTAGTGAGCTCTAGGTAGTGTGCCTGAATGCATGTGCATTCCCATTATTTTTCATTATACTTTTAACACGATATAATATTGTGGACTAACATCTACCATGGTTTTTCCCCTAATAGGGTTTTTACATAAAAATATTGGTGCTCTCTATGCTTCTGATGTTTTGATTGTTCATGGTTTATTGTTCATTCATTAGATTTGAGATTAAGTTAAGTAAAGTTTGAAAAGTTTGAATATTTTGTGACAACTAATTCACCCCCCTTGCAATTGTCTATCCTTTTTTTTCAAATAATTGGTATCAGAGTAGGTTTCTCTGAAGAAGTTGAAAAGCTTGAGGTGATCCAAGATGGCATCATAAAAGAAGGATAGTCCTAGATTCGATGGAACAAACTACTCATTGTGGAAAGTTAGGATGGAGTGTCATTTAAGGTGTATTGGTGAACCCTACTGGAAGATTACAAAGAATCCATATGTTATTCCTTATAATGGTCCTTCCACTGCTAATGAGATTAAAAGGGTTGAGAATAACATCAGAGCTATTGAAGATTTGTTGAGTGCTATGATAAATTCAAAAATGAAAAATGTGTTAGGTCTAAAGACAACTCATGAGATTTGGAGAAAGCTGGAAACTTTGTATGAAGGAGACACACATGTGAAGATGGCTAAGCTATAGAGTTTGAAAGGAAAGTATGAAAAATTGAAGATGGGCGAAGATGAAAATATTTCTTCTTTTATGTAGAGAGTAAATGAACTTGTGATGGATATTAGATGTGTCTGTGGTACCATAGAAGATGAAGAAATTTTAGCTAAAGTGCTCAGATCATTGCCTCCCTCCTAAAAATAAAAGGCTCATGCTATTGAAGAATGTAGACCAGAAACAAATGTGATAAGGGATACACGAATTGGTAAACTTGTTGCCTTTGAGTTGAGTAAATTTGGAGAATCTATTCCCAAGATTGAAATTGCATTTAAAGCTACTGATTTGGAAGAAAAAAGAAAAGATATGATCTAGGATAGTGTTCCAGAAAGTCATTCTGGTGCAGGAGCACCTAGGCAACATCAGAGCAACATCAAGTAACACTAGGCAAATTTGGAAGCCTAGCATGAAATTTTGAAACATTAATACTTTAAGGTCATGTTGACCATATTTTTTTATGTTAGAGATGTTAGACTATGTTAGAATGAAGGTTGATCAGTAGCTTATGGTAGATTACATGAGTTGCACAATTTGTTTCCACTAGGAATCACTAGGATTTGCGAAATAAAGCCAAAATGTTGCATTTGTGCAATTTTGGCCAAATGGGGTGGTTAAGTCCAACCAAGGGAAGAGGTAACCACTTTAAGAACCTTTAAAAGGTGGCCCTCAACTTGGAATGGAGGTTGGGAAAACATTGGAGTTTGCAATTAGTTGAAATTGTGAAAACAATGATATTTTGTTGTGTAATTCTCTGTTTTTGTTGTTTTTTGTTTTAGCAGATTAATGGATTGATCAAGGAGTTTTGTATAGTTTAGAATGTGGAGAAATTGTATTTGAATCATTCTTTGGGGCAGTAGATAGCATTTTACTCATTTTCAAGTTTTCTTGTAAATACTTTGGTCTTTCTTCAATTGTTGTTTTGACTGGTAAACTGTGAACAAATGGGGTTTTAGTTTGCATTTCCACCGTACTAGAAGTATAGGCTTGTGGGAAATGTGGCTAGGCCCCATTTCTGTATATAGATTAGGTTTAGGAGTTTGTAGGAGACAAGGTATCATGAAAAAGGTCTATTCCTAGGCGATCTTGGCTATGCCTGGTTAGGAAAGACAGTGGAAAAATAAACACTAACATTGTAGGGTTATCAATTCCTTGGTAAACCAGGGTGTGTGGTGGTTGAAGGAGGCCTTACAAAGGCTTGGCAGGAAGCAAGAGGTCTCACCAATCCATTTGGTGGTTGAAATAAGCAAATAGTTCCCAGTGAGGTCAAGAAATAGCCTAAAAAAGCCCCAATTCCTACAAAAAGAGGGTTACGCCTGTGTACGGCCTGTGAAGGCCTATAACCTCAAAAATATTGGAGAGGAAGGAAATTGAACTAGGGTCTCCGAAGGAAGTTTGTGAAGTTCTTTTTAAGGTTTGGAGTTTAAGCCTACTTTCTTGGGTTAGGAGGCATAATTAGGGCTCAAGGGCTAGTAGCCCTTCTTAAACCCTATAATAGGGTTTGGAGGAAGCGATGGAGAATTTGAGTCTTGTGATTGTTCAAGAACCATAGAGGGATGGTTTTGAAGCTATAGAAGACACCACATGCCCCTGCAACAAGTTAGTGAGGTTTGGAGGGTTAGCTAGCCTTTAGGAAGATTAAGGGCTAAGGAGAGAATGGAGGAGAAAGCACCAAGATTGGCTTGGTTAGGGGGATGTAGATGATATTAGGGTTGGCCAGGAGAACCAGGGGTACCTAACAAGCAATAGGGCCTATAGGTTAAGAAGGTGGAGAGTGACACCAAAGGGGTTTGCCAAGGTGTGACCCAGAGCATGGGACAGTGAGTGTTCCATCCAACCCTACCCTATCAGATTGGTATCAGAGCGAGTAAAATATTTGGGAAGCATCTTATATGTCAGAGGTTGAGTCTAGTGATTCTTCCATCATGGTGACTAATGAAGAACTGGCTAAGATGGTTGAAGAACAAGAGGAAGACAATAGGCTATTGAGGGAAAGAATAGCCCAACTTGAGCAAGCAGTGAGGAGCACACAATTTGAGGGAAGGATACCAAAGGAGGAAGAGGTTGTAGAGGAAGATAAGACCCTTGAACCTGACCCTATTTTGAAAGAGGAGCCTTTCTTGAAGGCATTGAAAGCTTTGAGTGGAAAAAGACTTGAAGGCATACCACTTTTTAGTGGAAAAATTGAAGCTGATCTAGTCATGGATTGGATAGAAGGTATGGAAAACCACTTTGAATGTGATGGAGTCACTGAAGCTTATAAGGTAAAGGTGGAAAAATCAAGACTAAGAGGATCTACCCTTACATGGTGGAAATTTATTCAGACAGAGAGGGAAAAGGAAGGCAAGTAGCCTATTTCAATTTGGAAAGGAATGGTTGCCAAAGTAAGAGAAGCATATATGCCAGATGACTATGAGATTCAGTTACACAAGAAGAGGCAAAGCCTAAGGTAGAAAGACCAAGATGTGAACACTTATACTGAAGAGTTTCAAAAACTTTGTATGAGGTCCAATGTTACAGAGGATGAAAGTCTTAAGGTAGCTAGATAACTTAATGGTTTGAAATGGAACATCCAAGAAGAGATGGCTCTTTTAAGTCCTAAGACTATACATCAATGTTATCAATTGGCTATCAATATTGAGGAAAGAAACAAGAGGAAGCAAGACCAAGCTTCTAAAGGAAGAGGAAAAGGCAGAGATCAAAGAGATCAAAGAGGATAGCGAGGTGGCTACCAAGGTAGAGGCAATGACCAAAGGAACCAAGGAGAGTTTAAATCCACAGATCATGGAAATGAAACACCTTCAAGAGGAGGTTATAATAGAGGTAGAGGACCTCAAGGAGGTTCAAATAGAGGAAGAGGAGCAGGAAGGAGCAATTCATACTTTGTAAACATGAAGTGCTACCATTGTGGACAAGTAGGTCATCCTGCTTATAGGTGCCCAGAGAAAGCATCTTCATCAAGCAATGAGAAGATAGTGGCTTATGCACAAAAGGACACCATGAGTCCTAAGGCATCTGAGATTAGTCATATTGAATCTAATGTGGGAGAGAATCTGATGTTTAGCAGGGTTTTGATCAGACAACTGGTCAAAGAGGAACCAAAACAGAGGAGAGCTCTATTTAGAGTAAGGTGCAAGATACTTGGTAAAGTATGCAAGGTCATAGTAGATTAAGGTTCAACAGACAATATAATCTCAGAGGAGGCAGTAATGAAACTAAAATTGGATAAGGCACCCCATACTAACCCCTACAAGGTTACATGGCTAAACAAGGGACAAAGTGTTTTATTGAATGAGCAAGTAACGGTGGAGTTTTCCATTGGAGGGTACAAGGACAAGTTAGTTTGTGATGTGTTACCCATGGATGCATGCCATATACTATTGGGCAGACCATGGAAATATGACAGAGGTGCCATAAATGATGGGAAAGAGAACACCATCTCATTCAAGAAGGATGGGAAGACCTTCAAGTTGTAGTCACTAACAGAAGAGGAAGATGGACAGTCAAAGACATCAAGTGTCATGTTGAGTAGTGGGAAGGAGTTCCTTACCAACCTACATCAAGTGGGTGAAGGATATGTGATCATGATGCAATCCAAAGAGGAAGATAAGACTGAGAAAATAGTCCTACCAAAAGTAGTCTAGAAGTTGCTTGACATGTACAAGAGTATAGTTAGTGATGGTACACCTGCAACTTTACCTCCAAGGAGAGCCATAAGTCATCAAATTGACATCATACCTGGAGCCTCATTTCCTAACAAAGCAGCATACAAACTTACACCAGATCAAAATCTAGAAGTAGCTAGGCAAGTGCAAGAATTGTTGGATCAAGGATTGATTCAAAAGAGCATCAGCCCATGTGTAGTACCAATGGTTTTGGCAACAAAGAAGGGAGATAAATGGAGGTTATGCACTAATTCTAGAGCAATAAATAGGATCACCATTAGGTATAGGTTCCCTATTCCTAGAATTGAAGACTTAATGGATTGTCTTAGAGGAGCTCAATAATTTACTAAGTTAGATCTCAAAAGTGGATACCATCATATCAGAATCAAGGATGGAGATGAGTGGAAGACAACTTTTAAGAAAAATGATGGGTTATATGAGTGGAGAGTTATGCCATTCGGCCTCTCTAATGCCCCTAGCACATTCATGAGGCTCATGAATGAAGTACTTAAATACTTTACAGGGATATTTGTGGTGGTATACCTTGATGACATTCTCATATACAGCAAGACGACAGAAGAGCATTTGAAACATGTGGAGCAGGTTCTTAGAAGGTTGCAAGAGGAGAAGTTGGCAATCAATCTAGAGAAGTGTGAGTTCTTTAAGCAAGAGCTTGTGTATTTGGGTTTTGTAGTGTCTAAAGGATCATTGAAGATGGATCCAAGCAAGGTGGAAGCCATCCTAAACTGGCCTACACCAACCACAGGGACTGAGGTAAGAAGTTTTCATGGATTGGCTCAATTTTATAGGAAAATCATAAGGAACTTTAGTGGCATATGTGCACCAGTCCTAGATACAATCAAGGGTGGTTTAAAAACTAAGTTTGTGTGGACTCAAGAAGCTGAGAAAGGATTTGAGAAACTGAAACAAGAGGTGGAAACTCAATCAATTCTCTTGTTACCTAGTTTTGACAAGTTGTTCACCGTTGAATGTGATGCAAGTGGAGTGGCAGTAGGAGGAGTGATAAGTCAAGAGGGCAGGCCTATAGCCTTCTTTAGTGAGAAGCTAAATGAAGCAAAGAAGAAGTATTCAACCTATGACTTAGAACTTTATGCTTTGGTTTAGTCACTTAGGAAATGGAGGCATTACCTTCTACCCAAGGAGTTTGTAGTCTTTACTAACAATCAAGCACTCAGCTTTATCAACACTCAAGAGAAGTTGAGTAATAGGCATTTGAAATGGATTGAATACATCCAAGATTTTACCTTCACCATCAAGCACAAGAAGGGATAGCTAAACAAAGTAGCAAATGCATTGAGTAGGAGATTGTTGACAGTGCAAGAGATACAGATCAAGAGCATTAGCACAAAGAGTTTCAAGGATCTCTATGGAGATGATGAAGACTTTTCATAGGTCTATAAGGTATGTTCTAACTTTGAGAACCATTTCCATAGCCAATACTCTAAGTATACTTTGCAAAGTGGGTTACTATTTAAAGGAAATCAATTATGTGTTCCAAGAGGGTCAATGAGGGAAAATATGATTCAAGAAAAGCATAATGGCAGTCTTAGTGGACATTTTGGCATCAATAAGACTTGAGAACTAGTGCAAAGATTCTATTACTAGCCTAAGTTGGCAAGAGATGTTAGAAAGTATGTGGAACAATGTGTTGTGTGCATGAAAGCTAAGGGAGGAGCTAGTAATGTTGGTTTATACCAACCCCTACCCATTCCTAACAGACCATGGGAGTGTGTGAGCATGGATTTTGTGGTAGGCCTTCCTAAGACCAAGACTGGTTTTGACAGTGTTTATGTAGTAGTGGACAGATTTAGCAAAATGAGTCATTTCATTCCCTGCAAAACTACTCATGATGCTAGCTACATAGATCATCTTTTCTTCAAGGAGGTTGTAAGGATCCATGGATTGCCTTTGAGTATTGTTTCAGATGGGGATGTGAATTTCATGAGTCATTTTTGGAAGACTCTATGGTGTAGATTGGGCACAAATCTATCTTTTGGATCAGCTTACCATCCTTAGACTGATGGTCAAATAGAGGTGGTTAATAGGGTGCTAGGTAACCTTCTAAGGTGCCTAACTAAGGAGTATGGATAGATATGGGATATGGTGATCTCACAAGCTGAGTCTGCTTACAATGATAGTGTGAACCGGACCATAGGGAAGAGTCCTTTTGAGATTGTGTATGGGATGCACCCAAGAGGCATATGTGAGCTCATAGATCTTGGAGCTATGGAACATAGAAGTGGACATGTAGAAGACTTCAGTCAGACCGTGAAAGAGATTCAGGAGCAAGTGAAAAAGACAGTCACTGAGGCTATGCAAAAGTTGAAGGATGTGCAATTTGCAGTAGGGGACTATGTTATGGTTCACCTTAACAAGTCAAGGTTATAGAAGGGAATTTCCACTAAGTTAAAAATGAAAAGAGTAGGACCCTACAAGATATTGGCCAAGTATGGCAAGAATGCATACAAGGTGGAGTTACCTACTGATCTAGGAATCTCACCAGTTTTCAATATAGTTGATTTGATCAAGTATAAGGGGACAGTCAGTGATGTGGATCAGAACAGTCAAGAGATCTTCAAGGACATCAGCAATGTCTCTTTACCTAGTCAATACAAGCTACAGGCAGAGAAGATCTTGAATTCAAGAGTAAAGAAGGCTACAAGAAACAAGGTGTACATGGAGCACCTTATTAAGTGGAAGAACAAGAATGAATTAGAAGCCACATGGGTCCAAAAAGACCAGTTCAAGAAGTTTGGTATTGACATGTCCTTACTCTCTCCTTCCATTTCTAAGTGTTTGAGCTGAGAGGGGGAGAATGGTGCAGGAGCACCTAGGCAACATCAGAGCAACATCAAGTAGCACTAGGCAAATTTGGAAGCCTAGCATGAAATTTTGAAACTTTAATACTTTAAGGTCATGTTGACCATCTTGTTTTGTGTTAGAGATGTTATACTATGTTAGAATGAAGGTCGATCAGTAGCTTATGGTAGATTACATGAGTTGCACAATTTGTTTCCACTAGGAATCACTTGGATTTGGGAAATAAAGCCAAAATGTTGCATTTGTGCAATTTTGGCCAAATGGTGTGGTTAAGTCTGACCAAGGGAAGAGGAAACCACTTTGAGAACCTTTAAAAGGTGGCCCTTGACATGGAATGGAGGTTGGGAAAACATTGGAGTTTGCATTAGTTGAAATTGTGAAAACAGTGATATTTTGTTGTGTAATTCTCTATTTTTGTTGTTGTTTTATATTTTAGCAGATTAATGGATTGATCAAGGCATTTTGTACAGTTTAGAATGTGGAGAAATTTTATTTGAATCATTCTTCGGGGTAGTAGATAGAATTTTACTCGTTTTCAAGTTTTCTTGTAAATACTTTGGTCTTTCTTCAATTGTTGTTTTGACTGGTAAACTGTGAACAAATGGGGTTTTAGTTTGTATTTCCATCGTACTAGAAGTATGGGCTTGTGGGAAATGTGGCTAGGCCCCATTTCTGTATATATATTAGGTTTAGGAGTCTATAGGAGACAAGGTATCATGAAAAAGGTCTATTCCTAGGCGAGCTTGGCTATGCCCGGTTAGGAAAGATAGTGGAAAAATAAACACTAACATTGTAGGGTTATCAATTCCTTGGAAAACTAGGGTGTGTGGTGGTTGAAGGAGGCCTTACAAAGGCTTGGTAGGAAGCAAGAGGTCTCACCAATCCGTTTGGTGGTTGAAATAAGCAAACAGTTCACAGTGAGGTCAAGAAATGGCCTAAAAAAGCCCTAATTCCTACAAAAAGAGAGTTTCGCCTGTGTATGGCCTATGAAGGCCTATAACCTCAAAAATAATGGAGAGGAAGGAAATTGAACCAGGGTCTCCAAAGGAAGTTTGTGAAGTTCTTTTTTAGGTTTGGATTTTAAGCCTACTTTCTCAGGTTAGGAGGCCTAATTAGGGCTCAAGGGCTACTAGCCCTTCTTAAACCCTAGAATAGGGTTTGGAGGAAGTGATGGAGAATTTGAGTCTTGTGATTGTTCAAGAACCATAGAGGGATGGTTTTGAAGCTATAGAAGACACCACATGCCCCTGTAACAAGTTAGTGAGGTTTGGAGGGTTAGCCAGCCTTTAGGAAGATTAAGGGCTAAGGAGAGAATGGAGGAGAAAGCACCAAGATTTGCTTGGTTAGGAGGATGTAGATGATATTATGGTTGGATAGGATAACCAAGGGTGCCTAACAATAAATAGGGCCTATAGGTTAAGAAGGTGGAGAGTGACACCAAAGGGGTTTTCCAAGGTGTGACCTAGAGCATGGGACAGTGAGTGTTCCATCCAACCCTACCCTATCAGATTGGTATCAGAGCGAGTAAAATATTTGGGAAGCATCTTATATGTCAGAGGTTGAGTCTAGTGATTCTTCCATCATGGTGACTAATAAATAACTGGCTAATATGGTTGAAGAACAAGAGGAAGACAATAGGCTATTGAGGGAAAGAATAGCCCAACTTGAGCAAGCAGTGAGGAGCACACAATTTCAGGGAAGGATACCAAAGGAGGAAGAGGTTGTAGAGGAACATAAGACCCCTGAACCTGACCCTGTTTTGAAAGAGGAGCCTTTCTTGAAGGCATTGAAAGCTTTGAGTGGAAAAGGACTTGAAGGAATACCACTTTTTAGTGGAAAAATGGAAGGTGATCTAGTCATGGATTGGAGTGAAGCTATAAGCACTACTATGTACAAGCAATAGGGCCTATAGGTTAAGAAGCTGATCTAGCAATGGATTGGAGTGAAGCTATAAGCACTACTGTGTACACCTTAAACCGAGTAAATGTCAATGGTAATTCTGGTAAGACTCCTTTTGAAGCAAATTTCAATGTTAAGTATTTCAAGATCTTTGGAAGAAAATGCTACATCAAGAGAGATGAGGACATAGGAAAGTTTGACACAAAAAGTGATGAAGGAATTTTTCTAGGTTACTCTACTAAAAGCAAGGCCTGCCAGTGCTATAACAGAAGATTAAGAAAAATTGTTGAGAATGCAAATGTCAGAGTTGATGAGGATTTTGCTAAATCATCCAGATACTGTGGATATGATTCAGATGACCAGGAAGATAGTACAAACAAAGGGAAAAATGCTCAAACACAAAATCAACTTCAAATTGTTCCATATGTTCCGATAAAACAACTTCCATTTGTTCTGGTAAATCAAGGTAGTCAGGAAGCAGAGACAAGTCTAAGTGCATAAGAAAGAACAGAAGAACCATAAATTCAAGTGAGTCCCAAAGTTCCAAGGTATGTGAAGCTAGATCATTTTGAAAATAAAATTATAGGAGACAAGAATAACAGTGTGAAAACTAGAAGAAAGATTGCAGAATAGTATTGCCTGATTTCCAAGATTGAGCCTAAAGATGTCAATGAAGCCTGCAATGATGAACACTAGATGGAAGCTATGAAGGAAGAACCGATGCAAATTAAAATAAATGATACATGGATAGTTGTTCCCAGACCTAAGGATAAAAATGTGAATGGTACTAAATGGGTCTTTCAGAATAAGATGAATGAACAAGGTGAAGTGGTCCAGAATAAAGAAAAACTGGTATATAAAGGGTATTCACAAATGGAAGGTATTGATTTCAAAGAAACCTTTTCCCCTATTCCTAGAATTGAAGTTTTAAGGTCATTTCTTGCTTGTGTTCCATATAAGAATTATAAAGTCTATCAAATGGATGTGAAGTCAGCTTTTATGAATGGTGATCTAGAAGAAGAAGTATATATTGAACAA
The DNA here is from genome assembly GCA_007258455.2 of Sequoia sempervirens. Lineage (NCBI taxonomy): Eukaryota > Viridiplantae > Streptophyta > Pinopsida > Cupressales > Cupressaceae > Sequoia > Sequoia sempervirens. The sequence goes on from VDFB02193867.1 coordinate 348,044,572, forward strand.
TCAGATGGATTTCAACTAAATAACAGGGAAGACATAGTTTTTCGATTAAAGAAAGCTCTATATGGACTCAAGCAAGCCCTCAAAGCCTGGTATGCTAGATTGGATAAATACTTATTAAACCTTGGATTCAATAAAGGTACTACTGACAACAACTTTTTTTTAAAAGTGGATCATCACAAAGAGTTAATTACTAAGGCCTTTGGTGATGAAATTATTTTTAGAGGAAATGATAATCTATGTATGAATTTTGCTGATGAAATGAAGTTCTTTCTGGGATTACAAGTTACTCAATTAGACAATGGAATTTTCATATCTCAGTCCAAATATGTGAAAGATCTGTTGAAGAATTTTGACATGGAAGACTCCAAGCCTATTGGTACTCCAATGGTAATCGGATGCAAGTTAACACAAAATGATGATTCTCCTGAGGAAAATCAAACAAGATATAGGTCAATGATTGGTTGATTGCTTTATTTAACTTAGACCAGACCAAGCATTATGAGTGATGTATGTATGGTTGCTAGATTTTAGGCTGATCCAAAAGAATCTCATGTGACCACTGTAAAGATAATCTTTAGATATCTAAAAGGAATAGTTGACTTTGGGCTTTGGTATCCTAAGGATGATGATCTTACTTTGAATGCACATATTGATGTAGATTGGGCAGAAGATGTAAATGACAAGAAGAGTACTAGTGGTGGTGCCTTCTTCCTAGGGAAGGAGCTGGTGTCTTGGTTGAGCAAAAATTATAATTTCATTTCTCTATCGACTGCTGAGGTAGAGTATATTGCTGCTGCAAATAATTGTACTCAAGTGATGTGGATGAAACAAATGTTGAAAGTTATTGAGTAGTATATGATGAACCTATTCCCATATACTGTGACAACTCAAGTGCAATTAACATATCAGAACTCTAAGACCAAGCATATATCAATCAAGTTTCACTTCTTGCGGGAGAAAGTGAATGAGAAAGAAGTTAGACTAGAGTATGTGCCTACCAAAGAATAGGTTGTAGACATTTTCACCAAGCCATTGCCAAAGGATACTTTTGAGTATCTCAGAGGGATGCTAAGGGTGATTACCCTTGCTAATATGAACTAAAAGATGCATTTACTTGCATCAATCTGTGTGCTTCATAGATATTTCCTGATTTGGATTGATGTTTCCATGGCTACTACTTAGGGAGTATTAGTCAGATGTGCAGATATGTGGTTTAGAGCTTGTATGTGGGAAGATAATGCTTACCTTTTCCATTTATTTCAAAGGGGGAGAAGATTCATGAGAAAAACTATTGCTTATTTGGGGAGAAGAGTCTTGTGGGGAGAAGATCATGTAGAAAAGGTTAAGGAAGAAGATTTAGAATCTAAGGGGGAGTAAGTGTTGATTGAGAGTTGTGTTGATGGTGTTTTTCACATCATGTCTTTCCATCAATGCCAAAGGGGGAGATTGTTGGATGTTGTGGTTGTGTTGCTGATATGTGGTTGTTATTGATGTCAACACTATTAGCACTATTGTATTGAAGGTTGTATATGTCAAGGATATTGAGAAAATTTTTGAAGGAAGAGTTGCAAGTTGCCAATGGAATAGTGCAGGTCATGAAGGTGTTTTGTTATGTACATTGAAGATTAGTTCTTTTGGACTAAAGGGTTTATTGTTGAGAGTATTAAGTTCATCTACTAGAAGTTTTAGAAGCCTGCATGAAGTTTTCATCATTCTATGAACAATTATATTTTGACAATGTTTTTGTAGTTCTATCAATGTTTCTGATTGAAGTTTATGTGATTCTGGTAATCTCAGTTGCTATGGATGCCTCTTTATTATATTTTCTTGTTTGTAGATGCTTCTAGATCATTATCTATCATTTTTGTATGTTTGTGTTGATGGGACTGCTCGTGGTCGAAGATTTTTCTTGTGTATGTTTAGGTTTTCATGCTCTTGGATGATATAGTGATTGTAATGTGTTGTGGATCCTTGAAGATTTAAATTTGAATATTTGGCATGCTCGAGGATATTTTTTTAGGTTGCATCATAATATTATCCAATGGTGTTTTATTTGGATTGAATATTTATTTGTAAATTTGGGATAACATTGTAAATATGTTTTATATTTTTGGCCAATAAGGTTGTTGGTGTAATTTCATGTTGTAGATATATAAGAGTGTTTGTTTGAGAGAAGTTAGTGTGTGTGTAAGGAAGGAAATCCAGAGAAGAGAAAGTGTGTGAATATTGATCTATTCATTCAATTGAAGAGAAGAGTGTGAATAATTTTGAGCGAAGTGCGAAGAAGGTTTTATGTGCTTAACTGGAACTATAATTAGACTTGTGTAGAAGCTATTTTCTTAGTTCATACCCTGTGGATATAATTCATATTTCTTTGTATTTGTTGGGTAGTGAGCCATTTTTTATTTGAGTAGTGAGCTTTAGGCAGTGTGCTTGAATGCACGTGCATTCCCATTATTTTTCATTATACTTTTAATAGGGTATAATATTGTGGACTAACATCCATAGTGGTTTTCCCCCTAATAGGGTTTCCGCATAAAAATATTGGTGTTCTTTGTGCATATGATATGTTGATTGTTCATGCCTTATTGTTCATTCATCAAATATGAGATTAAGTTAAGTAAAGTTTGAAAATTATGAATATTCTATGACAACTGATTCACCCCCCCTCTCAGTTGTTTGTCCTTTTTTTTCCAACAGACTATGGATGCAAGTTTTTCACCCACTAATGAAGTTTTTATGGCATTAACTTCTTATTTTAGTCATACTTTGACATATGATTCATTAAATCATGATGAAATTATACACAAAGAATTAGATGAACAGTTATATCATTTTGATGGTTTTTTTTGAAAAAGAGTATGAAATATGTTTAAAATATGGAAGTAATGAAAAGATCAAACAAGAGTATAATTTAATTGAATATGTAAATACTAATGACAACATTGAAAGAGGTGAAGTATCAACATGGGATTTTTTCCATGAGGAATAAAAAAAAAGGATTTTTCTTACAATGCTTTGAATGATTCTTTCGAGAAATGTAAAGCAATTTTGCCTTTAATCTTTTTGGTTTTCAACCCTTACTCTTCTTTTTTGGCTTTGGGATGAATTTGCGTTTAATAAGCAAAGACCGCTCCTAAAAGTGTTCACTAGGCCACGTGGTGGCTGTGTTGCTTTTATATATCATTTTCCTTCTGAGCACAAGTCAGGGCACATGTTAGCTTAGCAGGGATTTTCTTCAAAGCTATTCTCACAAATCTAAAATTTCCTACTCACTTGACATGTCATATATTCGCTTCAAGCAGTTTATATTTTTTCAAAAATGATCTCTTTGGATGGAGTTTTTTCAGAACATGGTGGATGTCTTTCTTTGAGAATGGAACCTTTGAGTTAGCCTCATTGACCTCTATGGTTGATCAATCAGATTTTTTCCAAGTTGTGTTAAAATCTGATTGTTTTCTAACAACTATCTTGCCTAAAATATCTAAAGCCATTAATGAAGCATCTGGGACTTAATGAGCGAGGATTGCTGCAATCTAATCAATATATAGGATTAGATTATGGGATATCAGGTTCAGGAATCTGGCAGTTTCTATTTCTAGAATATTTTACGGCATTGCTCTCTTCTTCTAGTTATAAATAGGGGTTGGAAACATGAGTAAAAAAGGTTCTTTTTAGCTAGACAAGGCCTTCAAAAATCTATTTGAAGGAGATAGATATAGTAAGGAGTTTATAGCTTCAAAAGTAGAAGGTTTTACATAATACTATTATTCTTTAGCATGTTATATTTTAACTCAAACTATTATCGGATTGGCATTTGACCTTTCTCTTTCATTTCATATATTTTTGAAGTTTGATCTCTTTAAGAGAAATCTTTGAAATTGTGCATGTTATGGCATTTTTCAAGTTTTCTTCTTTATGTTTCATTAATGTTAAAAACATTATGTTAATCTTACTTTAATAGTTTAGGTAGCTAATTTTCATACTGTTAAGCTTCTATGTTGAATGATAGCTTTCATAATTCAGACTATGTCTATTGAAAATTTCCATTTTCTATAAGAAGTTGTCATTTTCCATATTATGTCATAAAGGGAGAAAGTTTTCTATAATTTTATGATATTTCTATTAATCTATAGAATTATCTTATGTCTGATCAGACCTTAATGGGTGCTTCCCATGGGAAGATTTGAAATACTACACTATTCTTTGACTAAGCCTTTGTTGCTCATTCTCTTCCCAACAATGAATGGTATGTGGCATTTTGTGTCTATCATATCAATTATAAGGAATAGTCAAGGTTTCAAATGTTGTAAAAGCTTTGGTGCATTTCCTTTTTTATGTTTTATTCATGTTTCTTTCTACTTTTCCCCCAAAACACAAAGAAGAGTCAACTTTCTATAAAAATCACGAAGGTCATTCAGTGAGGCACAAATTGGTCCCCCACTCACTAAATTTACTATAAGGTTGTCGGAGAGGCATAAGATTTGATGATAAACAATTTTTTTTCTAGCATACCCAATGGGACATGAAGCTTTTCAAATGTTTGATTAGAAGTTAGAAATATTTCTTAAATCATACCAAGAAAAAAGGCTAGAAATTTCATGCTCGGAATCCAAACAAGAGCATCTTCAAGAGGCCATTTTCAATACTCCAAATTACCTGCCTTAGTATCAAGGAGAAGAAGACTTACAAGTTCTATATCACCTATAAGAAGCAATAGGGCAAGAAGTGTTATCCCAATATCCTGATCTTTATCTACTCCACTAGGACCTTTCAAATCAAAATCTTAGTATATACCCTATCCATAGGAATATGTTTTCAATGGCTCATCTAGGTGCCTCGACCCCTAGAAATTTTATAGCCAAGGATAGCGATAGTCTTCTACAACCACCTATGCCCCCATACACATGGGCCACCATAACTATTAATGCTCTCAAGGCCATCCCAAAGTTTTCAAGGGAGGATTTCAAGCCCCCTCTGAACATCTACAATATATAGCGGAGGTATGAAAAGTACATAACATCGCAAAAGAGAATGTTTCTCTTAGGTTACTGGCTGCGTATTTCAATGGAAAGTCCAAATACTAGTATAGGTCTTTGGCTTCTAGTTCTATCCACTTTTGGGACCAGCTCAGAGAGAGGTTGTTTGAATGCTTCTTTGAAAAGGAAGATCGCTCGTAATTGCTGCAACAATTAATCACCATCAAAAGGGCCTTGCAAGAGGCCATGAGCGACTTCAACACTAGGTTTCACAAAACTTGGTAGAGGATCCCTATGACCACTAGACATCTAGTCGTGATGGCATTCATGTTTTACCTAAAAGCTTTCAATTTGGATATCATTGTCATGTTGCAGTATATGGGAGGAGATATTTTTTCTGACACATAAGATATGGCTATGCGGGTATAAAATAGTTTGATCGATGCCGAGAAGCTTCCACCACATCCATCAATACCCATGTTCATAGAAATCTCTGGCAGCCCCCAGGAAGAAGCAACTCCTAGCACCTCTACTCCTCTACTAACCACTTCAACAATACCCCCCATCCATGTACATATACCTTGGTGCGAAACCAAGTACATCAAACACCTCATTAGAAATAGATGTCAATGACATAAAGAATCTCATGTGGTCCTTTGTGAATGAGCTAGTCCTCATCTGACAACAACAAGCAACACCTCAAAAACCTTCCACATAGACCTATCAAGGAGGAAGGCCATCTTATCAACAAAATTCATAACAAGGAGGCTCGAAAGGAGGAAGTCAACAACCAACACCTAAAAACCAGATAGTCTCACTTACAATGCCACTTTAGGCCATCAGAAACAATCCAAGAAAATATTTAGTCCTAGGCTAGAACAATCTGGTAGAGGAGGAGAACACATGGTGGTTCTCACATAAGGGTAGCCATATGCCCCAAAAAAATTTAAGGGGAAATCTTTAGTAGAAGATAGTGGAGCAAAGAATCCAGGGTGTTTTCTCAAGCACAAAAGAGTATTAGTCTTGTGAAATGGAGAATTCCCATTTTAGAGCACAAACACAAGGAATGTCCTTAGAGCAGGAGCTACATATCGTACCAGACCAAATGCTCTTCTTCTAGATGGAAGAAGAAGACATAGTATTTGAAAATGATGCTTTAATGACTAGTGCCCCACAAGTACAGTCAAGCTACAATATAAGGTCCAAAAGAAGGCTCACTGGAGAGTACATACAACAAGCTCCAAAATGTTTACATCCACATCAACCTAAGCCACAAGAAAATCAATCCATGTAGGTCTGACCTACTCAATAGATGCAAGCTCTATCGTTACTAGATAAGGAGATAGGCAAGGTACCAATTCCACTCATGTTGGATCAGCCTCTCCCAAAGATGAGAGAGATAATGCCATTCAAACCCAAGATCCCACTAGTTGGAACATTCAATGTAGTTGAACAGTTGAAGAAGGCACCCACTAAAGTATCTATGTGGTACATTATATTGATCCTAGAGAAAAAATTGCTGCTCTAGGAAGCATTAAAGAAGGAAGAACAAGTACCAAAGATGGATGTGATTCCACCATGTGATCAAGTTAAAGACAAAGAACCCACATCGGACTCCCAATCTTTGAGAGCCACAAAATACGTGAACGTTGCATACAACGCAAAGGTGAAAGAGGTAAGAAAGCCAAAGCCCACACCTTTCTTTTTAAAACTTATCATGGGAGATAAGATTTTGCATGATAATATGATTGATTTGGGAGCTAGTACTATGGTCATGCCTAAACAAGTTGTTGATGCCCTGAAACTCAAGTATGAGCCTCTTAAGAAATGAATCATGCAATTAGATGGGAAGAAGGTTTTGATCATTGGTCGCATCAAGGATCTATCTTTGACCCTCTTCTCATGTCTAAGCCAAATTGTCATGCAAGAAGTAGTTTTCAAAGGAGATGGAAAAAGAAGTGAAATCTGATTCCAAAAATTTTGAAAAAAATATATTTAGAATCTATAGACAAAATGCCACAAAATCACTAGTTTGCATCATCTTCAAATTCCTCACTGTTTAGCCACTATAGTTGCCTAAAAGTGAAGATTTGGTTAGAAAATATCAGTTCAGTGTCTAGTTTGGTCAAAAATTGTAAACTAGTATTTTGGGATCACCCTATAAAATGTTCCTTTCAAGAGACTTTACAGTGAATCTTGGGGGATATTTAGCGATTGATTGGTCTCATCTGATATTGCAGACCAAGCATGGGGAAAAGATGAAGATCCTATCTAAATCCTTGCACCCAAAACATATTGTGAAAAATTTGGTGCTATGCTTTGAGGAAGCACACTCCTCCTTCTCAAAAGGAGAGACATATTGTGTAGAAATTTTAGAAGGTGAGGAGGACATGAATGATTGGAACCTCAAAGAGGAGGTCATCCTCAACCAATTCATTGACTGCGAACCATTTGGAAACTTCCATGCTACCAGATTAACCACCTATGTAATCTTTGACGATGACTAAGTCTTCCTAAAATTGATAAAAGAATAGGAAGAGCCCAGTGGTCTGGATGACAATAGTCTATGGATGTTATATTTTGATGGCACCAAATGCAAGGTCAGTTCTAGAGTAGGTATCCAATTAGTATCCCTAATTGGATCAAAGAACCTCAAAGCCTTTTGTTTCTAGTTCCCATGCTCAAATAATGATGCAAAATATGAGGCCTTGGTCCATGGTTTCTTTCTTGTTGAAAAAATGGGCATGAAGAGAGTACAAGTATTCAAATATTCAAGTTTGGTTGTAATCCAGATTCATGGGTAGGTGGCTACCAAAAATGTAAGAATGAATTCCTATAGACATAGAGCATGGGATCTGATTAAGAGCTTTGATGCTTTTAACATATAGGTTATCCCACATTCCCAAAATAGTGTTACTGATCGGGTGGCTTCAATTATTTCATAATTTGAGCCAATATCCATGTCAAGGATGAAGTAGAATGCAGTGTAGATCATCACCTGATAGTCAATTCCTGACAATGTTCAAAACTAGTAGGTTTTTGAGGATGATGTTCAAATTGCCGCTTTTTATAGAAGACAGGAAAAGCTTCTGACCATTCATAGTTTGAGGCAAGAGAAGTAATGGAAGGGAAAGTGATATAGTTAAAAGGCAATAAGCTTCCTTGAGATCCGATCTCTCTTGCAAATATTTTTGACTATGAAGACACAAGAAATAGAAAACAAAGATTCACTACTGATGAGAAATACTATGAAGATCTCAATGTCAGAAATGACAAAAGTTTAAAAGTTGGAAGAGACTTTCCATAGAAGGATAAAGAGAGGCTAAAAGGGATATGTTCTTTATATGACGGGGTCATAGCTTGGACCTATGATGATCTTAGAGGATATTACCTAGGCCTAATTCATCATACTATTGACTTGGCCAAAGGTTTGAATTTTTTTTGAAAAAAAAAAGGCCAATCAATCTGAAGGTCAAAGCATTGATGGCACAAGAGCTCACCAAATTGATCAAATCAAGGATCATATACCCAATTAAAAATTCCACCCGGGTGTCTAATTTGGTACCAGTGTGGAAGAAGAATTGCAATATTCAACTCTACATGGATTTTAGGGATTTAAACAAAGGTTCACTAAAATATCACTACCCTTTTCCCTCAAAGGAGTAGATTTTATAGATCATGGCCAAATTGGAGATGTTCTCATTGCTTGATGGTTTCTCGAGTTATAACCAAGTCTATATAAAGGAGAAAGAATAGCATAAAACAACATTCACTACCAAGTGGGGAATGTTCACATACTCAAAAATTCCCTTTGATCTCTCTAATGTTGGTGCAACCTTTCAGTGAACAATGGATATCACTTTGAAAGGGTTGATAAATCATATTATTTTAATATATCTAGATGACCTAACAGTTTTTTCAAAATCAAAGGATGATCACTTTGATCATCTTGAAAATGTCTTTTAGAAATACCAAAAGTTTGATATTTCCTTAAATCCCAAGAAATGCGTTTTTGGAGTGCCCCAAGGTAAGCTACTCAATTTTGTGGTATCAAAGGAAGGGATAGCTATAGATCTTGAAAGGGTGAAATCTATAATGGAACTACCACTGCTAGTTAATCAGAAGGGGCTACAATCTTTTTTGGAGAAAATTAATTATGGCAGTTGGTTCATTTCATATTTTGCAGGCATCACAAGGCCTATCACACTAATGTTAAATAAGAATCTAGTGCTCAAATTCACTCCCGAAGGAAAGATGACTTTTTAGCGAATAAAGGAATCCATCTTCCTGGCCCTCATGTTAGCTAACCCAATTTTCTCTAAGGATTTATTGCTCTATGTCTACAGTAGCCAACACAACATAGATTTGGTGCTCACTTAGAATGACAAAGACAATAGTGGAGAGCATCCCATCACATTCCACTCTAGGACTCTCAAAGGATAAGAAGCTAGGTAAAATTTCATTGAGAAAAAGGATTTTTCTATTGTGAAAATCCTTAAGAAATTCCAACACTTGGTATTAGCCAACATAATCACTATTCTCGTCACCCACCCCAGTGTCTGGGAGTATATCATCGAGGGTGAAATAAATCAAAAGAGGGAAAAATAGATTACCAAGATCCTATAATATGATGTAGACATCATACCAACCAAGTTGGTTTGGGGAAGAGGTCTATGTGAGTACCTTATGCAAGAATTAGGCTCCCTTGAGGAGAAAGAAGCTGATCAGGCCTATACAAAATCAGTTTGAGTCTGACAAGTCATAAGTGATGGATCAAACATGTTATATGCAAAAAGGATAGTACCCAACCAACATCCCACCTCACAAAATACATTAATACCAAATACAAGGTGCCATGTATGTACTAATTGAGGGGATTTTGTTTAAAATAAATTATGATGGCATCCTACTCTGATGCTTAGATAAGCCACAAGTGAAAATATTTTTAAATGAATTCCATAGAAGTCTAGAGGGAAAATATTTCTTCACCAAAAATACCACTTTGAAAATAATGTGGCAAGATATTATTCACCTTCATTTTTTTTTGAGGCGCGCCATATGGTGTGAAAATGCACTTAGTACCAATATTTTATTGGCAAGTGAAAGAATTCCATGATGCCATTGAGCCTAATTATAATTAAAGAACCCTTTGATCAATGGGGTTTGGATTTCATCGGGATGATAAATCCTATCTCCAGTGTTGGACATAAGTGGATACTTATGGCAACTAGTTATTTCACAAGATGGATGAAAGCCATTTCTCTAAAAATTTCCACAGAAATTGAAATTGTCAATTTTCTTGAGGAGCTAGTAGCAGGGTTTGGTTTGCCAAAAACTATCATATTCGATAACACACAAGCTTTTATGGGTTCTAGGATATCAAAATTTTCTCTCAAGTATTGTTCTACTTCAAGACCTCATCGGACTATTAGCCATAAAAAAATTGGTTAGCAAAATCAACCAACAAGAACTTAATTAGGTTAATTAAATGCATCGGATTAGAACAACAAAAGGAATGGCACAAGCATCTATGAGCAACTCTGTGGGCTGATAGAATTACGCCCAAAAAATATTGAATGCCTCTCCTTGTGAACTAGTGTATGGAAAGGAGGTGTTTTTCCCTGTTTCTATAGAAATTTTGGCATTGCAACTATTAAAGGCTTTGGAAATCGAAGAAAACAACAAAATGGAAGTCAAGTTGGCATAACTCCTGAATCATGAAGAAAAAAGGGAAAAAGCATATGAAGCCATATTTGGGTTCCAATAGATAATCCAATGATGGCTTGATAAAAATGCTTCTAACCTAGATTTTTGGGAAGGAAGCCTGGTGCTAAAGTACAATGAGTGCATTGCAAAACCAGGGCAACATACAAAATTTGAACCACTATGGAAGGGTCCCTTTTTCATTCATACGTGCAAAGAAAAGATTGAGTATGAACTAGAAGACATGGAGGGAAACATTTTGGATATACCAGTCAATGATATTCATATGAAATTTTTCAATTAAAACACACAAGTTCTTTTAAAACTTTTCACAGTTATGTACCATATGTAAATTTTGTAGAATATGATTATTTTTTAGAATAAGCCATGAGAATAACACAGGAATAAGAAAAAACATATTATATTATATTCATTGAAATATTTACAATGTAATACAAGGCCAAAGCTCTAAGAGAATCTTGAAGCTTTCTCACACAAACCAAAAAAGAGTTACACTGCAAAAAGAAAAAAGGGGGAGGTCACATGCAAAGAGAAGTAAATTTAAAGCCACTAGCCATCACTAAGCAGTCAAAAATGCACATCATTGAATTCTTCTTCTTCTTCTTCAGTATGGTGGAAAGAGGGATAAACACATAGCACATGTAGGCTCGGCATGGCACATACCTTAGTCTTTATTCCCATGGCTATACACCAAAAATTCAAAATGCTTTTTCTTGTCAAGCCCAGAAATGTGCTCCACACCAAACTCCCTCAAGAGGAAGTAAGTTGTAGGTCAAGAAAATGAATGATGCCTCTCAAGGTCCATAGTGCAAAAATCAGTGAGGAGAAGAATCTAGGGCATCTTCCCCATAATCAATGCCCTGCAAAGGTCCATGATGTTCAAAGTTTTTCCACTAGGGATAGCCACTTGTACAATCTCATTGAGCCCGTCCAAATACAAAGAATCAAACATGGCATGACACAACTCGATTATCCAAGGCTTGAAGATGTCTAATTCAAGAAGGGAGGCCATGAAGTGGGAGAAAACATTGGAGTTGCACCGTAGATGGTTTTTTCCCTTCAAAAAATCCTTGTTGAGCACCCACTTGAATGCCACCACAGTAAGGGAGTCATTCTTCCTCACTAGGTGCTTAATTTGGTCACTTGTAATTTCACTCACGAAGGAATATTATGGCCTTCATGGTAGGATTTGAATGGGATTTCCTAAGCCAGATGACATAACAACAAACAAGCTAAGGCTAGCAGAATGAGATATAGTAGGGAAACCTTGCTAACTAAAATAGTTGTTTCAAGTGATTATTTCACTAAGGTGGCATAGCTATTTATAGAAAAGGTGTATTGGTGAGCTCAACAAACATAAAATATATCTCCTGCTAGATGGCAATGAATAAAATATCAAAGCAACCAAAGGGAAAGACATGAATCATATGAAAAACCTGGCACTAAGCCTTGAGAAATAAATTTGGGTGTTGGGAGTAAATGCTTGCATGTACCGATTTCCACCATGTGTCTACTATTGTCATCAGTGCCAACTTGCTTGCTTATATGAAAATATGTTGATTAACATGCTAAGTTCTAACAAATTTAATATGCACATCTTTTCAGAGTACCTTACACCACTTAAAGCACGTTTCCCATGGCTAAAAACATGTTTTCCAATACATAAATCTTATTTGTAAAAAGGTGGTGAGGGGAATGTACTAATTACATTCTTGTGGAAAATTTTGCATTATTGAGGGATACAGATCCCTAATTCACATGTATCGCCTCATTGGAAAAAATAGTGGTAATGATAGTGCCTTAGTGCATGTACATGCAAGAAAATTGAATGCACCCAAAAGAAAATTTTGCTAAGAAACAAAGACAACAAGTAGTTGTTTCTATGAAGAAGCTCTCTACAATTTTTTAACACAACAATGGCCAAAGCATCAAATTGTCACGGACAAGATGAATCTTCATCTAAAAGACCTGGCTATGTCAATATTTTTGGGAAATATTTGTTTGCTAATGCTCCAACACTAGAAGAGTAGACTTTTTCCCATACCAAATTAGTACAGGCAAGCGACCATGCTAAGAAGCAAGCCTTCTTGGATTTTGTAGACAATATTTTTGACCCAAGGTTGGTGGAGAATGCTAAAATCCTTAGGGAAGGGGCATTACAAAGAATGGTCAAATATGGGTCAACTTAAGTTTTTGCATCACGGCTCTAGAATTTTGGTTTTCCACAATTCATATTGCACACTATACACCCATGTCCAGAGCTAGTCGATTCCTGTGCTAAGAGGTTTGACAAGGAAGGAAGGATTATAGTCGGTGGCAGGATAAGGGTTACAATCAGTGCGAGAACCATCTAGGATATATTATGTATCCCCTACAAGTTCGGGTGCCGATAGCTTCAAGCAAGAAATAATGGAAGAGTTTTAGAGAACCAGAACTAAATAGTTTCCTTTTTATGAAGATGAAGTAAATGAGAAGTTGGAAGGGGATCACCTCCTCTTTGCTCTGTAATGCAGGAAATTCAAACCAAATCTATAGGCTATTTTCACCATGGTGGCCTATATCTATGGCTACGATGATGATGAAAGGGTTTATCCTTTCCAGATGGGCTTGGCCTTCATGATCAAGAGGGAAAAGAGCCAGAAGTATGTTGAAATGCACAAGACAACTAGGAGGGGGGGTGAATTAGTTGTCACCAATCACAATCACAAATCTCAAAATATTATCAACTCCACATCCACTTTAATTTGTTATTAAGTATGAGCATGAAGTAAAAATATTACAAAGCAATATCAACACAAGAAACAATAGATTTACATGGAAAACCCAATAAGGGAAAAACCACAGTGAGGATTAACTCACAATATAATAGTAACTGCAAAATCGATTACAAGAGGCTCACTTCCCAAGATGGGATTCACTGTCCAGATACAAGGCTCATTGCCTATAGATAGGACTCACTATCCAAAAAGGAGGCTCACTATCTACAAATATAGAAAGATAACATCCGCAGCATTGATCAAAGAACTATAGACACCATCAATTCACTACTTTTAGGAGTCAAACCCATTAAATTATTGTTGCCTTAATTCACTTTTGCACACTCTTTCTTCTCACACTTGTGGCATATAATCCTTTACATATTGTCTTATATTTATACCATCTTCAACCTTAGAAACTTTCTCCAAGGTGAGCTACACACACTTCATATTACAAATTCAAATTAGGTTGGAAACTCAACATTCCCATAGTGGAAGAGAATGAGAGTAGACCAAACCAACAATTAACCAAGAACCAAAACAACATCTCAGATCAATCACATGCTTCCTCAATTGATACTAATCCTTTTCATGATGTGTACACCCTAGGTCGGCCAAACCTAATGAAAACACAAATGAACTTTGAAGTACATGCTTCTACAACAAGAAGATAACATCCAGACCATATAACATGCTTTGTAATACCCCTCATATTGTTTAGACTTATTAATTTATATGTGTTAACTTGATACGCTGATACTATGATGATACTATTGTGGTTTGATTTGGTTGGTTGTAGTTTAATGATGTTGTTATCCCTTTAGTGGACATAATCGCTTGATATGACATTATTAGTATGATTGATGATACTCTGTGTGTTGTTTGGATTATTTGTTTATTTAAATGATTTGTCATTAATGTTTATATGTCAATATGATGATTCTATGGTGATGTTATTTAATTCAGTAGTATTTTATAATGCAATTGTTTAATAATTAGTTATGATGCAGTAGTTAGGTATCATGTTATCTTATGAGCAATTTGGTTAGAAATGTTAGTTCGTTATTGGTATTGTAATTGTTAGAATAGAGTAGGTGAGAGGATAGTGTAGCATCACTCGTTCACGAGTGCCCTGCTACACTGCAATTCCTTCTCATGATAGTATGTTGATATATATATATACATGTACTACTTGACGTTTATTTGGATGCAGGATTGCAGGAATAAGTCTCGATTCCACCTGCTTCAGGCAGGACAGGGCGAGCAATAAATTAACCCAATGGGTAAAATGTTGAAAAAGGGAGTAGGTTTGGAAGTGTCCCCGTCCCAAGTCCGTTGTCTGTTGTGAGTCGTTGTGTTATGACTGAAGTTTTGTCTTTGTCTTTATGTAGTTTGACTGCTGAGTATTTATTTAATTATTGGTTAGTGTTTAATTAATTAATCATATTTCATAAAATAATTAATTAATGTAAATATTAATTGATTTAATTGCGAGTTAGAAAAATATTAAATTTAAATATATTATAAATTAAAAGTGATTTAATTAATTAAAAATGCAAATAATTATAATTAAAATTAATATTGATAAGAATAATTAGATATTATATTTTTTATTAATATTAAATTAGGAAATTATGTGAAGATAATATCTAAATTAAATAAATTATTTTAATTAAAATTTTAGATAAGTGTGAGCTTTTAAAAGCTGGAAAAGGACCAATAAGGAAAGAGGCTTTTTGGAAAAGAAAGCGGAAAAAGATTTATTGATTTTAATTAATGATTTATTATTTTTATGAGGGAATGGATTCACACGGAAGTTTTGCTCTGTTGTTTTGGATTTGGAAGAAGAAAGATAGTTTTTGGGTTTTGGTGTTTGCTAGAAAAATCATTGTAGGATTGAAAAGGAAAGATTGTTCTGAAGAACGTTGCAGGCAGAAAGTCGTGAGGAGGATTCAGAAGGATTCTTCATCAAACGAAGGGTTTCAGGTTCCTTTCAAGTTCATTATTTCTCTTTTGATTTACTCTTCTGTAATAAATTTTTTGACTATCATGTTGAAAGATTAATTTCTCCTTGTGTTTTAAAAAGAATTTCCTGTTATTAGAATTTGTTTGTATAAACATTTGTGTTTCTCTGTAGTGAAAACCTTGGTTTAAATTCTTCAAGATAATTTATTTATGAAATTATTGAAAAGAAAATCATATGGTTTTTGTGATGAATATTTTTGCATGTCTGGATTTAGAAAATCTATTTATTTATTTTATGGTTCAGAATCTCTTATTTTATATTTATATATATATATAAATAATTCTGGTTGTGTTAATTAAATATCTATACACATAAATATTTGTCTGTGTGATTTAATTTTATGTAAAAATAAAATAAAATAAATAAATAAATAAATAAATTTTATTCTTACGATTGTGATGAATTTCTCTATATAAATATATATAATGTTATTTTTAAAATATTTATATATATATTAAATTTTAAAATTAATGTATAAAGTAAAATGTGCATTATATATATATATGTACATTCATATTATTTTCGTAGATGGTGTCGTACGAAATATTTATGAAAATAAATAAATTTTATTTCTGTGTTCCACGGATTTCCGTGTAAAAAATATTTATGAACAGAATATTTAATAGAAAAAGTTATAAAAAAAAAATTTATATTTATATAAATTATATACAGGGGTGGGTACTACCCACGGCCCTGTATTGGGCATGGCGCAGCCCACCACGACTGCGCACAGCAGCCGAGGCTGCTAGCGCAGTCCGTGGGGACTGCGGCCTCCCCACAGGGGAAGGTACGTACCTCCACCTGTGTGGAGGTTCGGCCCTTTAAAATTTTAATTCATTTGTTTTTATTTTAAAATTACTTTTATTTAATTTGGTTTTCATTTATTAATGCGATTTGATTTTTTTATTAATATTTAATTTATATAAATATATAAATATATATATATTATATTATTTCATATATATATATATATTTTTTGAGGTTTTAATTTAATTTTTTTATTTTTATAATATGTGAATGTGACTTAGTTTAAATTGTTTTAAGAAAAATGGTTTTATAATTTAATTTTTATTTAATTTGAATACGATTGGAAATATAATTTTATATAATTAACTAATATATTTATTAATTTTCTAAATAATATTTAATGAATTTTGTAATATATGTTTTTTCGTAAAATCATTTTTATAAAAGGCATTATTTGTAGTATATTTATTTTATATATATGTGTGTGCGGATTATGATTTGATATGATAATTTTACGCTACAATATTAGAGTTTAATTGAGGAAATTGAATATAAGCTTGTGATTATAATTTAATCGATTAGGTAAAATTAAAAGATGCAATGTTAAGTGAAATTGTGTGAATTTGAAATAAACGATATGTTTTGTATTTGAATCGAATATTTTTAAGTTGTTGATTTAATTGTTTGATAAATTTATTGAGTTTTGGGAAATATTTCTTTATGGAGTTGTTTTTTTTTAAGAAGTTGTTTTCTTGAGGTTATTCGTTAAGTCTGTTGTGGTGTTCTCTTTATTGTTTTATTGTGTCGTATGGGAAAACCCTAGAATTTCCTTACCTTTCGTAAGAGTTTAAGTTATTGTTAAGGGCTTACAGAAATTGAATGTTTTTCTATCATGTTTCTTTTATTCTCCATGTCGGGCAAATGGGGTTAAGGGTCTATGTAAGTCTTCCAGATAAGTTCTCTAGAGTGGGATGTTATGTGTAGAGGTTCATTTTGTGAATCGCCTTGATGTATTGTACTATGATGTTGTACCCGGTTTCCACAAACGGGGATTTGTGCCTCATAGGAAATAGGAGTGGGTAATGAGATTTGTACCTCCTTTGGAAGGAGTGAGTTTTTGTATTTGGTTTCCTCCAGTGTTCGGAGTGAGTTCTTTGTTTTATTTCCTCCTTGGATTGGAGAGGTTATGTTGTCTAGTTATCTATTGTGGTATTGTACCTTGTGTGTTGTCGCTAGGAGAGTGGCTCTTTGTGGGGGTCTGGCACACAAAGGGGCGCCAGGGTAACTCACCTAGAGTTTAATTAAGTGATAATCTAAAAGAATTAATGGGGATCTTTCACACTAATAAGATAAAGAATGTCTCTCTCGTGAAGCAAGTGAATGATAAGGCTCAAGATGAGATGGGATGCATAGTTTTGCGTGAGGGTCCGGCGGTCGGTAAAGGCAAGCCAGGGTAACCCAGGATGGGGGTCCAGTAGCCTAGGAAGGTTGAGCCAGGGTAACTCATGGCAATTTATGCATGACACTCTTCCTATGTTGACAGTTAATCAGTTATTGTGTGATGTATATGATCTTTGTTCTCTGGAAGCATTGTAACCTCGTGTTAAGTTACTTTGTGATTATAGTTGTGGAGTAATATTGTGATTGTAGTGGTTAAGTACCTTGTTGTTTTCCCTTTGGTCATTGTTGGATGAGGTCTTTGTTATTATGCCTTGAGTTCATTGAAGTTGTGCGTGTGACTAGTTGTTATTTGGGAAGGTGTTTTATTGTTATGTTCAGAAGTGATTTGTTGTTGTGCTTCTTGGAATGGTTGTCATTGTGAGTTTTCTAAGTGGTTTTTGATGTTAAGTTGTCTATTTGGAGTTAGTCTTTGTTATTGTTAGGCGTGCTTGGTCGGAGACCCTTCCTTGTCTACTCTCAGCATGAGGGTGGTTGGGTGGAACGTGCTTCGCACCCCGTTGGGTTTCCCTTTCTGTTACAAATGTATCTTTTATTGCAGGGCTCTTTGATGGATGTTGATGATCCAGTAATTCTTTGTACCAGATGTATGTTATACTTCAGATGTAATGTAATCATTGATGTATTGTCTCCCACGTGTGTTGGGATGACCTTGTTGTAAATTGTATATATGGTTATTGAGATGTATGTTCAAATAGTTGTATTTTACTATCATTTGGATGTGATGTATATTCAGGCCTTGTATTTATTCAAGAACTGTCACTTGTAATAGTTGGATATGTTATGTTGTATCTATCGAAATATGTAACACTTTATATCTGTATAATTACATGTTTTGTCATATGTGCATATGGTATTAATATGGTTATTGTTTAATAGATATTTTAAATGATGAAATGAGGATGAATGGATTTATGTACTGTTTAATTATGGTTTATTATATTATCGTGTTATGGGTTAGTGTAGTGATGCCACCTCGTGTACCCCAATGGAACTAGTTGTGTAACTTAATACATTGTTATTAGTTCCTTTGGGGTTCGCACGGCGGGGCGTGACAGCTTGGTATCAGAGCCAAAGTTTAAACACTGGGTGCTTTGGGACCCATTAGGTTGTTAGTTGTTTAGAGTTTTTATTTGTGTACCTCTTCTTATGTTGTGGTGTGTATCTTTTCAGGATCATGCCACCTAAGCGGGGTTGTAGGGGTCGTGGTCATGTAGGTGGTCGAGGAGGTAATCAACATGATGCACCTCCCATTGTTTCCCATGTTTCTGATCATGTGGATCATCAAGCTTCTCAGTTTGTGCCAGAGGTTAGTGTTCAGCATCAGGATCAACCAGGGATTGGGGATGCTCAGTTGCGTCGCTTGCTTGAGGAGACTCTTGCTCGTTTGGGGCCTAGGCCGAATAGGGTTCAGGAAGTTGTAGGAGAGAGAGATCGGGTTTCAGCTCCATCTGAGGTAGACATGGCTACTCACATGAGAGATCTCCTTAGAGCTCATCCACCCACTTTATATGGTATGGGCAGTGGTTTACAGGCTGAGACTTGGTTGTTCGATTTGAATAGGTGTTTTTCCATGCATCCGTATGGTAGCAACACCAAGGCTAGGTGTGCAATCATGCATTTGAGGGATTTTGCATCTACTTGGTGGAGGTTGGAGGAGCAGAAGCTCCATTTGGATATTGGCACTATATCTTGGGAGTTGTTCCTAGAGCGGTTCAAAGCTCGATTCCTTTCTGATCGTTGGCGTCAGCGCCGTGGAGATGAGTTTCATGCTCTACAACAGATGGATATGATAGTGGATCAGTCTGAGCGTCGCTTCTTCGAGCTCAAACAGTTTGTAGGCATAGGTGATGATGAGGGTATGTTAGTACAACATTTCATTAGGGGTTTAAACCCCCAGATCAGTGGTGGTGTTCGGGTATTTGAGCCGAAGACCATGGAGGTAGTTGTAGATAAAGCTCGCATTGTTGAGGAGAATTTAGCTTTGGCTTTCGGTGGTCAGGTGGGAGTTCAGTTCGGTTGTGCACCTTCTTATGGTGTTGGTTCTCAGAGTGGCTGATCTTAGGCTACAGGGTTTTTCGGAGGGCATCAGTCACCCGCTAAGGGTGGACAACAATAGTCTTCGCAGTCTAGGCAGCAGAATTCTCAGTCCCAACCTGATAGAAGTTGGAGGCAGAAGAAGAGAGATAAGAGTTGGATCCGGGCTCATCGTGATCGTGTTGATCAGCCTGCTCAAAGTTCTCAGTCGGCATTCAGTGGAGGTGTTTTTCCACGATCTAGTGGAGCTCCAGTTGTGCAAGGTCTCAGTAGAGGGACAGGATGTTTCTCTTGTGGTCAGCAGGGCCACTTTGCTCGTGAGTGTCCTCAGCAGGGCAATTCTGGTTGTAGTCAGAGGCCGACAGTTTCAGAGTTGACAGTAGGAGATGCGGATCGATCACATAGGGCATTCACTGTGGTGGATATTCGTCAGGTTGAGCATCTAGGTGCAGTTCGTCCTTCAGTTTCAAGAGTTGATCCTCACGGATCAAGGTTCTGAGTCAGTTAGTGTTTAATTGGTTTCATGGGAGTTCCTTCCCTATTTTTTTTAATGGCTTCCAGGAGTAAGCCATGTCCTAGGGGGGAGGATGTAATACCCCTCATACTGTTTAGACTTATTAATTTCTATGTGTTAACTTGATACGTTGATACTATGATGATACTATTGTGGTTTGATTTGGTTGGTTGTAGTTTAATGATGTTGTTATCCCTTTAGTGGACATAATCGCTTGATATGACATTATTAGTATGATTGATGATACTCTGTGTGTTGTTTGGATTATTTGTTTATTTAAATGATTTGTCATTAATGTTTATATGTCAATATGATGATTCTATGGTGATGTTATTTAATTCAGTAGTATTTTATAATGCAATTGTTTAATAATTAGTTATGATGCAGTAGTTAGGTATCATGTTATCTTATGAGCAATTTGGTTAGAAATGTTAGTTCGTTATTGGTATTGTAATTGTTAGAATAGAGTAGGTGAGAGGATAGTGTAGCATCACTCGTTCACAAGTGCCCTGCTACACTGCAATTCCTTCTCATGATAGTATGTTGATTATATATATACATGTACTACTTGACGTTTATTTGGATGCAGGATTGCAGGAATAAGTCTCGATTCCACCTACTTCGGCAGGACAGGGTGAGCAATAAATTAACCCAATGGGTAAAATGTTGAAAAAGGGAGTAGGTTTGGAAGTGTCCCCGTCCCAAGTCCGTCGTCTGTTGTGAGTCGTTGTGTTATGACTGAAGTTTTGTCTTTGTCTTTATGTAGTTTGACTGCTGAGTATTTATTTAATTATTGGTTAGTGTTTAATTAATTAATCATATTTCATAAAATAATTAATTAATGTAAATATTAATTGATTTAATTGCGAGTTAGAAAAATATTAAATTTAAATATATTATAAATTAAAAGTGATTTAATTAATTAAAAATGCAAATAATTATAATTAAAATTAATATTGATAAGAATAATTAGATATTATATTTTTTATTAATATTAAATTAGGAAATTATGTGAAGATAATATCTAAATTAAATAAATTATTTTAATTAAAATTTTAGATAAGTGTGAGCTTTTAAAAGCTGGAAAAGGACCAATAAGGAAAGAGGCTTTTTGGAAAAGAAAGCGGAAAAAGATTTATTGATTTTAATTAGTGATTTATTATTTTTATGAGGGAATGGATTCACACGGAAGTTTTGCTCTGTTGTTTTGGATTTGGAAGAAGAAAGATAGTTTTTGGTTTTTGGTGTTTGCTGGAAAAATCATTGTAGGATTGAAAAGGAAAGATTGTTCTGAAGAACGTTGCAGGTAGAAAGTCGTGAGGAGGATTCAGAAGGATTCTTCATCAAACGAAGGGTTTCAGGTTCCTTTCAAGTTCATTATTTCTCTTTTGATTTACTCTTCTGTAAGTAAATTTTTTGACTGTCATGTTGAAAGATTAATTTCTCCTTGTGTTTTAAAAAGAATTTCCTGTTATTAGAATTTGTTTGTATAAACATTTGTGTTTCTCTGTAGTGAAAACCTTGGTTTAAATTCTTCAAGATAATTTATTTATGAAATTATTGAAAAGAAAATCATATGGTTTTTGTGATGAATATTTTTGCATGTCTGGATTTAGAAAATCTATTTATTTATTTTATGGTTCAGAATCTCTTATTTTATATTTTTATATATATATAAATAATTTTGGTTGTGTTAATTAAATATCTATACAGATAAATATTTGTCTGTGTGATTTAATTTTATGTAAAAATAAAATAAAATAAATAAATTTTATTCTTACGATTGTGATGAATTTCTCTATATAAATATATATAATGTTATTTTTAAAATATTTATATATATATTAAATTTTAAAATTATTGTATAAAGTAAACTGTGCATTATATATATATGTACATTCATATTATTTTTGTAGATGGTGTCGTACGAAATATTTATGAAAATAAATAAATTTTATTTCTGTGTTCCATGGATTTTCGTGTACAAAATATTTATGAACAGAATATTTAATAGAAAAAGTTATAAAAAAAAAAATTATATTTATATAAATTATATACAGGGGTGGGTACTACCCACGGCCCTGTATATGGGCATATGCCACCACCATACGCACAAAAGCAGCCGCCAAATAACCGCTAGGATCACATCTGCTAATTGGGAAGGGGGTGTGTACTGTGTGTAGGGCCCCCCTTTAAAATTTTAATTCATTTGTTTTTATTTTAAAATTACTTTTATTTAATTTGGTTTTCATTTATTAATGCAATTTGATTTTTTTATTAATATTTAATTTATATAAATATATAAATATATATATATATATATATATATATATATATATATTATATTATTTAATATATATATATATTTTGAGGTTTTAATTTAATTTTTTTATTTTTATAATATGTGAATGTGACTTAGTTTAAATTGTTTTAAGAAAAATGGTTTTAGAATTTAATTTTTATTTAATTCGAATACGATTGGAAATATAATTTTATATAATTAACTAATATATTTATTAATTTTCTAAATGATATTTAATGAATTTTGTAATATATTTTTTTTTATAAAATCATTTTTATAAAAAGGCATTATTTGTAGTATATTTATTTTATATATATGTGTGTGCGGATTATGATTTGATATGATAATTTTACGCTACAATATTAGAGTTTAATTGAGGAAATTGAATATAAGCTTGTGATTATAATTTAATCGATTAGGTAAAATTAAAAGATGCAATGTTAAGTGAAATTGTGTGAATTTGAAATAAACGATATGTTTTGTATTTGAATCGAATATTTTTAAGTTGTTGATTTAATTGTTTGATAAATTTATTGAGTTTTGGGAAATATTTCTTTATGGAGTTGTTTTTTTTTAAGAAATTGTTTTCTTGAGGTTATTCGTTAAGTCTGTTGTGGTGTTCTCTTTATTGTTTTATTGTGTCATATGGGAAAACCCTAGAATTTCCTTACCTTTCGTAAGAGTTTAAGTTATTGTTAAGGGCTTACAGAAATTGAATGTTTTTCTATCATGTTTCTTTTATTCTCCATGTCGGGCAAATGGGGTTAAGGGTCTATGTAAGTCTTCCAGAGAAGTTCTCTAGAGTGGGATGTTATGTGTAGAGGTTCATTTTGTGAATCGCCTTGATGTATTGTACTATGATGTTGTACCCGATTTCCACAAACGGGGATTTGTGCCTCCTAGGAAATAGGAGTGGGTAATGAGATTTGTACCTCCTTTGGAAGGAGTGAGTTTTCGTATTTGGTTTCCTCCAGTGTTCAGAGTGAGTTCTTTGTTTTATTTCCTCCTTGGATTGGAGAGGTTATGTTGTCTAGTTATCTATTGTGGTATTGTACCTTGTGTGTTGTTGCTAGGAGAGTGGCTCTTTGTGGGGGTCCAGCACACAAAGGGGCGCCAGGGTAACTCACCTAGAGTTTAATTAAGTGATAATCTAAAAGAATTAATGGGGATCTTTCACACTAATAAGATAAAGAATGTCTCTCTCGTGAAGCAAGTGAATGATAAGGCTCAAGATGAGATGGGATGCATAGTTTTGCGTGAGGGTCCAGCGGCCGGTAGAGGCAAGCCAGGGTAACCCAGAATGGGGGTCCGGTAGCCTAGGAAGGTTGAGCCAGGGTAACTCATGGCAATTTATGCATGACACTCTTCCTATGTTGACAGTTAATCAGTTATTGTGCGATGTATATGATCTTTGTTCTCTGGAAGCATTGTAACCTTGTGTTAAGTTACTTTGTGATTGTAGTTGTGGAGTAATATTGTGATTGTAGTGGGTAAGTGCCTTGTTGTTTTCCCTTTGGTCATTGTTGGATGAGGTCTTTGTTATTATGCCTTGAGTTCATTGAAGTTGTGCGTGTGACTAGTTGTTATTTGGGAAGGTGTTTTATTGTTATGTTCAGAAGTGATTTGTTGTTGTGCCTCTTGGAATGGTTTTCATTGTGAGTTTTCTAAGTGGTTTTTGATGTTAAGTTGTCTATTTTGAGTTAGTCTTTGTTATTGTTAGGCGTGCTTGGTCGGGGACCCTTCCTTGTCTACTCTCAGCACAGGGGTGGTTGGGTGGAACGTGCTTCGCACCCCGTTGGGTTTCCCTTTCTGTTACAAATGTATCTTTTATTGCAGGGCTCTTTGACGGATGTTGATGATCCAGTAATTCTTTGTACCAGATGTATGTTATACTTCGGATGTAATGTAATCATTGATGTATTGTCCCCCACGTGTGTTGGGATGACCTTGTAAATTGTATATATGGTTATTGAGATGTATGTTCAAATAGTTGTATTTTACTATCATTTGGATGTGATGTATATTCAGGCCTTGTATTTATTCAAGAACTATCACTTGTAATAGTTGGATATGTTATGTTGTATCTATCAAAATATGTAACACTTTATATCTGTATAATTACATGTTTTGTCATATGTGCATATGGTATTAATATGGTTATTGTTTAATAGATATTTTAAATGATGAAATGAGGATGAATTGATTTATGTACTGTTTAATTATGGTTTATTATATTATTGTGTTATGGGTTAGTGTAGTGATGTCACCTCGTGTACCCCAATGGAACTAGTTGTGTAACTTAATACATTGTTATGTTATAATACTTAAGTATGTTATTATATTCCTTTTAAAAAAATTTTGTTCTGTTGTTATTAGTTCCTTTGGGGTTCGCACGGCAGGGCGTGACATGCTTCATCATACACTGGAACACATCTTGGATGCCTTCAAATTCTTCTTCCACTAATGCAACAACCTTCATACATAGAACATTTTCCATTAGTCCATTTGGACTGTATAGACACACATAGTAATGCTGAATCTAGTCTTCTAGAGAACTAAACCACGAACACCTTTTATAGAACATAGATAGCACCATTACAAGCCTTCTTCCAGATCTAAAAGACCTAAAACAAACTGGCAGAGAATTGTAGAGTAGATACGTTCCTCCCAGTCCACACACAAACAATCTTTCTAGATTAATTCACAAACTAGTGAACACAACTTTCACTATTCATCAAACCAAAAGTTTTAATCCATGATATATCACCCAAGAATGTCCATAAACAACACTTCATATCTACACAAGCATAGGATCAACATAGACGAAATGTGGAGCACATTTTGAACACACACATAATTTTTTCTTCACTATTTCTCAAATGATCTTGGTAACTCATCATATTAGCAAACCTACAACACTATAAAGATAGATCCATGTACTCACAACATCTCTATATTATCTCAACTATACATGAAAAACTTTTAAGAACACAATTCCTTTCTTTACAACAACCTACACTATGTTGACATCAATGACAACTTCACCATACTCATTCACACTTGTAACAATCTCCCCCTTTGTCATTTATGGCAACACATGATGTGAAAAACTACCAAAAACACAATACACACTCCTTTATTTTCTATAACAGACAACCTACACAACATTCTTCCACTCTCTTTTCCTTACAATATTCTCTCTCTCTATCTCTCCTCCTTTCAACATTTTCTTCTTCACAAGACTCTCTCTCCCACTTTGACATCAATGGAAAAGAACAAAAATTCTGATCACTTCCCCTTAGGAGTGCACCCACATCTCATACTACAACAATGATACTTCGTACTCCTAATGAGGAGTAGACCGTAATCATCAGTCTAGAAAAATGAAGAATCTTTAGATCCACTAGACTGATGCACCTCTATGTGTACCTAGATCAGAGAAAGAGGGGAAGTGACCCCCAACTTCTCCTTGAGATACTCAAAATTATCCTTAGGAAGAGTCTTAGTAAATATATCAAAAATTTGATCCTGTGTAGACACATATTCCAACCTAACTTCATTCCCCAATACCTTTTCTCTCAAGAAATGATATTTGATAGATATATGCTTTGTCCTTGAATGCATTATCAAATTCTTTGAAATGTTTATTGCATGAGTATTATCATAGAAGATAGAGATAGGCTCATCACACATCACTCCTATATCCTTCAATGTTTGCTTCATCCATAATACCTATGTGCAAAAAGATGTTGCTACAATGTATTCATCCTTTGCAGTGGATAAAGAAACTAAATCCTATTTCTTGCTTAGCCATGAAATCAATGTTCCTCCAAGAAAGAATGCACCACCACTTGTACTCTTTTTTTCATCTACACAACTAACCCAATTTTCATTATTCTAAGCACTCAAAGTAAAATTAGTATCATTAGGATACCACAAACCATAATTTGGAGTGCCTTTTAGATATCTAAATATCCTCTTCAATATTGGAACATGTGATTCTTTGGGTTTTCCTTGAAATATGGAAACCAAACATACTACATGCATGATATCCAATCTAGTAGCAATAAGATATAATAGTCCACCAATCATAGATCTATAGTTGCTCTGATCAACTTTAGGAGATTCATCATCCCTACTTAGTTTGCATCCAGTCACCATACAGGTATAGACCGGTTTGGAGTCATCCATTCCAAACTTCTTCAATAATTCTTTAACATTCTTTCAGTTTGATTCACTTGAAGTCCAAGAAAGAAATTGAACTCACCAATCATAGACATTTCAAACTCTTTTTGCATCTCCTCTGCAAATTTCTTGCACATACCCTCATTTCCTCCAAAGATAATATCATCAACATACACAACTACTATCAACATTTTGTTTCCTTCAACCTTGAAATAGAGATTACTATCTATAGAGCCTTTGTTGAACCTTTGTTGAGTCAAATACCTATCCAACCTTGCATACCATGCTCTTCACAAAACATATTAATCTCACTAGAGGTGGATTCTCCACCTCTATTAGACCTTAAACATTTAATTTTTAGGTTCAATTCATTCTCTACCATAGCCTTGAACACTTTGAATCTATCTAGAGCTTGATCTTTCTCCCTAAGAAAAGTAACCCATGACATTCTAGAATAATCATCAATCAAAAGCATAAAATACCTGTCACCATTAACACTTCCTATTCTTGTCAGACCACAAAGGTCTGTATGAATTAGTTCCATCATTTTGATAGATGATTGTTCTTTTCCTTTAAAACTACATCTTGTTTTTTTTTCCAATTCACAACTTCCTCAAATAGTATTGATAGGCTTTGTGATTTTAGGTAGATCCCTAACAAATTCTCTTGAACTAATTATGATCATATTTTCAAAGTTTACATGTCCCATCCTCTGGTGCCATAACCAAATTTCTTTAATTTGAGGCACAAAGCACTCACCATCAACACCCTTAAGCTGATAAATGTTTCCATATGTTCTTCTTCATGCAGCTACCACTATTCCAAACCCTTTTTTGATCTCACAGGTATTATACTGAAACAAAATCTTAAATCCTTTGCTACACATTTTTCCAACACTCAAGATATTATTCCTTAATCCTTTAACATAATACACATCATTAGTACAGTGTTTTCCATCAAAACTAATTGTTCCTTTTCCAACAATATTTACACCAAACTCATCTCTAAACATGACTAATCCTCCGTTATACTTTTCAAGTTTAGTAAACTTTCTTTTGTCTCTGGTCATATGATTTGAACAACCACTGTCAATTACTCAATAATCTTCATCTTGTCTAGCATGAAAGGCACTAACCAGAGTACCTTCCATCTATTTCTTTTTTTTTTCGAATCACATTTCCTTGCACATCTTCCATGGTTAGTAGACACAAAATTATTCTCCAAGGCTAGAAACAAGAATTCATCTCTAGCATCCTCAATATTAGATTCGTCATCAAAAATTCTAGCATCTTCTCTAACATAATACAATTTCTTGAACTTTTTGTCCTTTTTGTCTTTATTATCTCTATTTTTTTTTGTGTATGGCTCTATTTGGACATATTAAAGCATAGTGACCAATATTTCCACAATTGAAAAGTTTAAAAGGTAACATACCTTTATACTCGCATGTACCTTTCTTCAAATTCCTTGTAAAATTTGCTTCCAACTCCTCTGAACCTTCACTATCTAAATGATCTTTTGGCTTAGTAGCTTTGAATGTAGTTTCTATTTTCTCCTTTTCTTTTCCAAATTTCCTCATTTCAAATGTGGTCAAGGTGGCAAATAGTTTTTCTTTAGTGGATTTATTTGGATCATAAACTTCCTCAATAGCTAAGACCTTGTCACTAAAACTCTTTGGTAGGGTCATCAAAATATTTTCCATTATATCTTCATCTATCATAGTACCACCTTGATTTTTTACTTCATTTTCTGCAATATCAACCCTCTAAAAGCAGCTTGCAATGTCTTCACCTTCCATTTTCACATTCTCATATCTGTGCTTTGCTGTTAGCTTCTACGATAATTTGACTCTATCATTTCCTTCATAGATATCTTTCAAATTTTCCCTCACTTGATAAGTAGTGCCTAATGAAATAAATTTTGTCTGCTCAGTCTTTGATAAAGCACTATAGATTGCGTACCTTGATTTTTCATTTTCCTCATAGGTAGAAATCTCATCTATAGAAGAAGGACCATTTGATGACTCAACATATTTTGTCTCAATAGCTTTCCAAGTATTAAATCCAAGAGAGATTAGGTAACCTCTCATCTTCACTTTCCAGCCATTGTAGTAAGATCCATCAAACATGGGGATTTCCAATTTGTGCGCCATTGGATCTACCTCAAGCGGTTAAGCTCTTCTCTAAGGAACCAAAGCTCTGATACCAATTGTTGAAATGCACAAGAAAACTAAGAGGGGGGGTGAATCATTTGTCACCAATCACATTCACAAATCTCAAACAATTATCAACTCCACATCCACTTTAATCTATTATTAAGTATGAGCATGAAGTTCAAATAAAAAAAAGAAATATCAACATAGTAAACACTAGATTTATGTGGAAATCCCAATAAGGAAAAATCCATGGTGAGGATTAACTCACAATACAAGAGTAACTGTAAAACTAATTACAAGAGGTTCACTACCTACAAATAGGACTCACTGTCCAAAAGGAAGGCTCACTACCTACAAATATAGAAAGATAACAAAAAATCCACCACAACAACTCACACACATCCGCAACTTTGATTAGAGAATTGTAGGCACCATCAGCTCACTACTTCTAAGAGTCAAGCATATTAAAGTACTACTACCTTAATTCACTTTCACACACTCTTGCTTCTCACACTTGTGGCATACAATCCTTTACATCTTCTCTTATATTTATACCATCTTCAACCTTAAAGAAAAATTCTAACATCAACTACACACACTTCATATTACGAATTCAAATTAGGTTGGCAGCTCAACATTCTTGTGGTGCAAGAGAATGAGAGTGGACCAAACCAACACTTAACCCAAAAACAACATCTTTGATCAATCATATGCTTCCTCAATTGATACTTATCCATCGCATGATGTGTAGAGAAGCTAGGTGAGCCAAACCTAATGAAAACACAAATGAACTTTTAAGTACACACCTCTGCAACAAGAAGATAACATACAGACCACATAACATGCTTCATCATACACTAGAACACATATTGGATGCCTTCAGATTCATTTGTAGCTAATGCAACAACCTTCATACACAAAACACTTTCCATTAGTCTATCCATAATGTACAAAAAACATAGTAATTTTGAATCTAGTCTTCCAAAGAACCAAACCATAAACACCTTTGATAGAACCCAAATAACACCATTACAAGCCTTCTTCCAAATATGCAAGACTTGAAACAAACCAGTGGAGAACTATAGAGTAGATACATTTCTCCCAATCCACAGACAAACAACTCTGCTAGACTAGTTCACAAACTAGTGAACACAACTTTCACTCTTCATCAAACCATAAACTATATTCCAGGATATCTCACCCAAGGATGTCCATAAAAAAAACTTAAAATCTGCACAAGCATATGATCAACATAGAAGAAATGTGGAGCACATACCAGAACACATTCTAAACACACACAATTTTGTCTTCACTATTTCTCAAAAGTGCTTGGTAACTCATCATATTAGCACACCTGCAACACCATAAAGATAGCTCCATGCACTCACACATATCTATAGTATCTCAACTATACATGTACAGCCTACAATCACTTGGTTCCTTTCTTTGCAACAACCTAAATTATGTTGACATTAATGACAACATTAATGACAACACCACCATACTCATTCATACTTGCAATAAAGTATTTTGATGAGGTAATAGCTGAAAGGATACTTGAAAATTTGATAAATTATGTCATTGAGTGTAAATTTAGGTATTCTTCTTTTCTGGTACATTTGATCTTGCATGAAAATTATGAGTTTCTTGAAAGATACTTATCACTATTTAGGTTCGATATAAAGGGGTCATACCAGCGAATTTCGGTCTAGACCCATGTGCTTTCAAATACATGGGATTATTACTAGTTTGTGTATTATTTCATGAGGCTAGTGCTTGTGGACTTGTCCCCATGACCTTTGAGCCATTTTTCCTTTGAAGTATTACAATGAATACAAATCTCACAGACCCTTGTGGTTTATTTTGTAGTAGTTGATTTTATAACCTTCATCAAAATTATACATTTTACAAGTTCTTTGACTTATAAATATAGACAAGTTATGCAAACCACTAGATAAATAGCATTTAAAGGTTTTTCATCTCTAACTTATAATCTATTTTTGAGTTCAGCTAATATAGTTGTTTTTTTCAGTTTGTTTTCATGGTCTTGACTCATGTAACTTGTACTTTCATATCCCTTTGAGTTGCTTTCTGTATTTCTTTCTTCTGCATTGGTTGTGTTATGAAAGTAAAACTTGAAAGTGTCCATGCTAATAAGATTCGAGTCTTTAGTTGTTTACTTGTTTTTGTGATATTTGAATTTTGATTCTTAATATATAAGTCCAAATTTTTATCTAGATTGATGTGGATCTTGCAAATTCTAGATAATTAAAGCCATAACATGATTGAGCATTGAAAGTGGATTGATCCATAGATAACATTATGGTGAATGCTAGAATGTAATGCTCATTATGGGTCATGAATGAGTGGAGGTGATACAAAATATTTAAATATATGAGTAATAATCATATGGTGTTAATCAGTTAATGTAAATGTGACATAAGGATTTATTATATATAAGTGAGTTAAAGGCCAAGAGTATTTTATCTGATTGTCAAAGAGGACAAACTTAACATAGCTATACAATCATAATTGATTTTGGATCACAAGTGTTTTTGTTCAAAATCATCTCTTAGAAGTACATGATATATATCTTCTACAAGTTTTTTGAACAAGATTATCTCTAGGTTCATCTAACTTAAAATTACATGCAAAATGCTACTATGTTTTTTCCTTGGTGAGTTAGTTGTGTTCCTTTTTATTCATAAGGAACATCTTTATAATTAATGTGGGTTTGTCTCTTTTGATGTGCATCCATTTCAGGCCTGCAGTCAAATGGATTTCAGAGAGGTTGTGTTTGGTAGAGGCTCATCAAGTAATATTTTGGAGTAATTCTTTAATTGGAAAATATATCCTTATTTTCTATAATTTTATTCTATTTGGTAGAGTGGCTCTAGGGATAAGGATTTTAAATGTTTACACAACTCTATGAAGAAGTCGTGCTTTCTTTATAAGAGTGTCTCCAAAATTTACTTCCAAATTACCATGAGAAATCCCCTAAAAAATATGGCTATAGGAGGGTGTGGGAGGTGTGCTTAGTGAATGCGATGTATATGTTGTCCAGAAAACAACTGAGTTGGTTCCTATAGAAGTACTTTGGACAATTCGACTAACTAGATATGCATGCATTAGCAGTTTCAAGTGTAGTAGAGCATATTCAATCATGGGAAATGTCAGGAGATTCATTTGTCTCTCTAACAAAGTGTTTTTTCAACCATTACAATTTTGCAACTAGCTTGAAACAGTATCTTCATTATTGAAGAACTAGCATTTGTCTTGTCATAATTCTTTGGTAGAACTGTAGTAACATGGGGATACTATAAAGAATATTATAAATTAAAGGATTAACATTGATCTGGTCAAGCTAGGTAATGAACACCATATATATGGTATTTGTCTTCTTGGAGACAACAAGCTTTATTCAGTTATCCATTATTGATTCTTATTCCCTCTTATTTTTTTTGTATGATCTATGCATGTTATTTTTCATTGTGCTAGTTGTTAGAACTAAAAAAATTCATATTTTTCACTAGCCTCCACCCACCAATCCTCCACATTCCACATAAATTCATCACATTTTAATTTTTTGATCAACACAAATTGTTGAAATTTGTGTGACAAGATCCATTTTGTAGCCCACATTTCCAAATTGTCACACCCATAAATAAGTTTGAGACTCCATAATTTTTCCTAAGTAAAAATTAGCACTATTGGCATAACAATGCATCATTAGCAGAACCTTGATTATAGCCTCACCAATGGCCCGATGAAAACAGTTCATAACCTAGTATCGGTGTAACAACACCCTATCAGGCTAACTCCTAAGGCTTCCCCCCTAATAGACTGATAGAGTCAACAAAAGTAAGCACATCATTGTAACACATGAACATCGGTGGAATGAATATCTACATTCCCCCGATGGCCCGATATGATCATAAATTATCAAGAATTATTATATATTGGGGGAATTAATGTGTATCAGGGTAATATATCTTGGCGTCCCACTGATAGATTGAAGGAAAATTCTTCATCAGTGGAGAGGGTGGCTATCGGTGGAATAAGGATTGTAGTCTCACCGATACAATGATGATGATTGATTTCTAACTAATGTGACATCTTAAGGCATAATCTAGATATTTAAAAATAAATGCTTCCCCCCGATGACAAGACTAAAATGGGTGGTGTATTTATGAGCCAGAGCTGAAGTGAATTATATTACAAGTTGATTGCATAATTGTTGCACAGTCTGGAAGATTTCTCTGAGGAAAAATTTAGAAAGGAAAAGCTAGGAGTTCTCACATAATAGAAACTAGTGGAGGTGAGACCTAAGTAAGTACACCAATCCTAGCTGAGAAGTTGTATTTTTCAAAAGATTAAGAATCCGAACAATGGAGGAAAATGTAGAAAAACCCAAAGGTATTAAACAAAAAACTAAGAAGAGAATCTTGAATCAAGACCTGATAGATCAATGCCCTAGGTTGGGGCCAAGACCCATGAGGGGTGCTCAAATGAATCCTTCAATGGATAGATTATTAGATAAACATAAAGGCTTGGGGGATATTTGGACACCACGACGTGGGTATGATATTTTCATGTATCATTACAGGAAACAATTTAGGTTTCAGCCAGTCTACAACCTGTGGAGGTTGAACTTGGGAAGACTCGTGGTGCCCAATGTGTTTGTAAATGTAGAATTAATTAAATCTCTGGCTAGTAGATATGACCCCAAGAGGAGAACTATCCAGGCACATAATGGGGTTGACATGTGTTGTGCAGTTTTTGCACAGATGCCCCACTGAAAGCAGGGACCCTCTTTTGCTTTCACTTTTTGTTTTAGGCCCTTGTTATGTTGAGGTTTTGTTACCTTTGCATGTGCTTGAATGCTTATCTTATTCATGAAAATTCCCCCCTTCTAGGAAGCACTTTGAAAATCTTAAGTTTTGAACAAAGTTTCGATTTTTACTTCATTTCGCTCAAAGTCTGGAAAAGAGACTAACGCTGTAGTTTGGGAAATCTGGAACTTCATCGAATTCCGCATGGACCAATTTTTTTCAAGATTTCATTTTACCATTAGGTTTCCAAATTTATTCAGCCTATCTTGTCGACAACATTAATGCACCTAGGTACTATCTCTACAACATGAGTGTGGTCGAATTTAAGGGGATTTTGCATCATTTGCTCTCATCTTTCACTATGTATCACTCTTGCATTTGAGATTTGGTGATTTGGGCATTCAAATTTCTTGATTTTCTTGCTGAGGTGCATGGATTTCTTACATTCAGTTTGATTTGGTCGCTAGGGAATCCAAGTTCACTGCTCATTTTCCTCGTGGTCAAATTTGATTTACTTATGGTATGTAACTATGGTCCCTGCCTTTGAAATGTTAATGATTGGTTGTCCATGGCCATTTTATGTCCATTTGGGAGCTCAATTTTGCATGTTTGATGATTAAATGCTTCAAACTAGGGTTGCATTTGATGTTTGAGGATTCTTAATGCCTATCTTATATTCGGCCCTAGTTAACCAGTTGCATTTTAATGATGTTCCTCATTCTCAAATGGTTCCCATGCCTTGTCCCGTAAGTCAATGTTTGGTTCAGGTTAGGGTTTTGCGAAGTCCAGTCTAAGTTGGCATATCCTGAGTTATTTCAAAATCAAACGTAATAGCAATTTTCTGGGATTCTAAGGACTTCATGGAATTTTCGCATCCCCAGATTTTCCTAGATTTCATTTAACCTTTAGTGTTCTGGGGTGTGTGTTGGAAATCCATAGTTTTGGGGACTTCACGAAATTTCGGTCTGACCGGATTTTTTTGAATTCTATGGGAGGCTTTGTGGAACTTATAAATCGGATGAAATGGGTGAATTTAATGATGAATGCTTAACATTCCATGCTTTAAACTGATATATTACACAATGTTACGTGCATCCTTCCTTCATTTTGATGATCTATTGTTGATATTTGTGCCTTCTTCGGGAAAATCTGCCTGGTTTGGAATTTTCTAAAGTTCCTCCTAGACTAGTTTTCCCCTGTTAGCTTGGAATCCCGAACTTCTCATTTATGATGATTTATAGTTGATTTGATGGTTTCATTATGATTTTGAGCTAACACTTTGATAAATATGTTATCAACAATTGGATTTTCATGTTAGTATTCAATGGATGCAGGCTGAATCTAGCAAGGCAGCGGCTGGAAAGGCAAGGAAGGAAAATTGAGGACATCTTGATTGATATTCATAAGCAGTGTATCTCTTTCTTTGAGATCATTCATGGAAGGAAAAGGGCTTGCACCAAGGCATTTAAATCTTGGGAAACTTAGGAGATTGTGGCAGGATGTTTATTCTCTAGTCATTGATGTCCCAATTACTGAGCATCAGCTTGAGGATGTAGCCACTTACATTGTAGTCATGGATAAATATTTGGCCCTTAGGACTGATTGGGAAAAGGTCGTTGATCATTCAAGAGATGAAATTAAATCTATGGAAATGAATATAAAGTATTGGTTACTCCACCATTGGCTGACTTGGAGAGGGAATTCTTGATAGTACAAGATAAGGAGAGGCGCGCTAAGGATAAAGATAGAGGGAAGTAGTTAATACAAGGCTACATTGAAATTTGTGCTTCCCTAATATTCATTCATCATCCTTCACATGCATTGGTTTGAGTTATATTGGAGATCCCAGGCCAACTTGGATGAAGTTCATGCATTTAATGCATATTTTGTTTGATTTTGAATTTCCTCTTGGTCGACCTATTTTGTGGCCATTTATTATTGTAAACATTAGTTGGGCCAACATGCTTTGGGGGTTTTCTATAAATTGGGAATTTTTCCTCATGTCTAAGTGTAGAAAATAGAGATAGTTTTGATACTGAAGTGAATTAAGCAGTAGAGTTAGAAGTTAGTAGGTAGTTCATTTTGAGCAAGTGTTGTAACACAAAACACTGGAATTGTTGTTGATATTGGATGATTCAATACAATTGAAGACATTGTGATTTCTAGTGATCTCTTTGTGTTGACTTATCTTGCATGGTTCCTGCTATTCCATCTTTTGAAATTGCTCAAGATTATTTGATACATGTTAGATTGTAGAGTTAGATCTAATTCAATGGTGTTTATGGTTTGATGCTTGAAGTGTTTGCAACAATCCCTGGTCCATACTTTTGGCAGCTAGTTGATTGTTAGTTGCTTTACAAAGTTAGTCTGGACCTTATACTTATTGTGCTAAGTTCAATTGTGAGGGTTTATTCATTTCAATTGCAATAGGGTTGTTTTGGATGAATGTTCATGATCTGAAAATCTTTAATACCATAGAAGATTGCACTATTTCTGTGAGATTGCAGATTCGTCTGGGTCAAGCAGGGATTAGTTTCTGAGGGATTGGTCCATTTCAAGTATTTAATCATTTGCATTGTTAATCTTAGGAATAGTTTCAATCTTAGGAGTCTCTCTTAAAACCCTTATCTTTTGCTATTTCTTTATCATTCAAGTTAGATTTAGGATTGAAGTATCACAATATTGCTAGATCTCATAAATTAAAGGATTTAGTATTTTCTTGTAGTAAGGTCCCTTTGTGATTACCAACATTTTCACATTTATCATTGAGTTGTTTATGCATTGTCAAGACCTGACATTAGAGACCTTGGGGTTATCTCTTGAGGCTTGCTGATAGAGATTTACCTTTCAAAAGAGATAGGATTTCATATTATGTTTGAGTTGTTGCTGTGTAGAAAACACCATCAACAACATGCTTTTTATTTCTGAGGATTTAATTTCTAATGTGTTTCAGTTGGAGTGTCCTATGAACTTTCCATTCACGATTAGAGATCTCTTAACAGAGTATCACCATATGGATAGTAGCTACAAACAATGGAAACTACCCTTGCATAGGCCTAAGAATGAAGGAAGCCAACTCAGGAGGTTTTTGAGTAATGAAAACCCTCCTTTTCATGAGTACTTGTTTGAAGAATATTTCAGATACACTTATTATTCAGTTGGTCAGGTCTTGGGGGTAGAGGTCCCACCCCTCATGTCTATTGCCCCAATGGTATTAGCTACAGACATACAAAGAAATGATGCCAGGTCATTTAGTTATGCTAGATACTTGGCCAATGATTTAAACTAGGAGCTTGAAAATATTAAAAACAATAGTGAATATATTCATTTCAAACATTATTCTTTGTTCATGTGTTTTCTCATGCATGAGGGGCATGTTATAAGGGTTTGGATTCAAGAATTAAGAATACAAGATACAAATGAAAATGGTAACCTCAAACCTGTATAGATGTGGACTTCACTGTGGGATAGTTGATTTGGTAGATCTCATTATCTTTATTTTGAGGAGTTTTTTTTGAAACCATTAATGGAGTGGATGGGATATCTGTATTATTATAACTTATCCCTAGAAGTGAAAAAGTTTCTAAGACCAAAGGAAAAGGTGGATCGTAACTGGGGAGACTAGTATGCTTTTCATGACTGCACAATGATTAGGGTTTATGGGTTTGAAGGAACTCCACACTTGTTTCCACAAGTAGCTCTTGATAGAATTACCTACTTAGAAATTGTGAGGTAATTGGAAAAATATGATGCCAAAAACCTCAAAGGACACAACAAACAATTGATCATTCCCAGTACCTTATGTTTTGGAGACTTTACAGTGGTTGCAAATGAGGGACATGAGGAAATTGATGCTAAATTAGCACAGTATAACCTCCCTCTAGGTAACAAAAGGAAAAAATTTGATTCTCAGTTGAAGATGTAATCAGAAACCATGATGAAGCCTCTACCACTAAAAGAATGAATGCATATAATATGGTTATGCTTATAGAGGAATGGAAAAGAAGAAATGTCCCATCTTATTCGAAGGAATTTGGTGAAATACAAGATCCTCTAGTATGGATTGAGCAACTCATTTCTCGTATGGATGAAGTGGTAAAGAATGTACCTTCATTTGTCTTTGATGCCCCTCATGCAACCTATTTAGGAGTGCAGGTTGACGATATAGATCCCTTAGAATATATCCCTTCACAGCCAACTCCTGATGTGAGTTTTTCTATAGATAATGATATTTGTGAAGAAGAGGAGAGTGATGAGTAAAGTGATGAGGAGGAAGAGAAAGTACACAAATAAGTGCTCCTGTAATTGTACGGTGTGAGCCTCCTTAGGAACACAATGTTGTAAGATTTGAAGCATCAGATGAATTATCAGATGATGTTAGGGTCAAGGCTAGACATGAGTTCATTTTTATGGAGAATTTGTTAAGTCTCCTAAGTTTAAATCATTTTTTTATGAATATGAAGGCAAGAAAATGAGACAAAAGATGTAGGATGTCACTCTTGAATGAGAAGATGTTGTTTTGAAAGAATTGAAAAAATAAATAGACAAAGAGATGGAGTCCATCACTCCTAAGAGAGGGAGAGAGTTACTCCAAGAAGCTGGAATATTGCTTTTTCCCGAATGGGATATAGGCTCTATAATTGTGTTTGATAGTTTCAGAAAGAGAGAAGATAAGACAATGAATTTAATAGAGGAAGCAAGTGACAAGATGTCTTTAGGATCTAGATACAATCCAGATGAGGCCACCTTGCTTATTTGGTCACTATACCCCCATGACAAAAGACTAGTTGTGATTGATAATCCAAACCAAATGTTTGGAAATATCTTGGTTCAAAAAGTAGGGGAGACCAACCCCATGGAGACAATAGAGTTGAATGTCAATGTGCCAAAGTTCACCAAGGCACAGATTGATAAGTTGGTTAAAGAAAATGACAGGTTGAAGAAGGAATTAGCACATCAAAGAGAAAGATAATCTTCCTCTTCCATACCAGAATTGTATTCCCCATGGATTGAGAAAGATAAGAGAGTATTGGATGCAATGGTTGATACAACTTATTGGAAGCAGTGCCACCTAAAATCTCAGGAAAAATGTAAAGAATTGGAGAAGGAAGTCAAAACCATCAAGTATAATACTGCATCCGAAATGATCAAGGGAATATTCAATAAGATGATGAAATGTGTAGATGAATATTGGAGGCAATTTAAATAGGTACTCTCAGCAATAGAGGAGAACGAACGATTATAGGGAAGAATAATTGAAAAGAGACAAGAGCTTCAAGACAAGAAAATCCTGAAAGGGCAGACAATGCAAACACAAAAACAAATTGGTAGAAGCACACAATGGATATCATAATAGGCTCATTGAGGATTTCAAGTGCTTCAATTTGACTCCAACACTCTATGATGATATGAGAAATCCTCGAGAATATGATGATTGGAAGGAATATTTTAATGTGCTTTTGACTACTACATTACAAGAGATCAATGATGAGGATATGATTTTACAAAATACTCACAACTAGCTCGAGAAGATGATGTATAGGAAGTATGATCTGAGAGAGGTGATCTCCAATGCAGTTACTTGTGTTAAACAAAAATACATCCATCACCTCTCTGCATTCAATTTGTTCCTCAACATAACTATGGATACACCAGACATAGCAGGGCAACCATCAGGATGAAAGGAGTTAGCCGATAGCATGAGCAAAATATCATGGAGTAGAAGCTTTGAATAGATCTTAGGTGGTCACATGCTTCTACATGGAGATTAATGGATCAGTACATTTAGTTACTCAAATATTTTTTTTTCTTAATTATATTTAGTTATCAAACAACATGAATTTTTGTAACGGATCTATAGCTTGTTTCCTCTCACATATATAAGAGAGACCACGACCTGAATAGATCATCATCACATCATTTCCATTTTAGGGTAGGCATTAGTAAGAAGATAGATTGCACCATTTCTCCCATCCATATCATATCAGAAACTACTATTATAATGCATATTATTCAAAGATGAATATAATGGAGAAGGTTATGCATAATTGTTGATTTTCTTTCAAGTGTTCAACTATTGTGTGGATTTATATGCTTATATGTTGTTTGGTTGTCTCCAAAGTGGTTGTTTTTATTATTCAAATTGAGTTTGTGGAAATACATTTAATTTTTCAATACAAATTTATTGTAGTTGTGTGACATTGTTGACTAGTTTTGGTGTGCAGAAGAATTAAAATTCCTTTTAAGAAATCAAATTTGATAGGTTCCTATTTGGATTAAAGTCCTTTTGAATAGATTTTCTTAATTGGTTTCCTTTCACATTTGAATTAAATCTTTTCACAACTTCACATTAGCATAAGGGGATATCACTAGGATTACTAAGAAGAGTCCAAATAACTGACATACTTACATGTTTTCATAAGGTTCAAACATTCAAAGTGCCCAACTATTCAAGTTAAGTTGAAGAGTGAATCTACCTATCTTACATAACCCTATCTCCAAAATCATCATCATCCCTCCACTCCGTCCACCCAATAGAAGTAGGAACTAGTAATTTAATTAGATATTATATACAAAATACAACTCACAAACTTGAACTCTCAATTACTCTCACTAGTATTTAGACATTAAAACTTTCCATCTGCTTCATCTCACATACCGTAGTAAGTAGATTGCTCAATCTAGGAACCATATCTATTTGCAAATCTGCCTTATTGTTCAAGTATACCTGCCAGGTCTAGCAGAGCCTGAAGAGTAGAAGGTAATTAGTCTTGCTTACCTTGTTTGTGGGCCAAAGGTGTATTAAAGGATTGGCACCCAACCCTTATGGTTTAAAACCTGCACTTTGAGACCTAACACTATTGATGATGGCCCAAGATTTTTCATCAAAATATATGCATGAATTCCATGGTTTAACTACATCTCACTGTCCTTGCCATGATGACAAGGTAGAGGTAGATTTCAACAAGAGCCTCCATTGTTTGAATTGGCATCAAACAATACCTTCAACCTCAACTTATATCATTACATATAAGGACATTTCCCCAATTGTCTGTATTGTTTAATCACACAATAAGGGGGCTTTAGAGCCCAACAGTACCTGTCCAATCTACATATACCTTCGGTGTTAATGAAAATAATAGGAAAAATTGGAAGTGTTAGGAAGGTAGGTCTATTTCATTTAGATTTTTTTCATTGTCAAAATGCGTCTACCTTAATTGATGCAAATTTGTTCATGAGATTTATGCATGATCACTATTGCTATCTATGCTCTACTAGTTTGATATGCCCATGATTTGTTTCCTACAGTACTTGAATAATGAATCTCTATGAATAACCCAAGTATAGTGCTTTAATTTCTTTTAAACATAAAGTGGGTGGTAAGTGTTTCTTTATGTGATAACCACACATGACTTAGTTAAGAAATGGGAATCTCACTTATAAGATTTTCTCAATGAATTGGGATCCTGTATGCAAATATACATGATGTTTATCTTTTAGTTTTTCCCTTTTTAGGTCCACTCTTGAAAGCTCCTAAGTGGTTGAAGAGACCAGTTGGTTTCAATTTTGGATTTGGAGGAAAGCTTGCTTCATTTCGGCCCGATATAACATCACAGAGTGTTGGCTCTTCTGAGGCAGAGTACAATTTATTCTTTGGTACATGCCATTAAGATGATATATGGTCTCATTTTTTTTGCTATTTTCATAGGTATACATACACAATATCATTATCGAGGACAGTCTAGTGCTTCATTCAACAGAGTTTTAAGTTGTAATAGTAGATGGTGAGAAATCATCATTGTGAGCTTTGTACAACAAGGAGTCTTAGGATTCTCAGTTACTTATTTGTGGATACTTTTTGAATGAGATTAATAACAATTTACATTCATTTGTATTGTTTCACTTGCAAATTTTTGGTTTTTGCATTGATTTAGTTTGGAAGAAGAGAGGGAGACATGGAATTTCCTAAGAGTCATGTTTGAAGATGAAGGAAATGCTAGGACAAAGCTACTTGAGCACCTTGGATTTCAAGTGCAGTCAATAGAGAATCAAGACTTATAGGAAGCTCAATCTGCCAACATTGATGATATTAGTAGTGAAATAATCAACAATGTCACTCTTGATGATACAACACAATAAGATCCATCAGTTTGGTCAAAAGGTGGACAAGATGTTACATCCCCCAATGAATTGGGATCATGTATGAAAATACATGATGTCTATCTTTTCATTTTTCCCTTTCCAGGTGCACTCTTGAAAGCTCCTAAGTGGCTGAAGAGACTAGTTGGTGTTAGTTTTGGATTTGGAGGAAAGCTTGCTACATTTCGGCTCGGTACAACATTATAGAGTGTTGTTGGCTCTTTTGAGGTAGAGTACAATTTATTCTTTGGTACATGTCATTAAGATGATATATGGTCTCATTTTTTTTCCATTTTCATAAGTATATATACACAATCTTGTTACCGAGGACAGTCTAGTGCTTCATTCAACAAAGTTTGAAGCTGCAATAGTAGATGTTGAAAAATCATCATTATGAGCTTTGTGCGATAAGAATTCTCATGATTCTCGGTTAGTTATTTATGGATACTTTTGAATGGGATTAATAACAATTTACATTCATTTTTATTTTTTCACTTGCAAATTTTTGGTTTCTGCATTGATTTAGTTTGGAAGAAGAGAGGGAGACATGGAATTTCCTAAGAGTCATGTTTGAAGATGAATGAAATACTAGGATAAAGCTACTTGAGCACCTTGGATTTCAAGTGTAGTCAACAAAGAATCAAGACTTATAGGAAGCTCAATCTGCCAAAATTGATGATATTAGCAGTGAAATAATCAATAATGTCACTCTTGATGATACAACACAATTAGATCCATTAGTTCAGTCAAAAGTTGGAAAAGATGTTACATTCCCTAGAGACAATGGAGAGGAGTTTTTTGATAATTCACATAGTCTGCAAGAAGATTCCTCACTTCCTCTCACTAAAAATGATTTTTTTGTTGGGAAGGATACTATAGGAAATGGAGGAGAGGTGCAACATGAAGCTACTAAAGATTTGACTAAATACTAAGAATGTGATGAAGCCATTCAAAGTTCTTTAGTTGTTGGTGATTATAAGGGAGCAGTCATGCAATTATTATCAGGAAACAAGATGGTAGATGCACTTCTCATTGCTCATGTTGTGGGGAGTACTTTACGAGAGAAAAATTGTGATGAATATTTAAGAAAAATGAATTTTTCCTATCTTAATGTTATGCTTCTATACTAATTGCATGGCATTTGCAACTTCTTAAAGTATTTTAATGTTTTATGTTTTACCCTCCTTATATTCAGCTATTTGGATTTTAGAAGGTTAACTGGCTTTGCTTATCTAAAACATATTTCTTGTTGGAAAAACAAGGACAAACAACTGAGGGGAGGGTGAATCAGTTGTCGCAAAATATTTTAAATTTTCAAACTTAACTTAATCTCATATTTGATGAATGAATAATAAACCATGAAAAAATAACACATCAGAAGCACAAAGAACACCAAGATTTTGTAGGTGGAAAACCTATTAGGGAAAAAACCATGGTGGATGTTAGTCCACAATATTATACCCTATTTAAAGTATAAGAATAATGGGAATGCACATGCATTCAGGCACACTGCCTAGAGCTAATTGCTCAAATACAAAAGAGGAATCATTGTCCAAAGAAAGGTTTGGATTAAAACCATCCAAATTGTGAACTAATAAAATAACTTCTACACAAGCTTGATTACAGTTCTAGCTAAGCATATAAAACCTTCTTCACACTTCACTCAAACTTCTTCTTACTCTGCTCTACAATTGAATGAATAAATCAATATTCATGCACTTTCTCTGATTTGGCTTTTCTCCACTTCATAAACTTCTCATTCACACTCATACACTTTACACCGATAAAAAAATCACTGTTATATATCCGCAACATGAAATTACATAAACAACCTTGTCAGCCAAAAATATAAAACATATTTTAAATGTCAGACCAAATGTACAAATAAATTTGCAATGCGAATCCACCAATTTCAACCACAACATAGTGGAGACCCAAATTAACATCTCCAACACAAAAAGACTTCAATTAATTTCACCTCAAAGATCCACAACACGCTACAACTGTCATGTTAGCTACAGACATGAAAACCCAAATGCATAAAGAAAAATATTTGACCACAAGCACACTGATCAATGTGGATGTGCAACAAAGATAGATAATGATCTAGAAGCATCCACAAACAACAAGAACTAGAAGAGAAATATCCACAACAATAAAATTACCAAAATCACATAAACTACAATCAAGAACATTGATAGAACCCACATAAATATTGTTAGAACACAACTTTTCATAGCATGAACAAAACTTCACGCCAACCTCCAGAACTTCTGGTAGATGAACTAGATACTCTCAGCAATAAAACCTTTAGTCCACAACATCTAATCTTCAATGTACAAAACAAGACACCTTCATGACCTACACTGTTCCACTGGGAACCTGCAACTCTTCTTTTAACAATTTTCTCAATATCCTCGATATATACAACCTCAATGCAATAATGCTAATAGTGTTGATATCAATGAAAACCACATATCAACAACATAACCACAACATCCAACATTTCTTTTTGTGGAATATTTTCTGAAGTAACACTATTAGTGCAAGTGGTTTATGCTATGGTCAATAATGATCTTATTGGCCTTGTGAATAGTAGGCCTTTGAAATGCTAGAAAGAAAATCTTGCTTTACTTTGTACACTAAGTGTTTTTTCCCACAAAAATTAGTTAAACAAAAAATTATGTAAATTGGATAATGCAATTTTGATTTGGAAAAAAATGTACTTGAAAAAAAGTTTTTTTTATAACTCATTTCTAATTTCTATGAGTTGTAGTTTGAAGTTTTTGATATAATAAGAAAGTGTACAAATTTATGCATTGTATCATACAGTTGTGTATAGTATTTTCAAAAATTTATCAAAGTTGTATCATAGATACAAGACTTGGACTTAAAACAGTCTTGGCAGGCTAATTTTTGACTTAAGACTTGGAGGACTCGACACAGACTTGGTAGGATGACTTTTTGACTTGGACGTTGAAGGTAGGTTTTCAAATCACATAAACCATACCCCACAAAATGATGTGTGTTTTCCATTATATTTTCATTGAATGCTCTTGGAAAAGAAATAAAATTAGCTACATGATGGTTTTTTGTTCACTGTTGCCAATTGATTCAAAGTTTTCTTTAAGAGGCTTCGG
This sequence comes from Sequoia sempervirens, assembly GCA_007258455.2. Taxonomy (NCBI): domain Eukaryota; kingdom Viridiplantae; phylum Streptophyta; class Pinopsida; order Cupressales; family Cupressaceae; genus Sequoia; species Sequoia sempervirens. The sequence continues at coordinate 348,089,566 of VDFB02193867.1, forward strand.
GTTGTAAGATCAAAGGGGTCTCTTGTAGTCAATAGAGAAAGAAATTCAGTCCTTGAAGAAATTGTAACAAATATGTGATAATCACAAAGCACAAGATTCAAAGCAATGAGATCATAATGTAAAAAAAAGGAGAAAATTTGTGTTTTTATCAGAACAATGATTTTAAGAATTGACTATGAAGAACAATCATCATAAGATAATAGTGAATACAAACAATGATAGTGCTAATGACTTATCAATATAATGAATAAAGAATTCCAATTTTTAATGCATGATAACAATAGTCCAAGGAATGCAAGGGATAGGAATGAAAGACAATATATATAGGGAAAATAGTTGCCAATGATCACTATTATATAAAATCATATGAGTGTCAGAGGATCATAGCAAAATGAAGGAGATAATATCAGTTGTTATGAATGCCATGTGATCCGATATCATGCATAAAGAATATGTAAAAGACCATGGAACAAAGTGAAAAGGGGTCAAAGTCAATGAGATTCATTCAATGCCAAAGAGCATTATCATTATATCAGTGAAAGCGCAAGATTGTAACATCAATGAAGCAATGGAAAGAAAGAATAGTATATGCAGCATCAAGATCACTATCATAAAGGATGAAGATCAACATGAGGTTTCAGGATTCAAGATTTCCACTTACCTTTAAATTGTAACCTTGTTTAATGTCATACCCTTTCTTGAATGATATTGGTGTTGCAACTCAGAAAATGATGCTCAACAAGCTCTGGCATTACAAAAATGGAAACCACCACTCTTTGCATTCAACGGTTGTTTCCTTCATTAGACTTGCAATTGGAAAACCTCCAAACATACGCGAGAGCTGAAATACCAAATTGTTCATTAAACTTCAAAACTTCCCTTCAACGTGCAATCCAATGTTTTATGCCAAAAATCAACTTCTTGAGATTCCCTACAAATGCATACACGAACCGATTGTCCAAGGAACCAAAAATACCTATTGCTAAAATGCACCCAAAAAAACTATTGTGTGGAAGGAATGCAAAAATTAATCTTCATTTTTAGGGGAAAAAAAGTCATCTATCTGCATTGCCATTTTAATATAGGTTGTGAAAATTAAGATAAACATGATGTGCTCCTAAAATTACTAGAGTTCAAACTTTTATAAAAAATAATATCTATAAAAATGATTGACACACAATTGATTTCATAGATTATAAAATAATTCTATTTTTAAAAAATAATTAACAATATAAAGCCTAAAAGAGAAAAATTTTGCATACCAAAAGTGATCATAATTGTTATTTCTATTTCACATTAGTAAGATGGTTGAGTATATCAGCAAGTGAAGATAGAAGTGAATCAATTTCTTTATTTTTATTGCAATTGGATTATTTAAATCATATTTTATTAGTGAAATTGACCACAATTGCTCTTTGATACATTTGACATGCTAACACAACAGGAAAATCAAAATGGCCTCAAATCATAGTTAAAAACATTAACGATTCATTAACATAATGAGTAATAAAAGTTAAAGAATGTAAATGTGTATAAAATATGTGAAGACCTTAAGACTACATCGAGAGGCAATGCCTTCCATGCAATAGGTATTTTTGGTGCACCAAGCAACCTAAGCAGCCAAATGACCCGCTTAAGTAGGGGTCCCATGAGGGGGGCTTAAGCTCTATGGATTATGATGAAATTCAAAATAAAAAAGAATAGAGGAGTAATAGTCATTTATTTAGTCATTAATTTAGGCATATATTTAGTCATTTATTTAGTCATTTTTATCTATCTGATATTAGTCATTTAGTTGTGATTTTACCCAATGACCAAATTAGTCATTTATTTTCAAAATACTACTAGTGTTAGTCACATGACTAAAAATTTTAGTCATGTGACTAAAATTTATATTCACGTAGTCATTTATTTTCCAAATTCTACTAGTGCCTTCTAGTGCCAAAATGTGAATGTTTGGTCTAGACCTACTCCAACATGATCAAACAATCAAACATTAGTCAATAAAAAAATCTAAACTAGCATTCCCCATGAAATTCATTCAAACACAATGAACAAGAAACAAAGTAAAATGATTAAATGAAAGCTAATGAATCTTATTCAAATGATCAAACTAGCATCCCATGGAGGAATTGGTACTTCTTTGATGTGGAAAGAAGCCCTTTCCCAATTCCTTGACAAGCTTTGATGATGGATGTGTGATTCTTGATAAAAATTGTCAATAACCTAGCTATGGATGATGAAATCTATGAAAACTTGGATGAAAGTGTGGATGAACTTGTTCAAATCTGTAGATAGTAATCTTGCATAAAGCTGTGGATGATTGTGGATTCAAATGAGCATAATGATCTTACATGGATTGTGGATGCTAAATCAAATAGAGGAGGCCTCTATTTATAATGGAGAAGGATTGAATAATAAGGAATAAGAAGAATGTGGGATTAAAATTGAACCAATGGCATTGTGCCACTTGTCAACATACTAATGAAGGAGAGTGAAGCACATTTTGAACAATGTGCATGTTAAATGCATGTAGGTGGAATTTGAAATTCAAAAGATGGCTTGTGCAAGAAGAGTTGTAAGAGGAGTTAATGCCAAGTTGACTCAATAAAAGGACATGTAAGAGCCTTTAATGGCATGTTGGAGGACAAAAGTCCTTTGAGAGGGAGATTTAAAATTGGTGGAATATTCCAAGAATATGCCACATTTGAATGAAAATAGAGGAATTAATAAATCAAATAAATTGATTTATATGTGCAAGTTGCAAAAGCTAGAGGAATGGAGGATTAGTGTTAGAATTTAATTAATGATTAATTAACTTAGATGAGATTAGTTTGATTTGACATTTGATTTAGATTTATTTAAATCAAATGAGAGGATAGTTGGGAGATTAGGGATTTAATTGAATAAATTTGATTTATTCAGTTAAATGAAGAACATTAGATTTAATCAAATAAAGTTGATTTATTTAATTAAGAGAGATGACTCTAGGATTTAATAAAATGATTTATTTAATCAAAGGGGGAACATTAGGATTTAATTAAATAAAATTATTTATTTAATTAAAAGAAGAACATTAGATTTAATTAAATAAAGCTGATTTATTTAATGAAAAGAGGAATCTTGATGAATTAATTAAATAAGGATTATTCAATTAATTGGTTAGTCACGAAGTTATTAAGGAATAATTGGTGTTAGTGAATAAGAATCAAGTGCATGATATCAATCAGGATACTTTGAACATCTACACTAATATTTGTCATTATTTGAGCAAATGTAGAAAAAAGTGTTCACATTTTGCCGCCCACCATGGTATCATAGATTGTCTTTGCATTTTTTGTACATTGGATCACTTCTAACTCTTTATTAACAATTCCATTTGTTGCACATTGGTTATCATAGATATTCTTCACATTTTTTGTGCATTGGTTGTTTGAGTCTTAGCATTACCATAGAAAGGAATTTACAAAGGGTGTCTTAATGTGTAGGATTATGTTGGTTTGCAACTAGTTTATTTTCTTGTTGTGTGAAGACGGTGCCCATAATTTTGTTGATAAAAAAAATGAATTTGGAATAATTGGATTTGCTCCAATTTATTGTTTTTTTATTGAAATGGCTTTGGTTTCAGTTAGGGAATCATTTTCTCTCTAATTTTGCGAACGGTTGGCTTTCTTACAATAAATCCAAGTATAATATCACATTTTGATTTTGAATTGAACAATATTTTTTGGCCTTCATCTCACAATCAAATATTGTTGTAAAATAAATGAGCACATTGCAACATCATTCATCCATTGTCATCTTCATTATCTCCTCCTCAGCCTCTTCACTGGTTTTCATAAGCTTGAACACTCATCCCTTTGCTTCTGCTTCGACTTGAACTATGATGACCACAAGCTCACAACCTCTTCTTCCCCAGACTTACACATAGGTCCCCTTCCTCCACCATCTAATCTCTTCTTGTGAATTTCTCATTTTCTTTCTCCTATTGTTGAAACACTTGATTCTCTTACAGTCGATATGGGTGAGATCTTGTGTCATATGAAGCACTATTTGAAGCAATAATAGTATTATCATTATTGTCTAATTACTAAAGATTTCCATAGTAATAGTTAAATGCATTAATCAATGTTAAAATCTGATTTATAGCATTTAGAAATTCCTATCTGTCTAATTTTTGCAGGCGTGACATCATTTGTGAGGTGGGAAGCATTGGTGGATCGCCATTCTAGATTGTATATGGAGGTAGCCCCAAAATAGCTCTAGAATTGAGGAATATGGAACAAGACAAGAAGATAAGTTCCAAAGCCAAAGATTTTACAGAACACATCAAGGATATAGATGAGAAGGTAAGAGAATATATTAACAAGATGTATATGCAGTATAAGGCTAAGGCAGATCAGAAAAGGAGGAATAATGACATTCAGATTGGTGATGAAGTAATGGTTCAATTGAGGAAAGAAAGGTTTCCAGTGGGAACATATAACAAATTGAAGATGAAGAAATTCGCTTCCTACAAGATTTTGAAGAAGCATAATTTAGGGAATTCATATGAGGTGGAGTTTTTAGATGGAGTCAACATTTCCCCTATGTTCAACATTTCAAATTTGATAGAGTATCATGAAGGTGGCGCAGAGGAAGCACCAACAATAGGGAAGTATGGCATTCTAGCATTTATTTTAGAGAAGGAGAAGGTTGAAGAAATCCTAGATAGCCATGTGGAGAGAAGTACCTGAAATAGGCAGTATGAAGAATATCTGGTGAGATGGAGAGGAAGGCCTATGGAAGATTCATTCTGACTATCTAAGGTAGAGGTTGACTATTTGGGTTTTCCTCAACAATCTGAGACGTGACAGTGTCACTTCTCAAATTACCCCAAGTGTCTGATGCAAGAGCATCCAGTGGTGTAATGACAATCCTGCATCACCCAAAAAAAATATTTTCAATTCATGTTGGTAGTTTCTTATATTTCTTTGCATTTCTAGATAATTTTTTTGTTATAATGTAATTCACAACTTTTGCTATTATTTTTCTATTCCTGGTTTGGAAGATATTGCAGTTTTAGTCTCATAGAATTGCACTTGAAAACCTTCCAAGTCAAATTTGAGGTATTAAAACATTCCTAAAATAGCCCTGAAACTTGTCAAAATTGGCATAGTATATTTTGAAAATGTTCTTGACTTCAAGACCTTTCCAATGGTTCAAATGATTTGAAAAATGGGGTCCTGGATGAAAAGTTGTGGCTCCTGGAAGATAAAGATAATGCACTTTCTAGAATATGCAAATTTTTTAATGTACTTTTGAAATTTGAATTTCAAGTTGTATTTCTTGCACCAAACCACCAAAACTCAAATTTAAATGTTGTTTTGGCTTCAAACTCAAAAGGAGCTTTATTTATGGATGGGGTTTATGATTTTTAGGGACCGCTTTTTGGGGACAAGTTTGCATATTGCAAAAAGAGGTTATTTTGTAATTTTTGTAGCATGCATACATTGTAGAACTTGAGGATTTGAGATCCTCTACATGTAAGAAGTCTATTTTCTGAATAATCAAATTATTCTCTTGTTTTGTGAATTATTTTATTTGTCTTAGGTTGTACCCTCGTCAGGTGGTATCAGAGCAAGTTTTTTTGAGTGTTTGGACAGATCGTCGATTATGAGGCAGTTCATGCTAGGACTGTGGTTGTGGGTTCAAGATATTCAAGATGCCTCTAAGAGTGATACTTGGTAGGCATGGTGCTTCTAGAGGTGGAAGAAATGCTGGTGGGAGAGATCCATTGGCGTTCAAGGGTTTTAGAGTCCTCCATAGACAAATTGATGCATTGTAGGATAGATGAGAAGAGGGTTAAGCCCAAGAAGGAGAAAAGAAAGTGATGATGAAGAAGAGGAGGAAGATTCATATGTAGAAGAGGAAGAAGAAGCAATTGATCAAGACCAAATGTGGCTGATAAGGGCCATTTCAAAGATTGGGAAAAGACCCAGAGTAGAAGTCCCTAGTTATTCTAGAAGTCTAAACTCGGAAGAGTTGATCGATTGGATTAATGAGCTGGAATAATATTTTGAGTATGAGGAAATAGAGGACCCATAATAGGTTAAGTTTGTGAAAATGAAGCTAAAGGGCGATGCCAGTATTTGGTGGAAATAGGTCCAGTTGGAGAGGAATCAAAGAGGATAGGGAAAGATCATCAGATGGGATCACATGGTGGAGAAATTGAAGAAGTAGTTGATACTAGTGGACTACAAGTTAGATATGCTGAATAAATTGCAAGGGTTGAAGCAAGGAAGAAAATATGTGAAAAAATACATAGAATATTTTCAAAAGATCGTCATTAAAATAGGCCATGTAGAGGCCAACAAGGAGAAGGTAGCCCATTATCTTAATGGGTTGCGGTCGAGCATTCAAGAGGAACTAAGCCTGGTCAGAATGACCACCATTGAGGATGTATACCAATTTGCTCTGAAAGTGGAAGAGAAGCTGAAAAAAATATTTGATAACAAGTGGAAAGGATGAGGAGGTCAAAGTGGAATGGGTATTGGAAGATATTCTAGAAGCTGAAATGATGACGAGAAGAAAAATGAAGATGTGGGTACCAGCCGAAGTCGGAAGAATGATAACTTCTACTGCCCTCATGATCAAAATAGTGGTGATCAAAGTGATAGAGGATGAGGGAGATCTAGACAAGGATTCGAAAGAGGTGGTTTCAGAGGAATGTGTTTCTAGTGTGGTGAAGAAGGGCATAGAGCCTATGAATTTCCACAACACTAAGGAAGTGTAGAAAAAATGCCAGAAGGTCATGGAATCATTGTGCATACAGATGAGGAGGCCCAATCTAAACATTCAGATGATGCCAAAAGTAGAGAAGCCATAGTGATTAGAAGAACCCTAGTGACTGAAGAGAAGGAGCTAGAACAAAGGAAGAATATATTCCACACAAGGTGCAAGTGTGAAGGAAAATGTTGTGATATCATTATCAACAGTGGGAGCACTGATAATCTAGTGTCAGAGGAGATGGTTACAAAGTTGAATTTGAAGTGGGAGAGAAATCCACACCGATATCAGATTGCTTGGTTGCAGAAAGACCACAAAGTTCTGTTAAATGAGTAGTGCTTGGTGAAGTTCAAGATCAAGAGCTACTGTGATGAGGTACTCTATGATATCATCCCCATGGATGCATGTCACACGTTGTTGGGTAGGCCATGGCAGTTCAACAAGTGAGCTATACATGATGGCCATGCAAACACTTATTCCCTAATGAAGGATGGGGTTTGCCATAAATTGAAACCCCTGAAGGAGACCGAAGAAAAGGTATGCAGTAATGCTAGAATCCGTTATGTTGATGGAAGGAAATTTTTAGAAGGCATGAAGCATAAGCATTTTTTTTATGCATTGATTCCTAGAATGGGTAAGGAGGATTGTGAGAAGGTACCAGTAGAAGTTTCTAGGTTGTTAGACAAGTTTGAGGATATTGTTTTTGATAATGTACCTAAGGGTTTTCCACTAGTGAGGAAGATCAATCATCAGATTGACTTGATCCCTGGAGCCAATTTTCTAAATAAGGTAGCTCATAGAATGACTATGGTAGAAAATGAGGAGTTAAATAGACAAGTTCAGGAGTTGTTGAGAAAGGGTTTGATTCAAGAGATCCTGAGCCCATGTGTAGTACTTGTAGTACTAGCACCAAAGAAGGATGGGGAGTGGAGGATGTGTATAGACTCCCAAGAAATAAACAAGATAAAAATCAAGTACAAATTTCCTCTTCCAAGGATGGATGACCTGATGGATTGTTTGAGTGGAGCTTAGTACTTCACAAAGATTTATCTGAAGAGTGGATATCACTAGATCTGGATTCAAGAGGGGGATGAATGGAAGACTAATTTCAAGATGAAAGAGCTCTTGCATGAGTGGTTAGTCATGCCTTTAGGGTTAACCAATGCACCAAGCACATTCATGTGGCTCATGAACAAGGTATTGAGGAGTTTCTGGGAAGTTTTTTTATTGTTTATTTAGATGATATTTTGATTTTTAGTAGAACTTTGGAATAGCATTTTATGCATATTCAGAGAGCCTTTGAGAAGTTAAGAGAGGAAATATTGTTGATTAATCTGAAGAAGTGTAGTTTCATGAAGAAGGAGCTAGTGTACTTGGGGTTTGTTGTCTCGATAGAAGGTCTCAAGATGGACCCAGAGAAGGTGAAGGCTATTCTGGAATGGCTTACCATGAGAAATGCTACTAGGTGAGATATTTCCATGGTTTGGCCAATTTTTATAGAAAGTTCATTAGAAACTTTAGTAGTATTTGTGCACCCTTGACTGAAACAATGAGAGGGGATAAAAAAGAGTTCAAGTGGAGCACTGGAGTAGCAAAAAAATTTGAATTTCTAAAGCAAAAGGTGATAGAGTAGCCTGTTCTAGCCCTCCAAGATTTCAACAAGGTGTTTCAGGTGAATTATGATGCCAGTGGTTGTGCCATTGGAGCAGTGTTGAGCCAATAAGGTAAACCCATTGCCTATTTTAGTGAAAAGTTAAATGATTCCAAGAGAAAGATATTTATCCTATGATCTTGAATTTTATGCAATAGTTCAAGCATTAAATAAATGGAGGCATTATCTATTGCCAAAAGAATTTATTTTTTATATTGATCATCAAGCATTGTAGTACTTGAATAGTCAGGGAAAATTAAATCAGAGGTATATGAAATGGGTATAATTTTTGCAGAGTTATACCTTTGTTTTAAAACATAGGAGTGGGAGGATGAATAGGGTTGCAGATGCCTTAAGTAGGAGGTAGACATTGTTGACAGAGATGCATATTGAAGTGGTTGGGTTCAATGAACTCAAGACATTGTATCCAAAAGATCCTGATTTTGTAGAGGCTTGGAAAGCTTGCAAGGAGCATGTTACAATGGACAGGACAAATTGGCTAGATTTCATAATCCAGGATGGCATGTTATTTGAGGGAAGTCAATTGTGTGTTCCGAGGAGTTCCATGAGGGAGAACTTGATAAAGGAGAAGCATAGTGGAGGACTGGAAAGAAATTTTGGTCGGGATAAGACCATAACCATTGCTAGTGAGCACTATTATTCACCTTAATTGTCAACATGTAAACAAGTTTGTGCAGAGTTGTAGGGTATGTCAGATGGATAAGAGTGTGAGCCAAAATACAAGGTTGTATTAGCTCTTACCTGTACCAAAGAGGTCGTGGGAGGATATAAGTAAGGACTTTAATCTTGGTTAGCCAAGGACATAGAAAGGGAATGATTTGGTATTTGTGGTGGTTGATAGGTTTTCAAAGATGGAACATTTTATTCCATCTTAGAAGACCCATGATGCAGTCCACATTGCTAACTTGTTTTTTAGAGAGGTGGTGAGCCTACATGGTCTGCCAAAGAGTATTGTCTCAGATCGTGACTCCAAATTTGTGGGATACTTTTGGACGACCTTGTGGAAGAAATTGAAAATGGAGTTGAAGTTCAGTTCTACACACCATCCATAGAGAGATGGGTAGATGAAGGTTATGAACAGGATTCTGGATAACCTACTGAGATGCTTGGTAGGATATAAACGCAAGGGACGGGACTTGATCTTACCCCAAGAAAAATTTACTTACAACAATTATGTCAATAGAAGCACTAGTAGATCACCATTCTAGATTGTGTATAGAGGCAGCCTCAGAATAGCTCCAGAATCAAGGAAGATAGACTAAGAGAAGAAGATAAGTGCCAAAGCCAAAGATTTTGTAGAGCACAACAAGGATATAGATGAGAAGGTAAGAGAACATATTAACAAGATGAATATGCAGTAAAACGCTAAGGAAGATTAGAAAAGGAGGAATAAGGAGTTTTAGATTGGTGATGAAGTAATGGTCCACTTGAGGAAAGAAAGGTTTCCAGTGGGAACCTATAACAAATTGAAGATGAAGAAATTTGGTCCCTGCAAGATTTTGAGGAAGCATGATTTAGGGAATACATATGAGGTGGAGTTGTCGTATGGAGTCATCATTTCCCATGTGTTCAACATTTCATATTTGACAGAGTATCATGAAGGTGGTGTAGAGGAAGCACCAGCAATAGGGTAGTATGGCATTCCAACATCTACTTTAGAGAAGGAGGATATTGTAGAAATATTCGATAGTTGTGTGGGGAGGAATACTAAAAATAGGCAATATAAAGAATATTTGGTGAAATGGAGAGGAAGGCATGTGGAATATTCATTTTGGTTGTCTAAGGTAGAGGTTGACTATTTGTGTTTTCTGAAACCATCTGAGACGTGATGGGGTCACTTCTCAAATTACCCTGGGTGTCTGATGTAGGAGCATCCAATGGTGTAATGGCAATCCTACATCACCCAAAAAAAAAATTTCAATTCATGTTAGTAGTTTCTTAGATGTCTGCATTTCTGGATACCCTTTTTGTGATAATGTAATTCCCAACTTTCACTTTTGTTTTTCTATTCCTGGTTTGGAAGATATTACAGTTTTAGTGTCCCAAAATTATACCTAAAAACCTTCCAGGTCAGATTTAAGGCCTTAAACGGTCCTGAAGTGGCCCCAAAACTTGCCAAAATTGGTGTAGAAAATTTCAAGCACATTCTTGACTTTCAGACCTTTCCAATAGTTCAAACAGTTTGGAAAACAGAGTCCTAGATCAAAAGTTATAGCTCCCAGAAGATAGTGCACTTTCTAGAAAATGCTAATTTTTTTAATGTACTTTTGAAATTTGAATTTCAAGTTGTATTTCATGTGCCAAAACACCAAAACTCAAATTTGAATGTTGTTTTGGCTCCAAACTCAAAAGTAGCTTTATTTATGGGTGGGATTTCTTATTTTTGGGGGAAACCTTTTGGGGACAAGTTCGCATATTGTGAAAAGGGGTTATTCTGTAATTTATGTAGCTTGCATACATGTAGAACTTGAGGATTTGAGATCCTCTACGTGTAAGAAGTCCATTTTCTAAATAATAAAATTATTCTCTTTTTTTGTGAATTATTTTATATGTCTCAGGTTGCACCCTCACCACAATCAAACTCAGGATTACTATTCTCAAAGTCAGTCCCCTTATCATAAATTTGGTCGAACCTCTCATAATGTGTCTTAACATCTCCATACATGGTGTCGAGAAATTTCATTTCTTGTTGGTACCTCTAGAAATCTTCCCTTTATTTCCACCATAGGTGCTTCAGTTGTGTGTTGAGGGACTTTCCCATCAGGAGGCTCTACTGGTACTCCATTGTCTTGACATTAAAGTTAAGCCATGGTGGCCATTCAAATGGTATGAAAGCTAATTCGATGTAGAAATCTGACCTCTCTTCATTTAATTTTTTTCGTTATTCAAGGTACTCCTACCTCTCATGCCTTACTATCAGGAGGTGCCTTATCAGGTTGTAGCTCCATGCATCGCCAATGAGGACCAAGCCCAGGCATGCCAATTTTTTAGTAAGCACCTCTTGCTTTTTTCTTTTCATCAATGTTACCTGACTATTGGTAATGGTGAGGGGAATTTGGTAAAGCATTTTTTTGTGACTTCTGGTTCCATAGAATTTGTAGGAAATAATTTCCTAATGGCATGCCTCCAAAGCAAAAACCCTATTTGTTACAAATTTAGGGAGCCTACAAGGCTCCTCAACAAAACATGGCCCTTTGAAAATCCCAACTCCTTGGCAAGTAATCATCATCATCATCATCTCATTTCTTGTTGGAATCTCTTTTTTTTTTCTATCTCTTCCTTTCGCGCTCACATGGTACCATGACAGTTAATCATAAATCATCACCATTGCATCTATCTTGCATCCACAAAACCGTTAGCATACTGCATAATGCGGATCATATCATATAGAAAACATTAATCATACTGCATGCATTCATCCCCATCATTGCATAATATAGATTGGTTATTCTGAACATCTCATAAACCATACATTTATCATCTATTTTCATAATCATAAAAGCATCATCATATCATATCATGTGCATCCATATCATCCATTACATATAAACATCATAATCATCTCATTTATATCATCAATAATGTAACTATCATGGTACAAATCAGGATCAACTGTGTGTAATATATCAAAATATACATGAGGCTACTCATGGTCGATGACTGTCTATATATCATCAAAATTATCTACATCAAATATCTGATCTTTCTAAAATAATTATCTTTCATCCTCTAATTAGTAGAACCACTCCTCTCACATTTTATCGTGATCTTGATTGGAAATCAGTATTTCCACTCGATCTCTCGAGGGGGTAGTATACCAGCATAATTCTTCTCGCTGGGGTAACAGTGGGGCATCTAAAAAATTAGAGAATTTTTGAACTTTGATCTCAGCAAGATTATTCTTTGAATCAACACAACAAGTAAGTTGCTTCAAAGAGGGGAAAAATATAGACATACAGAATATACAGATTGATATCACACACTTGATCCTGATCTACTAACATCGTTTCATCCTGAATTATCCCTCTATCTAACCATTTAATCGAATAGCCTTATTTGATTAAATTCATCATAATTCTCCTTTTAATTAAATAAATCCCTCAATTTAATGAAATCATTGTCTCTATGTAATTATCTAGGTCATTTCATCCTCCTATCTTTATTTAGTTAAATAATCCATATTATTTGATTAAATTTCTAAAGTTCATCTAACTAAATTAAATAAATCAAAAATTTATCTAATTTAATCTAGCATCACCCCCTTTGGTTAAATAAATCAAAAAATATTTATTTAACTAAATCTAAATCATTCTCTTCTCATTTTGAGTTATTTAAATCCTAAAATCTATGTCAAAATGGCCAAATCAGCTAATCTCCTTTAAATTAATCAAATCCTGATTAATCTTAGTCTTAATCCATCAAATCCTCTAGATTTTGCAACTAGCACATGAAAATCAATTTAATTGATTTATAAATAATCTATTTTCATAAAAAAAAAATGCATCAAAGATGGAATATTCCTCAAATTTGAAAAATCCCTCCAAAAAGGACTTGTCCCTTCCAACAAAGCATTTAACATCTCTTACAAGTCATTTTCTTGAGCCATGTGACATTAACTTCACCTTTCACCTCATCCTTCAAGCCATATTTTGAATTTGAATCTCCCCCCTCTTTGCACATTCTTCAAAACTTGCACATCCTCCATCCATTCACAAGTTGACAAGTGGCACTTTTCCATTGGCTAATTCTTAGTCCCACATTACTCTATTTTAATCATCTCCTCAACTTAGCATTCTATAAATAAGAGGTTAATCTCTTCATTTTGATCATCCACAATTTGAGTAAACTTACTATGCTCAAATCTCTAGCAATCTTCATCCATACTTTTGAATCCATAGCTAGGTTATGCAATTTTTTTGTCATGGAGCACACTTGAATCTTCAACAAAGTGGATCACCATCACCATTCATCATAAAAGCTTGCAAAGGAGTTGAGAAAGGGCCAATTTCCACATAAATTTGGCACCAACTCCCCCATAAGATCAAGAGTTTGCATATTCTCAATAGGATTTAACTTATTTTCATCTTCTTTCATTGTGTTCTTGTTTTATTTCTATTTTGAATATGGTTAAATGGATTTTATGGGGAACCTCTATTCTAACTTGCATTTGATCTTATTAATGTGTTCATTTGTTGTGTTCTTACAGGTATAGGATCTAGGTTCATAAGTATTAAAGGAGTTCTTGGAAGAGCAACACGAAGAGTTTGATCCTAAATTGATTAAAGGTCCTATCAACTTGACTACTTTATCTCCCATTGAGAAATTGAAGGTAGCATCATTTGCACAGGTTAAGGCAAGGGAGGAGATTCTGAAATCTCATATTGAGGATAGTGAGTTGTTAAATCTTGCATATAGTATTCTAGAGAAGATCATGCCTTTATATGTCAAGGATTCATTCGATTCTCCGTTGGGTCAGCTAAAGAAACTTGTTAATTTTGTAAGTACTCACTTTGAGTCACTTGAAAAGGCAGCTATGGATAAGGTTCAGAAGGAGTTTGATGATAAAAGGTTTAGTACGTTGAAGAATGATTGCTAATGAAAAATATTTGTTAGCTACCCATGTGAAGAATATTCAAGGTGCTTTTTTTGAAGGTGGAAACATTTATAAATCATGTTTATCATTGTCTAAGTTCACTGAGGACATTGAAAAGAAAATGAAAGAGTATGAGAAATAGTTAGCAGATATCTCTCAAGCATTTGATCCTCTAATCATTTTAGTTGGAAAGCAAGAAGGTCAAGTTATATCCCTGCTTGACAAGATCAAAATTTTGAAGCATGAAGAAGGAAAAATTGTAGAAAGAGTTTGTGAGCTTAGAGGACTAATTGGTCCTAAGATGGAGACAATGTTGAATGCTTTGAAGGAAGCACAAGATGATATGGTAGTCAGTGATCTAGCAAACCTTGAGTCAATAGTGATGAAATCTTATCTATTTTGTGGTCACATGACTATCTTGGAGAGTCTCGAAAAGAGTTGGGACACTAGTTTGAGCTTATTGAAGACCAATTTTGTAGATATATTCAAGTTTGTGTAAGTTGTAGAAACAAGTTCTTACATATACAGTTCAAAATTTTGTTTAATTTTTGGTATGTGGATTCTTTCCTTTTCCATTGATGTCTGAGGGGGAGAGTGGGATAGTGAAAAATGTTATAATCATCCCAGGGGGAGTTATTTTTTTTAAGTTTTGAAGATTGGTAGTATAATTCATGTTGGTACTAATTCGACACTTAGTCATTTTTCACTAAGTGTTGCCATCAATGCTAAAGGGGGGACTGTTGCCAAGAGACACTGCACATGTCATCTAGTGTTGTGATTGATGGAAACCCTAGTCAATGATTCAATTTTCATGTCAACATCTGATCGTACCAAAAGTTAGATTGAAGATCAATGATTATCAGTCAAGCTAGAACAGAGCATCTGACATAATTGTATTTATCGATTCATATGCAATTTTTTGTTATCATTTTGAGTTGTGGGTCTTAGGGAAGGTTGTTTGGTATATGATTTATGTTATCCTTGAATTTTAGAGCCTTGTATCGATTTGTGTGCAAGTTAGAAGATTCCTTTGATTGTTTTTCTATTTAACAAAGCAAAGAGGCCGACTTTGTGAATGTAGCATGTTGCAAATATTCAAGGAGTCATTGTTTAAGTGATTTTCTATTTGAGCATGTTGATTTGGGTCCTCACTATGTTGTGGCTGACTTTGGCTAGTGCACGTTGAGAATTATTTGTGGATTGAGCTGAAATTTTGTAAATATTTTATATTTTGTTCAAGTTGACGTGGTTGATTAAATCCTTAGTTGCAAATATATATAAGTGATAGATTATATCATTTTGATATATGTACGAAGTGTGTTGATATGTGTTGCGAAATTTAGAAGGATTGTAGAGTGATTGTTCATAGTTTCACTTGTGCATAAAAGGATTTGTGATGTGAATTAAAGTAGATAGGGAAAAAGAGTAGAATCAGACAAAAGGTCAAGAAAGTGACTAATGTGCTTAACCGGAATTGTAATCAAGAATTTGTAGATGCTATTTTGTTAGTTCAAATCTTCTGGATGTAATCCAAATCTCTTTGTATGACAGTGAGTCTTCATTCTGTATTTGAGCAGTGAGCTCTAGGCAATTTTCCTAAATGTGTGTGTATTCCTTTTGTAAACAATTTTTGAGTATACTTAGATCATATTGTGGATTGACATCCACAGTGGTTTTTCCCCTAATAGGGTTTCCATGTAAAAAATCCTTGTGTTATGGTGTTTTGGTTGCTTGTCTTATGTTCATGAACCTTTCTTTTGGTTGAATGTTATAAGTGCTTTAAAGATCAAATTAATAAAGTTAAAAATTATAGAGCACTGATTCACCCCCGCTCTGAGTGTTTCGTGATTCCAACAAAAAAATTATTCAAATGTTACTACAAAAATCCCATAATTAACATGATTTTCAAAAATCATATCATAAATCCTTATACATATGCTGGATCACTAGGATCATTAGACAAATTTAAAATTTTAACATTTCATTTCACATTGCAACTTGGTACCTAGTACTTGATATTTAGCTTTACCCACTTACTTTCGCAAACCCCAGTTATACTAACACTCCACTATACTGGACTACTTCATATCAAAACACTTCATATCTGACAACTTCATACTAGACCAAAGTCTTTCACTTGAACTTTACATTACCTTTCACCTTTTCTGTGTTTCCAATACCCGGTATCCAATGCATGAAACACTTTCAATACAAGGTACTTTTATTATCAAAGATTTCTCTTCCTTTGTTCACTTCTGGTGATCTTCCAATTTTCTAGCTCCTACCATAAGAGTTATATTTGTCACTTGGGTCCCCAAGTCTTTTTAGTCTTGGGGAGTGTTGTGAGACCACACAATAACTTGCAACCAATAAAACCAAATTTAAATCAAAATTGAAATTAAATCACCAATTGTAAATTAAAAATTATACATATTTTAAAACAATAACTTCTACCTTTACCTAGATTCTATCATAAAAAAGTAAAACTCCACCAGAAACATCTATGTGTGCTCTGATTAATTCCAGTTTTTGGAACTTAGTAAAAATAATTAGTTCATTAACATTGAACTACATAATATAGTAATTCTCCAAAGCCAACTAGGGATAGAGCCTTGCTGCCAGTCAAGCATCCATAGTATCGACAAGGTTATCTCTGTAATTCCTTCAAACATAGCTCTACTACCGGTCATGTGTCCATAGCCCCAGTAGAGTTATTTGGATAGCCTAAAGAGTTTATATCTTTTATTTTGTTTTAGATATAGCAATGATAGCTCATTTTTCACTTTTGATATTGCAATAATAGCTATTTTATCAACTTGCAAGCATTGAAGCACCACTATTAGTTTGGGAATTATAGTGGTAGTTAAGGTTAATTTTTTATTTTTCATTCAATGTAAATCCCTTCATCAATTCACTACTTCCCAAACACTTATTTAATGATTCCCTATAGGTGTGTGTTTCAAGTTAAATTTCACTAATTTATGCCAAATCCTAGCTAAATGTAGCTCGCTATATGCTAAAAGGTATGAATAAATTAAAATTTAGCAATATACAACTTAATCACCAAATTTGAATCTAACTTTAAAAACATTAGTTACCACCTTTCCGATTAAATTTCATGGCAATTACTAATTTTTTTGCTAAGTATCTCGACTTGACGGTGCTACACTTCATTAATAGATCAAAAATGTCATGATTACCTTTAAACATGATCACATTATTTTGTATTAAATTCACATGCCTTACTCAGTACGTATTATATCTTCAACTTACTCGAGTGATGACATGTACTACCTTGTCGGCTTCATCTTCTTGTATATTCCACACACATAACACCTCCATAATTAATACAACTCTTTTAAATCATTTGAAATGACCACTATTAATTTTGAAATCTTCCACTTGCTTGATTCACAATCTCTGTACTACTCAAATTTGAAGCTATTTCACCAAATATGTGTAAAGAATTAATTTTATTTAACCTTTAATTATGAAGTTTATTGTCCAACTGCCACCTTGCTTATGATTTCTAAAAAGAACAATTACTCAAGGAAACTAAGTACAACAAATTTCTTACAACTCTCTACAAATTCATGCATTTCTTCTCGAATTCTCCACACTTCTCTATTCTTTTCCTTTTGTTTATTTTCTATAATTTCTATTATGTGTCTTTGTATTTTCTTCTTGGCCATGGATACTCCAATTTTCTTACGTTGTTCTCATAGACATAATTTTTTCTTAGGGAGCATCACACCACAAAGGCTTGAAAAGGTCTTCATCATTAGGACTTCTATTTTTACTATGCCAAATTTATGCTTAGTCCTTGGGGAAAGATATGTTGCATCCAGCCACTACTTTCGTTTTTACTCTAACATAGCTTCTCACTTTGTAGCATCACTTCTAAATATTGGGCTACCTATTGAAGACATTCATGTTGCCACCAACCTAATAGTAAAACCTAAATTCTTACAAAATTTGGATACCATTTTAGCCATTGCACATCCAACCATTGGGATTCCCTTCATGGATGATATTCCTTGGTTCTTGCAACATAGGGACATGGTTCAACTTCATCCCTTTCTTACTGATCTCCATATCCAAGACTTTGAAACTCATCAGGAACTTGCCTACATAGGGTATTTATCACTAATAGAAGAGGCATCCCAAATCGACTAAATGACTAATATTACCTATAACTTTTCTCACTCTCTTTTTGAATCCTTTTTTTTTTAAAAATTTAATGAGGATTTTGATATTTGATGTATATACATGATACACACACGCACACACACACACACACACACACACACACACACACACACACACACACACACACACACACACACACATATATCTTCTTTTGTATCTTTTAAAAATGTGTTTTACTATGAATGGATTTATTATTTCTCCTTTTCAGTTCAGTTTTGCAAAATGTTTGAATTTCACTCTCATGTGTAAGATAAATTTAAGTAGAATTATCTAATGCAAAGGCCAAATAAAAGAAAAGAACAAAATGGAGCAAGAAAACAAAACAAGCACAAAAAAACCCCTTAAAAAAACTAAAAAATTAACTCTAACTACTCTAACTCTAACATCACAAAAGATTAACTCTAACAAAGCAATTTATTTCAATTTCTATGACTATTTCTTCTACAGTTTTAGTATGAATTACAACAGATTTGTCTTTAAATTTTGTTATCAAAATTTTCAATATTCTACTATAGCAATGGAATATCTTAAATTTTTTGTGTTTAAACATCATAAATTCAAAAGTGTACTTACTAAAAATTTGGCTCAAATGTATGAAAATGATCTTATTAGAGATCGATTGGACACATTTTGTCTGATGCGGTAATATTGTACCTTCTTCTAGCCCTGGTCCATTTCCATGAATAACTACATTTATTTCTTTATTTCCTTCTCTTATGAAAATATTCATATCTTTGGCCCTATAACTGAGGGTTTATTTTCAGGTTTAAATTGTGAGATATCAAATCATTGTAAAAGACAAAAACCCAAAGTCCTATTGAGTACAAAGGAAAATTAAATGATAAAACAGTTATACCTGTAAATCACATTTTCCATGACTACCTCCATAGTACCTTCTTGCTTGCTGGATAATGTTTTTCCCTCAAATCCATCGTGCGAGCAATCTGCAAATGTCTAAGTCCTACACCAAGCTTTGAAGGATTTTAGATATGCCTAATGACTATGCCTATGACCATGACTGACAATGCCTAAACATTCTAAGACTTGATCAAATAAAAATAATAAGTATTGAAATTGCTATGGAAATCTAAGTGTGTTAACAAGTAAGTATGCAATGAGCATATAATATGTCTACTTGTGTGTGTGTCCCCAAAAAGTGAGAGGAAAATGACATTTTATAGAAAATGTCATTTTGAATGGACAGACAAGATTGAATTCTAAGAAAGACCTAGAATGAGAGGTCCAGATTAAATCTGAGAATCCCTAATTAGGGTTAGGAAAAATTCATTAATCGAACGACCAAGATAATATCTCAGATAATTGGATCGATGGTGGAGAATAAATGAGAAAATTAATTAGAAAATAAAGATTTTTCGAAAATCAAGAAGATAAAGACTGCCTGATTTGTGAGATTCGAAAAATCAAGAAGATAAGAGTTGAACTGAAGATCAGATTTGAAAAATCAAGAATCTGCCTGATTACTTGATTTTTGGAAGATTAGTTTCCATTTTGAATTGAGTTAATTCAAATTATGGATTTTGTAAAATAATAAATAATTGATTTTCCAATTATTTACCAAAGTGAACTGTCAGTTAAGATTGTGATGACATTTTAAATAATTTAATTTATTTAAAATGAGAAGAATATCAAATTTGGCAATTAAATAATTAAATATAATTATTTAATTTAGCAGATAAGATTAATTAATTAAATTAATTAATCAATTCATTTAATTATGACAATTAGTGACATATTAAATAAATAAACAAAGTTTATTTATCTAATAATCAGGAAGAAATATATGACGAAGGGAAATTAAATAAATTAAGAAATTTATTTAATTAAGGGAAGACTTAGACAATTAATGATGTATTTAATAAATAAATAAAATTTATTTATTTAATAATCATGAAGAATAAAAGGACATGAATTATTTAATCAATAGTCGAATGTGGACCAAGGACATAATTAAATGTCATAATTATGCTAGGATGAAAGTGGTAAAAATGAAGCTTGTAGGCCTAGGTCATTTTTAGGTGTCTACATTTTGCCCCTCTTTGTCATAATGCCGCTTGTCGCGTTGTGACAAAGAAAACAAGTCAGATATATGCCCCAATAAAGGTACGAAGTATGATTGCCCCCTCGGGAAGTTTTTCAAATTTTGGGTCGACGACAGAAAAATTTGTAAAGGGTCCCGATAAATGAATTTAATGACCAGAAAAACAACGGTGCAGTTGGTTTTAGATTCGGACATGTTTAAGATAGCCCACGAGGTGGTCAAACTTGGTCAAATGACCTTCCAGTATTAACATTGTTTTAGAAATGTCATTTTGACTTTATAAATAGGTTGACAAAGGGGTAAAATTCAATTCATTTCCACTATTTACTTTGCAAATTTTGAGAGCCCACAGCGAGAAGGAGCGCGGCGAGGATGGTGATTTCAGTGACAGAGCATCGCAGAGAGATCATACGAACATTCAGATGGCCAGAGGGCTCAGAGCCAGTGGTATGTACCCTTGTCCTGCTTTGTAATTTTTTTGTTTTGCATGTCAATTTTAGGTTGCTAGGCTGAATAACGAATGCGTCGCGACACAACTGCGTTCGCGTTCGACACATTCGCCTTCTCATTCAACGCATATGATGCGTCACGACACAAGTGCGAAAATGTATGAGGCTAGAATGGTGGTTTGCGCCACATTTGACAAATAGTGCGACGCATTTGACTTAGCAAATCGCATTTGAATGCTCGAATGCCGCAATCACCATTTTGCAACGCGTTCGTTATTTTGATTGACGCAATTGTTATTGTGCGACGCATTCGCCTTGTTGTGACACAATTGTCAAATGTCATGATGCAAGCATGAACATGCAACGCATTTGCAATGTTGGACCGCATTTGATGTACAGAACGATGCAGTTAATGTTTTGAGATGCAATTGCCTTAATGTGATGCATTTGCAATTGACCTTGGCCAAAGTTGATTTTGATACTTGTGTAACCTTAGATGCTTTTGATGATGCTGACAGTTTTCCAGAAAGTACTAATATATTGTTCATCTTTTTGTAGAGACAGTTTGCCCCTATCTATACGTGAGAGAGCAGACCGATGACATTTCGGTTTGCTAACTAGTTGAGCCCGCGAGAGTGGTGATGATTGATGTGTCTGGGATTATTCTATGTTGCCTACATGCCCGCCATTCGGGCGAATAGGGGATTATTGACAACACTATGTGAGCGGTGGCACTTGGAGACCTGCTCGTTCCACCTGCCGACAGGTGAGGCTACGATTACTCTAGAGGATGTCTACCAGATTTTGTGAGTGTCGATCTGAGGGGAGTGGATCGTCT